>OZ007568.1:16398791-17098791 GCA_963931925.1 Onchidella celtica | reverse complement strand
TGCCATAAAGTTCTAAACGAATACAATAATGTTGCTTTGTGACTTCTCTGGGCGAAGTCTGAAAACTGAATTCATCTTAGTGTGAAAAAATAAATTGTAGTGATATCTACAATTGCAGTAAATTCACAACAGATAAAGGTGAGGAAATATCGGTTATGGCGGGGGTGGGGGGGGGGCGGGTGGAGGCGGTAACTATTGAAAATGATGTTGTTGGCAATTACAAGTTGTATTTTATAGTTGTATACGCAGGGAGCGGAGAGAGTGAATGACCGTGCATTTTGTCTGTTTTAATGTTTTCAAAGATTGTTTACATGATCTGTGTATTTTGTATTGGCCACCAGGCCTACAATAAACTGAACTTGAACTTGTCTTCAGAGAGATATCAAGTAGAGTCATCTAACAGTACTGCATCGTGATTCTGTACATTAGAATAAATGATTAAATCCAGGTAATCTACACGGATATTCACACTGGCGTAGGGAGAATAATAGTTATTATGAATGTATCTAGGTTAAAATTCTATAACTGACCTTTCTATGAATGAAATGTGTGTCATCACGTGCTGGTGCCACCGGAGCTCGCAGATTGAAATATGTAAGAGATAGTGTGGCCAAGAGAAACATCATTCTGATTAAATTCATGTTCTCAAGCTCCCATTCTTTTTGTGACCACGACGATTTCTTGTTTCAGACATTTTTTTGCTCAGGCACAATACCATTTAAACCAACCATCTAGTTTGCAGTGTTTTGTAAGCTGAAATTCAGTTTGTGATTGACCCTCGATGTACTGTGGAGGACGGGGTTTGACAAGAGAGCATCAGGGAGGAAAAAAACTGAGGTAATTTGATGGTCATGACAATGTTCATATTTTAGTTCATATTCAATGCCGTTGCATGCGGCATCATGTCAATATGCGTCGCTGTAAGCAGCAACATGGCGTTCAGAGCATTAAATACGGTCCTTATGCAATAAAAGTGACAGAACCGTAAGACGAAGTCGCTATTTACGGGTAATTCTAGAGACGCTAGCCGTACACGAGGGGGGATAAGCTGGGAAAACAGTGGAAAGGAGAGAAGAAAAGGTGTTTGTTCATGACAGATCCTGGATCCTATTGTGAAAATCTTGTGCAAGTGACAGCTGGAAGGATGATTTTCATCGACCATGTCTTTCTGTCTGTGGTCTGAGGTCTGTATTTAAGGTGGTTCGCTACTCTTGGCATTTACACTTCTAAGGTTCTGTCACCTTATAAAAACTTATAAAAGACGTATTTTTAAATTCTCTAACTCAAAATAGAATAAAAGAAGAATGAAAGTCTCGGGGAAGAGTTCATAATTAACAACAGAAAAAAAGTGAAAGAGAACGGAGAGCATTGGAAATCGGATGCGAGTGTGATTTGAAGACAATTTTAAAGTATAGACTTACACCCGAACATAACCGCACCAATTACTGTCATATAATCCGAACAAATTTGAACGCGAGGATTCTTTCAACATTGCAAACAACACGTTTGATATTACAAGGTCACTGAGATGTAAAACTAAACCATAACATCTCTGCACAATATAGGAATGCATCTATAATGCATTCTTCCGTCCAACCAACTTGTGTTTGACGCGGTAGACGGCAGAAAAACTCACTGCTTTCTTTCCGTCTGGAGGACAGACAGTGCGTCGCTGAACACACAGTGCCACCCCACTGCATATGGTTAGAATGGGAATGTTCTTAGGGCCACCTAGTCTATTTACAAAGCCAGGTAGAGAAAATACCGAGTTGTGTTCACTGTTCAGCAATGGGTTATAATGGTAAATACGGCGCGTCCCTAACAACAGCCTGACAAAGGAGTTCTCTCACATCAAAAGTTAGCCTCATGGTAGAGGCCAAGGGGAAGAAAAAATGCTTTAGTTAGATAATGGTTCCTCACTGGGACATGGCATTCGACAAATAAAGAAATGTCCCTTCGCGATAAATTCCATCTCTTGGGGCCCAAACTCGGACAACATGCACAAACGTTCAGAGAACATTGGAAAATGATACCAGCAACATTTGAATATTTGATATTGTGGATCATGAGTAGTGAGAAGTACAGCCAGCAACAACAGGACATATACCACGTCTTCATTGATTTCAAGAAGGCGTTCGACCGAGGATGGCATGGCGCATTATGGGCCACAATGAGGAAATACAATATGGGACAAAAGCTCATCTAGATCATCAAGGAGCTATACGCGAAAACCACCAGCGCAGTACTTGTCCAAGGCACGGTGGGAGAATGGTTTCATACCTCAGTGGGAGTCCGTCAAGGCTGTCTTTTGTCGCCGACATTGTTTAACATCTTCCTAGAGCGTATAATGACTGATGCCTTAGAAGAACACACTGGCACAGACAGCATTGGAGGGCGGACAATCACCAATCTCAGGTTCGCCGACGACATCGATAGACTGGCGGGAAACTAACAGGAACTAGCCAATCTGGTGAACCACCTGGATGAAACATCGTCCAGATACGGCATGGAGATCAGTGTCGAGAAGACAAAGCTCATGACAAACAGTGCCCAGCCAATCAATACAAAAATCACAGTCAGTGGCAAAGAACTTGAGACTGTTGACCACTTCAAGTACCTTGGAGCCATTATTAGTGAAGATGGTTCAAAGACCGGAATCCTCGCAAGAGCTGCACAAATAACAGCAGTAATGGAGAAGCTCAAGCCCATATGGAGAGACCGAAACGTCTCTCTCAGGTCCAGGGTCAAGCTCCTACAGGCACTGGTCATCTCCATCTTCCTGTATGCATGCGAGTCCTGGACACTGAATGCAGAGCTACAAAGGAAGATCCAGGCAGTGGAGATGAGATGCCCCAGAAGACTTCTTGGCACTTCATACACGGACCACATCACCAACGAAGAAGTCCGACAAACTATCACCCGACAAGTAAGGCACTATGAAGACCTGCTGACCACGGTTAGGAAAATGAAGCTCAGATGGTATGGGCATGTGACAAGATCAGATGGGCCCTCTAAGACCATACTACAAGGAACAGTGCAACGGAAGAGAAGGCGAGGCAGACTGAGGAAGAAATGGGCAGACAACATTGCTGAATGGACCAAGATGAGCTTTCCCACAACCCAGACACTCGCCCACAACCGCCACAAATGGAGCCAGCTGGTGCAACGTTCATCACTGCAGCGCCCCTACGACCCCGGTGGGTTATGGGATCAGTGACAGTGACAGATCATAAGAATCTAAATTATTTATTTTCGGCTTTTTTATATTGTTTATACTACAGCCAAATCTATGGGACTCCTTCGCATCCGTGAGGTTTTTTGACAGCTGATTTCAAGTCTGACGTCAAAACAGTCTTTCTGTGCCACATATCAGGTTCATTTCCGTTGAAATTTCACACCCCGCCTGAGACTTCCGCCATTCAGCCACACCCTGTCACCGTGAAGACGGGAACAAAAGGATGCAAATTCTGTGACCTCCTGAAATATCCCCTCTCTCTATTTTAACCCCCGGATATTGTAAGATATCCTAGGACATCCGCCTTTGTTGTATATAAAGTCTCCTCCCCACGAAAGCTCAAGTTAAGTTTACTTTTTATTCAGTTTGCAGTGCATTATTGTATACCACTATGTTTAGGTGCTTGTCCGTGCACACTAATTTTTGGAGGGGGACATAATGTCAAAAGATTAGGGCTACGATGTCCTTTTCCTTCACCTTCTGCAGCTCTAACCCATTTTGGAAACAACTGTAATTTGTATTTCTATAAAGATTCAGTACTTATGTCAACTGTAAACGATGCTGTTACACCCCTCCTCTCTCAAGGCCTTATGCTCGAGGGCAGCTTTCTACCGATACAGGAAAGGCGGCGGTAGTGTTTATCTCTTCAGTTATGATCTTCCTGTCTCCATCTCTCACCCTGTCCCTCTTGATTTCTCCACAATTGATTGTGGTAGGTGGTATTATGCTATTGAGATTATGTCATGTAATACAACTTACCGTTACCGTTTGCTGAAAAGCACAGGAAAAACACCACCTTATAATTTGTGGGGGCATACAAAAAGCACCAGCAGTAGTCGAATACATTCTCGAACACGCTTATACGCGACACATGGCAGTTGATACAATACTTTATATAATAACGCAAGCAGTGGGTTAGCCTAAGTTAGCATTAAGTCTTCCCAATCCGGTCATGTCGAAATTCACAATTCGACATTTCCAACTCGTCTTCAAAAAAAAAAAAAAAAAAGCAGCCCACTAGCTGAAATGTTTCCAAGAACAAGTCAAGAGTGTGTGCTGGCACTGTCATTTAATATAGTGATGGTGGAGGAAGATTCAGACATTTGGTCTGACCATAGTCCACAGAGACACAAATCGTGTGATGAAAATGCTGTTCTGAGAAAGGTTTCCGAGACGTCTTTTCTCAAACCAGAAGAAACCGAATAAGTATTTGTCACAGAATTCATGCCAGAAACTTCACAGAAAGGACCGGTCATCGAGTTCATGGAATATCACCTCAAAACGTATATCCGAAGCTGACGCCTTGTTCCTGTACAGTCTATGGGCGTCGGGTGACTTATCTTCCAAGAGAATCACAAACCTGTGTGTGAGCTACGATAAAGAACTCAAATCTACTCTGCTCATCCAAATAACTTTGACTTTCTTGAGACACCCCGACTAATTACAAAGCCAGCAATTCTGAAGATAAAATCAAAACCAGCCATGAGTTCCCTCAGAGATAGAAATAGATAAAACATCGTGACAAATATCAGGACCAAATACGCACCAAGAAAAATTAGCCGGGAACTCTACCTGCAACAAGATTAGTGTCAAAGAGGAACCAACCTGCCATGCTGCAAATAACGTACGGCCAAGCTTTTTAATCCGATTTTTAAAATGTTAACCAGCAAAGTATCAATAAAGACCTCAACAAATTCATTCCATATTCCATAACTGTCTATTAAGAAGTATTCGTAGGTTTACTGGCGCTTTTTTGCATACCCTAACCAAATGGCGCTTTTTGTATATTTTCACTACAGGTGCTTTTTGACTGCTACCTAATTTGTTCACAGGGAATCCTAGATTTACATATCACCGGTAAGGTTGCAGGCACTCAAGTTCAGTTGGATATACTGCACATCCATTGAGTGAACACTGACAAAATGCAATACATACTGATGGCCAAGACAGTTCGTTGCTGCATGGACGAAAGTAATATGAATCCAATACCCTTATAGTGTTAATTTTTGCTCATCGTGTCCCACTACACTGAAATATGTGCTTGGGGAAAATGGGGCAGGAGTGATAGGGAGAAGGGGGGAGCACAATGATTTTATACTATCCTTATTTAATTGAACTTGTTATGTATAAAAATAATCATAAATTTTGTGAGGAAATGATTACATGTACCTAGTTTAGTTTATTTCACACCTATCGTTCAAAACGCGAGACACTTAGCGCAAAGACATAAAGAGAAAAATCAGGGTTTATTTGGAGCTATCCAAGGTCAACGCGTGAGGTAGTTCTGTTTCCCTAATGATTGGCATGTTGGTCCACTTTATTGTGTTGCCTTTTCTCCCAAATGCTCAACGCTTGCCTTAATTAACCCTGCCATGGAATGAACGGGGGAAAAAAACAACCCATATTATTCCAGATTGTCCGGTGATTATTCTAGGATATCCTAGATTATCCGGGGGATAGATTTGGGGTGGGGGGGGGGATAATCTGGGATTCCTTATAGTCGGCTGATCTGTTATTCATTCTTATCTGCGCCATTTTGGACGGCTTCTCTGTTCTTAGTTTTTATACTGCTCACATAGACACTATAATTGCATCCCCTAAAACTGGCCTATTACCAGATATTTCTTTGGCGGGGGGGGGGGGGGGGGGAGGGGTACGATGAGAAAAAGTGCCTTAATGAATGCAAAACTAAGTTATAACAGTCTTGAATTTTCATGAGCAAAAACTGACAGCCTGGAGAGAGAAATAATGATGAGAAAGGGATATCCCACTCTGTCTGTCACCGTCTAATGACGGCTTTATTATGTAAACAATGCATAGCAGCATTAGTTTTCTGAGCTTCTCATTATTCACTCTAATAACAGTAGTTTATCCCTTGGCGTTATTCTTATTTTTTTCACTTTTCCTCGTCTTCAAATAAATGGCTTAATGTGCATTTTCTCTCCATCTTCTTCCCGCGTTCCCCGAGCCTTTGCATCCTTTCCCATGGACCATGTCTGTCTCCAATTTTCTTCCTGCAATTTCGTCCCAGGATATTATCTGTCTCCCATTATTCTGGCTCTCCAGTTCGTACGATGTTCCTTATTAGCGCCCTCATCCGAGTCTCAGAGTTGATTGACTTCACTTAAACTTCCATCAGTTCATCCATCGATTGGTCTCATTCTGATGAACATACTCCGTCGATTCGCTCGTTTCCTAAAACATGTGCCCCTCTCCCCTTCCCCACCCCGATGCTATTGAGAATCGTCTCTGTGGTCAAAATTCTCAGGCTAGTGATAAAAACTGCCTCGATGGTCGCAGCTCAGGTTAACGCTATTTATCCAAGCCCGTCATAAAAGAGTGCTCCACTTTTGGTGAAAACTGAGATAACCTGATGACAGTTTGCAGGATCTTGCTGTCTTCCTACAGAATAAAGGTCCAACTCCCCATAGACGAAAATAAACTAAATGATATGTCGGCCCGTTCTCTTAGCCTACTATTCAAATAAAAATAATAAAAAAAAAAACATTTGTGTTTTGCAAAGCCTGGCGTAAGAAATACCACAGAAACGATACAGTAAAACCCAAAGGAAAAGGGAAGACAAATCAAGTTTTCGGTACATTAACCTCCATATCGAAAGCGTGATTTGTCTTCCGTTTTCCTTTACCTTTTATTGTATCGGTTATTTATTATTTCTTACACCAGGATTTTCTACATACTACATTTTCTTTTTGCCACAATTTGTTTTTGCTTCAAGCCTTGCTGACACCCTGCAGATTTTTTGTGGTTTTTATAATATTTCGTCCATTTAAATTATAGAAATCATTTTTTTTTTCACATTTTCAATGCACATCACTCTGCTCCACTGACACCACCGACTTGTTACGGAAAGTCTTCAACTTGTTTTGGAACATACGAAATCACCATTCCTGTCGACAGATACGTAGTTTTACCCGCGTGCGATCTTACATGTTGTACTGCTTTACCAAGCGTTCAATGAGAACTCAAGACAGAAAACTACTGCACCTTCTAGAGGAGTAGCATTTTGGTCTTTTCTGGGACAGTGTTACACAACAAGCACGATCACAGCTTAACAATTATTGTGGTAAAGAGTTTAACTATTTTCACAATATTCGTTTGCATATGTACTAATGTTGTTATGACATCATTTTCACGACACGCTTTAATAAAGTGAGAAAATATACAGGATGACCAAGACATCTTTCCCCAACCCTGCGATAATAGCAAGTGTATTTTCTTGAAGGTTAGATACTTCTCATTGACATAGATAATGAGCATCGAGACTGATCCAAATGTGAGAAACTTAATTGTTTAATTTTATTTCCATGCTATAACTAGGATTACCTGGTCAATTTTGGAAATTTTGGACCAGTGGTATTTTTCACAGTTCATACGTTAGTCATTACTCCTTGGCAACGAAAGCAGTTGTACTACCATCGATGTTCGATTGGCCGACCTTTTAAAGTACTCCCACATTCCTCTTGGCATATCGTAGGCTTATATGGACCATTTTCTTCAAAACAGCAAAGTTTGCACACAGGCGTCTTCCTTATCACGGGAAAAGACGCACGGTGAGATCATGGCTGGAGTTTGATCAGTTACTAGGAAGGGATATTGGAAGGAAGAGACTGATAATTTTCCGGTATCTTCACACTTGGTCTGTTTCATTTGCCTCATCCAAGATTATGATGTTGACTGCACGGCAGCTGAGCATGCACACTTGCAATTTTTTTTTCGCACGGCGGCTGGGCGTGTGCACCCTCAAAGAGAATCGAAACTCTTAGGAGGACCAAATATTATATGGCCATGAAATGAAATAAAACGATGCTCCTTTAAGCTGCATCTGTTCGGCGCGCCGTCCTTTAGGCATCATGTTTGTAGGCAGAATGTCGGGCAGGCATAAAGCTTGGTAGGCATAGGGTACGATAGGAAGAGGTCCATCGGCTTAATGTCCTGTAGGCAAACTGTTCGTGGGCAAACTGTCCGGGTACCCTCGGAACAACCGGACGAAAGACGAAAATATAATTTAAAATTTTGTAGGAACACCATATCAGATAAAGTAAGCCAAGTTATGCCACATCTTCGTAACATCAATATGACTACAATAGTTTAAAACAGACCCAGTACATTTCTTTTCTCTCATTTCTTGTTTCCACCGACTTGGGGACCGTTTGTATGTATACACTCTGTGGGGAACATTAGTGTTTCTCCATCTTTCGCCTACTGACACCATGACAGTATTTGTACTTCACACGTTATACCTTGGCATTTGCCTACAGATTAGTACCTCGTTTGCTTCATGGGAAACTGGTATTCAGTTTTGCAGCGTACACAATTGAAGAGATATTTTATATCAAGGGCGTAATGGTAAACTATCGTAATTCAACTTTAAAAAAGAAAAATTATTGAGATTTTTTGGCATACTCTAGAACCCGACAGCCCGCAGGTTGTGTTAGAAGTTGGGATATTAACTTATGAAAACTAAAGGTTTAATCTTTTTTTTTTTTTTTAGTTCCGTAGCTATTTATATTAAGTCTGCTAGATAAAATTTTTCAGTACTTTTTCTTTGTTGCTTATTCTCCTGAGAAATTTTTAAACGCTAAGTTACGATATAGTCTACCACGGGGCACCTGAACTTGAATATTCTGAAAGTGGGCATTAGGGTTTCCATGAAATGGGGATCATGTTATAAAAGTTATAACTGAAAAATCTACTAATGTTTTATTTAATGTCATTTTCCTTTGGCATACTCCATTTTGTTATTAGCTCGTCCAAATTAATACTCTTTGGACAAACGATTCGTTTTACCTCTAAGAACTTCATCCGGGCATGTCGTTTTGTCATTCTTTCGTTTTATCATCATTATTATTATTGTCGTTTTGTTGTTGTTGCTGCTGCTGCTGTATTTATTCAGCGCCGAAAGTGTTTTTATATGTAATACTTCCTGCCCCAGCCACTGCCAAACTCGAGGTGTCGTGAAGGCATCAATACTGAAAGGCTCCCCGATAAAACGCCCATGCTGCTTACCCTAAGTTACAAACTACTTTCCATGTCAGCATCAAAGATAAAATTATCATGCAGAGAAAGTGTGGGTAGGGGTTTCATGATGTTATTCCAGTACTGAAAATTAAAGCTGTCATGCAACTGTTGCCTGTAGGAAAACACATACATAGACTCCATGTTGGAGGTAGCCCTGCCCCGATAGCATGTCATAAAACCAAGGGCCATAATGCTTGTTTGACAGGGATTTCTCTTCTAGGTCTCCTATGGCTCTCCCAACGTTTTTTTTTTTTCTTTCTTTCATACTATAGCCCTGGCTTGAATATTACATTTTGAACATTTCAGAAGCAAATTATCTGAATAATAATATTCTGTAGTTTGAGTAGTAAATTGTCAGTTTAATAAAATTGGGTCTGCAGTTTCAGAAGTAAATTGCCAGTTTAATAAAATTGGATCTGCAGTTTCAGAAGTAAATTGCCAGTTTAATAAAATTGGGTCTGCAGTTTCAGAAGTAAATTGCCAGTTTAATAAAATTGGGTCTGCAGTTTCAGAAGTAAATTGCCAGTTTAGTAATACATGTATTTGATTCGTAGTTCAGAGGTAAACTGCCAGTTTAATATTTTGATCTGTACTTTCCGAAATAAATTGCCAGATTCGTAATAATATTTCTTTTGATTTGTAGTTTCAGAAATAAATTGTCAGTTTATATTTATCTGTACTTTCCCAAGTAAATTGCCAGAATAATATTTGATGTGTAGCTTCAGAAGTGTATTGCCAGTTTAAAAATATTTGATCTGTAGCTTCAGAAGTGAATTGCTAGTTAAATCATATTTGATCTGCAGTTTCAGAAGCACATTGCCAGAATAATAAATAGATCTGCATTTTTGGTGCTTACATTTCGTTGGATTTGAAATCTCTGTAACCTTACCTGGTATGATCCAACTTCATGCGGATTCTCAGGGAAAGGTATCGTAATGACTGCTTCATTATAATGATAGACATATTGATTGTGTTAGAGACTGTCTGCGAAACCCACCACGAAACCGCTGGTTATACAATACTGTTTCCTAGAGTTCATTAGAGAGGTCTGGGAGGTCTCTCAGCTTCAGTAAGCCTTGTTAGCTCTCTGGTATTACGGCCTCGTACATAACCCCCCCCCCTCCCCTTGTGTTTCTTTGTTGTTTGCAATTTCTTCTTAAAAGGGGCACAGAATGAACATTGTCTTCAAATTTTGTTGTCGATAACTGACAGTAACACCGATCTTATTTGTGCGTGTCCATGGCAAATAGGTAAATAATAGAGAAACAAAACAGGTTGGAAAAAACCGACAATGACGGCGTCGGTATCAATGTTCTTGATACTTCAGTCCCATCGTTAAATAATGTCTGTGCGAATGTTGTTTATATCGGTTAATTCAAAAAATAATGTTACTTTAAAATTGATATTTTTGTTAAGAAAAGGAAAAGGTCATTTTCTTTTAAGTAAGTGTGTTTACATTTAATATGGAATTGTGATGATCAGATGAAGTCACTTTGGATAAAGGTTTACATTTTTAAGAGACTATTTAAATACCCAGATATTATCATCTGACACTCCAATAAATTTGTAAACGAGAGAATAATAATTCGTTATATCTTTTGTAATGTTTTCGATTTAAGCATAGAAATCACTGACGCCGCGTTGCAGGGAAAAGAATCCCATTATCCCAATGTATGTAATTAGAATTTCACAGATTATTTTTAGTTTATTATTCATAGAGTGATCTAAGTAAAACATTTTCCTCTCTGTTTTCTAAAGGTACAAAAACAACAACAACAACAACAACAAAAACGTAATGAACTGACCCATAAATATTATAACACTTCCAGAGGCAAATGGTAACATTACATTGAAAATAATAATAATAATAATAATAAAAATTTGGTTCAATGTTTCAGCCGACGATCTTGGTTTTTTGGGCGTTTCTTGTGATTAAGCCAACGGGCATAGGTGCCATTGTATTCTGTTGCTGTTGCCTTGCAGTCATATTGCATTTTTTGAAATGGAGGTGAGTGTATTGAGGGGCGCACACACATGCGGCAATCGGGCTTATTACAGAGTCAGAGGGAACATGAAACTAAGACACGACAATAAGTCGTATGAGTGCGCCAGGCTGTCATGCTGGGGAAACAGTTCCTTGTAGATTCTACAAGAACATCCAATATTTTTAACACTGATGGAACAGAGACACTGTTTATAGCCAAAATATTATTTAAAAAAAAACATAAAATCTGTGAGATCGCAGCAAGGCTTGAAGGAAAGCCAAAATATGATAAAAAGAAAAACTTGCGTGTAGCAAAGCCTCGCGTGGGAAATATTACAAAAACGATACAATAAATCGCAAAGGAAAAGGGAAGACACTTCACGCTTTCGGTATACTAAGCTTCTTTAGATCTTTTTTTTATTCTTCTGAAGAAGTTTAGGATACCAAAAGCCAGACTTTTCCGTCTTGTCTGTTTTGATTTCCAATCTTGTGATTATGAAGCTGAAGACTGGCCCCTCGAACTGGATTACAGTTAAAATGGACAAAAAAAAACAACAACAACAGAAAAGGTTGTATGTATAAAGACCGACCTTAGAAACAAACAATCAAGAAAGGTTACAATAAATCACCCCCCCCCCACACACACACACACACAAATGAGAAGAAGAAGAAGAAGAAGAAAGACAATCATTTATTTGTTTTCCTTTTCATTTCTGTTCTTTTGTGAATTATTGCAGCCTTTCACTTTTGTTTGTTTCTAGAACGCAGGGCTTTACAACATTTTTGTTTGTTTGGGGCTAAATTTTGTTCCGCGCCAGCTACGCCCACAGGTTTTTTAAAAATATATTTTATGGAACTGGGCCTTGTTTCACTGACTCTGAGATGGTGTTTTGAGTTTTTACCATTCGTATGGCAATCTATGGGTTCTCCGGTGTTTTAACGTTTGACGCCTTAGCTGATTTTTTTCCTTCGTGTTGTTATCTGTTTCTTATGCTTTACTCACTCGTGCAGTCAGCTCTAAAAATAGATGTTGTAAAGTCTTCAGATCGACGGCTGCAAAGGAGATACGAGCCAGAAGACAAACATTCTGGCAAAAGCCCGATCTAATACCCCAGACACAGAATACCGAGAGAGGAACTATTCCTTCTTTCACAATATTATTATGTCCACAGCTTGTGGGCGTAGTAGCACGGTGGATTCTACTCACAGAGCTCTGTGGCACTAATCTTTTTCGTTCAATTATGAAGGGGTGTGTTGCGAATTGTTGTATCGTTGACATGGATAATAAGCACACAAGTGGACGGGCGGAATTCGGCGAACTGAACCGTCCCGGTATCCTGTATCTCGGCTAATACCTACCTGCTTTATTACAAATAACTCAGTGGCTCTATTCTATATAGCAGATTTATACAACTTGAGCTGTGAATCCCAGGAAAACACTGACTCACAATGCCGCGAACGTTGGCGTTATTATCATTGATATTATTATGAGAAATTACTTTGAAACAAAAAAAATTGCGTCAAAATGTTAATTTGAAGTGTAAAAAACAAAACAAAACAAAACAAAAAAAAACCCAGAAAAACAACAACAACAACAACTTAATATTAAAATCCAAATGTTGAAGAATTTTCTACCTTTAGCCAGAATCCAATTATCCATCAAGGCCAAGGATTGTCATCTATCTATTGTAACTTGGTCCACATCTGTATTCAGTTTGAAACCTTTTTTTTGTTAATGAAAATGTTTAAAATAATCCGAAATGGAAATTATAACAGTGCCAATTTTCAACAGAGTTTCTATTGATCACCTAAGTTATTTCAACCCAGCGCGTAAATTTACCTTACATCAGGAGTTCCCATGCAAAGAAAAAACTGATCTACATGGTGTAAATTTCACCTACCCTGATAAAAATAAATTATAATTAAAACCAGAATATACTTATAATGCCAAGGCTTCATTGAACAGTCTTTCTTCATCGGCACACCCAAAGTGATATTGATGGTTTTAAAGAAAATTGACAAAACTCCAAAATTTGAATTTTTATGTTTACATTTCGCACTTTTCAAATGGATTTAAAATTTGACGATGATCCCAGCTCTCCCGTTTGAGACATCTATGAGACTTTGTGACATGTTCAATAATCATTCTATGCACATACGTTCCTCACTGAATGCTGTGGGGGGGGGGGGGCATAGTCTAATTATAAAGCCAAATAGAGAAAATAATGAGTTGTGTTCATTCTTCAGCAATGGCTTATGATGTAAAATACCACGCACACCGAACAACAGCGTTTCTCATTTGAACAGATTTCAGAAAGCTCCCCCAATGTAGATTATTCACATCTTCCGTGTTTTAGGCAGAGAACAAGTCATAGAGAACGCTTGACGCGCCAGAAAACTAGCGCGAGAGTACAGGCGCCTTTTCAACAAGCGCCTGATTGATCAAGGATGCACATAGAGAACGCGTGAGAATCTAGCCCTTCATGGCCTAGTGCCCTGTGATCAACAACAGTCCGCTGTGTGCCGGTATTGTTTCAGTATGGCGTCGTCTGAATACTTCTTGCTGGACAGTGCATTGCCAAAACTTATGTTTAAAAAAAGGAGGAGAATGAGTGTGCATGAAATTAATAAAGAGAGGAGAGACGTTGACGAGTATCATCACCTCTTTAGCCAGTTAAAGGATCACCCCGACAGGCTTCACGCTTACATCAGAATGAACCTTGAAACGTTCAATTACATACTAGACCAAATAAGTCCAAGGCTTACAAAGACATGGTGTAACTGGCACGTCCCCAGCCTGCTAGAAAAAAGGCCGGTGATAACCCTGACAACGTGTTATTTTCACGCAATGCGGAAGGAAACCAAAGAAAAACATGTTACTTTTTAAAATTTTATACTTCTGCTTTTTTTTTTTTTTTTAATTATTTAACAAACAGACGTCTAGCTCACTTTTTAATGTTATGAAACACACTTTGCGTTAAATCATCATCATCAAGCTACATGTATACATTTCAATTTTCAGGATTTAATATGCAGACGACAGTCTTTTCCACATTTCCTTAAAAAATATTTGGAAAAAGCTATAAATTCGATCATAATGATGTGCCACATTCTTCTTGTTTATTTTTAATTGATGCAACAAAACAGAAAAAATAATCAAAATTCGTTTTACTTTACTAAACACATTGTAATGTATCTCAGTGAAAGTTGTTTATGCCCAAGTTATCACTGTAAGAGGAAATAAGACAATTTTATCACTAGCGGCACGGCAACACACTCTCAGCAAGCAGCTTCAACGCGAGAAAAGAATTAACTTTCAATACTTTAAAACTAGCGCGACTTGACAAGCGACGCGGCACGCCTGAAGCTGGAAAGTACAAGCGTTCTCTATGGGTGTCACAAGAGATTTAGTGACTTCTTACAGGTAAAAGGCGCTTGGACTCTCGCGCTTGTTTTCTGGCGCGTCAAGCGTTCTCTATGTTCTCTCCCTTAACGACGAGAGCTTTTATCGGTGAACCGTAAAATGTAAGGCGCTGCATGTCACCGAGCTGAAGCGCATAAAACCGGAACTGGAACTGAAAGCTCCAAAAGACAGGTTTTTACTGCCTGAAACGAGCAAAACAAAATATTTTGTTAAAAATCCACAGAAAATCTATAGAGTCACAACAGGGCCTGGGGCAAAGTTAAAATGTTGCCATGTTGCAAAATCCCTGAGTTAGAAACAAAAAATGAACCAACACAACCATAAATCACAAGACAATAAAAGATGAAAAGGAATTAAAAATACAAGCTTTGCGTCATGAAAGATCTTTTTCGGGGAAAATAAAAACAAGACAAATAAACAAAAAATCTAGTGCGCTAGCATTAAGATATCTGATCAAGACAAAAATTAAGATTCACCCCCCAATTAAAATTCTATCTGACCATCAGGTATATTATTATGGTTATAAGCAGTCTCATTATAATGGTAAATAGAAAAAAGGTATAATTATGTTGCAAAGCCCCTGGTAATAAATGGTACAATAACGATACAATACAAGGAAATCGAAAGACCAACCAAGCTTTCGGTATACTAACCTTCTTCGGGAGAAGAAAGGCTTGGTATATAGAAAGCTTGATTTGTTTTACCTTTTTCTTCGCAATTTATTGTACCGTTTCTGTATTATTTTTTTATCCGAGGCTTTGCTACATGCAGCTTTTTCTTGTTGTCGTATTTTCACTTTTCGTCAAGCCTTGCTGCAACCCCACACATTTTCAGTGGTTTTTTATAATATACAGTCTTTCAAAAAAATAACTTGACACCCTATTTAAATCTCGGTTATCATAAATCGGATCGATATGAAAATTTTAGAGGTGCTAGATAATTCCAAATGAAAAAGAATTAACGCATTGAATTAAAAGCTTGGACACAGTTTAATTTGTTGTGTTATTCACAATTAACAGTAGGGGAAATAATCAAAAGCCACAAATCTCGTAACGAGTGTGTCCGCCTCTTGCATTAATGACAGACTGGCTGCACCGGCGAAGAATGGACTGGATCAATCTTGTGATTGCAAACATTGTTTACTGATACTGGTCGAGCATTTGCCATTGCATTCAGTTCATCGGTTGTCTTTTGGGCTGTTCTGAAGAAATGCCGAGCGCGAGTAAATGCGTCCTGTCTCCGAGATATCACTCTTGCTCTGCCTGGTCTTGAGCGGTCTTTTACGGCCCCAACTGCTGCCAGACGGTTTCTCGTAGCGTATCCCGTCTGTCTGCTGACGTTCAATCAAACAGCCACAACCGCATTAAGGGACGCTGCATTAAGCATCGCAAGAGTCTGATTTCTTTCATCTTGGGTTACTCACGGCATGTTTGTCGTAATGAAAAACGCTGATTTAAACAGGGCGAAATTAAAGAAATTGAGTCAACCTTTCCACGTGCGTTTTTTCTTTCTTTTTAAAATCAAGGTTTAAGGATAAGAGAATGAAAAAATCAAAATCGCGTGACCCGGTAACTCAAGACGACCAAAAGGACCCTAAGTGGGAGAGAGTAAAATTTCTAAAAGGTCTCAGTGTTCTCAAAGAGGTGTAAAAATTTCATCACAAGTGGTGATGCAGTTTAAAAGTTACGCACTTTCAAAATGTGTCAAGTTATTTTTGAAAGACGGTATATATTTAGCTTTATACAGTGTCTCTGTTACATCAGTGTTAAAAATAACGGATGTCCTTGTAGAATCTAAAAGGAACTGTTTCCGCAAATCAACAGCCAGGCGCACACATACGACTTGCTCTCAGATCTTAGTTCCATGTTCCCTTTAACTTTGTAATGAACCCGAGTGTCGCATGTGTGCACCTCTCCACACATTTGCCTCGCTTTCAAAAAATGCGACGTGACTGCATTGTGACAGCAACACAACAAAGTAGCCTATGTGCGCCAAGCCTTAATCATAAGAAACGCCCAAAACCCAAGATCGGGCCTTGGGGCCTGAACAGAATGCACGAACCCATATATTTTAAATACAATTTTCATTGCAGCCCTACTATTTGCCTCAGGAACTGTCAGTCATATTTTATGGTCAAAATGATACGCTTATGTTGTACTTTTAGAAAACAGTGAGAAAGGTTTCACTGATATTACTTTCTGAATAACAAACTAACATTTGCTAAAATTTTAATTATAGTGGGGTTTTTTCCCTGCAACCCAGCGTCAGAGATTTCTATACATAAAGCAAAGACATAAATAAAGGTTACAAGTATGAGTGGGCCAGACGGAATAAACTTTCACCGAGAGCCACCCTACGAGACTATAATACCAAAGTGCTAACAAGGCTTACTGAAGCTGAGAGACCTCCCAGTCTTCTCTAATCGACTCTTGTATAGTATTAAGTGACGTCGGCTAGTGTACTGTGACTTTCTATTTTAGTCCAGCCACAGAGTAAGTAGAGTTCGCCGGGACGTGAAGCCACATGGATCACATACTGTACATAAAGGTTGTTACGTCCGTTTTGTTTCAAAATAAGAACGAAAAGAGGCAGCAGTGATAACAAGAGAGCATGGAATTATTATTATCTTTAACGCCGTGCGTTCTTGCTATTTGTGTACTTAATTATCACATCACGTAAAGAATCATATTACCCGGAATCAAGGTAATGAAGAACACAGGCGACCATCTGAGCTTGCCGAACAGATTCATAAATCATAAATCATAAATCACAAAAGGTGTCCTTGGATTTATTGTCTACTGTCGCTCGTACATTTAAACATCGTATAGCCTGATTTTCCTTCAACCGCCGAGCAGAGGTCATGATGTGCCTGGCCTGAAGAGGGCATCAAGTAAACAGTTTACGTAAAAATTGTTTCGTAATTTGCACATTATGTCAAGTTTTTAGGATTTGTAAAATCCATCATTGGTTTTGTTTATTTATCTCTCTGTGCATGCACAATCTAATTAGGAATGTAATAAAACAGCCTGAAGTGATTTGATGAGCAAAAAAGCCCCCACAGTAAATATTTTTTCCTTGCATGAAATGTCAGATTTTTTGAGCTAATGAACAGAGAGCTTCTGAAATATTTATTAGGTGTGTTTTTTTTTTGTTTTTTTTTTACAAACGCTTATTATAATAATGAAATTCCTTTAGTGTCACAAACCCACTCAAAGATATTTTTTAAAACGCCTTCGCCCAGACTCGAATCAGCCCATTCTGATGGTCCAACTAGTTGGATGGTGACTTCATAACATTAAGTTTCAATGAGTCCTCCAGCAACTGGAATCTGAGGGGATCCCATTGAAACTAAGTATCGTTACGTCACGATCCAACTAGTTGGCCCATCAAAATAGGCTAGTGCACGCCGCGATTTCAAACGGAATGTTTCCATAATTTGAAGGTGCCTTCTTCAATATGAGTCTGATTACAATGTTCTTTTCTTTCTTTTTGTTTTTCATTTAAAAACATAAGCTAACTCGAATGTTAAGGGCAAGTAAGGAGATTTTGGGGTATTTCTTTTACTGACATCGATGAAAGGAATCCAACATCAAAATTTATTACAGCAATCACACTCAACAGTTCTCCTGATTAACGGCGCTTGTTTCCAGGCCGCTTCATTTCCGTCTCTGATGAAGACTTTTCCTCCTTTGTCGGTCTTCGAGGTTAACCAGTGTTTTGCCATCCATCTCAATATCTAAACTGACAGTCTCGTTATAATGGGTCATTCTGGTGTTTCTTGCTCAAGTCATATGAGTAGAGAGTGAATGATTTGGTCAAACTGTCCAACTGCAGTTTTTGTTACTGTATTTTACTCATTATTATGAACAAGCTCGTAAAGACCAACCGCTAGACTATCAAGGTTACTTGTGGTAGACAGCCCCTTAATAGATAGATAGATAGACAAATAGATAGATAGATAGATTGATGGCTAAATGGATAGATGGATGGATGGATGGTCGGGTGGATAGAAGGATGGATGGATGGACAGATGGATAACACTGAACATTGGCATCAGCTGGATGAAGAGGAATAGGCTAGTGAAAATGGAGATGGAGAGTAAAGACATTCATAAAATTTTAAACAGTGACGCGATTGGTTCAGACATGGGCTGGATAGATCCTAAATGAGATTTTTAAGGTCTTTGGAATGGTGATATATTCACATTCTAAGTGAATTAATGTACTTTTCATAGAGTCTGGTTTTTGTATCTCCTCTCCAAGTATTCAAATCGATTATCTACGGGCGGACATGTCTAACTCCCTACATAATTATGTATGTCTGTGAGCAATATTAAGTATCTGAAAAGGATGAGTGTACGCTGAGTGGATTTTGCATGCGTTTTAAATTAAGCTGGGTTTTCATGTGTGTGGAAGCGGAGACGGCAACGGGAACGTCAAAAACTCTTCAAGTAGTGAAATAGAAAGAATGTTTTCATGTTTACGGAAAAGCCTTTTCAGTACATATGGAAACATTCTTTCTTTTAAGTTTTATGATAGATTTTTGCCGTTTCCGTTTCCGTACATATGAAAACACAGCTCTAGCCATCTGTAGTCAGCCATTTTCGAGATAGTTTTTGTGTCCGTCAAAAATTAGAAGTATCTGTATCTTTCTGAGTATGGCAGGCCTTAATAAAGAAAGGGCAGAAGTTTCAAGAATGATCAATGTCCCGCACAAGTGGACCAGCTGAATATGATGGAAACATCCAATAAAACTAAAGATGTAGGTAACCTGAAGAAGATGGTGGTAAAAATAAAAATAAAGAGCAGGTCTTAGTTTGAATTTGAATTTGAAGAGAGGACATCTACGTGATAACGTTCACGTCTCGCACTGTGCTAGGAAAAAAACAAGCAAGATGATACACAGAATAATTATTACAGATCGATGGGACAGGAGATATTTTCAAAACTGTATTATACGAGACTGTTTTCAACTGAATAAACCTAAAGAGTCTCCCTACCTTCGCGGCATTCACTGGCACACTTTCCTGAGATAATAGCTGATCTATCAGGCAGAGCACCGAAGTTTGTTTTTGTTGATATTGGTTTGCGACTGGAGATACCGCAGATAGACGTAATTTAATATCTTCAAAGCATTTAGTTGACCGCATGCAAACGTTTCACAATGGATATAGTTTGAGCTATAAACAGTGATCAGGGTGGCAAATTTAATTCTAGGAATTATGTAGTTTGGACTGCTTACGGGGGATGTGGGCATTCCAATGTCTGTCTGTCTGTCTATCTATCTATCTATCTATTAAGGGACTGTCTACTACAAGTAACCTTGGTAGTCTAGCGGGTGGTCTAGCAGACGTTTTTCCTGGATCGGCAAATTTGAGCATCATAAGCTTGCTCATAATAATGTAAGACAAACCGCAGTTGGACAGTATGATCAAATCATTCGCTCTCTACTCATATGACATGGGCAAGAAATACCGGATTATTATAACGAGACTGTCAGTCTAGATATTCAGATCGATGGCAAAACACTGGTTAACCTCGAAGACCGATGAAGGAGGAAAAGACTTTATCAGAGACGGTCTGAAAACAAACGCCTCTAATCAGGAGAACTGTTGAGTGTGATTGCTGTAATCATTTTTAATGTGTTGGATTCCTTTCATGGATGTCAGTAAAAGAAATACGCCAAAACCTCTTTACTTGTCCTTTACATTCAAATTAGACTATGTTTTTAAATGAAAAACAAAAAGAAAGAAAAGAACAATGTAATCAGACTCCTATTGAAGAAGAATATGTGGCACTTTCAAATTATGGAAACATTCCATTCTGATTCCGGCGTGCACTAGCCATGTTTGGTGGGCCAACTAGTTGGACCATGACGTAACGGTACTGAGTTTCAATGGGATCCTCTCAGATTGCAGATGCTCGAGGTCTCATTGAAACTTAATGTCATGGCGTCACCATCCAACTAGTTGGCCCATCAAAATTGGCTGATGCGAATCTGGGCGAAAGCATTTTAAAAATATCTTTGAGTGGGTTAGTGACACTGATATATTTAATCATCAACCCGTGTAGGAATTTCATTACTATAACAATCGTTTGAAAAATGCAACAGTTAATACGTATTTCAGAAGAAGGTTTTGGTGAATTTCATTTTTTGCACATTAAATCACTTCAGACTATCTTTTTGCGTCCTTATTAGTTTGTGAACGCATAGAGAGATAACAGATAAACAAAAGCAATGATGGATGTTGTAAATCCTAAAAACTTGACGTAATGTGCAAAATACTATACAATGTTTATTTAAAATGTTTACTTGATGCCCTCTCCGGGTACATCATGACCTCTGCTCGGTGTTAAAGGAAAATCAGGGCTATACGATGTTAAAATGTACGAGCGACAGTAGACAATAAATCCTAGAACACCTTTTGTGATTTATGATTTATGATTTATGATGCTGTTCGGCAAGCTGAGATGGCCGCCTGTGTTCTTCATTACTTTGGTTCCGGGTAACAGTCATGATATCACATTATGTGATGTGATAATTAAGTACACAAATAGCAAGAACGCACGTCGTTAAAGGTAATAATAATTCCATGTTCTCATTTATCACTACTGCCTCTTTTCGTTGTTATTTTGAAACAAAACGGACGTAACAACCTTTATGTACAGTATGTGATCTATGTGGCTTCATGTCACGGCGAACCCTACTCACTGTGTGGTTCGACCAAAATAGAAAGTCACAGCACGCTTAAATCTGTACGTGACAGTCCATTCGACAGAGTTTCCACCAGGGAATGCATTTATTTGGTGTGCTGCCATGGCCGGCACTAAAGTAATCAGCTTAGTCGACTACGTGAACTGTTCAAGAGCCTCGAAATTAATACAGCAGATTTGTCATTATCCAATTGCGAAAGGGGGTGAAATCGTAATAATATGAACATTTTAATTTCTGTGGTCATGTAACGGCTAGATCTTAAATTATGATTGTGGTCACACGTGTGCTATTTGCCTGACATCATACGTAATGGGA
Source organism: Onchidella celtica (assembly GCA_963931925.1). Lineage (NCBI taxonomy): Eukaryota > Metazoa > Mollusca > Gastropoda > Systellommatophora > Onchidiidae > Onchidella > Onchidella celtica. Next base: position 17,077,080 of record OZ007568.1, on the reverse strand, counting down.
AATCCCGGCACAAGATTTATTTTGTTTTTGTTTTGGTCTCCTGTTGGCAGAGCCTGAGGACGAGCATAATCATGCCGCGCCCCTCTACAAATGAATACTGATGATCGCCACCTAGCTAATTTCAATCAACAGCGGACATCCAATTGAATTTAGTTCAAGTCTTAAAGTGAGGCTGTTTGTATTATTAAGGATGTAAGAAACGTGTGTCCTACCTGGATACGATATATTTGCACCTTCGTGGCATTTTGCAGTCAACACATCTTGGCATGTGTCATAGAACTCGGCCAATCTGAGAATTATTTTATGACTGGGGACAACATTCATATCAGGCCCCATTGTTGTAATCTTTTCTTTCAGTGATTGATGGATCATTTCCCTGTAATAGACTGACGTGGTTCGTCCTTTAAAGACACCGTATAAACTATAATTTGCTTGTGAACTCAATCACATTCTTCGCCAATCAAAATGGGCCGCCCCGAGGCCCTATACTTGAAACTGAGATGCTACATGAGTGTATATTTTTAAAATCCTGTTTCTTTTGTAAGGCTAGCTTTACTGCAAGTAATCATAAAATGAAAATAGCGTATTGTACTGTAAATGTACAATGTGGCCATGTTCCCGCTGGGGAAATGACGCAACTTGTTGGCCACATGCGAATTCATTAATACTGCACCAGCAATTAATTCCCAGCAGCTCCGTGAGTTGTGAACTAATCAAATCATCTGACGTAATCAAACAAAATTAAGCTCACGACGATAAGTTCATCTTAAAAATATCCATTAATCCAACTGTGCAGGAAGTATAACTAATGTTAATGAAATCTGTCGGTGTTGACAGTTTCTGAGTGACTTAAATCAAAGACTCCGTACAAAATTAATAATGATGATAATAATAATAATAATAATAATAATTTGTATCGATATCGATGTCACAAATCCCAGACTGGGAGATGTAATAGTTTATGACAGGACGACAATCACGAACAAACAAGTTTAACACTTAACAAAACAACCCATCAGACTCACACATTTATTAAACATAATTATACATATAATAGCGCAATTACATACATTATATTATTGAAATGAACTGCCGTACAACGGCCTTATTCTCACACACACTCTCCCTCGGATCCGCAATCCGGTAGTCACTCCTAAAGGCACTTCGGCCTCAGCCTCTCCCCTCAGGGTCTTAATAGTACATTAATAATTTACTGGCACCGCAGTCTCTCAATATCCCCTCCCTATTGTCATACACCTTAGCACTCCCCTAGCACCTCAGCAGGGCCATAACACATTATTATTTCCATAGCCATCAACATGGCAACAACATAGTATCAGTTCACTAGCCTATCAACATGGCAACAACATAGTATCAGTTCACTAGCCTATCAACATGGCAACAATATAGCATCTCATTCACTCTCATATCTACGTCCCTGTCCGTGGCCTGACTGCCACGACTTTATGTGCCTCTACTGTCCTGTACTGACAGCCTCACTTCTGGCCTATGTGTGGCCTCCGGCCCTAGGCTGGCCTATCCCCTGTGCTCATCGAGGTGGCTCTGCGGCCCGTCCCCGACACCTACAAGAATAACATTACATTGGTATAATACCCTACCATTTCTATTCACTCCACCTCTCCTTACAATCCATGAAGCGTACACACACTAGTTCACCTTTCACTCACCACACATCTTACGGTAACACACTTCCATCGGAGTACACACTACTCACTCGCGCTACAAATCCATGAACTCACTTTCATCTATCGCTCGTGGCGCACATTGCTATATCCAATATCAAGGACTTCCACATTCCTCACATATACTTATTCACATCATGGTAATAGACGAATATAATATAATACATCAATCATAATAATCAATCAACGTTCTACATACCAGTCATAACTGGAAAGACTCTCACTAGTCTTCTCGACTGCTTCCCTTTATGTCCGCCCGATGGGCTTTTATTCACAGGTCCGATCCGTAGGACCTTCTAACGTGCAGTGATAGTTATACAGCGCTTTCGCCTCATTCAGACCCCCTCCCACTACTCACAACAGCACGCTTAACTTGCTGTCTACTGTGAGTCCTTACTCTACACCCGCTCTGTAGCAATCCCCTTAATTGCACTCACTCCACTCGTGACATCATCCCCCACCCCAAAAAAATTAATGCAATTAATTTCAAATCGCATCAAGATGACTGTCAACGAGTGAGCGTGAGCAATACCTACACTAAAAAACTGACCTAGCAGTTCCCCTAGTATATAGAATACCGAAATCAGGGGAAAATATGGGGATCAATATGGCCTGCAATATGCATATATGTGTCACATCATGAATAGCTAACTAACCACAATACTTAATACAGAATCAAAAACCATTCAACCTATCAACCATTCTTCATATCATATTTATAATGTCAATATTTTCAAGTCGACTCATTCACACAGATCCTGTCAATGTTCCTACCCTCCGATGTATAAGCTCCTGAAATCTTGCCCTAGGCTCGACTAAGGTAGTCGGCGATATGATTGCTGGTTCCTGGAATTGGTTGAATAACGAAGGTATACGGCTGTAAAGCCAATGCCCATCTAGACAAGCGTGGGCTGGACGAACGATTCTTCGACAAAAATGTCAGTGGCTTGTGGTCTGTCTGGATACAAAATTCTCGTCCCATGAGATAACGTCCTAGTTTCTGGACGGACCACACAATGGCAAGACACTCACGCTCTATCACAGAATACTTTCTTTCTCTCTGCAATAACTTCCTACTGACATAACATACAGGATGGAGACATTCGTTCTTCTCCTGTAGAAGACAAGCGCCGACACCAGAGTCCGACGCATCCGTTCTGAGGATAAAATTAGATCGAAAATCGGGTAATATCAGAATGGGTGACGATGATAATGCTGTCACCAAATTATCAAATGCTGTCTGACATTCAGACGTCCACTGGACCTTATCGGGTTGTCCCTTCTTAGTAAGGTCAGTAAGAGAGGATGACAAGGAGGAAAAATTTGGAATGAACTTTCTGTAATAATTTAAAATTCCCACCAAGCTTCTGACTTGTTTCTTTGTTTTTGGGATTTGCAACCCTACTAACTTGTCAATTTTTGTTTCTTCAGGCCTCTGAACACCTCTACCCACAATATGTCCTAAGAATACTATCTCTGGACATGCCAAATCCATCTTTGCGGGTTTAGCAGTTAACCCAAAATGACGTAATCGTTGAAAAATTACTGTTAGTGTCTGAATATGATCAGACCATGTCGACGTATGGCATGCTATATCATCAAAGAATGACACGACATTAGGTATGTCCTTCAACACTAATCTCATTAATCGTGCAAACGTCGCTGGCGCGTTTACCAACCCAAATGGCATGACCTTAAATTGGAATAATCCAATGGGCGTTTGGAACGCCGTGTATTGTTTAGACTCCTCAGTAAGCGGGATTTCCCAATACCCTTTCGTCAAATCTATCTTGGAAAACCACGTGGACCCGGCCAATGAAGCTATTAATTCCTCCTGAAACGGGATAGGCTCCCTATCGCCTACCGTAATAGTGTTCAGTCTTCGAAAGTCAATACAGAACCGCACCGATCCATCAAGTTTTTTCACGAGGACGATGGGTGATGAATACGGCGATGTTGATGGTTCTATCACATCTAACTTCAACATTGACTCAACTTCCTTTATGACTCTATCTCTCGAAGAAAAAGGCAACGGATACGGTCTAAGAAATACTGGCCTATCCGAAGTCAACTTTATTTGGTGCTGGATCACCGTAGTGCGACCCGGCGAATCCGTAATAACATCCGGGAACGATGCCAACAGGGTCTCAAGTTCCCTACTCCTTGAACTCGTAAGGTCAGGGTTAATTTTTACGTCCCTGTAACCTTGTGTCGGAGTTAACTCCGGCAATTGAATTTGTAACTCTTCCTGCGCCTCGGTGTCGCTTACGTCACAGTCCAACTGGTCTACGACCCCCGTACAAGCCGTAGAGAAGACAGTCTCCTCTGGTCTTGTCTGTGCACACAGATACTGTGGTCTCTCATAAAATCTCTGTAGCATATTAACATGGAAAACCTTACTCGTTCCATCAATGTGGATAGCGTAATCTACCTTTGAAACAACTCGCTCAATAACATAAGGGCCTTTCCATGTCATCAATAACTTATTATGGTCCGTAGGCAACAACAACAGAACCTTGTCTCCTGGCTTAAAAATTCTCAGTTTGGAACCTCTATCTTTATAGTCTTTTGCTCTTTTCGAAGCGATACCAGACGCTTCTTCTGCTATAGTGCGCGCTGCAGATAGTCTTTCTCTTAAATCAACAAGGTACTGAAACACCAAAATCTGCTCATCGTCTCCCGATGATGGCGACGTCATCATGTCCCGAAGAACATCAGTTGGGCCCCTAGGACTACGACCGTACATCATTTCGAACGGCGAGAATCCCGTTGACTCCTGCCGTACCTCTCTGTACGCGAATAGCACTGCAGGGATATATCTATCCCAATCTTTAGGGCGATCAGCAGCTACCTTACGCAGCATCGACTTTAACGTCGAGTTCAATCTCTCGCACATGCCATTAGCCTGCGGATGATAAGGGGTGGTAGTGATGGGTTGTATGCTGAATAAGCGGAACAATTCCTTCATCATCTGCGACGTAAATTGCGCGCCCCTATCAGACAGAATTTGCTCTGGTATTCCTACCCTAGCGAAAATTGCAAACAACGCTTCCGCGACTGCCTCAGACGTTATGGTCCGCAGAGGAACCGCCTCTGGCCATCTCGTAGCATTACATATGACCGTTAAGAAAAATCGATTCCCCCTATCGGTCGCTGGGTGAATGGGGCCAACAAGGTCTATCGAGACCTTTTTAAACGGTTCCGAGACCGTGGGGATCTTCTGAAGAGGAGCCTGGGGTGTACGACCCTTATGCGTCGTCTTTTGGCACGCACTGCACGTCTTACAATAGACCTGCACATCTCTGTGGATCGATGGCCAGTAAAAATTTTTAAGAACCCTTTCTTTGGTTCTAGCTATCCCCATATGACCCGCTAATGGGACATCATGTGCCAAATGCAATACTGTTGCGATCAGCAACGCTGGCACAACGACCTGCTTTAAAATGGAGGACACCGTTACATACTTACGGAACAGAATGCCCGCCTGAACAATAAAGGAGGATGACCCGTTCTTATATCTCCTCGTTTTCTCGGTTCGCGCTTCCCCAAAACATGGGTTTAATGATGGATCCTCCCTTTGTAATTTCGCCAAACGCTCTGGCGTGATATCTAGGTTGACCGCTGGGGTAGCCAAAGGTCTAATCTTATCTTTATCGGCTACCCGTCGGCGTGTTTCGACCGCGGCGCAAAAGTCAATACCTTTTGATTGCGACCATGCTTGCACGTTCTCATCTGAAGGGGAAACGACCCGTGATACATTCCCAATGATGAGCTGGGCGCCTGGAAAACAACCAACGACTGCTTCGACTTCCCCGCTAAGGAAAGGTGTATCTATCATTATTCTTGCCATGGGTAATTTCTCAATGGCCCCCGAAAATTGGATGCACGGGACAGTCTCACCTGTAAGCTGTGAATCCCGAATGCAATCCCTATGCACTCCCACAACGGTAGATCCTGTATCTCGTAAAACCGAGACCGGTTCGTCCCCAACAAACCCCGGATAAACCCTAAGACCACCTCCTGTATGACATGAATTTATAACGAGGATCTTTCTCCCACAAGGTAAAACACCGGAAGATAATAACTTCTCACAACTGGGACACTTAGAATACTGTCCGCCTCCGTTGTCCGATGTAACACACGCAGCCGCATGATGAAATTTATTTGGGGAACATGGACTGGAGCTACTGTCCACGTTCGCCGCTATCCTACCTGCAGGGCAGTTCACGCTGATGTGATCTGCTCTTCCGCAGTTCCAACACTTCGCGGCCCTACACTCGCGTGAAAAGTGACCCACGCGTCCGCAAGTCCAACACTCCGCTCCCTGTGCTGCCCTAGGCCTGGGTCCCCGTGACCCCTCGCGACCGGAACTAGAGTCCCTATGCCGTCGGTCATCGGCAAAGGTCACAACTCGCCCCCGGCCATTACCGCGACCTAGCCCTCCTGCTCGGTCAAACTTACCGGATCCATATGCCGGTGATTGGTGATAGCCCCTACGCTGCCCCTGGGCTTGCCCGCTATAGGCACCACGCTGACGCGACCTGTCCCCAAGTCCTGCCGGCGACCCCTCGACAACGGCGACGTACCCCGCATCTTGGACGTACGCCCTGGCGACCGGTTTGGACGGATGTGCCGTACGGTATGCCTCCGCCAACTTAGACGCCTCCTGCACCGTCGCGGGTTCGTTCTCTTTCAGGAAAGCCACCAGATCTTTGTGGCACGACGCGTACAGCTGGTCACGGATCATTAAGTCTTTCAGTTTAGCAAAATCCGCGCCCACATGCGCCAAGTCTACCCATTTCGCGAAATACTCAGTTAGTCTCGCGACGAAGGCAGCAAAGTCCTCCCTGGTATCTGCACGTGCTCGCCTAAACTGCTCCCGGAAGTATTCCTCGGTACGCGCAAATCGGCGAAGCAGCAAAGCCTTCAGCTTATCGTAATCTTGCACGTCTTCGCGCTGTAGCTCTTTAAAGTAGGTTAACGCTCGCCCTTGCAATAGAGACGCCAGGTACGTGGCCCATAATTCCTTATTTTCCCCCCATTGCAATTGTGCGTTCAGTTCGAACCTGTAAAGGAAGGCGTCTATGTCGTCCTTCCGGTCGTCGAACGTAGGGAGCTTAATCCTAACGCCACCTTTATTGTGTACCTGCCGCTCAGCCGTTTCCGCTGGCGTATTCTTCTTGAGTTCTAACTCCGCAATCTTTACTTGCGCCTCTATCTCCTTTAACTTTATCTCCTGCTCCCGTTCTTGAACTTCTATCTCCTTTAACTTAAACTCCCTCTCCTGTTGCAACTCCTTTAACTTAAACTCTCTTTCCTCTTCCTTATCCTTAGCCTCTCTCTCCTGCTCCTGAGCCTTAGCCTCTTTTTCTCGCTCTCTATCCTTAGCACGCTCATCGCGCAAATCCGCCTCCTGTTCTTTGATCCAGCCGCGTAGCTCCTCTCCCTCCAGGCCAAGTTCCTTACCCAACTTCATTAGCTGTTGGAGTTCCGCCATTTCACAGATTTATGGTTATGGTATGTATACTATGAAAACGGCTACCCTGTCGGTATGATCACTAGCAACACGACCAGAGACCTGAGATCACACCAGGTATAACAATACCCAATTGTCTCAAATACAATTCAGAAATTTACGTACTTCCTAACTAATTCTATATTTATAAAATGTATTGCCCTATTAATAATAAAAAAGAGTAGAAAAGACAATAATAAGGAAATTCAGTAGAAGGACCACAAGTACGTCAAGGACAACGAACCAGACTAGGACAAAGCTTCTACAAAAAAAAACTATAATGGAAAAAAGAATGCAACCTAACTACGCCGATTACACAACAAGGTACGAACAAGAACAGAGTCTGAAAAAAAAGAACGTATCTATAGATAGGTAGAGAGAGGGACAAGAGAATACGTCTTCCTGCGGAACAGAGAAGATATCGACGCTACAACTAAACAATATTACAGGTCCCTACAGAACTGTTCACTGTGATGAACGAAGTTCCAAAGTTTACCACACCTTTTTAAAAGGATAAACTAAGTTCAACACAGCAAACCCGCGCCACCGCCCGTATAATCAATTACGACAAAAACAGCAAAAACAGGGAAACAGACAGATGAAAAGACAGCCCTCAATCCAGGGTACAAAATTTCAGTTTCACTTAACTTTCAGCCTTATGAGTTTAAGTCCTCGACCTAATCGGAGCTCTGGCTACTTGTCTCCTCAGGCTGCACGCACACACTCTGGAAAGTTTAAATACACATTAATACCTATTCATAGCAATACATGCATCAATACATATTATTATTCATAAACATACATAAATCATATCATCATGAAATTTCCATTCATCCCACGAACAAAGACAACAGCACGAATTCCTAGCACAACAGAAAAACAACTAGATATAATGACTACACAATGTCAAAATGACCACAGGTAAGCAGGACGAGCCCCCAGTGTCACAACGGACGAGCCCCCAGTGTCACAACGGACGAGCCCCCAGTGTCACAAATCCCAGACTGGGAGATGTAATAGTTTATGACAGGACGACAATCACGAACAAACAAGTTTAACACTTAACAAAACAACCCATCAGACTCACACATTTATTAAACATAATTATACATATAATAGCGCAATTACATACATTATATTATTGAAATGAACTGCCGTACAACGGCCTTATTCTCACACACACTCTCCCTCGGATCCGCAATCCGGTAGTCACTCCTAAAGGCACTTCGGCCTCAGCCTCTCCCCTCAGGGTCTTAATAGTACATTAATAATTTACTGGCACCGCAGTCTCTCAATATCCCCTCCCTATTGTCATACACCTTAGCACTCCCCTAGCACCTCAGCAGGGCCATAACACATTATTATTTCCATAGCCATCAACATGGCAACAACATAGTATCAGTTCACTAGCCTATCAACATGGCAACAACATAGTATCAGTTCACTAGCCTATCAACATGGCAACAATATAGCATCTCATTCACTCTCATATCTACGTCCCTGTCCGTGGCCTGACTGCCACGACTTTATGTGCCTCTACTGTCCTGTACTGACAGCCTCACTTCTGGCCTATGTGTGGCCTCCGGCCCTAGGCTGGCCTATCCCCTGTGCTCATCGAGGTGGCTCTGCGGCCCGTCCCCGACACCTACAAGAATAACATTACATTGGTATAATACCCTACCATTTCTATTCACTCCACCTCTCCTTACAATCCATGAAGCGTACACACACTAGTTCACCTTTCACTCACCACACATCTTACGGTAACACACTTCCATCGGAGTACACACTACTCACTCGCGCTACAAATCCATGAACTCACTTTCATCTATCGCTCGTGGCGCACATTGCTATATCCAATATCAAGGACTTCCACATTCCTCACATATACTTATTCACATCATGGTAATAGACGAATATAATATAATACATCAATCATAATAATCAATCAACGTTCTACATACCAGTCATAACTGGAAAGACTCTCACTAGTCTTCTCGACTGCTTCCCTTTATGTCCGCCCGATGGGCTTTTATTCACAGGTCCGATCCGTAGGACCTTCTAACTTGCAGTGATAGTTATACAGCGCTTTCGCCTCATTCAGACCCCCTCCCACTACTCACAACAGCACGCTTAACTTGCTGTCTACTGTGAGTCCTTACTCTACACCCGCTCTGTAGCAATCCCCTTAATTGCACTCACTCCACTCGTGACAATCGATAACACAAACCACACAGGCTCTACCTGTCCTCGCCGAAGTACTTCTAGCATTCATTTTAGACAGTGACAAAACAGGACATCAAAATCAGCTGTGATTCTATCTATGTATTAAATAATGCAGAGTACGGAAATGATTTTTGCATAAATCATGAGAAAATGTCAGACAGTTTCTTTCCAGTACTTGACCATAGAATTTACGTTTTTTTTTTCTTTCTGGTGTCTACAGATGTGTGTTTGGGTATCTTGATTCATAACAGAATAACTGTGCTGCCTTTGTTAGATAGCTACCATAGAATAATGATGTGAGTTCATGCTGTAGTCTTGATCAAGATTGAGATGATTACACATAGTGAGCTGTAACAGTATTGCTCTCGCCGGATGTGTACGACAGTAATTTCTGTGTTCTCTTCAATGGCATGTCTATACTTATCCTTAGCGCTAACGACTATCTCTGTCCATCTTTGTTTGTTTCCTTTTCTCTCTTTCGTAATACTCGGTTCACTTTTCCAGAGTTAAATCATAGGCAGCACTGATCTTTTAAAAATATTATTAAAAAACACAGAAAATCTGTGGGGTCGCAACTTGGATTGAATAAAAAATTAAAATGTGGCAAAAACGAAAATTTCTATTGTGTATCAAAGCCACAGGTAAGAAAATATACAGAAACGATGCAGTGAAACGGAAAGGGAAGGGAAAGGCAAGGAAAATATCCACGTTTGTTAAACTTCCCACCACGTTTTGATTTGTTTAAATTTTCTATGCCGTAACATTTTTTCCTGAAGGAGGTCAGCCCGACCTAAAGCTTTACTTGTCTGTTCTTCTCCTTTGCATTTTCTTATGTCATTTCTGTATTGTTTCTTACATACAACTTTTTTCTATTTGTCACATTTTTACTTTTCTTTTACCACCGGATAAACGATTGTAGTCGTCGGAGTAAACACTATCTCCCTCCTATTTTGATGTAAGCCTGTAAATTATGTATCAGTCCACCGCCCAAAGTGATCTACAAAGTGGGAAAAAGGGAGGAGCTTCGAGGAATAAGATCCTTTTCAGATTTGGAAACCCCGAAAGCATGGCAGATTTCTGTGCACTTTAATCTAGATTAGATTGACCTTAACACGAAGACCATCCCTTGCAAATTCTCTAGGCATGTCCCAAATGTAGAATGATAGTGAGAGACCACCTTTAAATTCCTCGTTTTATGTTATAGTACAATAACAACACACAATCATGTTGGAACTGATGGTGTTCAGAAACAATTATTTGTGGCAGAACTTACTGCAAAATGAGGTCAGAATCATTGAACATGTGACAAACATTGAGGTGTAATTACCACAGAACTCTGAACTGCTGTCTCGGAAACACAATTATTACCAACTACGAAGGGGACGGCACGGGGCAGCTGGTCTACGGCACGGTAGGTGAAAATTAGGTTATATAAGCGTCGTCGGGGGCTGTTTGTCCTGGACATTTCCATCTGGCAAAGTGCGTTTGTGACTGTCGTTGATTCATGCATGCTTGAGATCCTCTAAGGAGTTCGGCATTGGGTCAGGCGAATTAATATTGCACAGATGCAATTGGATCTTTGCCAAAAAGACGAGACTGAAACCTATCAAAACTCAGATCAAATGAAACTTGTTTTCTGTCTGGTTGTTCTGTTGGATCTTAAGCCATCCGGGGTGAGTTTTTCAGAAATAAGGCCCAGATTGGTGTTTTGGTACGACACTTTACACAACACTGCATCTTAAGGATTTTTGCTGTGGAAGGGGTGAAAATAAGTATATTATGAATGAATGAATAATAATGATATTTTTAGACGGCTTCCCGTCTGCGTGATTTTTTTTTCCCGTACGAGCTTTAGCAAATTCAGGAGCGGGGCAGCAACACACCCCCAAACACAGGCCATCGGCAAAAGGATTTCTCGCCCTACCGAACACTGCCATGGGTGCTGCAATCTCTGGACTGTGCCTGATATGACTCTGAACGTCACCGAAAATCCCCGGGATGTGTTGGGGCTGTCCTGTGTTTGGGGGTGTGTTGCTGCCCCGCTCCTGAATTTGCTAAACCTCGTACGGAAAAAAATCACGCTTCCCGTCTAGACAGCTATGGATCCAGAACAAGCCACAAAGGAAATACTGGTCTTGATCCGGGAAGCGTAAAAGATTTCACAATTATCAGGTCCGTCTCAGCTTTTCCTCGGAGTATTGTTTTCAATACCGTCCTTCTAAGCATCATTTGATAATCAGAGGTTGTATTCCACAAATGAAAAAGTACGCTCTGACCAGCTGTTGTTTATTTTTTTTATTATTCATATGCACTGATTAATTTTCAGATTTTACTTCAACATTGTGGTTGATTGGACCAGTTGTACCACGGTAAATGCGCTTACTGTAGACCCGAACCTATCGGTGTTCTTCTTTAATCTCAATTGGGTCTTTCTGTCAGTCCATGTGCAGGATGATGGTGTGAAAGATGTTCTAGTGTGTATAATATAAGACAGCATTTTTAGAATTCTGTGAATGACTATGAACAAATTAATTCTCTGGGGGGTAGATGCGTAAGACTGAATTTCAAATGAAGGCAACACCTTAAGAAAAGTTTATTAACACGATGAGGATGTACGGCCACTTAAAGCTCACGTCAAGCAAAGTACTGGCTTACTGAACATGCCTTTGGTGGAGGCGGACGAATTTATTTTTATCATTAGCTATGACTTGTGTTGTATAGACAAATTTATAAATGTCATTGGCTACGTATTCATCGTCCACATCAACAAAAGCAGTTGTGTGACTTTAGCTTGGAGAGGCATCTATCTCTGGTACTTACTTTAAATTGTTTACTGAGAAACCGCCGAGATCTTGAAGATGTAGAAAGTAGACTTAACCATGTATCAAAAGGCCAAAGCTGTATTGATCGATAGCACAACAAGAAGAAACAAGGATGTCCTTTGATGTCCGGGCAGATTGGAGGCTTCGACCATGTAAGGCGGAAACAGAGCATTAAAAGTCCATTTGCATTGGCTGTACGCTGAGAGTATCAAACAGGTCTAACCGAAAAGTGCGGTTTGAGACAATATCATGGCAGACACTCACTGAAATGCTTAGCATTATGTTGCAGACTGATAGTGACCACGCAGAAACTGTTCACAGTACCACAGTACCCCACATATAAAATAGTAGTCTCAAATTTGGTTCTTCTTGATGAGTGCATCACGTTATTCCTCTTCTTGTTTCAAATCACAGCACTAAAAAAATAAAAATAGACACATTTAAAATGATGTAGAGTTCTTATGTGAATATGCCATGCGTGAACCGTAGAATTGACAATATAACCAATTAAAAGTTGACGTCATTATGTTTCTCATACTCATTTCCATTGTGTTGGTTTTTTCATGAAACATCAAAATGTATTATGCTTTGGTGATAAACAACGCTGAGCGAAGGGAATGTTGTTACTTGTGGTAGTTTAATATTAATTTCTTATAGCAATAACACATGTGTGATGTGCTGCTAGCTATCAAGTTTCAGTACTCGGATACTGTCTGTGTGATGTGCTGTTAACTTTTAAATTTCAGTTCTCGGGTACTGTCTATATGATGTGCTGCTAGCAATCAACTTTTAGTTCTCAGGCTCAGGTCTTTATTTCACTGTCCTGTGTTTTCGGGAGCACGGATCTCTGCAGACTTGGTTTGGTCGCCAACCTTGCTAACTTTGATGATCGTGGAGAGTGGGTATTCAGTTACTCGCCATCGATATGGTCCGTATTTCTGTTTCAGGGAAACAGCTGCTGAATATGATACAAAAATTGTGGCGTTGTTTTCTCTCCTCACGTGTCAAGATCCTGGAAACTTGACCATTTGCCTGACTTCCGATGGTACACAGAATTCGGGCGAATCTTTGTGTATCATTAGGCGGGCACTGTTGCAATGTTTTCGCTACACTCTCATCTACATCAAAAAGAATTTATTGTTGTCCCTCATGGTGAATTATTGTCTCATGTTTGTAGTAATTTCTTTTCCTTTTGGTGGGGGGGGGGGGGGGTCTTCACATGATATTATTTTTTACTCCTTATCTCATTTTTACCTTCTTTATTACTGACATAATCAATCAGTCTCAGCATTTTCAACATGCTTTTTTTCTGCACAGTATTCACCTTTTTTTTAAAACTCACTTCAGAATTTGGGGTTTTCCCCTAAGTTCAACAAGAAGACAATAAGTTAAACACACACACACACACACACACACATACACACACACACACACATACACACACACCTTTATTTTCCTCAGATGATTGAAAAGTTTCTTTTAATCATTCTGTGATAATTATGTATGTTGCCAGCGATGCACGAAATTAATCTTAAGAACTGGCAGTCCGATTAGCTCAGTGTTTTACAGTTCGGCGACATTGGCTTCATTACCAGCAAAATCCTCAATATTAATGAAAACTTCTCTCTCCAGCAGGTTTGCAAGGTGAACTTTGCATCTCAGTGATTCATTCATTGTCATACTTTTGCCGTGTTTTCCCTCACAATTAAAGGTCTCAGCCTATCTTCCCCAGAGTCATTTTTCAGTTGCACAGGCAGCCTGCCGAGATATCTGGCGTCGCCCACGCGGCACATTTTTAAGCCTGGCGGACACTCCACTGAACACACTGCCGTGCGCCTGACTCATCCGACTGAAGGAAAAGTTAGATAAAAATGCAAATTAACGAAGAAAGCACCAAATTTCATGCCGACGATGTAAATGTTGATATAGAACCATGTTGACAGATTTATTTAAATATGAATATTTGAAGACTTTAAGCATTATTAATTTCCTTGTTTAAGGAATATATACAAAATCGGGGAACACAACGGCAGAAATAACGTAGTAGCCTTATCGTGTGTTAATGGTTATTTGATTAACACAACTACAGAAATGGAAAATAACCATGGTATTGTTGTAAATCTTGGTATTCTAGAGAATATTGGTGGCTCTACAAAACAGTTCAAGATTGTTGATTGTGAAATTAAGAGAGTCCTTTTTAATCCTATATGAGGGCCGCCATATTCGAAACTGAGTAGACATCTGGCAAGACCACAGACTAATAAATTAACCAGACTGGATGATCCCATTGTGTGAAGTCACAAAACAGCGAAAGGTCATGAACCATCCGCCATATTAGGTTTAAGGTAGCGACCGACGCTTCAGCATAGCTACAAGTTTGAATGACACCATTTTGACGCGGCTACTGAACGCGGAAGTTTGGTTCCGCACCAAGAAATTAATACATGTACCACCAATCTTGACAAATGAAAATAAATTTCTATTGCAGATAGAACTAGAATCGGAATTTCCCGAGCGGCGGCCATGTTGGTTATACAGTCGTCGCTCGGGAAATTCCGTAAAAAACGACACAGCCCGACGCTCGTGTTTCCAGTCTGGTTAATTTATTAGTCTGTGGGCAAGACTGCCTTGCTCTGCCAGCAGGCAGCTGCATGGCAGGCAGTTTTGCGGTGAAAGCTGTATATGCCGGCATGCAGGCGCCTGCACAACTGAACGTGCCCCCGATTTGCACTCTGTCATTTCAGCTGACGACGTGTGCGATTTACCTGAACCTGAGTAAATAACGATAAAGGCGGTAATTATGTGAATTAGTAAAAAAAAAAAAAAACAACTCCCAGTCTCATATTTAATTATAGACCACACATCCTGAAATAGGATTACCTATTCGCTAGCCTCTACCGACAATGACTGGCAGTAATTTTAACCAGATTATATAGTTATGTCAAGTGCAGGTCACTTCTCTGCCGATATGGTACAGAGGTCCATAATTGTAGCGGAGCTGACGTCTTCTACATGAGGTTGCAGGTGGTTAGTGGGCACTTCTGGTGGGATCTCCTTCTGTCCTATTCATTCTACTATAATTCTCTCGATCGTCTTGCTTCTTCCTAGCACAATATGGCCGCCATCGTGTCGGTGTGCTTTCTCGCTCCAAACTCGGATTTCCAACCTCAAGATGGATTACGAAAGCAGTTGGTAATTGTGCCCTAAAAAGATGTTTTGTGTATGTGTGTGTGTGTGTATGATAAACTTGATATTATTATTTTAGTGTTTGATATATATAGTCATAGCATCAATTTTATATGTGAAAGGCAATTTTTCAAAGGCCGATAAATTGCCTTGAAAGTGGACAAATAGCTCTGGTAATCCATGAGTCAGTTTGTCAGCTTTCAAAATCGATAGGGTTTTCATGACCTGCGGATTATAAGGGGTTGTTTTGACAAGAGGTTTAAAAATGTCTCAGCAGTGAAAAAAAAAAAAAAATTCATCACGTTTTGGTTGTAATGAAAGTAGAATATTAAGCCAGATTTCGCACATAAAAACTCGCATTTTGTGCATAGCACAAGGATTAGAAGACCCACAAGACAGCCGCTGTATTATGTATAGAAACATAAATGAAGTTCTGGTGCGTCCCTAACCAAAAACGTGAGCTGATCCCACTGCTTTTTTTTTTTTACCCAAGTTATTTTGAGACGTCGGTTTACATAACTGACATTGTCCTTGTTATTTATTTCATTTGCCGTTTTTGTCTCGTCTTTAGCCGGAGTCACAAATAGAAAAGACACGACGTCAGGGCGTCTGATTATTGTAATCGACTATAAAGTTTCCCATTTTGTCTCCACTTGAAATTGTTTTTCTTTTTTTTTTTTTCTTTCTTCCTTCCTTTTTCGTCTCGTGGCGTTATGTAATCGATGAGAAAACTTTTTTTAAAAAGTGTAATTATGTGTGTGTGTGTAGGGAGAGGGAGGGTGGGGAGAGGGAAGGAGGGGGGGGGGGGAGGTAGGGAAATGCTTCCCAATTTTACCCAAATCTTCTCAGCTTCTTATTTTCTTCTGGCTGTCCGTTGAGACTTTTTTTTCTGGGGAGCGTGGAAAGGGGGGGGGGGGGGGATGAGTGTCAAATGTAATCTTAAATCTTAACATAATTCGATTGTTTTCCTCAAATTTCTTGAAAGGTCTAGACACGACTTTTCTATCGTCATACTGGGAAACTTAATTATCTTGGGAGTTTAATTGATGGCTTGGTATGAACAAGGCAAACGTCATTGATTTTGTATGTCTGAGTTTAAATTTGGCTTTGGCAGGGGTACAGCCACAGAAAATGCGAATCAGTGGCCTGTACTTCGTTTCTTGGAAGTCTTTTGATAACTTTGGAACTGAAAGTGGAATTGTTTGGTGCTGGTTTCCAGAAGTAATAATGGCAGAAACAATTAGTGCCGGGGGAGAGTCCAAATTTAGATTTATATCCAATACAATTTGACGTGGAGGATCCAGGATGCGGTTGATGATTTCGACGCTGACAATTTGTTGATTTAGGTCGGTGAGACTTCTTTTCGACATTTTGATGCTTTAAAATATCTGCTCAATATTGCAAAAATAATAAAAATCAACAGTTCGGAGATTTAGATGGCTGAGATGGCATTCTTTTTAATGTTTGTGCATAATAAATGCGTTGGTCAGTCGTGCTTAGAAGAAAAAAGTCTCTATGGAACAGAGGTCATTTTCTGTTTGTTAGGACTAGCCATATAATAATAATGATAGTAGGCAATGATAGGATATGAAAGACCTTTTATCCATGGAGAGGAATGAGATGTATTCTTCACGATTATTGATTCTTGTGCCCACCAGACTGAGCTATCACTAATCTTTCACAAAGTTTCCTACAGCCCAATTTTTTTTCCATTTATTTCCCACTCGTTTTATCTCCATTTAAACAAATAACTTTTGATTTTGTCTTTGGGGAAATGAAAGCCGAGATAGATATTCATTAAATCAGGAAGTTAAGTTCAGCCCTACCCCAAAGATAAGTAGCTGTATTAACGTTTCTTTTTGGCGCTGGTAGAAACTGACATTTTGATATGATTTTAAAAGGGGGGGGGGGGCAGATTTCACAAGGTAGTTAAAATGCGAAAGCGTCTCGTTCTCTGTATGTTTTAAAGAAATCACACTAAATAATTTAATTTTTTTAACAGCTTCTTTGTAAGATGTTACGGCATTGGTTGTTTCAGAAAGAGCACCACTAATTCGATAACCCCATTAATTGGCTCTGTGGATGTAGCCCCATCTGGTGATCTTAGGCTGTGGCCTGTGTCTGGCACGTAGTGGAGTGTGGTCTATCGATTTTCTACATAAATGGGAGCTAAATTTGTGCACTTCTTCACTAAAAATATACTCTGTCGTAATACCTGACGTAATCTAATGGGCATAAATACCCGGTACTGAGAAGCAAGGAATTATTGTTAATACTTCACTGTCTTCAGCTGAGTGTTACTCTCCATCATTCAGAATTTCTTCATTTTATTTATATTTGTGTTTTCCTACTATCCTCCTAAGTGTAGAGCTGGTTTTTCTTGTACAACGGACAATGCGTTGAAAACTTCACACATTCAGACTTCATCGGTCACATCGCCACTGGTTGTTGATGGGCACTTCTAGCATGGTTTCCTTCTGTCCTATCATTCTGCTTTATTCTGTCTATCGCGTTGCTTCTTCCTAGCACAGCAATGACCATGATCGTGTCAACGTTCCTTCTCCAAACTCAAACTCAAACAAAGCCCAGCCGCTTCGCCATTTGGCTCTAACTGTCCTTGCTGAAAATGATTCTTGTGGACAATTCAAAACATACTTTCTCATCAGAAGAAATAAAACCCAGTTTGCTATTCATTTATATAAAATTTCTATCTTATTATTTTCTAAATGAGCTTTTATCCTATCGCAGTCTCAGCTGTGTAACATGAACTATAATTGCCTATCACTTTTCTGTTATTATACAAGTTTGTTACTCAGATTAGGTTTTATATCACAAACTATAATAATTTTTTAGAGCTTTGGAAGCCTGTCTATGGTGAATGAGTTTCTCCAGGTACCAACTCAGTTTATTAAGAAATAAATACCGGACGGCAGTTTCCACGAATAAAATGACCAATTCCACATTGGAAATCTTAAACCGTTTAATTCATTCGCATAAACTGGCCTGTTACCTGAAGCCACTCATTATTCTTATTCCCTCTTGTCAACAAAGAGAAACACGTGGAAGAATCCAAAACGCCGCTGTCTGTCATTCCATATCATGAATTCTGGCTGAAATTTTTTCTGAGCACACCGATGTAGATCTAGTCAAGGACTGTGGAAATATTTCAGGCGAATGATTTTGTCTGAAATAATTGTTAACGATATGTATTGCCTGATTACAGAACTACACAAATCAGTCTCTAAATAACAACTGTGAAAAACATATTGTGCCATTTTACTTATTACAGTTGAAGGAGCCGCATTTAATAACTTATATTTGACTAAAGCATAATGTTAAGTATGGCTTGAAAATTGTGTCTGTGTTTGTGAATGACATTCAGTGTGGAAGATTACCCAATGTGGAAGATTACCCAGTTAAGGTAATTTTTAATGGGCTGTGAACCATACTAATCGTCATTCAAGAAGAATGCTGATTCAAAGACAGGTTATTGTCATGGCAAAATCGATGTCTGTTCCTGTTTGGTGTTTAAGAAAGGAAAACAGCGGTCTGTGGCTGAGTTATCCAGCCTCGTGGTGTGGCCGTTTCACTGCACTCCAAGATCCGTGATGTTTTGTTGGCTTTGTGTAAACAATAAGTGAGAAAATCTGGGAAGACAACCTCCTTTTAATGGCATCATTGCGCATGACATCGGGAACTACTTGATTTGGCATAGAATCTTGTGAGGTAAAATCATATTCTCTTCTGTAGTGTTCTTAATAAAACTTAGAATACAATTCATTGTTTTATTACACCTGTTTTGAATGGACAATTGAGTATGGATTATAAGTTGGAAGATTAGGAACAGCCTGATGTTGTGGTAGGAGGTAGTTCATGGTTCTCAATTCTTTCGTTTCCTAAGTTTTTGGCTGGATGTTTGGAGTTTCGATGTATAATCATTAGCCTACAGTGAAACAGTGGAATAATCATTCCTACCCAAGTGAAAACAATAATTCGTTAAGACCATGCGGGATTTTGCTTTTAAGGATCCACTGAACCATTGGATAAATGGACTCACTAAGCATGAGCCGTTTACAACAACAGACTTTTAACTAACTTAATTGCTCACCAATGCTCGTGTGTGTTCGTGTTTATTGTGTGTGTGTGTGTGCATATGTGTGTATCTGTATGCGTATGTGTGTGTGTGTGTGATCAAGCAAGCATAATATCCGTGCTGACAAGTAGAATTAGGAGGCTAGAAACATTCAGAGCTGACCACCTGACCAGTCAGTGGAGTTCCAACAGATGGTATACAGAAATAAGCAAGTAAAGTAGACATTATCTTTGCTATTTCCGGCTCCACAAAGCCCGCCTCTGCTTCCCTTGTTCTCTCTTTTTCATTTCTGTAAGTGAAATAGCTCACGTATCAACCAGTATCCCTTTCGACAAGTGCTGAGATTTGCCCTAGGGCAAGGAAGTTCATTAAGCGTTATAATATAGATTGTTTCCTCGACCGAGTTTTGTGTTGACAATTGAACAGACAATCATGTAACGAGTGTGTTAGGTGTCGGGATGGGAGGCCGAAGTTCAGTTCCAGATCTAGACCGGGGGGATGGTGGGAGGCGTGGGCTGGAGGCTGAGACACTCCTGGTTTGGTGGACCCCGCATACACAGAAATTAAAGTACACGGGAAATCACCAAATTTACATATAAAAGTCCGTTTATTGCATGTAATTGGAACTGACAAGTTATGTATATAGATAAAGGTTAAATGAGTTATTATGTACATGTGTACTCATGCTTCATCATCATTCCTTGCTTCAGGTGTTTGCTCCAAATCACTTTGAATATACCTCATTTTCCCCTAGTATTGTCCTGGAAATTTTAGTTTTGTAACAAGATTTACATGTTTTTAAATTTAAGAAGGGTCTCCAGGTCTTTGTTTATGAAGGAACACTGCCCTTAGCATTTGCACCTCTTGTTTTCTTGTTTTTGTTTCTGTACTCTCGTATTGGTTGTTGTTGTTTCCGTGGCCTTCTCGGCTTTCTTAGCCCTCAAAAGGGCTCCCCATGGGCTGCATTTATCCACGTCCTTATCTTGATCTTCTTTGTTGCCTTCTCTCTGGCAAATTGCCCCTTTGTCCCTCCCCCATCACCCCTCCTTCCCTATAAATCCAACTTTGCAGAGCCTGGAAGGTTTGTGGGCGGAGTTATGCTGGGGCTAAGGGAATTACCAGAAAAGTTGAAGTCCAGGGGAACTTTCATCCAAGCAACTGAAGTGCACTGAAAAACGACTGGCTTGTGAAAGAAAAGTTCATTTTGTATATCTCCCCTAAGATAATCACTTTAAATTAAGTATAGAAAATGCGTTACTGCCGTCCTGTTAGCTAGTTTATGCATTCTTGTAGGATAAGTATAATGCAAGAGAGAGAGATTGGTGTACACGCCTTATTCTGACCAATATAGTGTAAATATAGATTTATGTTTTGTTTTTTTTATCGCACATTGTCAAGTTATACAATAGCTCATACTATTTTGATATGATAACAAATGGTCTGTAAATAATTGTCTCAAATGACAAAAAAAAAAAAAAATCTCGAAAAGCCCTTTAATCTCAAAATGTGAGCGACTTGGCTTACGTTCCTACTCTGGGGTCATGCTGGGTTCAGTGGCCTAAAACAATGCTTGGTCTGATCACCATTAATTTCTCCCTAAAGACCGTCATTTCTTATTCCACTTGTATGGTGCCATTTAGTTAATAGGGAGAACGGCCTTTGTTAGTTTTGTAAACAGGCTTCCTCGCATTTGTTAATGCATCCTTGTTTGTGGTTGGTTTTCACTGAATCCGGTGACGGTCTGTTTCAGTGCTGAACTTTCCCGGAATACTGTCTTTGGCGTCTTTCTAAATACTTAGTTTATATCATGTTTAATCTCACCACTTTCCCAGTCTTCTGTATTCCTCTGTTCTGCCATTGTCATGTTCATCTCACAATGCGTTGTACTAGAGCTAAAGAGAACTATCAAATTATGAGCCTCCTGAAATTCCACGCCCTCCCTCCTCTCTTTCTCTCCCCCTTTCTTTCTCTGCCTCTCTCTTTCTCCCTCTCTCCCCGTGAGAATGTGTGTGTTTTTGTACGCTCGTGTATGAGAGATAGTGTGTGTGAGGGTGCGTGCGTTTTGGTGTCCATGTCTCTGCTTCTGTATCTCTGTCATTTTTACTCTTGAGAGTATCGGCACCGACATCACGAATTTCTTTTTAAAAAAAACAAAAAAACAAAGGCAGATCACTTTTCTTGTTCATGAATTGGCGTTGGGAATTCCCTCCTAGGTACTTAATTTGAGTATTCCCGGAAATAAGCGGCTGGATCACGCAGTCACATTGCCATGCTACGTAGACTTGATGTAGTT
This sequence comes from Onchidella celtica, assembly GCA_963931925.1. Lineage (NCBI taxonomy): Eukaryota > Metazoa > Mollusca > Gastropoda > Systellommatophora > Onchidiidae > Onchidella > Onchidella celtica. Next base: position 17,055,242 of record OZ007568.1, on the reverse strand, counting down.
TGGCAGGACATTCGATCAGTCACGGAGAGTCTGTCAGTAAGATTGCTTTGATAATCTCACTCAACTCCAACTATGATTTTTTTTTTTTTCCGAATTGTGAGATTTCTCTGGCCTGGCATTTAATTAGGTTTAGCCTGCTGTCATTTAAACCAATTTGCTGACCACATCAATTAAAAAAGCAAATGTTACCTATCGCTGAGATTAAGCATGCCGAAAGGGTTCAAGAATGAATGAGTTCATGATAATAATATGCAGGACGTCTGACCAGGACGTGGGTGGACATGACCCAGGCAGTCCCTTGTTTTTTCACTACAAGGGTCATAAGTTAGCAACAGCACCAAGAGAGACCAGGCTAGACGTGCAATATTTTCAATGCTTTGAAATGGAAATGTTGAGTTTATTTTCTGCCGCCGCATTTCGCAATCACGTACAGTTGGTTTATCTTAGAAGTAACGATACCAATCACCAAATTATTCTCCAGTCTAGACCTCTGTAATCTTGTTTGATGATGACAACGATTTTCTGTAATAAGGTCTTGCACTGCAATTTCGCAAAATTAACCACAGTTCTTTCTTTGTTGCCACAGTTCATTTACGTACTGTTCATCCGAAAAAAAAAAAAAAAAAGCAATTCTCGGGGACCGCTGAATGCGATGGTCTGGGAAAACTGTGCACTGAGGAAATAAAATACGAAATAGGATGTGGTAGATGCCAATAAAACCAGACACAACACTAGAGTGCGACACCGACCAAGTGGAGAAATAAATTCACGGCGAATGGGTTATCTTACGCATACTATTGTTTAACATATCTGCTATCCTTTCGATGAACCGAAACCCATTCCCCGTATGACAGTATTAGAAGGCCCTTTGAAAAAAAGAATGATATTAAGTTTGTTAGGTAATAAAAGAGATCAGTAAATCTTATGTCAGTAATTCTAAGGACTGGACAGATCAATAAACCGATAGGCCTTCCATTAAGTGATTCGGTGATGTATGCCTTTCAGAAAGAAAAGACATTAATGTATATCATTAGATACAATCAACGACTCAGGGATGTAGAAAGACAATCTAGCATTAGGCAAACTAACGGACGACAGACAGACAAAGGAAAGATGGAAGAAAAAGTGTTGCAATTCATCTTATTATACTTTTTTTTTTTTTTTAAATGTGGCGCGAGCATTTCACTGTGGTGCAATTTTGGACTTTTTTTTTTCTCACTGCTAAAGCCTAAAGGACAGGTAACAAAAAAACATGACATTAATTTTCCTAAGTGTCAGCTAACCTAACCCAGGATCTTTTGTATCGACCTACTTTGTTTGTTCAAGTTTCAGGCAATCTTTTAAAAATGTTGTTAAGACAGACACGCATTCAGGTTAGAGCAGTTTCCCTGCCCAGAAACGAGTGCGTAGCGCATTGGCGTTCATGAGCTCGGATAGTAAGACTTTAGGAGAGAGAGAGAGAGAAAGAGAGAGAGAGAGAGAGAGAGAGAGAGAGGGAGAGAGAGAGAGAGAGAGAGAGAGAGAGAGAGTGGGGGGGGAGAGAGAAAGAGAGAAAGAGAGAGAGAGAGAGAGAGGGGGAGAGAGAGAGAGATAGAGATAGAGAGAGAGAGAGAGAGAGAGTGGGGGGGAGAGAGAGAAAGAGAGAAAGAGAGAGAGAGAGAGAGAGAGAGGGAGAGAGAGAGAGAGAGAGAGATAGAGAGAGAGAGAGAGAGAGAGAGTGGGGGAGAGAGAGAGAGAGAGAGAGAGAGAGAGAGAGAGAGAGAGAGATTGGTGTACACGACTTATTCTGACCAATATAGTGTAATAATTTTATTGCTAAGTTAGTTGCATGAAGTTTTATAGCCTAGTTTTCCTGTAGCGTCTGTAGCCCCCCACTCCCCCCTTTCGCTTGTTATTCGCGGCGTCGAAAACCGAGCTCGGCCTGTCTCACCCAAAGATGTTAAAATAGTATTAACCTAGATTACCTAGTCGCCCTGCGAGAACCAGCTCGCGGCGTCCCGGGCGTGGAGAGCGAAAACAATGGCGGGTTGAGGTCAAGCTGTCCAAGCGGCGGCCTAGCAACGCTACTGTTTACCATAGGAAACACAAACCGTTTGCCTCGCATTTGATAGTAGGCCTACGATGTAGTACATAGTAAGCCTAGCGTGTTGTTTTACGTTGTCGAGAAAAGTAGATCTTGAGTGCTACAACAATCAGGAAAATGTCAGAGATTCTAGAATAAGAGAACATTGTAGGCCTACAATTGTTTTTAATACATGTATAAGGAGGTCTAGAAGAAGAAACTCAGAAGCTTGGACCGATAGACTCGCAAATTCTTACTTCAACGTGTGTGTTAGAGAGAGAGAGAGAGAGAGAGAGGGAGAGAGAGAGAGAGAGAGAGAGAGAGAGAGAGGGAGAGAGGGGTATTATAAGACGTACCACCATAACAGCTACAAAATTGTAGGGGGACAAGGTGGTCTAGAGGCAAGGTGCTCGCCTCTCATGCCAAGGGTCCCGGGTTCTAAACCCGGGCAGTGCAGGCATGTTGGAAAGTGGATTTTTCTCATATTTTCAAGTCCCTGGTCCTATTGGGGGGTAGGATCGAGTACCTAGTCTTCTCGGATAAGGACGAAAAAATTCGGAGGGCTCGTGTGCACGTTGCGCATGTTAAAGATACCATGGCAGTTGGAAATCGTAAAGAGCAGGCCGAAAGGCCGCTGCCCGGGCAAAATTGAAATTAATAGATTAAAATTTATCCATATCATCTCCCCCCCCCCCCCCCCCCCGCCAGAACAAGAAATAATAAAACAAGTAAAGTGAGGTGTAAATGCCAAGGGCAGCGAACCTCCTAAAATAAAGACCTCAAATCAGCTACAATATCAGAAAAAATGAAAGTAATCGACAACCTCACCCCCCCCCTCTAATAGAATAAACAGACGGATATCAAGATCCAGCAGAAGCTCAAGTGCATGGGCAGACACTCACTAGTAGCATGTGAGTGTGTGAGGGGAGGGGGGGATAAGGCGCAAGCATGATAATGGCTACATAAAATCATAATTTGCTACGTCAACAGCAGCCTCCAACCACCTGTGACAGACACCCCCCTCCCCGCCCCCCCCCCCAAAAAAAGACAGAGAGAGAGAGAGAGAGAGAGGGAGAGAGAGAGAGAGAGAGGGAGAGAGAGAGAGAGAGAGGGAGAGAGAGAGAGAGAGAAAAAGAGAGAGAGAGAGAGAGAAAAAGAGAGAGAGAGAGAGAAGATAGGGGAGACAGACATGTAGAGGAGAGGGAGAGAGACGAAAAAAGCAACCACAGGGACAAGACACAGAGAGAGAGAGAGAGAAAAAGTAAACCAGGGTAACCGGAAGAGTTGTTTCTGACCTCAATGGCCGAAAGCGTTGAGGTACGGTCACGTGACCTCACCAGGGAATCTAGGTTAATACTATTTTAAGATCTTTGGTCTCACCTCATACTTTCGTCACCCCCCTCCCCTTTATTGTTCGCCCGCCCTCGGCGTACTTTCTCACCTCTTTCGGTAATGAGTTTTTTTTTCCCTCTGATGTCTAGCAGTGTGCTGACCTAGGTTATTTACCTAAAAGTGGCCTTTAGACAATGTCACCGGATGTTGTGCTGTTGTTTGATTGGATGTTTCGTGGGTCTTTCGAACTTACTAGATCAGTCTCGGGCCAGCTCGGGGGTCAAGTCGGTTCGGGAGTTTTCTGTGAGAATTATTATAAATATAAGAGCCATGCGAGTGAGTGTGTGTGAGCAGGACTCTGTTGTTTCTCTTGGGTGCAGATCCATATCTTCGTCTTATGCCTTCCTACCGAGAACAGGTAGTGTTGTGTAGATATCACTCTTTTCACTGTACGCAAATAAACGTAGTATTCATTGTTCGTCGGACCCCGTGTGTTATTAATAACAGCTGTGACTGTTTCGTTTTTAAAGGGAGGTAGTTCATATAACAATACTATTCCCATTCATAACTTGCTGCAAATCACTTCAACTGTTACATTTCCTATGTGTTGAATTCATTGCATCCAGATTATTAGAAGCTGCTTTACGTCTTCTTTGTTGAAAACTTCAGACCTTCCTTACTGACGGGCTTTAATAAAATTAATACTTGTTGATTTCAAGTGTGGAAGAGCAACTAGTGATAAACATCACTAGCTTATGGTGACCCAGTAGATTATCACATGCCATGCATGCGTTAATCTGCCCGTGCCCAATCGCATCGAATTAGATAAAACCTAGTGGAAAATCGATACATGGACAGTGGAAGCCCACCAGGTTCTATTCTGCACGAAAATGAACATCCTGTCCTCTGCATGGAAAATGCTTTATTAACATTATGAACATGATTATAATAAAGACAGTGGCGAGCCGCTGGGGTTCTCAAAGCCCGGAGACAGCTGTACGTCTACAAGAAGCTGAACAAATTACTACATTGTAATACAGCGTCACTTCCCAAACTTTCGGGGCAGCCGAGCCTTTTTAATTGGGTTGCGATTTTGAGTGGTTCAGTGACAACGTGCAACCAAGAGTGTCAAAGAGTTCCAATTTCTCGGCATCTCTGAAATGTTTCATGTGGCATAGCAATATTATGGAACTTTCGCAGAACCCTGGAACAAGAAGCCTAAGTTCTGCGGAACCCATTCCGAGAGCCTCTGGTATATTGGTGTGTTGTGTGTATAGAACTGTGCAAGTATTGCAAGGCGTGGAATTCCCGAAATAAGCTGCTCTAAAATATGCCAGAAAATCGCACAAAAAGCTCTATTTTAACCATATCATTCCTGAAACCTATCTCCTAACCATAGCTATTTCCACTGTGACGGCCGCCAATGTTGGCATTGCTGCTGCTATGCCACTGAATAACAAAAAGATATAGAGGTAGCTAATAATGTCCATACTATCCAGTCCTTTGTGAAATTGAATAGCATAGTCCCAAGAGTCACATCCTACAGTCACCCTGCACGGTTTGCCATAATGGAGGACTAAAGAGGAAACCATTAGCTTTCTGGTCAATGTACCCTACTCATAATCTGTATGCATATCCCAACCTCAAAGGCCTAAGCCACATCTTAACTCATACTGACTGTCTCTAAAGACTGGCACTGAACGTGGTTGTGTATTTTGAACGGACTAAGTATTGATCGGGGAAAACCAGTATAAAATAATGCCACAGTCAGATATTATGGATCTGTACTTGTCACAAATCCCAGACTGGGAGATGCAATATTTATAACAAGACAACAATCACGAACGAACAAGTATAACACTTAACAGAACAACCCATCAGACTCACACATTTATTAAACATAAATATAAAGATCGAAGTGCAATTACATACATTATATTATTGAATTTACTACCGTCCAACGGCCTTATTCCCACATGCACTCTTCCTCGGGTCCAAAACCCGGTAGTTACTTTCTAAAGACACTTCGGTCTCAGCTTCTCCTCTCCATGTCTTAATAGCACATTAATATTTCAATGGCACCGCAGTCTCTCAATAGCCCCTTCCTATTGCCATAACACATTAGCATTCCAATAGCACATCAACATGGCAATAGCACATTAGCATTTCAATAGCACATCAACATGGCAATAGCACATTAGCATTTCAATAGCACATTCACGATCATATATACGTCCCTGTCGGTGGCCAGACTGCCACGACTCATGTGCTGCGACTGTCCTACACGACAGCGTCACTCCTGGCCTATGTGTGGCCTTCGGCCCTATGCTGGCCTATCCCCTGTGCTCACCGTAGGCAGCGCTTCGGCCCGTCCCCGGCACCTACAAGAATAACATTACATTGGTATAATACCATACCACTTCTATTCACTTCACCCCTCATTACAACTCATGAAGCGGACACACAATAGTTCACATTTCACTCACCAAACATCCTACGGTAACACACCTCCACCGTAGTACACAATACTCACTCTCGCTACAAATCCATGAACTCAACTTACATCTATCGCTCATGGCGCACATTGCTATATACAGTATCAAGGACTTCCACATTCCTCACATATTTACATCATGGTAATAGACGAATATAATACATCAATCATAATTATCAATCATCGTTCCACCTACCAGTCATCACTGGAAAAAACACTACTCCCAAGTCTTCCGACTGCTCTCCTTATGTTCGCCCTCTGGGGCTTTCTCCTGCGTCCGCTTTCTTAGACGTCTTAGTGTGCAGTGATAGTAATACAGCGCTCTCGCCTCATTCAGACCCCCCCCCCCCACTCACAACATGCACGCTTTCCCTTACCCCGTGGCCCGTGGGTTAACTTTATTCTAACCCTCTTCTCGTAACTACTGATCCTCGCTCACTCGCTCGTGACATCATCCCCTACCCCAAAAAAAATTAATGCAATTAATTTCAAATCGCATCAAGATGACTGTCAACGAGTGAGCGTGAGCAATACTTACATAAAAATGACCTACCAATGCCCCTAGCACATAAAATACCGGAATCAGGGGAAAATATGGGGATCAATATGCCCTGCACTATGCATATATGTATCATATCATCAATAGCTAACTAAACACAATACCTAATACAGAATCAAAAACCACTCAATCTATCAACCATTCTTCATATAATATTTATAATGTCAATATTTTAAAGTCGACGACTCGTTCACACAGATCCTGTCAATGTTCCTGTCCTCCGATGTATAAGCTCCTGAACTCTTCCCTTAGGCTCGACTAAGGTGGTCGGCGATATGATTGCTGGTTCCTGGAATTGGTTGAATAACGAAGGTATACGGCTGCAAAGCCAATGCCCATCTAGACAAGCGTGGGCTGGACGAACGATTCTTCGACAAAAACGTTAGTGGCTTGTGGTCTGTCTGGATACAAAACTCTCGTCCCATGAGATAACGTCCTAATTTCTGGACGGACCACACAATGGCAAGACACTCCCGCTCTATCACAGAATACTTTCTTTCTCCCTGCAATAACTTCCTACTGACATAACATACAGGATGTAAACATTCGTTCTTCTCCTGTAGAAGACAAGCGCCGACACCAGAGTCCGACGCATCCGTTCTGAGGATAAAATTAGATCGAAAATCGGGTAATATCAAAATGGGTGACGATGATAATGCTGTCACCAAATTATCAAATGCTGTCTGACATTCAGACGTCCACTGGACCTTATCGGGTTGTCCCTTCTTAGTAAGGTCAGTAAGAGAAGATGACAAGGAGGAAAAATTTGGAATGAACTTTCTGTAATAATTTAAAATTCCCACTAAACTTCTGACTTGTTTCTTCGTTTTAGGGATTTGCAACCCTACTAATTTGTCAATTTTTGTTACTTCAGGTCTCTGAACACCTCTACCCACGATATGTCCCAAGAATACTATCTCTGGACATGCCAAATCCATCTTTGCGGGTTTAGCAGTTAACCCAAAATGACGTAATCGTTGAAAAATTACTGTTAGTGTCTGAATATGATCAGACCATGTCGACGTATGACATGCTATATCGTCAAAGAATGACACGACATTAGGTATGTCCTTCAATACCAGTCTCATTAATCGTGCAAACGTCGCTGGCGCATTTACCAACCCAAATGCATGACCTTAAATTGGAATAATCCAATGGGCGTTTGGAACGCCGTGTATTGTTTAGACTCCTCAGTAAGAGGGATTTCCCAATAACCTTTCGTTAAATCTATCTTGGAAAACCACGTGGACCCGGCCAATGAAGCTATTAGTTCCTCCTGAAATGGAATAGGCTCCCTATCGCCTACCGTAATAGTGTTCAATCTTCGAAAATCAATACAGAACCGCACCGATCCATCAAGTTTTTTCACGAGGACGATGGGTGATGAATACGGCGATGTTGATGGTTCTATCACATCTAACTTCAGCATTGACTCAACTTCCTTTATAACTCTATCTCTCGAAGAAAAAGGCAGCGGATAAGGTCTAAGAGATACTGGCGTATCCGAAGTCAACTTTATTTGGTGCTGGATCACTGTAGTGCGACCCGGCAAATCCGTAATAACATCCGGGAATGACGCTAACAGGGTCTTAAGTTCCCTACTCATTGAACTCGTAAGGTCAGGGTTAAATTTTACGTCCCTGTAACCTTGTGTCGGAGTTAACTCCGGCAATTGAATTTGTATCTCTTCCTGCGCCTCGGTGTCGCTTACGTCACTGTCTAACTGGTCTCCTCTGGTTTTGTCTGTGCACACAGATACTGTGGTCTCTCATAAAATCTCTGTAGCATATTAACATGGAAAACCTTACTCGATCCATCAATGTGGATAGCGTAATCTACCTTTGAAACAACTCGCTCAATAACATAAGGACCTTTCCATGTCATCAATAACTTATTATGGTCCGTAGGTAATAACAATAGGACCTTGTCTCCTGGCCTAAAAATTCTCAGTTTGGATCCTCTATCTTTATAGTCTTTTGCTCTTTTCGAAGCGATACTAGACGCTTCTTCTGCTATAGTGCGCGCTGAAGATAATCTTTCTCTTAAATCAACAAGGTACTGAAACACTGAAATCTGCTCATCGTCTCCCGATGATGGCGACGTCATCATGTCCCGAAGAACATCAGTTGGACCCCTAGGACTACGACTATACATCATTTCAAAAGGAGAGAATCCCGTTGACTCCTGCCGTACCTCTCTGTACGCGAATAACACTGCAGGGATATATCTATCCCAATCTTTAGGGCGATCAGCAGCTACCTTACGCAGCATCGACTTTAACGTCGAGTTCAATCTTTCGCACATGCCATTAGCCTGCGGATGATAGGGGGTGGTAGTGATGGGTTGTATGCTAAATAAGCGAAACAATTCCTTCATCATTTCCGACGTAAATTGCGCACCCCTATCAGATAAAATCTGTTCCGGAATTCCCACCCTAGCGAAAACTCCAAACAGCGCTTCCGCGACTGCCTCAGACGTTATGGTCCGAAGAGGAACCGCCTCTGGCCATCTCGTAGCATTACATATGACCGTTAAGAAAAATCGATTCCCCCTATCGGTAGCTGGGTGAATGGGGCCAACAAGGTCTATCGAAACCTTTTTAAACGGTTCCGAAACCGTGGGGATCTTTTGAAGAGGAGCCTGGGGTGTACGACCCTTATGCGTCGTCTTTTGGCACGCACTGCATGTCTTACAATACACTTGTACATCTCTGTGGATAGCTGGCCAGTAAAAATTTTTAAGAACCCTTTCTTTGGTTCTAGCTATTCCCATATGACCCGCTAATGGGACATCATGTGCCAAATGCAATACTGTTGCGATTAGCAACGCTGGCACTGTCACGAGTGGAGTGAGCGATAGTTAATAATTACGGGGGGAGAGGAGAGTAAAATTAACGCACGGAGACAAGTGAGAAAGTCGTGCATGTCATGAGTGGGGGGTCTGAAGGAGGCGAAAGCGCTGTATAACTATCACTGCAAGTTAGAAGGTCCTAGGGAGCGGATCTGTGAATAATAGCCCATCGGGCAGAGATAAAAGGAAGCAGTCGAGAAGACTAGTGAGAGTCTTTCCAGTTATGACTGGTATGTAGAATGTTGATTGATTATTATGATTGATGTATTATATTATATTCGTCTATTACCATGATGTGAATAAGTATATGTGAGGAATGTGGAAGTCCTTGATATTGGATATAGCAATGTGCGCCATGAGCGATAGATGAAAGTGAGTTCATGGATTTGTAGCGCGAGTGAGTAGTGTGTACTCCGATGGAGGTGTGTTACCGTAAGATGTGTGGTGAGTGAAAGGTGAACTAGTGTGTGTACGTTTCATGGATTGTAAGGAGAGGTGGAGTGAATAGAAATGGTAGGGTATTATACCAATGTAATGTTATTCTTGTAGGTGTCGGGGACGGGCCGCAGAGCCACCTCGATGAGCACAGGGGATAGGCCAGCATAGGGCCGGAGGCCACACATAGGCCAGAAGTGAGGCTGTCAGTGCAGGACAGTAGAGGCACATAAAGTCGTGGCAGTCAGGCCACGGACAGGGACGTAGATATGAGAGTGAATGAGATACTATATTGTTGCCATGCTGATAGGCTAGTGAACTGATATTATGTTGTTGCCATGTTGATGGCTATGGAAATAATAATGTGTTATTGCCCTGCTGAGGTGCTAGGGGAGTGCTACGGTGTATGACAATCGGAAGGTGATGTTGAGAGACTGCGGTGCCAGTGAATCATTAATGTACTATTAAGACCCTGAGGGGAGAGGCTGAGGCCGAAGTGCCTTTAGGAGTAACTACCGGATTGTGGATCCGAGGGAGAGTGTGTGTGAGAATAAGGCCGTTGTACGGCAGTTCATTTCAATGATATAATGTATGTAATTGCGCTATTATATGTATAATTAGGTTTAATAAATGTGTGAGTCTGATGGATTGTTTTGTTAAGTGTTAAACTTGTTTGTTCGTGATTGTCGTCCTGTCATAAACTATTACATCTCCCAGTCTGGGATTTGTGACACTGGGGGCTCGTCCGTTGTGACATTGGGGGCTCGTCCATTGTGACTCGTCCATTTTCGTAATATTTAGTTGTAGTTAGTTAGTAGGTAATTGTGCTGTCTTGTTCGTTGGATGAATGGACATTTCATGAGATGATTTATGTATATTAATGAATGTATTGATACAGGTATTGCTATGAATAGGTATTAATGTGTATTTAAACTTTCCAGAGTGTGTGCGTGCAGCCTGAGGAGACGAGCAGCCAGAGCTCCGAGGAAGGGGAGAAATTGAAATCTAGGGCCAAAGTTAAGTAAAAGTCAAAATTTTTGTGCCCTGGATTTTGGGCTGTTCCTTTAATCTGTCTTTTTCCCTGTTTTTTGCTGTTTTTGTTGTCGTTATAGGTTATGCGGGCGGTGGCGCGGGTTTGCTGTGTTGAACTTAGTTTATCCTTTTAAAAAGGTGTGGTAAACTTTGGAACTTCGTTCATCACAGTGAACAGTTCTGTAGGGACCTGTATTTTTGTTTAGATTGTGCCGTTCCATCTTCCTCGTTGTTTTAGGAAGACGTCTCTCTTGTCCCTCTCCTACCTTTCTGTAGATACGTTCTTTTTTTTCAGACTCTGTTCTTGTTGTACCGTGTAGTGTAATCGGCGTAGTTAGGTTGCATTCTTTTTTCCATTATAGTTTTTTTTTTGTAGAAGCTTTGTCCTAGTCTGGTTCGTTGTCCTTGACGTCCTTGTGGTCTTTCTACTAAATTTCCTTATTCTTGTCTTTTCTATTCTTTTTGTAATTAATAGTGCTATACATTTTGTAGATATAGAAGTAGTTGTGCTGTAAAGGTAAATTTCTGAATTGTATTCTGAACTGGGTATTGTTATATCTGGTGTGATCTCAGGTCTCTGGTCGTATCGTTAGTGATCATACCGACAGGGTGGTCGTTCGCATAGTATACATACCATAACCATAAATCTGTGAAATGGCGGAACTCCAACAACTAATGAAGTTGGGTAAGGAACTTGGCCTGGAGGGAGAGGAGCTACGCGGCTGGATCAAAGAACAGCAGGCGGATTTGCGCGATGAGCGGGCTAAGGATAGAGAGCGAGAAAAAGAGGCTAAGGCTCAGGAGCAGGAGAGAGAGGCTAAGGATAAGGAAGAGGAAAGAGAGTTTAAGTTGAAGGAGTTAGAGGCTCAGCAACAGGAAAGGGAATTAAAGTTAAAGGCGATAGAGGCGCAAGTAAAGATCGCCGAGTTGGAAATCAAAAAGAATGCGCCAACAGAAACAGTTGAGCGGCAGGTACACAATAAAGGTGGCGTTAGGATTAAGCCCCCTACGTTCGACGACCGGAAGGACGACATAGACGCCTTCCTTTACAGGTTCGAACTGAACGCACAATTGCAATGGGGGGAAAATAAGGAATTATGGGCCACCTACCTGGCATCGCTATTGCAGGGGCGAGCGTTAACTTACTTTAAAGAGCTACAGCGCGAAGACGTGCAAGATTACGATAAGCTGAAGGCTTTGCTGCTTCGCCGATTTGCGCGTACCGAGGAATATTTCCGGGAGCAGTTTAGGCGAGCACGCGCAGATACCAGGGAGGACTTTGCTGCCTTCGTCGCGAGACTAACGGAGTATTTCGCGAACTGGGTAGACTTGGCGCATGTGGGCACGGATTTCGCTAAACTGAAAGACCTAATGATCCGTGACCAGCTGTACGCGTCGTGCCACAAGGATCTGGTGGCTTTCCTGAAAGAGAACGAACCCGCGACGGTGCAGGAGGCGTCTAAGTTGGCGGAGGCATACCGTACGGCGCATCCGTCCAAACCAGTCGCCAGGGCGTACGTCCAAGATGCTGGGTACGTCGCCGTTGTCGAGGGGTCGCCGGCAGGACTTAGGGACAGGTCGCGTCAGCGTGGTGCCTATAGCGGGCAAGCCCAGGGGCAGCGTAGGGGCTATCACCAATCACCGGCATATGGATCCGGTAAGTTTGACCGAGCAGGAGGGCTAGGTCGCGGTAATGGCCGGGGGCGATTTGTGACCTTTGCCGATGACCGACGGCACAGGGACTCTAGTTCCGGTCGCGAGGGGTCACGGGGACCCGGGCCTAGGGCAGCACAGGGAGCGGAGTGTTGGACTTGCGGACGCGTGGGTCACTTTTCCCGCGAGTGTAGGGCCGCGAAGTGTTGGAACTGCGGAAGAGCAGATCACATCAGCGTGAACTGCCCTGCAGGTAGGATAGCGGCGAACGTGGACAGTAGCTCCAGTCCATGTTCCCCAAATAAATTTCATCATGCGGCTGCGTGTGTTACATCGGACAACGGAGGCGGACAGTATTCTAAGTGTCCCAGTTGTGAGAAGTTATTATCTTCCGGTGTTTTACCTTGTGGGAGAAAGATCCCCGTTATAAATTCATGTCATACAGGAGGTGGTCTTAGGGTTTATCCGGGGTTTGTTGGGGACGAACCGGTCTCGGTTTTACGAGATACGGGATCTACCGTTGTGGGAGTGCATAGGGACTGCATTCGGGATTCACAGCTTACAGGTGAGACTGTCCCGTGCATCCAATTTTCGGGGGCCATTGAGAAATTACCCATGGCAAAAATAATGATAGATACACCTTTCCTTAGCGGGGAAGTCGAAGCAGTCGTTGGTTGTTTTCCAGGCGCCCAGCTCATCATTGGGAATGTATCACGGGTAGTTTCCCCTTCCGATGAGAACGTGCAAGCATGGTCGCAATCAAAAGGTATTGACTTTTGCGCCGCGGTCGAAACACGCCGACGGGTAGCCGACAAAGACAAGATTAGACCTTTGGCTACGCCAGCGGTCAACCTAGATATCACGCCAGAGCGCTTGGCGAGATTACAAAGGGAGGACCCATCATTAAACCCATGTTTTGGGGAAGCGCGAACCGAGAAAACGAGGAAATATAAGAACGGGTCATCTTCTTTTTTTGTCCAGGGGGGCATTCTGTTCCGTATGTACGTCACAGTGGCTTCCGTTCAAAAGCAGGTCGTCGTGCCACGATCGTTGATTACTACAGTATTGCGTCTGGCCCATGATGTCCCATTAGCGGGTCATATGGGAAGTACTAGAACCAAGCAGAGAGTTCTGAAAGATTTTTATTGGCCGTCAGTATACAGAGATGTACGGCTGTATTGTAAGACGTGCAGTGCGTGCCAAAAGACGACGCATAAGGGTCGTTCACCCCAGGCTCCTCTTCAAAAGATCCCCACGGTTTCGGAACCGTTTAAAAAGGTTTCGATAGACCTTGTTGATTTAAGAGAAAGATTATCTTCAGCGCGCACTATAGCAGAAGAAGCGTCTAGTATCGCTTCAGCAAGAGCAAAGACCTATAAAGATAGAGGCTCCAAACTGAGAATTTTTAAGCCAGGAGACAAGGTTCTGTTGTTGTTACCTACGGACCATAATAAGTTATTGATGACATGGAAAGGCCCTTATGTTATTGAGCAAGTTGTTTCGAAGGTAGATTACGCTATCCACATTGATGGATCAGTAAAGGTTTTCCACGTCGATATGCTGCAGAGGTTTCATGAGAGACCAGAGTATCGCTATTCTCGTATTAGTGTTGAAGGACATACCTAATGTCGTGTCATTCTTTGATGATATAGCATGCCATACGTCGACATGGTCTGAGCATATTCAGACACTAACAGTAATTTTTCAACGATTACGTCAGTTTGGGCTAACTGCTAAACCCGCAAAGATGGATTTGGCATGTCCAGAGATAATATTCTTAGGACATATCGTGGGTAGAGGTGTTCAGAGACCTAAAGTAACAAAAATTGACAAGTTAGTAGGGTTGCAAATCCCTAAAACAAAGAAACAAGTCAGAAGCTTAGTAGGAATTTTAAATTATTACAGAAAGTTCATTCCAAATTTTTCCTCCTTGTCATCTTCTCTTACTGACCTTACTAAGAAGGGACAACCCGATAAGGTCCAGTGGACGTCTGAATGTCAGACATCATTTGATAATTTGGTGACAGCATTATCATCGTCACCCATTCTGATATTACCCGATTTTCGATCTAATTTTATCCTCAGAACGGATGCGTCGGACTCTGGTGTCGGCGCTTGTCTTCTACAGGAGAAGAACGAATGTCTCCATCCTGTATGGTATGTCAGTAGGAAGTTATTGCAGAGAGAAAGAAAGTATTCTGTGATAGAGCGTGAGTGTCTTGCCATTGTCTGGTCCGTCCAGAAACTAGGACGTTATCTCATGGGACGAGAATTTTGTATCCAGACAGACCACAAGCCACTGACATTTTTGTCGAAGAATCGTTCGTCCAGCCCACGCTTGTCTAGATGGGCATTGGCTTTGCAGCCGTATACCTTCGTTATTCAACCAATTCCAGGAACCAGCAATCATATCGCCGACTACCTTAGTCGAGCCTAGGGGAAGATTTCAGGAGCTTATACATCGGAGGACAGGAACATTGACAGGATCTGTGTGAATAAGTCGACTTTAAAATATTGACATTATAAATATGATATGAAGAACGGTTGATAGGTTGATTGGTTTTCGATTCTGTATTATTAAGTTTAGTTAGCTATTGATGATGTGATACATATATGCATAATGCATGGCATATTGATCCCCATATTTTCCCCCGATCCCGGTATTTTATGTGCTGGGGGCATTGGTAGGTCATTTTTAATGTAGGTATTGCTCAGGCTCACTCGTTGACAGTCATCTTGATGCGATTTGAAATTAATTGCATTAATTTTTTTGGGGTGGGGGATGATGTCACGAGTGGAGTGAGCGATAGTTAATAATTACGGGGGGAGAGGAGAGTAAAATTAACGCACGGAGACAAGTGAGAAAGTCGTGCATGTCATGAGTGGGGGGTCTGAAGGAGGCGAAAGCGCTGTATAACTATCACTGCAAGTTAGAAGGTCCTAGGGAGCGGATCTGTGAATAATAGCCCATCGGGCAGAGATAAAAGGAAGCAGTCGAGAAGACTAGTGAGAGTCTTTCCAGTTATGACTGGTATGTAGAATGTTGATTGATTATTATGATTGATGTATTATATTATATTCGTCTATTACCATGATGTGAATAAGTATATGTGAGGAATGTGGAAGTCCTTGATATTGGATATAGCAATGTGCGCCATGAGCGATAGATGAAAGTGAGTTCATGGATTTGTAGCGCGAGTGAGTAGTGTGTACTCCGATGGAGGTGTGTTACCGTAAGATGTGTGGTGAGTGAAAGGTGAACTAGTGTGTGTACGTTTCATGGATTGTAAGGAGAGGTGGAGTGAATAGAAATGGTAGGGTATTATACCAATGTAATGTTATTCTTGTAGGTGTCGGGGACGGGCCGCAGAGCCACCTCGATGAGCACAGGGGATAGGCCAGCATAGGGCCGGAGGCCACACATAGGCCAGAAGTGAGGCTGTCAGTGCAGGACAGTAGAGGCACATAAAGTCGTGGCAGTCAGGCCACGGACAGGGACGTAGATATGAGAGTGAATGAGATACTATATTGTTGCCATGCTGATAGGCTAGTGAACTGATATTATGTTGTTGCCATGTTGATGGCTATGGAAATAATAATGTGTTATTGCCCTGCTGAGGTGCTAGGGGAGTGCTACGGTGTATGACAATCGGAAGGTGATGTTGAGAGACTGCGGTGCCAGTGAATCATTAATGTACTATTAAGACCCTGAGGGGAGAGGCTGAGGCCGAAGTGCCTTTAGGAGTAACTACCGGATTGTGGATCCGAGGGAGAGTGTGTGTGAGAATAAGGCCGTTGTACGGCAGTTCATTTCAATGATATAATGTATGTAATTGCGCTATTATATGTATAATTAGGTTTAATAAATGTGTGAGTCTGATGGATTGTTTTGTTAAGTGTTAAACTTGTTTGTTCGTGATTGTCGTCCTGTCATAAACTATTACATCTCCCAGTCTGGGATTTGTGACAGGCACAACGACCTGCTTTAAAATGGAGGCCACCGTTACATACTTCCGGAACAGAATGCCCGCCTGAATAACAAAGGAAGACGACCCGTTCTTATATTTCCTCGTTTTCTCCGTTCGCGCCTCCTCAAAACATGGACTCAATGATGGGTCCTCCTTTTGTAATGTCGCCAAGCGCCCTGGTGGGATATCCAGGTTGACCGCTGGCGTTGCCAAAGGTCTAATCTTACTCCTATCACGTACCTGTCGACGTGTCTCGACTGCGGCACAAAAGTCAATACCTTTTGATTGCGACCATGCCTGCACATTCTCCTCGGAAGGGGAAACTACCCGAGATACATTACCAATGATGAGCTGGGCGCCTGGAAAACAACCAACGACTGCTTCGACTTCCCTGGTAAGGAAAGGTGTATCTATCACTATTCTTGCCATGGGTAATTTCTCAATGGCCCCTGAAAATTGTATGCATGGGACAGTCTCACCTGTAAGCTGCGAATCCCGAATGCAGTCCCTATGCACTCCCACAACGGTAGATCCTGTATCTCGTAAAACCGAGACCGGTTCGTCCCCAACAAACCCCGGATAAACCCTAAGACCACCTCCTGTATGACATGAATTTATAACGGGGATCTTTCTCCCACAAGGTAAAACACCGGAAGATAATAACTTCTCACAACTGGGACCCTTAGAATACTGTCCGCCTCCGTTGTCCGATGTAACACACGCGGCCGCATGATGAAATTTATTAGGGGAACATGGACTGGAGCCTTCGATTGTCATCCACGTTCGCCGCTATCCTACCTGCAGGGCAATTCACGCTGATGTGATCTGCTCTGCCGCAGTTCCAACACTTCGCGGCCCTACAATCGCGTGAAAAATGACCTACGCGTCCGCAAGTCCAACACTCCGCTCCCTGTGCTCCGCTAGCCCTGGGTCCCCGTGACCCATCGCGACCGGAACTAAAGTCCCTATGCCGTCGGTCATCGGCAAAGGTCACAATTCGCCCTCGGCCATTTCCGCGACCTAACCCTCCTGCTCGGTCAAACTTACCGGATCCATATGCAGGTGATTGGTGATACCCCCTACGTTGCCCCTGGGCTTGCCCGTTATAGGCACCACGCTGACGCGACCTGTCTTTATGTCCTGCCGGCGACCCCTCAACCACGGCGACGTAACCAGCATCCTGTACGTACGCCCTCGCGACTGGTTTGGACGGATGTGCCGTACGGTATGCTTCCGCCAACTTAGACGCCTCCTGCACCGTCGCGGGTTCGTTTTCTTTCAGAAAAGCCACCAGATCTTTATGGCACGACGCGTACAGCTGGTCACGGATCATTAGGTCTTTCAATTTAGCAAAATCCGCGCCCACATGCGCCAAGTCCACCCAGTTCGTGAAATATTCTGCTAGTCTCGCGACGAAGGCAGCAAAGTCCTCCCTGGTATCCGCACGTGCGCGCCTAAACTGCTCCCGGAAATATTCCTCCGTACGCGCAAATCGGCGAAGCAGCAAAGACTTCAGCTTATCGTAATCATGTACGTCTTCGCGCTGTAGCTCTTTAAAGTAGGTTAACGCTCGCCCCTGCAACAAGGAAGCCAGGTACGTGGACCATAATTGTTTATTCTCCCCCCATTGCAGTTGTGCGTTCAGTTCGAACCTGTAAAGGAAGGCGTCTATGTCGTCCTTCCGGTCGTCGAACGTAGGCAGCTTAATTCTAACACCACTTTTGTTTTGCCCCTGCCGCTCAACTGTTTCCGTTGGCGCATTCTTCTTGAGTTCCAACTCCGCAATCTTTACTTTCGCCTCTATCTCCTTTAACTTTATCTCCTGCTCCCTTTCCTTAGCCTCCTGAGCCTCTTTTTCTCGCTCTCTATCTTTAGCACGCTCATCGCGCAACTCCGCCTGCTGCTCTTTAATCCAGCTGCGCAGCTCCTCTCCCTCAAGGCCAAGTTCCGTACCCAATTTCATGAGCTCACGGAGATCCGCCATTTCACAGATTTATGGTTGTGGTATGTATTATGAAAAAGACCAACCTGTCGGTATGATCACTAACGACACGACCAGAGACGTGAGATCACACCAGATATAACAACACCCAATTGTCTCAAATACAATTCAGAAATTTACCTACTGAACATTTTATAGCATACTCTCTATAACTAATTCTATGTTCATACAATGTATAGCACTATTAAATAACAAAAGCGAAAAGAGAAGACAAGAATGAGAAAATTCAGAAGAAGGACCACCAGGACATCAAAGACAACGAACCAGACTAGGACAAAGCTTCTAAAAAAAAACTTTAATGGGGAAAAAAAATGCAACCTAACTACGCCGATTACACTACAAGGTACGAACAAGAACAGAGCCTGAAAAAAAGAACGTATCTACAGATAGATAAGAGAGGGACAAGAGAAACATCTTCCTAAAACAACGAGGAAGATGGAACGCCACAATCTAAACAAAAATACAGGTCCCTATAGAACTGTTCACTGTGATGAACGAAGTTCCAAAGTTTACCACACCTTTTTAAAAGGATAAACTAAGTTCAACACAGCAAACCCGCGCCACCGCCCGTACAATCAATTACAACGAAAACAGCAAAAACAGAGAAAAAGACAGGTTAAGGAACAGCCCCCAATCCAGGGTACAAAATTTCAGTTTCACTTAACTTTCTACTAGACTTAAGTTCCTCCCCTTTCTCGGAGCTCTGGCTGCTTGACCTCTACAGGCTGGCACACACACTCTGCAGAAATTTAAGTACACGTTAATACATATTCATCAAAATACATGCATCAATACATATTCATAAAAACACATAAATCATACCATCATGAAATTCCCATTCATCCCACGAACAAAGACAGCACAAATTCCTACCACAAGATAAGTATTACGTGGACAAAAACTAAAGTAACAAATGCCCACTGACAAATACCTACTAACTAAATACAACTAAATATTACGAAAATGGACGTGTCACAACGGACGAGCCCCCAGTGTCACAAATCCCAGACTGGGAGATGCGATGGTTATAACAGGACAACAATCACGAACGAACAAGTATAACACTTATCAGAACAACCCATCAGACTCACACATTTATTATACATAAACATAAAGATAATAGCGCAAATACAGACATTATGTTATTCAATTCAACTGCCGTACAACGGCCTTCTCCCGTACGCACACTTCCTCGGGTCCAAAACCCGGTAGTTACTTTCTAAAGACACTTCGGTCTCAGCTTCTCCTCTCCATGTCTTAATAGCACATTAATATTTCAATGGCACCGCAGTCTCTCAATAGCCCCTTCCTATTGCCATAACACATTAGCATTCCAATAGCACATCAACATGGCAATAGCACATTAGCATTTCAATAGCACATCAACATGGCAATAGCACATTAGCATTTCAATAGCACATTCACGATCATATATACGTCCCTGTCGGTGGCCAGACTGCCACGACTCATGTGCTGCGACTGTCCTACACGACAGCGTCACTCCTGGCCTATGTGTGGCCTTCGGCCCTATGCTGGCCTATCCCCTGTACTCACCGTAGGCAGCGCTTCGGCCCGTCCCCGGCACCTACAAGAATAACATTACATTGGTATAATACCATACCACTTCTATTCACTTCACCCCTCATTACAACTCATGAAGCGGACACACAATAGTTCACATTTCACTCACCAAACATCCTACGGTAACACACCTCCACCGTAGTACATAATACTCACTCTCGCTACAAATCCATGAACTCAACTTACATCTATCGCTCATGGCGCACATTGCTATATACAGTATCAAGGACTTCCACATTCCTCACATATTTACATCATGGTAATAGACGAATATAATACATCAATCATAATTATCAATCATCGTTCCACCTACCAGTCATCACTGGAAAAAACACTACTCCCAAGTCTTCCGACTGCTCTCCTTATGTTCGCCCTCTGGGGCTTTCTCCTGCGTCCGCTTTCTTAGACGTCTTAGTGTGCAGTGATAGTAATACAGCGCTCTCGCCTCATTCAGACCCCCCCCCCCCCACTCACAACATGCACGCTTTCCCTTACCCCGTGGCCCGTGGGTTAACTTTATTCTAACCCTCTTCTCGTAACTACTGATCCTCGCTCACTCGCTCGTGACACACTAGCCTACATGTGTTTTTGCTCTGTATCCGCATGGAACGTGAGCAAAAATTTTGCAGAGAATGCACGCATTGCTCAATATATTTTAATACCATTTTTTGTTGTTGTGCAATTCACAGGACAGTTAAACGCCCAAGCTCGCCATAGACGTGTTTTTGGAGAGCTGCACTGAAGACTTACCCTGTGGCCAGATGTAGAAGTGGCCCGAGGTCACAAAAAATCTGGTTTTCCCCTACAGATCGACCGCAGTTAATTATGTCAGTCACCACTGATGTACCGATCTTGACGTCAACAACAGCGGGAAATAATGTCGTCATTGATTATAGCGCCAATGTGACGGCAGCGGACTACTACATCATGGGATCTGCACTGTTACTTATGGCAGGTTTTGGCACTCTATTTAATGGAGTAGCCATCGCGGTATTTATTGGGTAAGCTCAAAACACGATCTATTCCAATTCCCAGTTGTCCTTTTTTGTTCTCTTTGTGGTAGTACATGTATTCGCCACAGTACAATACCAGGTATTTATTGAGGTGTTGCTGGTTGGAAGCCAGTAACTTTAAAGGCTTCGTGGCGTCTCGACTATGGGAACGGTGTTGATTTTCAAAGTGTCACCAATTGTTTTTCACTTTTTGACGACGATAAAAAGTAACTGTTGTTATACAGCGACACATTATATTATTATCACCTTGACCAATCAAATAATAGGATAATTATCTTTTTACATGTTTAAATTTATTTCCACAACCACAGCAAGATTTTAGATTGTATCAGATAAAAAAACAAACAAAAACAAATGTAGACTTTTACATTCTATAACAAACATGTGTAACTTGATGTCATAATTGTTTGCCATTCTTCTCTTTCCTCGTTACCCCCTCCTCCTTTTACTACCCCCTCTCTCTCTCTCTCTGGCGCACCTCTTCAGCTTTCCAGCTTACTACATTATTCTGTACCTTCTCTCTGCCTACCTGTCTGGTTTTGTTGTTGCTTTTTTTTTGGGGGGGGGGGGATGGTGCCTGTTTGTTTCTCTTCCATATGGCTCCCTCACTCTCTTGCTCGCATTCTCTGTTTCACTCACTTTCCTTTCTTCTTTTTTTTTTCTCTCACTCCCCTATCTGTGTGTGTGTGTGTCGCTCTCTTTCACTTCTCTCGCTCTCTTTATCACTCTTCCTCCTTCACCCTCTTTCAATCTCTCTCACTGTCTCTATCCTCTTTCAGTTTCTTCCTCACCCTCAATCTCTCTCTTTCTCACTCTCCCCCTTCCCCTCTCGCTTTGTCTCTGTCTATCTGTCTGTCTGTCTATTTCTGTCTCACATAAATTATACACGCATACATACACATTGTCTTTTGTCGACATGTAACTTATTCCCTTTTCCCGTACAGTTACCAATAACTTAACATTTCCATCCTGTTGTTTGCTCTACAGCCACAAGGAGCTTCGAACACCTACGAACAACTTCATTGTTGCCTTGTGTGCATGTGATTTGGTTATGAGCGCTATCGGAGCTCCAATCCCAGCCTACTTTGCCTTCAGGAAGACATATATCACCTCTTCTGCACTGTGCGCAGTGGATGCCTTTGCTGTATATTTCCTATCCTGTACTGCTATTTATTTGTTGGCAGCCATTTCTGTGGACAGATACCTTATCATCGTTAAGCCATTGCCTACACTTGTCGTGACACAGGTATCGCAAAACGTCCTGTAGTTAGCAAATAGAATCTAACATTTTTACATTTTCTGTAGTCTTCGCAGTTATCATTCTCTGATTCTCATGGCAATTGTCTTTTTTTTTTTTTTTTACTGATACGTTATATTTCTTGTGAGATTTTTTTTAAATGTCGTATTGTCGCTGTTGTTTGTTTGTTTGTTTGTTCTTATTATTATTTTAGTTGTTGCGTTTGTAAGGCTGTTACTACGATTGTTATCGTTGCAGTTGCAGTTGACTTTGATGTCTTATTTCCTTGATGCAGTGATTATTGCACTTTATTGCTGCTTTTCCATCTGATGTTTTTTTTTTTTTGGGGGGGGGGGGGGATATTATAATCATAAATATTGTATAACGCTTTACGAGTTTTTTAAGATCTTCCATGCTTGTAAATTATCATACAACAACAGACTCTGTTGTTATTATGTTGAATATAAACGCAGCAAGAACACTTGCTTTTGTCTGGTATCGCTGAAACGGGAATAATGGAAGGTCAAGAAACATGTCCATTGTAGAACTATTACTTGTTTACACAGAGTATTGTCTCACTGGGCCCTGGCCAGCGAAGTCTTAACTGTTTTTGTTTATCGTTTTTTGTCCCTATAAGCCCATTTCGAAGGACGTCACAGAGTGTTTTTGTTTTGTACTTCCGACACCTAAAATGGCGGGTGGATCAGCTGACGAGTGTAACTTCGAGATATGTCTAAGCGGTTAAAATGCCTGTTGGCTGCATTGCAGTTGACTGTTATGGCAGGGGTGGAAAGGATGGATCCAAGCTGGTCGGATTCCCTACCATCTGTGTAAACAACTTGTTTAACAAAGGAAAGGAAGTGAAAGAATTGACCGAACGTCTCCCATGTGCGTGAACACACGTGTTATTGTTTATATTTTTTTTGCTCGCCGTCGATTGGTTCGCGACGCTTGAAGTGCTCACGGTGCAAATCAGCTAACGAATCAAAGTCAATGCTACATAGCCGTGGTGAGGCGTCGATCTTGAGAACTAAAATGGCCCTTATCCGCAATAGGCCTATTCCATCCTTAGGGTGACCACAGAAAGGCCACCTAATAATAAATAATAATAATAATAAATAGAATTTCTATAGCGCATTTCTAATAAAATTATTACTCAATGCGCTGTACATTGCATCAACAATTCATGCATACACTTTCCAAATCTCAATACTAAAACACGCACTCTCATCCATACAAACTTTCAGTTTCACACACATAGACGCTCTTAGTCATATAACACTAGCTTATATAATCAATTGTAACATCAAAGTACAGAATAGAATTTTGAAAATTTAACAGTTTCGGAGGAAAAGGTGATGTTTTACGCTTTTCTTAAAGCTTTCAAGATTCGGTGATTCACGAATGTTCAAGGGTATCTGGTTCCAGACAAAAGGTCCAAAATAGTTGAAGGATCTATGGCCTATAGTTTTATAGTTTTTTGGATGGGATTCTTAAGATTGTTTTGTCACTTGATGATCTTAGTGAACGAGATGGTATGTAAACTTGTAAAGAATTTTTGAGATAGCTGGGTGCGGTGTTATTTAAACATTTATATAAGTCGGCGCCTATAGGTCGGAGCTTTCGGTTACCACCTAGAGCGCCTATGCTACACATAAAGGCCGCCTACAATCTCGGTGCATTGCGCCTGGTAGGTTTTATTATTGTACATTTTTTCTGCTCACATTAGGGTGACCACAGAAAGGCCGCCTTATAAGTCGGCGCCTATAGGTCGGAGCTTTCGGTTACCACCTAGAGCGCCTATGCTACACATAAAGGCTGTCACGAGTGGAGTGAGTGCAATTAAGGGGATTGCTACAGAGCGGGTGTAGAGTAAGAAAGGCTCACAGTAGACAGCAAGTTAAGCGTGCTGTTGTGAGTAGTGGGGGGGGGTCTGAAGGAGGCGAAAGCGCTGTATAACTATCACTGCAAGTTAGAAGGTCCTAGGGAGCGGATCTGTGAATAATAGCCCATCGGGCAGAGATAAAAGGAAGCAGTCGAGAAGACTAGTGAGAGTCTTTCCAGTTATGACTGGTATGTAGAACGTTGATTGATTATTATGATTGATGTATTATATTATATTCGTCTATTACCATGATGTGAATAAGTATATGTGAGGAATGTGGAAGTCCTTGATATTGGATATAGCAATGTGCGCCATGAGCGATAGATGAAAGTGAGTTCATGGATTTGTAGCGCGAGTGAGTAGTGTGTACTCCGAGGGAGGTGTGTTACCGTAAGATGTGTGGTGAGTGAAAGGTGAACTAGTGTGTGTACGCTTCATGGGTTGTAAGGAGAGGTGGAGTGAATAGAAATGGTAGGGTATTATACCAATGTAATGTTATTCTTGTAGGTGTCGGGGACGGGCCGCAGAGCCACCTCGATGAGCACAGGGGATAGGCCAGCATAGGGCCGGAGGCCACACATAGGCCAGAAGTGAGGCTGTCAGTGCAGGACAGTAGAGGCACATAAAGTCGTGGCAGTCAGGCCACGGACAGGGACGTAGATATGAGAGGGAATGAGATACTATATTGTTGCCATGTTGATAGGCTAGTGAACTGATATTATGTTGTTGCCATGTTGATGGCTATGGAAATAATAATGTGTTATTGCCCTGCGGAGGTGCTAGGGGAGTGCTAAGGTGTATGACAATAGGAAGGTGATATTGAGAGACTGCGGTGCCAGTGAATCATTAATGTACTATTAAGACCCTGAGGGGAGAGGCTGAGGCCGAAGTGCCTTTAGGAGTAACTACCGGATTGTGGATCCGAGGGAGCGTGTGTGTGAGAATAAGGCCGTTGTACGGCAGTCATTTCAATAATATAATATATGTAATTGCGCTATTATATGTATAATTATGTTTAATAAATGTGTGAGTCTGATGGATTGTTCTGTTAAGTGTTAACTTGTTTGTTCGTGATTGTTGTCCTGTCATAACTTATTACATCTCCCAGTCTGGGATTTGTGACATTGGGGGCTCGTCCGTTGTGACATTGGGGGCTCGTCCGTTGTGACATTGGGGGCTCGTCCATTGTGACTCGTCCATTTTCGTAATATTTAGTTGTAGTTAGTTAGTAGGTAATTGTGCTGTCTTGTTCGTTGGATGAATGGACATTTCATGATATGATTTATGTATAATAATGAATGTATATTGATGCATGTATTGCTATGAATAGGTATTAATTTGTATTTAAACTTTCCAGAGTGTGTGCGTGCAGCCTGAGGAGACGAGCAGCCAGAGCTCCGATTAAAGGGAGGAGTTTTACTCAAAATTTCAAAAGTTAAGTGAAAGTCAAAATTTTTGTGCCCTGGATTGTGGGCTGTTCCTTTAATCTGTCTTTTTCCCTGTTTTTGCTGTTGTTGTCGTTATAGGTTATATGGGCGGTGGCGCGGGTTTGCTGTGTTGAACTTAGTTTATCCTTTTAAAAAGGTGTGGTAAACTTTGGAACTTCGTTCATCACAGTGACCAGTTCTGTAGGGACCTGTATTTTTGTTTAGATTGTAGCGTTCTATCTTCCTCGTTGTTTTAGGAAGACGTTTCTCTTGTCCTTCTCCTCCCTATCTGTAGATACGTTCTTTTTTTTCAGACTCTGTTCTTGTTTGTACCGTGTTGTGTAATCGGCATAGTAGGTTGCATTTTTTTTTCCATTATAGTTTTTTTTTTGTAGAAGCTTTGTCCTAGTCTGGTTCGTTGTCCTTGACGTACTTGTGGTCCTTCTACTGAATTTCCTTATTATTGTCGTTTCTATTTTCTTTTATAATTAATAGTGCATACATTTTGTAGATATAGAATTAGTTTTGCTGTAAAGGTAAATTTCTGAATTGTATTTGGGACAACTGGGTATTGTTATATCTGGTGTGATCTCAGGTCTCTGGTCGTATCGTTAGTGATCATACCGACAGGTTGGTCGTCTTATAACAGATACCATAACCATAAATCTGTGAAATAGCGGAACTCCAACAACTAATGAAGTTGGGTAAGGAACTTGGTCTGGAGGGAGAGGAGCTACGCGGCTGGATTAAAGAACAGCAGGCGGATTTGCGCGATGAGCGTGCTAAGGATAGAGAGCGAGAAAAAGAGGCTAAGGCTCAGGAGGAGGAAAGGGAGTTTAAGCAACAGGAAAGAGAGGCTAAGGCTCAGGAGCAGGAGAGGGAGTTAAGGTTAAAGGAGATAGAAGCTCAAGAGCGGGAGACAGACGCGCGAGTAAGAATAGCGGAGTTGGAAATCAAAAAGAGTGCGCCAACAGAAACAGTTGAGCGGCAGGTACCCAATAAAGGTGGCGTTAGGATTAAGCTCCCTACGTTCGACGACCGGAAGGACGACATAGACGCCTTCCTTTACAGGTTCGAACTGAACGCACAATTGCAATGGGGGGAAAATAAGGAATTATGGGCCACGTACCTGGCGTCGCTATTGCAGGGGCGAGCGTTAACATACTTTAAAGAGCTACAGCGCGAAGACGTACAAGATTACGATAAGCTGAAGGCTTTGCTGCTTCGCCGATTTGCGCGTACCGAGGAATATTTCCGGGAGCAGTTTAGGCGAGCACGTGCAGATACCAGGGAGGACTTTGCTGCCTTCGTCGCGAGACTGACGGAGTATTTCGCGAACTGGGTAGACTTGGCGCATGTGGGCACGGATTTTGCTAAACTGAAAGACTTAATGATCCGTGACCAGCTGTACGCGTCGTGCCACAAAGATCTGGTGGCTTTCCTGAAAGAGAACGAACCCGCGACGGTGCAGGAGGCGTCTAAGTTGGCGGAGGCATACCGTACGGCGCATCCGTCCAAACCAGTCGCCAGGGCGTACGTCCAAGATGCTGGGTACGTCGCCGTTGTCGAGGGGTCGCCGGCAGGACTTAGGGACAGGTCGCGTCAGCGTGGTGCCTATAGCGGGCAAGCCCAGGGGCAGCGTAGGGGCTATCACCAATCACCGGCATATGGATCCGGTAAGTTTGACCGAGCAGGAGGGCTAGGTCGCGGTAGTGGCCGGGGGCGAATTGTGACCTTTGCCGATGACCGACGGCATAGGGACTCTAGTTCCGGTCGCGATGGGTCACGGGGACCCAGGCCTAGAGCAGCACAGGGAGCGGAGTGTTGGACTTGCGGACGCGTGGGTCACTTTTCACGCGAGTGTAGGGCCGCGAAGTGTTGGAACTGCGGAAGAGCAGATCACATCAGCGTGAACTGCCCTGCAGGTAGGATAGCGGCGAACGTGGACAGTAGCTCCAGTCCATGTTCCCCAAATAAATTTCATCATGCGGCTGCGTGTGCTACATCGAACAACGGAGGCGGACAGTATTCTAAGTGTCCCAGTTGTGAGAAGTTATTATCTTCCGGTGTTTTACCTTGTGGGAGAAAGATCCCCGTTATAAATTCATGTCATACAGGAGGTGGTCTTAGGGTTTGTCCGGGGTTTGTTGGGGACGAACCGGTCTCGGTTTTACGAGATACAGGATCTACCGTTGTGGGAGTGCATAGGGATTGCATTCGGGATTCACAGCTTACAGGTGAGACTGTCCCGTGCATCCAATTTTCGGGGGCCATTGAGAAATTACCCATGGCAAGAATAATGATAGATACACCTTTCCTTAGCGGGGAAGTCGAAGCAGTCGTTGGTTGTTTTCCAGGCGCCCAGCTCATCATTGGGAATGTATCACGGGTAGTTTCCCCTTCCGATGAGAACGTGCAAGCATGGTCGCAATCAAAAGGTATTGACTTTTGCGCCGCGGTCGAAACACGCCGACGGGTAGCCGATAAAGACAAGATTAGACCTTTGGCTACGCCAGCGGTCAACCTAGATATCACGCCAGAGCGCTTGGCGAAATTACAAAGGGAGGACCCATCATTAAACCCATGCTTTGGGGAAGCGCGAACCGAGAAAACGAGGAGATATAAGAACGGGTCATCTTCTTTTTTTGTTCAGGCGGGCATTCTGTTCCGTAAGTATGTAACGGTGTCCTCCATTCAAAAGCAGGTCGTCGTGCCACGGTCGTTAATTGCTACAGTATTGCGTCTGGCCCAGGATGTTCCATTAGCGGGTCATATGGGAAGTACTAGAACCAAGCAGAGAGTTCTGGAAGATTTTTATTGGCCGTCCGTATACAGAGATGTACGTTTATATTGTAAGACGTGCAGTGCGTGCCAAAAGACGACGCATGAGGGTCGTTCACCCCAGGCTCCTCGTCAAAAGATCCCCACGGTTTCGGAACCGTTTAAAAAGGTTTCAGTACCTTGGTGATTTAAGAGAAAGACTATCTGCAGCGCGCACTATAGCAGAAGAAGCGTCTAGTATCGCTTCGAAAAGAGCAAAAGACTATAAAGATAGAGGGTCCAAACTGAGAATTTTTAAGCCAGGAGACAAGGTTCTGTTGTTGTTACCTACGGACCATAATAAGTTATTGATGACATGGAAAGGTCCTTATGTTATTGAGCGAGTTGTTTCAAAGGTAGATTACGCTATCCACATTGATGGAACGAGTAAGGTTTTCCATGTTAATATGCTACAGAGATTTTATGAGAGACCACAGTATCTGTGTGCACAGACAAGACCAGAGGAGACTGTCTTCTCTATTGCTTGTACGGGGGTCGTAGACCAGTTGGACTGTGACGTAAGCGACACCGAGGCGCAGGAGGAGTTACAAATTCAATTGCCGGAGTTAACTCCGACACAAGGTTACAGGGACGTAAAAATTAACCCTGACCTTACGAGTTCAAGGAGTAGGGAACTTGAGACCCTGTTAGCGTCATTTCCGGATGTTGTTACGGATTTGCCGGGTCGCACTACGGCGATCCAGCACCAAATAAAGTTGACTTCGGATAAGCCAGTATTTCTTAGACCGTATCCGTTGCCTTTTTCTTCGAGAGATAGAGTCATAAAGGAAGTTGAGTCGATGTTGAAGTTAGATGTGATAGAACCATCAACATCGCCGTATTCATCACCCATCGTCCTCGTGAAGAAACTTGATGGATCGGTGCGGTTCTGTATTGATTTTCGAAGATTGAACACTATTACGGTAGGCGATAGGGAGCCTATTCCGTTTCAGGAGGAATTAATAGCTTCATTGGCCGGGTCCACGTGGTTTTCCAAGATAGATTTGACGAAAGGGTATTGGGAAATCCCGCTTACTGAGGAGTCTAAACAATACATGGCGTTTCAAACGCCCATTGGATTATTCCAATTTAAGGTCATGCCATTTGGGTTGGTAAACGCGCCAGCGACGTTTGCACGATTAATGAGATTAGTGTTGAAGGACATACCTAATGTCGTGTCATTCTTTGATGATATAGCATGCCATACGTCGACATGGTCTGAGCATATTCAGACACTAACAGTAATTTTTCAACGATTACGTCATTTTGGGTTAACGGCTAAACCCGCAAAGATGGATTTGGCATGTCCAGAGATAGTATTCTTAGGACATATTGTGGGTAGAGGCGTTCAGAGACCTGAAGTAACAAAAATTGACAAGTTAGTAGGGTTGCAAATCCCTAAAACAAAGAAACAAGTCAGAAGCTTAGTGGGAATTTTAAATTATTGCAGAAAGTTCATTCCAAATTTTTCCTCCTTGTCATCTTCTCTTACTGACCTTACTAAGAAGGGACAACCCGATAAGGTCCAGTGGACGTCTGAATGTCAGACAGCATTTGATAATTTGGTGACAGCATTATCATCGTCACCCATTTTGATATTACCCGATTTTCGATCTAATTTTATCCTCAGAACGGATGCGTCGGACTCTGGTGTCGGCGCTTGTCTTCTACAGGAGAAGAACGAATGGTTCCATCCTGTATGTTATGTCAGTAGGAAGTTATTGCAGAGAGAAAGAAAGTATTCTGTGATAGAGCGTGAGTGTCTTGCCATTGTGTGGTCCGTCCAGAAACTAGGACGTTATCTCATGGGACGAGAATTTTGTATCCAGACAGACCACAAGCCACTGACATTTTTGTCGAAGAATCGTTCGTCCAGCCCACGCTTGTCTAGATGGGCATTGGCTTTACAGCCGTACACCTTCGTCATTCAACCAATTCCAGGAACCAGCAATCATATCGCCGACTACCTTAGTCGAGCCTAGGGGAAGATTTCAGGAGCTTATACATCGGAGGACAGGAACATTGACAGGATCTCTGTGAATGAGTCGACTTTAAAATATTGACATTATAAAATATATGATATGAAGAATGGTTGATAGGTTGAATGGTTTTTGATTCTGTATTAGATATTGTGTTTAGTTAGCTATTCATGAGGTGACACATATATGCATATTTCAGACCATATTGATCCCCATATTTTCCCCTGATTTCGATATTTTATATACTAGGGGAACTGCTAGGTCAGTTTTTTTTAGTGTAGGTATTGCTCACGCTCACTCGTTGACAGTCATCTTGATGCGATTTGAAATTAATTGCATTAATTTTTTTGGGGTGGGGGATGATGTCACGAGTGGAGTGAGTGCAATTAAGGGGATTGCTACAGAGCGGGTGTAGAGTAAGAAAGGCTCACAGTAGACAGCAAGTTAAGCGTGCTGTTGTGAGTAGTGGGGGGGGGGGGGTCTGAAGGAGGCGAAAGCGCTGTATAACTATCACTGCAAGTTAGAAGGTCCTAGGGAGCGGATCTGTGAATAATAGCCCATCGGGCAGAGATAAAAGGAAGCAGTCGAGAAGACTAGTGAGAGTCTTTCCAGTTATGACTGGTATGTAGAACGTTGATTGATTATTATGATTGATGTATTATATTATATTCGTCTATTACCATGATGTGAATAAGTATATGTGAGGAATGTGGAAGTCCTTGATATTGGATATAGCAATGTGCGCCATGAGCGATAGATGAAAGTGAGTTCATGGATTTGTAGCGCGAGTGAGTAGTGTGTACTCCGAGGGAGGTGTGTTACCGTAAGATGTGTGGTGAGTGAAAGGTGAACTAGTGTGTGTACGCTTCATGGGTTGTAAGGAGAGGTGGAGTGAATAGAAATGGTAGGGTATTATACCAATGTAATGTTATTCTTGTAGGTGTCGGGGACGGGCCGCAGAGCCACCTCGATGAGCACAGGAGATAGGCCAGCATAGGGCCGGAGGCCACACATAGGCCAGAAGTGAGGCTGTCAGTGCAGGACAGTAGAGGCACATAAAGTCGTGGCAGTCAGGCCACGGACAGGGACGTAGATATGAGAGGGAATGAGATACTATATTGTTGCCATGTTGATAGGCTAGTGAACTGATATTATGTTGTTGCCATGTTGATGGCTATGGAAATAATAATGTGTTATTGCCCTGCGGAGGTGCTAGGGGAGTGCTAAGGTGTATGACAATAGGAAGGTGATATTGAGAGACTGCGGTGCCAGTGAATCATTAATGTACTATTAAGACCCTGAGGGGAGAGGCTGAGGCCGAAGTGCCTTTAGGAGTAACTACCGGATTGTGGATCCGAGGGAGCGTGTGTGTGAGAATAAGGCCGTTGTACGGCAGTCATTTCAATAATATAATATATGTAATTGCGCTATTATATGTATAATTATGTTTAATAAATGTGTGAGTCTGATGGATTGTTCTGTTAAGTGTTAACTTGTTTGTTCGTGATTGTTGTCCTGTCATAACTTATTACATCTCCCAGTCTGGGATTTGTGACAAAGGCCGCCTACAATTTCGGTGCATTGCCCTGGTAGGTTTTATTTGTACTTTTTTTTCTGCCCACACTACTCACTGCACCACGTGGAATTGTGCAGAGTGAAACTGAGCTGACCAGAGGCTCGCTTTAAACATTTTTAATTATCATGTCTTTGAAATGATTAAAATTTTTGAAAAAATGTTCTCTTTCAAAATAAACAAATTCTGCTCGGTGTTATTGTTAATTTGAGGCCGCTGAATCCAAATCTTCAATCAAATTTCCTCTATCGTCCCGTCCAGATATGGTTTGGTCAGTAGAAAATCGCCCCGCTCACCGTAAATGAGTATGACTCACCACACCTTCCTGTCGCTGGACGGTTTTGCCCATCACCGTGTCACGGGATCGGTATCTATCGGCGCAATAGGAATGTATTTGGGATTCCGATAAAAAAATGTCGGCACCTACGGTGCTGAAACGGACCGAATGTAGGTGGGCTCTATGTGCAGTTATTGAAATTATATAATCTAGTACAATTCTTCTCACCTAAAGCGCCTAGTGGCTCGGTGACCGAATGCCGTGGCCTTTGTGTGGATACCCTTGCGCTTTAGGTGAGAAGAATTGCACTATATAGACGGACCGAATCAAGGTGAGCTCTAAGTGCAGTTGTTGAAATTATATAGTGCAATTCTTCTCACCTAAAGCGCCTAGTGGCTCGGTGACCGAATGCCGTGGCCTTTGTGTGGATACCCTTGCGCTTTAGGTGAGAAGAATTGCACTATATAGACGGACCGAATCAAGGTGAGCTCTAAGTGCAGTTGTTGAAATTATATAGTGCAATTCTTCTCACCTACAGCGCCTAGTGGCTCGGTGACCGAATTCGGTGGCCTTTGTGTGGCTACCCTTATTTTGTATTGTTTTTTTCCCGTGCCCTCTAATCCCTTTCCACCTCAGCACGCACGTTCTGTCCTTTTCCGTCTGTTTACAATAAGCTGAGTAATTGTCTTGCCAAGGTCGCATGGAGTGAAACATTTCCAAACAGATTAATGGTTATTTTGGCATGTGGAGAGATTTGCCAGGAAATTGAACATTATAACGAATCAATAAAACTGGGATTTCCCAGTGCAAACAATCTAAATCCATTCCATCGCAGAATTGGCTGTGATCAAACAGAAAGCATCTTTAGACTTTTATTTCTTTTCTATCTGTGTTTTTGAACACTGTCATTTATGACAACTGATACCAACAAAAAATACTGCTACAACGTTTCAGATAGTTGGCATGAATTTGAAGGATTTTTTAAAGACACATGTCTTCGAGTAGTTTGATTGTTCCTTGATCCTGCATGCAAACTGAGCTAAAATTCTGTCGATAGTGCATGTACATTAATGTAGATACTGAGATGCGCAAGGTTTTACACAAAATTCAACTATTCACAGTACAGTAAACTATAAAGAATTGTGCTCACCGAGAACTTTACACGACGTGTTGTCGTCATGGGCTCCTACGCTTGTCAACATGAGTTCGTGAAAAAAGTATCGGATGTGAAACCAGTGACACGAAGCGAACTAAAAAAAAACAAAAATGCTGCTCTACCATTTCAAATCTC
This sequence comes from Onchidella celtica, assembly GCA_963931925.1. Lineage (NCBI taxonomy): Eukaryota > Metazoa > Mollusca > Gastropoda > Systellommatophora > Onchidiidae > Onchidella > Onchidella celtica. The sequence continues at coordinate 17,021,772 of OZ007568.1, read as the reverse complement.
ATGTAAGAAATGACTTTCTGCAGATCAGAACGAGGAGATCTTCAAAGTTTCATGCAAATACGAGCAGTATGAGAGAGTTGGGTCTTGTTAAAAATTGGGCGATTTTTATTTTTTGACGAAAGACATCTGTGATTAGATGAAGTGAGTTCCAGGTGGTAACCTGGGAAAAGAAAAAAAGCCAGCTGCAGACGGAAGGTAGTAAACTTATAGACCCTAGGAATCTTTCAGCCGGTCATCGACAAACTCGTCCCAAAAATACACATTTTACACAACAGGAAATCTACGGAACGGATGACCATGTCTAGCATGCGAGCTCGCCAGTGGAAGCTTCGCTGGCAACGCCTGGCTAAATATAGAAAATATAAGATTGAAAGAAGGGTGAATACGCTGAAACGGCAAAAGAGCAAAATCTTAATGAAAAATTGACATCTTGTATAGCTTAGAAACAAAACATCAGACCACAAGTAATTTTGGAATCATCGGACAAACATTCAAGTCCATCCACTAAGATGACAGTAAAAGTCCTAGGAGCATTAAATGCGAAGTCGATGTCAGGAACGTTATTAAGATGTATTGGAAAGTGGACCCTTCGTCTCAAGAGCCTCTTCGCCTCCACTCCGTACGCTGTCAAGACAAGCGCATCATTCTGTCCAGATTGTGAAACTTACCAATACTGTAGTCGGATTACGGTCAGCGTTTGTGCTCACGTCGGAACCTGGGCTGACATCTGAAGCAACTGTGGCTGACACTCACCGGTCATGCTAACCAAACACCCATGGTTTATCACCCTAAGTCCTTGGTTTTAGGAGAGAGAGAGAGAGAGTGGGTGAGATAAAGGGGGAAAGAGAAAGAGCGAGAGAAAAAAAGAGAGAGAGAAAGAGAAAGAGAGAGAGACAAAGAGAAAGAGAGAGAGAAGAGACAAAGAGAGAGAGAAAGACAGGGAGGAGAGAGAGAGAGAGAGAGAGAGAGAGAGAGAGAGAGAGAGAGAGAGAGAGCGCGCAGCAGCAGCGACAACAACATGAGCAATCGGTTTCGTGACGACTGTCCTTTGACAATGGATGGAGGATGGAAGAGTTTAAGAACGCTATTTCTAGCCATGTTACCAAATCCAGCCACATCTTTGAGGGCTCAGCGTAAAAACCTTGCCGGAAAATGAGATAATATGACAAGCACGATTATTTCAGAAAAAAAATAGCCGCACAGATTAATAACTATTTGTGGGCGGGAGGTCAGGCTGCGGTTAGCACACGGACTGGCCGAATAGCTTAGTCTTATGTCAAGGAACAGGCTTCAGAATCTGTCAGTCTGTCTGCTCATTTAAATGTTTGTGAGCGTTTTTCTCTTGTCCGTCAGTCTATCTATCTATCTATCTATCTATCTATCTATCTATCTATCTATCTATCTATCTATCTATCTATCTATCTGCCTGCCTGTCTGTCTGTTAGTCTTGTCCATCTGTTTGTGTGTCTGTCCGCCTACACGTCTCTTGGCTCATCCCTCTATCATTATGTTAGAAATTAGAAACTGATCAGGTGAGTGCCAGCATGCATTCGCCTGGCAATTGTTTTCATAAGAGTCTTCTTTACGTCTCTTTTTTTTTTTTCGTTTCAGAAAACGGCAAATGTGTCGATCAGCCTGTGCTTTGTATTTGGTTTTCTTTGGGCAGGCATGCCCTTGTTGGGCTGGAACGGGTATTCTCTGGAAGGCATAGGTAAGTGGCACTGTTCACATACGATGATTTTAACCCAGCGCTAGATCTTGTTCGCGGACACTTTAAGGGATGAAACAGACCCGGTGTGGGCAGCGCCTAATGCATTAGTGCGATGCATAATTCAACGGTGGCGAGCCACCAGCCTGGTACTACACCCAGCCTTGGTCTTTTTCACCCCTAATGGTGGAGATCTTTATTTTTGTGTGTGCGTTGTTTTTTTTTTTGGTGTTTTTTTACAATGATTATTTCAGAAGCCAGACACTTGGAGCTGTTTACTTTCAAAAAAGAAAAACAAAACAAAATCTTTGGGCATATTATTCCCGATACGTACGCAGACATTTCTTATCTGTCTTTTTAATTACACTGTGTTTTGTCGTTGCATGGCAATATGATGACTTTCACTCCTATGGATTCCCTTGTCTGGTCTCAACTGTCCAAAAATTTAGCTAGAAAGTTTCCTTAATTATGTATGAATCATCCGTTCTTGGAGTGGCAAAATTAAAAAACAACAGCTAGTCCCCCTCCCCTCCCCAATAAAAAAAAAGACGACCAGCGCTGCACTGCAGCGTCGATACCGTGTCTGCTCCAGTTGTAACTGAGCTGCAATGGTACTACTTAAGGCAAAATTTCTCAAATGGGATCAAAGGAGTATACAAATACAAAATTTAATACAAATCAAAACAAAAAAAAACAAAAAAAGAAGGTTGGATTGGGGAACCTGTAATTCACTCCAGCTCAGTGAGCTTGGCTGTTAACATTTCCGCTTATAATCACAAACAATGTTTATCCTTTTATGTAACTGCGGCAGCCAATCGTTTCGTGTAAAACCGGGGGACAAGACTGACGCTGACGCAGCTTAATATATAATCACTCCTGATGGGTTTACAATGTTGCGTCAGCCTCTATATTGAACAGGTTGGAAAAGGGCATTGAGGCGGGGGGTTATTGAGGCAGTCTTATATAATCAACCAAGGGAGATTTAAGATATACACGTCGGCATCTGTATTGAAAAGCTTGGAAGTGGGGGGGGGGGAGGAGGAGGAAAGGAGGATGTTGAGGCAGATGCTGAAACAACCTTAAATAATCACCCCCCGAGAGGTTACAATGCTGACGTCAGCTTCTATATTGAAAATGTTTGAAGGAAGATTGGATATTGAGGCGGATGCTGAGGCAGCCTCTTATAATGACCCACGGGGTGGAGGGGGGAGGGGGGAGTACAGTACTGACATCAGCCTCTCTATGTTGAAAAGGTGTTTGGGAGTACAATTGAGAGGCTGACGCTGTGGCAACCTTTATAATCATTTCTTTGAAATAAATTGAATTTTTTTTGTTTCTTTCTATCCAGGTATTGCCTGTAGCGTGACCTGGGACAGGAAAAGTGCAGTTTTCGACAGCTTTATTGTTGTTCTGTTTGTTGCCTGTTTTCTCACGCCTCTATTAGTCATGTGCTTCTGTTACTTCAGTATTTACATCAAGGTGAGTGCATCTTTCCCATGCTCCACGGAAAAGATCCTCAGAGCCCCCATGTTTTTGTCAGTCATAATGACCTGTCTCAAAGTGGTACCTGATTTCATTACGTGACTTCAGGACTCCTAGAGTTAAGATCAGTGATCTTAATATGTCTGTGTTCTTATTTTTGTTAATTACAGTAATCCTATCACGTTTCCTATCTGGCCGAGTCTTATACTCTGTCAGCACGGGTTAGTGGGTACACCAATACGATAACATCTTCAGCCACCCCACAGTATTGGCGCCTTCGAAGTTTGAAAGTGTTACGCAAGACAGAAAAGTGTCTCGGATAGCATCATTAGATGGGCTTACCGCATTGGTCCTAGTGTTTCTTGTAAACAGTGCAGCTTTCAAACATGCCACTCTGGACACCCGTCTTTTGGATGGGTTTATAATTGGTGTGTATGGGCGAGGGAAACTGTGGAGAGAACTGGGAGAAGGGTACGGCAAGAACATCCTCAAGGGGAGTCTTGGCGGCAGGTTCTGAGGTGTAGAACAAGAGGTAAAACGCCAGCGTCTGGAGAGAAAATATACAGCAGTGAAGACCAATGCATTAAAAATAGTGGCAAAGTGAGCAAGCTAGAAAAATTCTAAGGATGAAGAAATGGAAAGAAAGAACAAGTGAAAATGGCAAAGGGGCAAAAAACAGAAGAAAAAGTTTAACAGAGGGGGAGAATCAGATATAGGAGAGGAATAGTAGGGGTGAAAGAAATGTCTGTATGGCATATTTTAACTCCTTTACGTGTTCTGTTTTCAGTTAATTAGGTGTGTTTCAAAGCAGTCAAAGTAAAATGAGCTTTAAGGACATCGATAATTACTTCTATCTGAAATTATTTTCAACAGCTTCGGCATCCATCCATCCATCCATCCATCCATCCATCCATCCATCCATCCATCCATCCATCCATCCATCCATCTATCCATCCACCCATCCATCCATCCATCCATCCATCCATCCATCCATCCATCCATCCATCCATCCATCCATCCGTTCGTCCAGCCATCCATCCATCCACCCATCCATTCAATTACTATGACAGAGTCCGTTTTCTTTGCCCAGATAGATAATAACGAGACTTTGCACTAATCCCTTAATCCATTAGATCGGAATAATCAGTGGCAGTTTCTGGTTTCTTCCTCAGATCAGGAAAATTTTCAGGGGCACGTATATTCGAACATTGAAGAAACACTACGCCATTGAGAATCGGATGGTGAAAACTGTTACAGTAATGATTAGTAAGTTTTTTTTGACAGGTGCCACTAATATTACTTGGGGATAGCACAAACAAGGCAAGGAGGGGTTGTTTACAGTAAATTTTCTTAAGAGACGTATCGGTTTAATCACTTTATTCTTACTCCTGATTATGGAGTTCGAAGGATGATATGGGCAGAAGTTATCTTAGTCAAAAGGCATAAGTAAAAAGCCATTCAACGTGACTAACTGATGGACTGTGAAACTGCTGTGGAACATTAAATAAAAATGGCTTCAATTCAAATTAAAAGAAAGATAGCTGCTTACTTAAAACAAGTATAAGTAAGGAACTGCACAATTGCCGATCTGACAGAGCATACGTCAAACAATAACATATGTCAATGCTTACGGTCTTAAAATTCCATGTAAATCCCATAAAGGCACACAAACTCACACACACACACATGCACACACCTATACTCTCGTGTGAAGCACAGCGAATGATCTTCCTAAAAATTTCAACCCGTCTTTTCCCTGGTGCTTTTCCTTCTGCATACAGGAAAGACGATGGGAAACGGAGTATGTTAAACAAAAATTACCGTAACTTATAAATCATTGGCATACAACTTGAGCACTATTTATTACCAGGGTTTTTTTCGTTTTTTTTTTTTTTTGGTCTCAGATATGCTTCCCTTGTAATGTTCAAAAGCCACGTGTCTTCGCTTTTTCAAGTTAACATAGTTTTGTAGTCGGTGAGATTTACTAATTTTACATTTAATGCCATTACCTAAAATAAATACCTTCATATGTCTTATTTCAGGTGTATTTTTAATCTCCTGGACACCTTACACCATTGTCAGTTTCACTGTAGCGTTTGGGACACGCCCACAAATGACTCGACTCGTGGAAACAATTCCGGCCTTGATTGCCAAAAGTTGCTGTATTTGGAATCCAGTCATTTACGTGTTGACAAACACACAGTTCCGTTCTTGTTTCCTCGCCTGGCTGCCATTCATGGGTCAAGTGGACGTAAATCAACAAGAGGACGCCCCTAACGATAACAACGAGATGTTCAACAAAAATGATAACATTCCCAACGACCTTTTACCAGAAAACCGCAAACACTCACGACTATGGAGGACAGGAAGTAATGGGAACAATGGAGATAGTAAACATAAGAATTCTTGGAAGAAAAAATCGGCCACTGTCAGCACAGCATTACAGCCCTCCAATGCGACCTCTTGCATATCAATCAATATGAATGATCAGGACAAATGTCCCCGTGAGCCTGTTCATTCCTCGACATCAAATGGTGGACATGTGTTGATGCTGAACCCAAATTTTTACTTTGAGAGTACAGAAACAGACGATACCGTAGACGATAAGCAAACTGATCAGTTGTGTGTAACTTCCGGCCAGTCCTACATTCCTAACGACGGAGGCAAGCCTCATGTAACATCACATTTCAGAATCAGAAAGTTCAGTCCTAGAATTGCTGATCATAAAGACAGTCCGCAGACAATCCCAAAACACCAGGGCAAGGAAAATCCTTATTCCAGGGAACTGCATAACTTGGGGGCATCGCACGATCGACTTCCGCTGACCGGTCCTTCCAGAAAACTGAAGGCTTTATCAGAGCCTCAACTTTATTGTTCTCACGATACTATATATGAATCTGCTTTTGAGGAATCTCCTAGCCGTGTAAACAATGGAGAGACGAAATACGGTGATGACCTCACTATAAGGCACTCATCGGAAAGATACGAAGAAACACCGTTCTATATAAGCCGTTCCAAGTCGCATTCAGATTTAATTACAGAAACATGGCAAATTTGAGAGAAATTGTGTCACTGTACCAACGCGTGTCGTGTCAAGTTTGTTTAATCATTTATTCCCGATTCCTTAATGCATGAACGTGTACACATCTCGGACATTGCGGGTACTTGACAGGCCGTCCATGTCTTATTGTGCACATCGTCTGGTAGATAACGTTCGTGTTATGTGTGATCGTTAGTGATTCGCTAGTGCTCAGCAGAAAGCCCAGCTGTTATGTCTTCAAAAGCCCTTCACGCGGTTCAGGTCATCCTAGTCTTTAAACGCGCTTTTCATTAATACGCTTAACCCATATAATATCAGAATTTTTATATATTTTTTTGTGTGAAACTTTTTCTTCAGCTTTTTTTCTTTTCTATCTATTCATTTATCACATTTGTGTGATATTTTCGTGAAAAAAAAAACAACCAAACAAAAACGTTTATGTATACACAAACAAAAAAAAAGAAATTAAAGTCTGCTTGATAGTGACATTAGGCCCTAGCAGGGGGCGCAAGTAGAAAATGGGTTGAGTTTTTTATTTGGCAATCGGCACGGAAGGATTAATGAGGAATGCCATCTAGTTGATGTAATCTGTTGACAGACAGAAGAAAGGGAATTAAAAATATTTAATACGTGGCAGCGAACAGATCTCGATGATTTGATATAACCCATTTCAGTTTTTGTAATATATTTGAAACATTCCATTTCCTATATATATACACATAATGAGTTTGTACTGTAATCTAGAGACTGACAAGTATGTCAAATTTTTTTTATGGCGTTTTTGTAATTCTGCCCATAGTCTGCACATACATGGCTTGTTGTTTATGTTTGGTTTCCATTTATTGCATTTGGTTGCTCTGATGTCATGAAGAGAGAAGTACATGTAAATTATTACTGGCTGGGCCAACATTTCCATCATGTGTATGACGCGCTGGTTCACGTTCAGTAGCAATCCATTCCAAGCTTATTAAGTGACAAAATGTTGTTAGTAATCTTTATTGTTGCCAGCGGATTGAGGACACAAACACATCAAAAGCTGAGGTTTGTAACGAAGACTCGGAAAATTCTCCACCTGATCGAAAATTCTAGTGATAAAAAGGGAAACTGCGGAGTGTTTTGACGTATCGTCACGGTCCTCCTCACAAGAAAAGCCTACTTCAGATTTTCTCTTCCACCTCAGACTTTTTTAAAATTAAAAATCATAATTCAATTTCTTTTTTGTTTTTTTTTTTCATTGGAAAGAACTGTAGAAATCCAGAATCAGCAAATGGTATCTGTGAAATTTTGATTCCATGTCTTATGTTATATAAGGATGCCAGTCACACAGGCACACTGGAGCCATGCTGAACTTGGAACGTTTATATAATTATTGATTTATTTGTCATGTTGAGTGCATTTTATTTCCTTAAGTTTTTCTATTCAAAATGTGTGTAGCATGTTATACATTCAGAGAAGGATGTATTTTTGCATAAAATTAATGATATTAATGAAATTTTTGCTCAGTGCATTCCAGGGTGATTTTCTCGCCGAAGTCTTTATGTGAGAATAATTATTATTGTTGGGATTCATGTATTCTTCTGTAAAATCGTATGCATAAAGATGTATTGTTATATTGCTTTTGCTCAATGTGTTACCACCTTGATATTATATTTGTGAGTGTGCCTGAGAAAACCCACATAAAGTCGACAGAGCTGATTTTGAGAAAAACGGCTTTGAAGTGAAAAGATGGGTCCGACACAAACTTCCAACTTGGCTGCTGTTTAGGGGACCGTGGCATGTTACAGGGTAAACTGTAGACGAGCAGTGAACACTACTCACTGTGATCTATATAACGGCTTTGTAATTGGACTACGGTCTCCTAACAAGATCCAAAGACTTCCGACTTGGCTGTTGTTTAGGGGACCGTGGCATGTTACAGGGTAAACTGTGGATGAGCAGTGAACACTACTCAGTATCATCTCTATAACGGCTTAGTTATTAGACTACGGTCTCCTAACGGCAATCACTCCAATATTAATGGGTCAATTACTAAGCGAACAAAATTAACGGTCAATTAGCTATTGCCACTTTTAGAATTAAATTCCGTTTTCTCAAAATCTTATTTTGGGGGGGGGGGGGGGGGGGGAGGGGTCACCGACTTCAATTTATCAGAAATGTGTTGTCTTTTATTACGTTACAGAACTCAAAATGTCATGTTGTCGATTTATTGTGGGTTTTCTCATGCACACTCACATTTTACAAAAACGTAAAACACGGTATGGGTATCTTTGGAGTATCATTGTACGTCAAGGTATCAATTTTTTTTTTCAAGATCTCTTTACAATTGTCTGGCACACTCACGCGCCCATTCAGTGCTGTGTATCATAATTCCATTCATTGAATACTAACTAACACATTTTCTATCTATCTATCTATCTATCTATCTATCTATCTATCTATCTATCTATCTATCTATCTATCTATCTATCTATCTATCTATCTATCTATCTATCTATCTATCTATCTATCTATCTATCTATCTATCTATCTGTCTGTCTATCTATCTATCTATCTGTCTATCTATCTATCTATCTATCTATCTATCTATCTATCTGTCTATCTATCTATCTATCTATCTATCTATTTATCTATCTATCTATCTATCTATCTATCTATCTATCTATCTATCTATCTATCTATCTATCTATCTATCTATCTATCTATCTATCTATCTATCTGTCTATCTACTGTCTACCTATCTATATCTATCTATCTATCTATCTATCTATCTATCTATCTATCTATCTATCTATCTATCTATCTATCTATCTATCTATCTATCTATCTATCTATCTGTTTATCTATCTATCTTTCTGTCTGTCTCTGTCTGTCTGCCTGACTCTTTATCTGTCTGTATATCTATTTGCCTATCTATCTATATGTCTCAATATCTGTCTGTCTGTCTGTCTATCTATCTGTACCTCTGTATATCTGTCTGTCTATCTATTTACCCACCCTTCCATCCATCCATCCACCCATCCCCCTGTCTGTCCGTCCGACCGCTTGTCTGTCTTTCTGTATCTGTCTATCTATCTATCTATCTATTGTCACGATTAAGGTTGATGACCTTGTACGCCACGAGTATAGAGGGGGTAAACTTAGTAGGGGAGAAGGGGAGTTTTTTTAAGTTGTTGACTAGCATGAAAGATTACTATCACGAGGAAGGTCGGTTGCCTTGTGCGCCACGAGTCTAGGGGGGTGAGCTTAGCAGGGGAAAACACGGTTTTTAACATTGTTGACGAGCGTGGATAGATACACACGACTCGCTTTAAACTAGTCGCGTGTGCAAAAACCTCGGGAGTATAAGTAGAGGAGAAGCTCGACACACGTGGTTCCCAAATTATTCGTTCCTAGAGGAAGACGCAGCGAGAAGTGGTCCGGGCGACAAGTGGAAGGTCGTGCCATGGGGACCAGGGGTGTTATGTATGTGAGGAATCTATGAAGGTTCCCAAGTTATTCATTCCTAAAAGGAAGACGCAGAATTTATCGGTCCGGGCGACAAGTGGAAGGTCGTGCCAGCGGGGACCAGAAGTGTTAGGTGTGTGAGGGATCCATGATGTTCACATGTATTTCCCAATAAGAAGAATTTAATCGGTCCGGGCGACAAGTGGAAGGTCGTGCCATGGGGACCAGAAGTTGAGGAGTTCTGATGATAGGATGGGAACCCATCAGAAGCTCGTGATTTGCGATGGCGGGTGTGAACCGTCGATGTGCTGTGTGTGTTTGCAGAAGAAGAGTCTTTGAGGACGGGCTGATAACCCCTCAAGGAGCTAGTAATCTACGATGGCGGGTGTGAACTGTGTGTTCTTATTTGTGTGAAGCCAGGGACGTCTGTTTCCCCTTTTATCGTCGAAGTTAGAGATCTAGAAAGGATCGTGTGAACTCTGGAGACGTGAAACTGCATCAACGGGGAGGGCAGCTGTTGACAGAGACTATTAAGTATACGTAGTTAAGTTTATAGACAGAGGGATTAGATCGAGATGTGAAACGGGGAATAGAGAATAGCCATGATCCCCAAGAGGAAATTTGAAGTATCTCTGTTTTTGTGATTATGTATGTGATTATCATGAGTTGAATGTTTTGACATAAGTTTTGTCATGCATTTATAATTAAATATCGTTTAATTTAAATTTCACTCCATGTGTCCGTTGATCGCTGGTCTGCTTGCTTGGCTTGTTAGCTGGGTTTGAAAGGTAAATAAGTTAGGTACTCATCACACACGTGGTCGTGACCATCTTCACGCACGTGATCGTGACAATATCTATCTATCTATCTGTCTGTCTGTCTGTCTGTCTGTCTGTCTGTCTGTCTGTCTGACTGTCTGCCTGCCTGTCTGTCTGTCTGTCGGCCTGCATGCCCGTTTGTCTGTCTGTGTCAGCACACCCCCTAAAATCTTACGCGTAGGATTGACGTCAAGTTTGCCCATAGGAATGACATCGTTACTACGTTGATCCTCAGGTTATGATATCACATCGACATCGGTTTGATGTAGGGCACCCGCCCTAAGGTATTCTTACCAAACCAACGAACATGCTATCTTGGGATTAACGTATGGAAGCTGGCTGGGATCTTCCTGTTATCTTTCTACGCGTCTGTCTGTCTGTCTGTTCATGTGATGTGCATATCTCTCGCTCCTTCCTATAACCTCCGGTCAATGAATCTTTTCACTATCCATCCATTCATCCACCTATTCAAAAGAACAGCTACTTTTTGTTTGTCCAACAGATATAGATCTAAATCATCCTGGTATAAATAAATCATAACACCAGAGCACTTGATGGTGGAACTTGAATTGTGAAAAAAACAAAAACGCACATCACGATTAATTGGCTGCTCTTCTTTGCGGGAGGTTTCATTGTCCTTTTTCAGCATTTTCCATATTTGTCCATGGACCACCAGTGCCCCAGACACTGTACTAGCATGGGCTGCATAATAATTATGCAGGAAATTGTAATATCATAGAAAGTTGCTTAAGCCGGTTGTCCGCTCAGATTTCATTTCGTGCTGGCAAAAGGATTACAAAAGCCATTATCTAACAATTTTCCGAAACACAGATATAATTTTCATCATCTTATAGAACTTAAATGTCTTTCAATTCAGGTCATAATCTAAGGATATTTGGGAATCTTAAGGACTGCATTTTGCAACCATAGATGAAAATGGCTTCGATCAGCTTACTTGTACAATAGCATGAAGATGGAATATCGCTCCTTAATAGGAAATTGAACTTCTTTGAATGCCGAAGGATGAAGAGGGTTCAGTGCAGCTGTCAAGCTGATTCTTGCAGCTCCATGTTTCAGTATGAAACGGCTTTGTTCACAGCCAGATGTAGATAATGTTTCAGGGCCGAGTACAGACTGAGTCCCTGAATGAGTTTTGATTTTCGAGGTGTTATTAACTTTAACATCTGCACTGACAAAATATTAGACAGCTGAAACTGACCAGCAGAATTAACAGTTGATAATTAAACTTCCATCGCCACGCTAATACGGGACTGGTCGTTAGCTATGGCGCTTTCACTTGTTCACAGACTAACAAGACAGAGAATCCAAGCACAGAGTCGCAGTGCGTTCACCGTTTATAAATTATAAATGAGATTATGCTTTTATGGTATATTGCATTTCGTTTTTTTTTTTTTTTGGGAAAAATGCCATTCTCAGAAATTTATATAATGTATTATAGCTCTTTTTTCTTTCGGTCAGCGGTCGACCTGTCATGGTCAGTAGCCACCACAGACAACATGGTCGGTCAGATATGTATCCGATCTCCCAGGATCTCGTCAATAAATTAATATCCGGGATGATGAAAGGACAGGATTTATGCCCAAAGATAATTCTACCTGTTATCAGATCTATGTGAAGCCTTTGAAGTCACAGGATGGCTCGAAAACAGGTGACTGTGAGTTTTATTTCCAGAATATCATAGAGCTCCATTACCTATGATAACTTTTATCACTCGTCCAATCTTCCTTATAGTGCAGTAAACCCCAGCCATAGATTAATAAATGATACCTTATGGGTTTCTACCAACACATTTATTTCGTATTTCGGCTGAGTGTGTCATTCAAATGTGCCTTCGAAAGCAATCATCTAATGAGATACAATAACAGGAAGTAATACCTGGCAAAAACCGAAGTAATGAAAACAGTCGTTTCAATAAAGTTGGTGTTGTTCTACATGCGGGGCATCAACAGTGGGATTTTGTCTTTTTCAGAGTTTGCCGTTGTGGAGAGTCCACAGATGTATAGTTTCCATAACAGCACGTAACCTTGGCAACCGATTAAACCTATCTAATTCTGTGTCAATTACCACCTTTGAAAACGTTGATTGTAAGGTGAAACCAGCGGCTTTTACGTAGATGACAAACTTGTATGTGCATCTGCGTAGACAAACACACATCGACATGCTTGAAAGACGCTCGAGGTTACATTCATCGCTATTGGCAGCATGGCCATTAGCACAGGAAATCAGCTCGTAGACTGCTTCGTTTTTGTGCCCCAGGCTATTCAGATATTTCATGCTGTCCCACTGCATTTTTAGCACGATGTTCTTCGGCACGCCTCATTCAGTTCGTCCCCGTAGGCAAACAGAGAGTGCCAATACTTTGTCTGTCAGCATATCCTGGCTCACGGTTAATGATATTGATTTGTTTACAACAGCCACATTAACGAAAACGTTGAATCTAAATAATGTCAGAGAAATGTGATGTTCTATGGCATGTTTGAAAAAATGGGAAAGGAGAGGGGGGTGTCTTTGAGATCCTCTGTGGCCATCCAAAGAGCCAAAATCCTATGTACAAACAAACTTTAACTGTTAAATAACAAATTCTCATTGATGTGAGAGTGAACGCTATCATATAAAACATTAAGCATTATTTTGCCAAGTCAATGTTTACAATGATGAGGAAGATGTCAGGAATGCACGAATGTATCATTTTGTTACCATTCCTTTGTATGCTGTGTTGTGCTTACATGTTTGCACATATGATCTGCAATTAACACGGTATTTAGAACAGTTTTGTTGTCAAGTCCATCATCTCAATGTTGAACTTACGTGAATAAACGATATACTGAATATGTCATGGGCTTGACTGCTGGTATCTGTTTAGTCTATGTCTCTTGTGTGCTTTGTTGTTACCATCAAATGCACTTCATCGTATAGTGTTTCCTTTCATATAGGGAAATGGTGATTGATTTCACCTGGCGAAAAAGTAGAAATTTCTTCTTTGTTTGATGGAACACGGGCAATTTATAGAATGAACTTCAGGTGACAGTTCAGCCCCAACCCTGGACTATACAATAAAATTGTTCTGAAAGCGATTTAACTGATTCACTTCTAGCTAGCTTCTTTCAGAGAACAAGAGTTTTCCTACTGCCCTCTTTGAAAGACTGTGTTTGTTGCAGTAAACGGGCTTTAAAAATTGTGGCAAAATGCCAGATTATTGAAATGCAACAAAGTGTATTTCTCAGTGTAAGTTTCCTAATACTAATTGAAATTATTGTTTTTCGGATGAACCACTCAGATCGGCTTATAGTAGTGAGTCAGTTAAATTTTATAGTCACTGAATTTTGCTAATAGTTCATAATAAGACTCACGGGAAAAATACTGTATACAGCCTGGGACGATTATCAGAAAATATATTTACGTGGTAGCACGAGCAAGTATTTTGAATTTGAATTTGAAAAAAGAAACGTTGTTTGAAAATGGAATACTGGACTGTCATAGCAGATTTTTTTTTTTTTTTTTTCCTGGAATCGGCATGAATTTTGCTATCTGTACATTTTTTTTAATTTTTAATTGTAAGCACCAGGATTATTTCAGGAGAACTGAAAATTACTCTCCATCAGCTTCTTCATGGCTGAATATGGGACACCCCTTTCCCCCTCCTCGGAAAAGGGTCTCTCTTTATATATGATATGCTCATCCAATAATTATACTTCAAGAGAAAATTTAATAGATGCAATAAGATTAATCATCCTTATGTGTCATTACAAGCCATCCCTTCTTTCAATTTCAGACTGCCAAGATTGTACGAGTAGAGAATGATATTAAAAATGTGGTAGCATAAAAATAGATGAGTAATTGTCATGAAATATATTTATATCCAAACTGTCAAGATATAAGTGGGATATAGACCTCCGACCCTTGGGAAAAAAACACATTTTTTTAATGTAAACTGTATTATAGCAGGCATCGAAAATAATCGTTTTTAATATACACATATCAATATGGAAGGGAAATGTGGAATCTGCAAAACATATTTAATTGTGATTATATATCAGAGATTTATGGAACTAATGCTGCCCTTCCAAACAGCATTGTTGCAAAAAAAAAAAAAAAAAAATTACCATAAGGTCATTCGTGGACCATCTGCTTTCGGTATATTATCTACCTGGTGTAATTCTAATCCCTAGTTTGTTTCACATTTAGAACACGTCACCTCTGCCCAATGCCCTGCTCTCAGAATACTTTCTTATTTATCAACAATATTTTTCCAGTTGCATTTCATTTCACTAAATATCTATTGTGTATGCCCCCTGCTTGTGGGATAAGGCAAATCTATGCCTGGCCACCAGAGGGTTAAACAACTTTTCTTTATTTGAAAGGCTGTGTGCTTTTTCTGGCACTTTCATTTTCAAGTGTTTACCTTGTTTAAGGATTTCCATGTCTGTCACCTTCAGATTATGCTTCCAGTATCTTTGATAAATAATTTTCAAAACGTGGGCCGAGAACTGAAACAACCACAATGGCACCACCGATGCACTTTTCATCTATATATATATATTTTTTTTTTGTAAAGTAGTTAGCGATGGACGAATGAAATCGTGGGTACATAATATTTGTACGCTTCGTGTTTAGCGGAGACATTAATTACTTTCGTAATTGAGCCCCGCCTTTTCCGCTTCGCGGTTTTTAACACTCCCAACTTTTCCCGTCCGTGTTTTGCAGGAAAAAAAACACGAAAAAAACAAACATTAATTTTCCCTCGAAATCATCTGTCGGTAGTTTGGCTGCTTTTTCCGGCCGGGCATTAATTATCACGATGTATCAAATAATGTGAATCAAGAAGCCGAGAAAAGCATTATTTTTGTAAGCCTGGGCATAGGATGAGCTCCTCTGTTTGTATAAGATATGAAAAGAAAGAGCCTTTGAAAACCTTTCTTCTAGTTTTAGCTAACTGAGATTCAGGCGTTTGTCTTGTGTTTAAATGCTTGTGTGGAGCCGCTAAATGCAAGACTTGATGAGACAGAAAGTTACTGTGGTTATACCAAAGATACTAGAAACGATAAAATGAGACACTGTCTTCTTCGCACCACTAAAAAAAAACCGTGCACAATATTTGCGCGCTGATCGGGTGCGGGGCCCATGGGGCATAGTATGAAAAGAATGCTGGACATAATGGTAAATTTACGATGCAAATTGCGACAGTGCTACTGCCACTAAAAAAAAAAAAAAAAAGAAGCCAGAGTTTTTCCACAGCGATTGAGGTTATAATTCCGCAATGAAAGACGTCAAGAAAGGCCTATAGCGATAGCTGAACAGTGAACAAAGTTCAATAATTTTTCCCTATCGGGCTTTGTAAAATACGACACTTTACGTGGCTCCCGCGCGTTTGCCGCTAGGTGGCGGTGCGAAGTCTGTGCACGTTAAAAGCACTAGCTGTCTTATCTTAGCAATTCTAGTATCTTTGGTTATATTGAGGGCAAGAAAGCATTTCTTTAAAAAAACCTGACTAGTCTTAATGGTCGAACCTTCAGCAGACACTTTGAGAACAACAATAATAAACACAAAAACACATCTGGAAAGAAACAAAAGTTATTTCAGTCTGATGCAATAACAAGGATTTTTTTATTATAGCACAAGAACACTTTTTTTTAAAAATTCACCACCCTGTGTCAAAGGCGAGACAGACCAGTGAAAATGTTAAAGGGCTGGAGAGTTGGGATTAGGGACACAGTGGACAATATCAAAGCAGATGAAAATCAAAGGGAATTCACAGTTAAATGAATGCCCCAATTTTGTCCTCAGATCGAAGCTGATGAAAGACAAAGCTGGTGGACGAAATCCCTAAAGACAGTAAAGCAAATTGGACACAAGGACCGTATCCGTGTAATATCATATACACACAAATAAAAGACAACAATATTACAATAATAAATAAGTAAAGGCTTTTCAGTGCAGATTCATACAGGAATAATTCTGAAGAAGTTCGCATTACTTGTGATGTTCTTTCTTTGTTTGACCGTTTTAATAATTATTCTATACTTTTTATATTTTGCGTTTCCTATCTATTCTGGGATTCCAAACCTATGTAAATGTGCGTGAAACAGACATCCCGCTTTTCGCAATTCATTAGATCAGATTAGGTTTGTCCAGCTTTTTTTTTTTTTTTTTACATGGGCGACAGATGCCATTTGTAGTCCCATCATTGGCCACTCGATTTCAATTGTCAAAATGTTCGTAAGGTAGGGTTAAGCTAACAAAACTTGCATCACTAAAACTGTGATAATAAGTACAGAAAGCGTACCTATTTCCTCTCGAACGAATTTGGTGAGACTAAGTCCACCTTTTAAAAATAATAGTAATAATAGTAATAATAATCATAGATTTGTTCAGAAAAACAGAGTAGGCCAGTTGAGTTGGCTGAGCCGGTTATAGGTCTTTGGCAAGCCGGATTGTGGCCAGCGGGTCCTGTGTGGGACAAACATACTAGAAATTCCTCGTGTTACTGCTGTCCATTGGTCCTTCCTGTAACAGGGTGACAGATTGGCAAGGTCTAAATAGCGTGGGAAGATAGTTGACGGCGGGGAGACAGAGTTATTGTATGCCAGAGGGGGAAAGTAGGGAATGTTTACTTGACCGCCGTACTTGACGATCAGATCACCTGGGAATTGCTTGGGGGGGGGGGGGGTAGAGATGCTTCAATAGTATTTGACGTGGAGTCGACGGGGGTGGCTATTAGGATAACTAATGTACACTCGGTGAGCGTCTTGGGACGCTACCCGACTGGGTATAAATCCCCGAACGCTCCTTCCAACTTCAGACCGCTGAGAGCACTCACCAGCTTCGTGCCGAAGAGGAGACCACCACTGCAACTGTAACTTCGTACTAGTCTTGTGAGTGGGGAGAGTCAGGGAACCCGCAAACATCCTTTGTCAGAGCGTGGTATCTTTGGTATCTTGTCGGCATTTGAGCTGTTGCTGAGTGGTAAGTTAATTGTGCGATGTATGTGTATTTTACTTAATGTTCATAATTGTAGAACCTAAATCTAGTGGGTTTACTTTGGTATAACTACTGCCTCTGAGAGAGTCACGGAAACGCCGTTACATATGTGTTACGAAACCTTATAGGATGGGGTCTGTTAGAGAGAGCGTTATTCTTCGTGGGGAACGTGTAAATATCATTAAAACTGTATTGATCGTTTATTCTATTGCCTATATGGGAGCCTATGGAGTATGGGAGCTGCAGCCTGACTTATAACAGTGTCAGTGGTTAAAAGTATTAATGATGAATATCCGTCATGGAGTAAGTATGGGAGTCATGCCTTCCAGCAGTAGATTAGGAAGTTGCGATTGTTTTTCTACAGAGGAGGAAGAACAACACCTTCTTGGCTTCTCAACTTCTTGTACTTTGATTAACGACATCGTGGCTTCTTGGCTTCCCGACCTATTGGTACCTGCCGATACCTGTTGATCTAACTGCGCAGTCAAGCCAGAGTAGAGAGGAAGAACCAGTGCCCAGATAGCGCCATACACCCCTAAAGGAGAAGTTTCCTTATGCTGAATGTACCCATGTGTTTTATAAAATGTGCTAGAAATTGAATATTACGAAGCCTTTTAATTATCATGTACTGATTTGCATTGATTTCATTCCATCGAAATTCACGTGAAATTGTATGACCTATGTTCCTATTATTATTGAATTAATTAATAATTATTGTATAGATAAGCAATACGTTATAACTTATAGAAGAGAGATAGTGTGTTTGTGCCGTGCATATCACGGCTGGTGTCAGAAGAAAGTTAGTGAGAGGAAGAGTGAGAGAAAGTGGAAACATCACACTTCCGTCCAACTCCTGTTTTAAACTCGAATGTCTTTTGTATTAAGTAACAAGCCGTGTGTTTGTGGCCCGGGTTTATTATGTTGGCATTCTGACAAGCGAGCCGAGGTGAAATATTGTCATCATACGAGGTAACTAACTCTCGGGTACCTGATTGCGCGGGTCTCCGCTGTAATGGATATCCTGGCCATTAAATAAGGCCCAGTCGGCTTAACATTTAGTGAATAAGATTAGCCGCCAGAAAAGAAAAGAAAAACTCTGTATTTCAATCAGCCGCACGGATCGATTGATTGATCTGCCGTGGTTTGGAAGTATTGATTCCATACTGGACAGGCTGTACTATTAAGACACAGAGAAACTCTAGTTGTCATTTTGCCATTGGATTTGTTTGTAAGTAGCCGAAGATTTAACAAACTTATATTGTAGTCACATCTTCTCCTGTTAATGTTTGAACATTCTTAATCAACATACCTTTGTTCATCAACATCCTCCCTCTTTTTTAACTGCCAATAGATTGTCGAGTCTTTATTATTGTGAAATTTCTGTTCACACCTGTCTATGGACAAAGCTTTCTTTAACGACGTACGTGCTGTCAACAATGTTCTAGGTGTTTTGTGGTTCAATTTCGCGTGTTTTATGGGATTAATTATTGTCTCGGAACTAGCTTTATCCAGAGTTTCTGTGAGTTTTTTTTTTTTTTTTTTGATAAGATAAAGTTTTGATATGGACATGAAATATCGAAGATACGTAACATTTTATGTCATCTATCTATCTATCTATCTATCTATCTATCTATCTATCTATCTATCTATCTATCTATCTATCTGTCTATCTATCTATCTATCTATCTATCTATCTATCTATCTATCTATCTATCTATCTATCTATCTATCTATCTATCTATCTATCTATCTATCTATCTATCTATCTATCTATCTATCTATCTATCTATCTATCTATCTATCTCTGTCTGTCTGTCTGTCTGTCTGTCTGTCTGTCTGTCTGTCTATCTATCTATCTATCTGTTTGTCTATCGTTTTGTCGATAGGCAATTAACAGTACAGACGGACTTGACATTTCCAGTATTGTTTTGGTTACTTATGATGCCTACGGACAGAATATGTTTAGTCATGCAACAAATCTGAGACAGATGCCCATAGGATAGACACCGATCTTGTTAATTTAGAATTAATTCATGCCATTACCTTTGCCTTGTGTAGGGCTTCCGTAGAACGAGAAAGACTTTGGGTTGTGTCGCTAAATTTCTATTATCGTATGCTATTAAGCTACAGTTTCATTTGTTAGTGAACACTTTGCCGAGAAGTGCTTATGCTATATTATAGAAGTAATAGGCAGTCGTATACGATTTTCTTCATTTTTGTGTCTACCATTTTGACAATTTACACAAGCTCCTAAATTTGGCATTATATTTGTAATAGATCAGAAAATTGATTGTCGAATTGAAAGTATCAAATAATCCACGCATGGTGTTGACGGCGATATACAGAAGCTGGTATCTTCTTCCCATGGTGAAATCTGGCAAGACAAGTCCCAGGATGACCGTGACGATACGAGGAGTGTTACACACGATGTAGATCACTGAAATGACCATCACTTGTGTAGCGAGTTGTTGGTCTCGACCCGTAAGCTTAGAAGAAGTATTTTGAAGTCCATTCCTATTGTCCTCATGTGAGCTTATTTTTGAATTTTTAGCGAGGTTTTCTTCCTTTTTCTTATTGTAATCACAACCTTTTGTGGGATGAGGTTTCTTTTCTTGAATTTCATTAGTAACGTAAAATACTGGCATCCTCATGCCTTGGCGAAAAGCTGATGATTTTCTGAGGTTCCCAGTGATAACAATGACGGAGAAGACAATAATGATCTGAGTAGAAAATGGTAGAAACATCTGTGATATGGAATTGCTGACATCCTTTATTCTCTCTCGTGAAGGAGAGATCCATACAACGGGTCTTGTCGTGTTTGTGCGAACGTCAAACTGATGCACCATACCCATGTGTCCGAAGACCGGGGCCATTGTGGCTATTGCAAACACAGTGGATATTGATAGAACTACCAATGATCGAGTACGTGTAAATGTGTTCTTGAAGTGTAGGGGTCTGGCGATACACATTGCACGTGTCAAGGCAAGGTAAGCAGTGATTAACTCTGTCAGTCCGTATATAGTAATGCCAGAGTGTGCGAAAAACAACGATAAGCCATACGGTTCCACTGGGAAATAGATGCTGAACCGGACTTCAATTGTGGACAAAATGCTGCAGACACCGAAAGCCAAAGTGCAGGTGACCATACCGAGGTCGGAGACAGCCAGTGCTAAAAAACAGACCGACATCGCGTCATGCAAACCCATAATGATAAATGTCCTGATAGTTATTGTGTTGAATAGCACACCCAGGGCTGACAGGATTAGATATAACACAGCGCTGGTGTCCATCATGGTCATATACTGACTGAAGTTGATTACTGCTGTGGGTCTATTCACAGGCACGCTAGTATTGCTGTCCATTGTTCTGTGGATGTTGTCGCTGGGGCAGAACGTACTAGAGGAATGAGAAATAAAGGTAGGCTGTCATTAAAGAAGTGGATTGATAGGGGAACCACGTAAATACAATTAAAGGCAAAGAAGGATCTTTCAGACTTACTATTTTATTCGCCCTGGCATTGGTGAACACTGGCAGATAGGAGACAAATTCATAGTAGTAAAGCCCGAATCATCAGTTGTACTCTATCGGTGAAATATTCCTAATGAACTAATCAGCTTATCCAGTTATGGAACAGATTCACGCTTTATTCTTCGACAGAGGAACTATCATTAGCATTTGTTAGCCACAAAGAAGTGTTGATGTATTTAGTATCGGATGCTTTCTTTTTCCTGTTTTTGTGTTTTAACTCGTCATCTCCGAACACCGGATGAATTAGAGATTGTCTGTCAAATGCGTGAATGGCTCAAGAATGAGCTAATCCTTTCATGTAACCAGCTATGTGTCTGCATTGTGGCATTAAGCACGTTACTGGACATTCTAACATTTCTTGGGAAGGAACGTTAATTAGACAAAAAGACACTGCAAAGAATGTTCATACTGCATTTATGAATTCCGGACAATTTCAAGATGATCCTTGAGTGTACCAAAGGTATGGCATTCATTTGTGTCACAGCTGAACAGGCTAAACAGATTTTTGTTTAGATATTTCATATATATATATATATATATATATATGTTTTATACTTTTTTTTAGACACTTCATAATTATAATAATATAGTTTGATATAATAATAATGTAATATAATATAATATAATATAATGTAATATAATGTAATATAATATAATATAATATAATATAATATAATATAATATAATATAATATAATATAATATAATATAATATAATATAATATAATATAATATAATATAATCTATACTAATAAAAGAGAAACTTTACGACATTGCGCGCGCCTCTGTCGCTACTCCTCGGTTAATGTTGATTCTATGGCCTTCAAATTTTACACAGTGCTTAGTATAGTCTGTGGTCGTGTCGCGTGTCGCCGGCACATAAAATTTAAATATATTTGAGAAATAACAGAACGTTTGTTTCCGTTTTTGTGTTGCGACACATCAAATTTTCGGCAAATTTGCGGCAATTTTTTGTCATCGATTATAGTATTCTGTGCGCAAATTGCTTGAGCGATTACAGTCGCCGATTTTGTTGAATCGCCTCGCAATATAGCCGATTGTGCTAAACGGCCTCGGAATAGACCCCCAAATTACATGTCTTATCATGAGGACGCAGATCTACATGTCTTATCATGAGGACGCAGATCTAATGATTTGCGTGCACTGTACCTTCAAGAATGCATTTTCTCATAATATTTCATCGACTGAAGTAATCAGACCTATTTAACTCATGATGTTTTACGCCAACGATTACCGCCAACTTCCGCCGTCACACATTTTAAAACAGTGCACAACTGTGGTTAAGTTTCAACTTTGTTCTGATTAGTTTACATCTAGACTAGGTCTATATATCTGTGTTTTAGAATGTGTTTTCAATAGCCTATGCCTACATTCTAGGCTAGATCTAGGAAAGGAAAGATTCTGGATTAGGTCGACTATTAGCTAACGCTACCCTAGACCCATTAATCCATAAGTATCCATAAGTAAGTAAGTAAGAGATTGACGCCACAGTACAGGGCCAACGTTTCAAGCGGCAACGATTGTTGTACGTGGGTGGCCATCACACATTTTAACTGTTTAAAGCAGCGCCCAACAGCAGGACTTTCATTTCGTTGCTCAACAGCAAACCTTTTTGGCTTTGGTTAGGTTTCAGATTTGTTCTAATTAGTCTAGACCAGATCTAAGCTTTTAATATGCCTAGGAAAAGGAAAGGGTCTGGATTAGGGAGATTGACGCCGGTATGTCACAATAGTTAACCCATTGTCATCATCTGTCACTGTCACACTGCCTTTTCTTTCTTTCCTATTCCGTTCGTAGAACGGGTAATCAGGCTTGTATAATATAATATAATATAATATAATATATACAGCGCATGATTTTGCTTAGTTACAGAACTTCTTGTATTGTCAGTTCTTCGAACTCTTAATCAGCGGCTGATTTTAGCATCATTACTCATCAAATATTATGCTGAACCACCGTCCCTTAATAATAAATAATGAAGTACATTCGTTGATACTGCACCTGCTGACTGTCACCTCACAAAGAAACTAAATATATTCCCTAGGCTGGTTGCGTTTCTAAAGATTCGATCTCATAGCAATTAATCCCATCAGAACATCTGATTCAAACCGGCTGGGAAATTGATGTAGCAATTAAAACCGAGGAATCCACCCGTCTTTTATTAATCAAAGCTCCCCTACCAGAAGTTCAAACTGTCTGAGTGCAAATCCTCAAATTACGGAAGGAAATCAGAGAAAGGCTTCATTTTTTTTTCATTACAAAGAGAAAGATAATTATCATGGTAAAATTCCACTGAACGAGTTTCTTATTTCAATTTACATTAACAGTATCATTATCAGTTTCTCATGGTTTATTTAGTGTAAAATAATGGCCGCATTTGCCTGAGTTTCGCATGATTTTGTTTACATTGCATAATTTTCTTACAATTTCCTTGTTTTAAAATTTCTCCAAAAGAGGATACCCAGAGGTTTAATGACATCAGGAGAAAGCTTCATGAAATAAACGCATGACAGTGATTGTGCAAAGTATTTTAATTTCAATCAAAGCAGCTAAACCCTTCACTGCAGCATGATGGTGTAATTTAATGGTTTTCTAGTACGTACAAAATGCGTGTGGGTCACAAGCCAGGAAAGTTACAGAAAAAAAAGAACAACGAAATAAAGCACTTAGTTACGGTAGCCAGATGTACCTTTGCGTGGTGATTCATCAGAATATTCCAGATTGCATGGGGGAGATTCATCCACAATCAGTACCTGTTACGATGGTAATATATTTTTGTCGTGACTAAAGACTAAGATCATTGTCATTTAAAAACACGGTTGCAGTCAAATGATCAGGCTGCTCGTCTACTTGGTCTATCTATTGCATGGAATATCCAGTGTGATACTGTTTCAGTGATTGAATATCATATTTATTTGGTTATGTGATTTCTGCCCTTTTAGATGAAATCGTTTAACTGAATGTGGACTGCGTAAATTTATTAAGAATAGTGTATTAAAAAAAAAAAACAGTAAAAAAAAAAAAGGAATATTTTGCCCATCTGCTAGAAGATATCTTACGTTAACTTGATCATCTTATTGCAGGCGGAGAAGGTATGGTGAGTCTATCCTCGGCTGTGACTAGGCCGAAAAGTTTATTGAGTTGTAAATACATCTCTATCAGTCATGACTCCTCGGGCAGAAAAAATATCGATATTAATTATTCAAATGGCAAAGCGAGTTGTAATAGCACCTTCCCATACAACTAGGGCATTGGTTAAAGACACTGTGATCGTTCTTACTGTGGTAGCTGAGGATGTGGAACGAAAAGTAACACTTCTACCGTGATTAGGTAAAGCCTTGTAACTCCTCCAGTGAAAGTGTAAAGAGAAAAACGTAAAAAAAAAATCTGAAATTGCTGTATTTTTTATAATGTTCTGGTTGTACGTAAAAATCGAAGATTACCTTTAAGATCCATAGTGTGGACTTTTTAGTGTGCAAAAGCATAAAATACAAAAAAAACTGTACAACTAAGCTTAGTTAGTAGGATATGGTGTTAAGCGTGCAGAGGAAAAACCTAATAACTTCAATGCCGAGTTAGTTAAAGTTATTCCATGGGTAGAGTATCCCCGAGTAAGTCAGAGGATAACAAAACGCTCTGGTTTTCACACGCAAAGGAAAAAAAACCTAGCGAGTTGAGTCGTGGTGTTAAGTGTGCAGAAGTAAAACCTAGTATGTCAAAAAAAGATACTAGGTTTCACTGTTGTCTTAATCGAAACATAACCGAGGTACCAGGTTTTGCTGCAAATTTTCTTGGGAAATAACCTTAAAATGAAGGGGACATCACTATAAGTAGAAATACCAATGTCTAGAAGTCTCATTCTTGGATCTGTCTTACTTTAAAAAAAACAATCCGAGTTACTAGGTTTTTAGTTGTCACGGTAGACTTGTGGTCACACTAATGGTTGGAAAATATGTAGCGGCAACTGAAGCTGAGAAAACGGTGCTTGTGCCAAAATTAATCAGCATTATGAGTCAGGTGAATGACAAGACTAAAGGAAAAAATAAAAATTGATTGATCAATTCAAGCATTCGGAAATAGAGAATTCACCGTTTTACATCAGCTATAATAATTTACAGAACATCTGGCAGTCACAGGGAAGATCTTAAAGGCAGGAAAAGCAGGGGTAGACAGAGAAAAACTTTCACTGAAAGTCTTAATTTATGGACAACAAATAAACGTCACAATAACAACTCCTTCTTGAGGTTGGCTGATGACAGATCCGAGTGGAGAGCCATGATTGCCAATGTCTGTTCCAGACAGGGCAACTGATGATGATGATGATGATAACTTATGCTTAAAACATCGAAGCATTTTCTGCTCAACAAGGGGTTTCATTCAATCTTCAAATCAGTGTTGTTGTTTTTTGTAATTGGGTTTCATTTCTCCCCCACCCCCTCCCTCTTTATCTTTCTTTCTCTCTGTCTCTTTTTTGCTTTGTCTGTCTATCGCTTTACACCTGCGTTTTCTGGTTTCATGAATAATCTTGTGATCTTTGTCGCTGTTTACCTGTTTGTGTGACAATGCTAATACATAACGTTGATTTGTTCAGTGTCTCTAATAACTTCTAATTCTAACCTGCTTTCCTATTTTAAGGCAGCGTCTTAATACACGGATTGTCTGTCCCCACCCTCTCTTTCTCTCTGTCTTCTCTCTTTCTCTTTTTCTCCACCCCTACCCCCGTCCACCCCTACATAAATTATATGAACACTGGCCGCTGGGCTCAATACTGCCTCTATCACTCTAAGAACAGTACCGTCCAAGTCTGCAAACCACAAATATTACAGACAAAATTAATAGAATACTCTTTGTTTCACAGATCCCAGTGAATGGACCTGGAAAGAAATCATGCTGTGTGGAAGCAGGGCACTGTTTCGTGATTTCGATTGTTCATACTGACACAGATGTTATTCACCTCCCCTAATTCGGACACCGTCATGTAACTGGACAGACGTTTCAGTCAAGACAGCAGGGTCTGTAAAAGCCATTGATGGACGGTAATGGACATGGTGGTGTACAGAGTATAGAACAAAGGCTGTATAATTATGTTGACCCCACAGGTTTGCCACAGGCTATTTATTAGTTATCAGGATAGATGACTAATTAGTCTCGAAAAATTCCTCCCAACTCGTGTCATGTGAAATTCCCCAAAGCACTGGTGTTTCATCAGTTTTGATGAGAAATTAATCTAATCATATTGGACCCGGTTACGGACAATGATTCATGGTTCCATTATGGAGCAAGCACGATAATTCGGATTTGATTGGAAATATTTATTTGTGCAGCTTTTTCTACAGGACTACCATTCCAGTGTAAGAGCTAATTGCAAGCAAAACCTGAGATATTGATCCTGATACTGTATCCTATGAAGTACCAACATAGATGTCTGTGTTGAAAGAAAATAACAAACCTGCCGTCGCAATGGAAATGGATCCCAGTAAACTTCAGGTGGCTCCTGATCCAAGCAAAGTCGGGACTTTGAAATATCCCTTGCTGACCCATGAGAAAGTGGACACACGGCCGACCAAAAACATTAAAATGAAGCAGTATCTCTGCGTCAAACATGCGCTGCCCAAAACTAGACTGACCAATACAATACTGTATGAGAACGTCAGTCACGAACGTCATCTGGAAATGAAGGTGAGTCACTATTAATAGCTCCATTTCTTTGTGAGATTGATCATATATGAACGATCTTGGCTTTCCAAATTACTTGCACAATGCACTGGGCAGGTGTAATGACTAAGGGTCTACAGGCTGCAGTCAGCCATGTTGTGTCTTTTTCTACTATATTTAAAAAGTGGGTGTAAAGGTTACAGTTTTCCTATGATTCCACCTTGAAATATTATAATAAAATGACAATGCTATGACAGAAATGTTTCCATACCGTCTTACGATAACTGTCAACGTGGACTTAAGTTCCTGCATAAAACTCAATGAGTCCATTAAAATTGTCTATATCATACTAAGTAGAGTGGTAAGTAACCCATATTTAAACAAAGACACGGAAGATGATGAAAAGCTATTATTGGTTACACTTTATCTTCAATGAACAGGGTGGTAGGAAGGGCCAGGGAGACCATCATGACGGTATTGCGTCGCTGTCTGCTACATAATCAGTCTATGCAAAGCCATTACTTTATAGCTTGAATCGTCAGAGAATGAGGCGTTGTTATCCCCCAAACGTCTTTTAATAACAATAAGAAATAAAACACCTACCACAAGAATAAAATCTGAATGAAGGTTTCGAGCCGTACTGCTGGCAATGGGTGAGATCAGCAGCTGCATGCGTCTACATCGCGACAATCGAACCCACGGGATGAAAAACATTAGCACATGATTCTGTGCGACACATAGTAATTATAATGCTGCACTTTAGGAGTCTAGTCCCAATAAATGCCATTTCAGCCAGACATGTAATACCACTGGGGGTTAACAGCCTTCGGCTGAGACCCCCGAGAAACAAAAGACCATGTGATATCGCACGAAACAGCCCATGGTGTGATCTAAAACAGTAACAGGCTCAGCTGTCAAACAAGATTATATTCACTATTAAGCGATGGGTCCTGGCAGGGCTGGGGGGGGGGGTGGGGAGTGCGTGCAGCCCCAGTAGGCCTCGTTACTTGCAGATCTACTCATGTGGACGGGCGCAAGATTTTGGTCTTTGAGACCCTTTTTAAAAATAAATTGTCTAATCTTGGTCTTTGTGATGTTATGTTAATGTAAGGTTTTCTTATCCGTTGCGGTGGGAATTTCAAAATGCACCTCTTTTTTTTTCACTCTGTTTTCCAACTGTAAAAGAACACCAACTGACTCGCTGGTATGCAAGGATCGCCAAACCCATAGGATGTAAATTGTCATTATCTTCCTATGTCTATCATCATTCCAATGGTAAAATTTAGGTAGTGCCTTAATTCGTGGAGATCTTGCAGTCATGCTATGTGGACTTCGTTACTGGTATTGAATTATCATGCTTTAATTAAACTCCACACCAAGGGAGTTCTCTGCGATGACAACGCCCCCACAGATCACTATGAAATTAGCTTTCATTACTTAAGAGCTTGGCTTGGCCGGGCGTGGACATTCCGAGCCCAAGCAGTATCGAGCTGCACAATTCGAGGATCGTGAGTCATTATCTCTGGTGTACAGAACAGATCTTGTCATGTCCCAAACATTTGATCATTCTTATCTATTATCCTTCATTTCTAGGTAACTTCAATCACCCACCGAAAGGGCCGGACCCTCAACACGATGGACATCAATCGCAGGGCTTTTGTAGCCCAGCAGGCCAGGAAACGAAGAAAATGGAAGAGAGAAGATGAGGTGAGGCTGGCTGGAATGAACCTGCCGAGTCTATCACCCGTAGAGCTGGACCGGAGACCTAGCATGGACGTTATGTATCACAGTTCAGGAAATGAGGTGAGTTTTATGTCAGTGTCTCTACAAATGAATGGTCATTTACTGCCAGTACACTTACTTAATACTCTTATAATTTGAGGGCGTGCGTTATGAAGACCGACTGGAAATTTTACTGCGCCACTTTCATTTCTGATTATTTTAAAGTATTAATACAAGTACGGGCATTATAAGAAAAGCAAATGGATGGAGCCGGCGGACAGACACGTTCAGGCACAAAAAAAAAGTAAAAATTAAAGGACAACGAAATTTAAAAAAAAGTGTACATATGACCACATTATGGACAACTGTAATGAGAATAACATACCACTAAAATTTGTAGTTTTTGCCATTCTTAGGAGAGGACATTTTGAAATGTCATCCAAATATTCGAAAGTAAACAGATCAGTGCAAAATCTTTCCATTACTGTTTCTAACATGAAAAATAAATACAGACTACTACAATATTCTGTGTTCACATTCATTGAAAGCTGGCATAGAAATGTTGGCATGTTACTGGGTTGTATTATTATGAAAAGAATATCGATTCCTTACCTTTATCTCTCTTAGGGCCGCTCAGGTAGTGCCAGTGTTGGGCGCAAACCGATATTGCCTATGATGAAGATACGCAAGGAAAGGACAGAGATCGTTTTGCATCATGACAAGACCTTCATCACGAAGCTACCTTCTGTGGTGGAAATTGACCAAAATATCCAGACTGTCTTTGACGCCTACAGAGGGAAGGCCTATCTGGATAGAAATTTACCCAGTCGCGACGAACGTTTTACTAGACTTGAGACGATGCTTCAGCCATCCTCCAAAAAGGGAGTGGAGGAAGGTTGTGCAGAAAACAACACTTCCAAGAGTCGAATGCTAAAATATGATCAAGGAGATTCGTCCACGACATCAGACCACCCTCACCACGCGGAAGCGAGAGTGTTGATCGCTTCTAGAGGTCAGTCTAGAGACAAAGCACGATCAGCGAAACAAGTGGAGTACACGATGCAGAAGAAATCATCCACAAATTTGAGGACGGCGGAAATTTTGCATTCTTTTAAAACCCAAGACATTAAGGAGCTTTCGAAATCTCTGACCCGGGAGTCACATATCAGCGCTAGCGACATTCATTTTGGATTAGAGAGACGCCAATCTAATGTTAGTTTAGGCTCCAGGAATCCAACTATCCATCAGGTGCCTACGTTGGGGCTGAAGTATGAGATGAAACAAACATAGGCAAGTGATCCGACTGAAATTACAGCCAATAATATCCATGGCAGCTTTTGATGTGGACAGGACCACGAGCTGTATAAATGCATTAACATAATACCATCATTTTAAAAAAAAATCATTACTCTGGCTGTGTAATTAAAGTGAAACTATTTGGTATATCATAACTTTAAGATTCATAAAATGCATCTTTAAATGAAACCAAACTAAATAAGTGGTACAACTTTTTATCATCTTTCGTTCACACCTGCGTATGTCCAACATTGCCTCATAGAGTAAAAGGATTAAGAGGTAGAAATCGGAAAAATAACTGCATAACTGCATCTTCTCCATAGAGTAACATCTTCTCCATAGAGTAATGTTGCAAAGGCATTCTCACAGTTCCTTACGCCTTTACTCAAAGTGTTTATATGGTAGTCTGTAAATGTATAGGCATTGTCTTTCAAATTCAAAGATACCTTGGCTAAATAAGATCCCTGTTTATGTATAGTACCTTTCGGCTAGCAAGGGTATATATAATTGTATATGTCAATATACCTCTGGTCAGACTTTCCAGATAGTAGTGCAAAGAATTTTCAGCAGCAACTTAAAACATGGTCGATTTAATTATTACATCTTCCATCAGTTTTATTATTTAAAAAAAAAAGGTGACTGATTAGAACATCTTCATTCATTGTGAATAAAGCAGTGAAAGGTAAAGAGATGTTTTTTCTTCACTACAACCAGATATAAGCCGTTTCGGTGAATTTATTTCTAATAATATACAATTTTTAACTCGCTAAAATGGCGGCAGGCGGGGTTTTATTGCATATGGCATATGGTGCAATTGTTGCTTTGCGTTGAATTTTATAAAGGAAATATATCTTTGTTTAAATCCGACATTAAAAGAGTTAAAGTCTCAACTAATTCATCGTATGAAAGACTCTATCAAATGAGAGAAAGTAGAGGTCTATACACGCCTGATCGTTTTGTAGATGTCGTTTAAAGTCATTTTAAATCACTGTGGTCACTTATGTGCCCTGCCAAATATTAAACTGCACAGGTAACCTTTTGTTTCCAATGATACTGAAGTCAGCAACTGAGAGAAGAAAGAGAGAGAGAGAGAAAGAAAGAGACAGACAGACGGAGAGAGAGACAGAGAGGGAGAGAGAGAGGGTGTAAGTAAAACTGGACAAGATCATCAAGGCCCCACTGAGTGCGCTAGTTTGGTGACAAATTGCCGAGAGGATGAAAGGGGAATATATAAAGAGAACTCATTGGCGCCTATTCTGTCGTACGACGAACTCAGCGATTGTGCATGCCATAGTCTGGTTTTACAACATCATGAGATATTAACAAAGTGTTGTTTATATTGCAGTGATAGTGTAATATAATCAAAGATACTAGAAATGATCAATCTAGTATCTTTTATATAATCACGATAGATCAGACCAGACCGGGGAAGGGAGGTGGTGGTAAGTGGTGCAATTGGAAACGCCATTTCCGTACATTATTGAAACACTTTTTCTTTTTACTACAGTATTTGATGGAAGTTTGACGTTTCCGTTTCCTTTCACATGAAAAACCAGCTTCAGAGGCAACGGAGGATGGGGGTAGTCCCTGGCAAAGAAGGCTGATCTCGTAAAGAGAGCCAAGGGATACTCTTTAGCACAAAATAATATTTTAAGGAAGATTTATAGAAGATTAATACAAATAAACTGTTGATAAATAAATGCAAGATGCAGATGTGGCAACTGAAATTTAGCTTACGCTCCATTTTTATTATGTGTGTATCTCTTATTAAATTAAGACAAAAATACTTGATGAGCAATTTGAAAAGGGGCTTACATGTCCCATCTGGCCTGGGCCGATTACCAGCTTTTGCACGGGCTCTATGATTGATTTTTGACTGGGCTCTTGTGATAAATTGCGACCTCAAGACGATGCAGGGGAAGCCACTAAATTACTCAGTGATGATAATTAGAAACGTCCGCATAAACATATTATTATCTGCAATACCATTATTTTCTCAATACCCCACATTTGTGCTCTCCCAATATAAGCGGACCTTCTTTACGAGTTACCTTAATGGTAATTTTAAGCCTTTGAGAGCCATCGGTGTCCACAGGACAGTTTGAATGCCCACACAAATGCCCGGGAAACACCCTTGACATTATATCGGCGACTTCACTTCTAACCAGGCATAAAAAAAGGAGCATGGACTAACGAGACTGCCAGTCTTCAAAAACAACCAAGTTTTTCTATGGCACCCTAAGCGCCACAGTACACGGTGACACATATTTAAGCTGATAATGTAGCAAGAGACAGCAAAAAGGAAGACAGTGAGCGTTGGCACGAAGTAAAGGTGTTTACTGCTGATGGAACCCCCGGGAATGCTGTAAATCCGTTGCACAGCGTAAAGCATTAAATCTAAAATGTGTCTGGCCAATCTTGTTCATTGCATGAGGCAAAAGACGTAGACAATTTTATGGGATGATATGATAAAATAATTATAGGAGTTCAAGAGAATATAATGTTCAAACGTTTACTTCAGGAATGAAAACTAAGCACCACTGACAAAGTGATATTGAGTCGAAAAAAAAAGGGGGGAATAAACTTACACGAGTTTCACAAAAAACACATTGCTTTTATTTTTTGACTCATCAGACATTAACGATCATGTTCATCTATGGTTACAATCCCACAATGGAATCCTGCGTTTTAAAAGTCGAGTCCATAGATCCTCTTGTCAGCTTACTGAAAACTGATGGGCAAATCGGTTCAGCAATTTTGCAAGATATTCTCGCAAGGATTAGCTCTGAAAGATAACAATAGCCAAGGATTCTGTGTAAAGATTATTTAGAGACACTATCCTGATGCACTTACGGGAATAAGCCGGTATGTTTATTCATCCTAAAATTAAGTAGATGGACTGTTTTATCTGTAAGTTTATAATGAACTTTTGTGTCTTCATTTAAGAAATGTTTTCACAGTGAAGTTATTTTTAAAAATCATGAAATGACAGCACAGATTTTTCTTGTTTTTTGTTTTTTTTCCTTGAGAAGGCTGTTGCCGAAATATCGGCCATTTTCTGTCTTCTCTTTCAGTTTGCGTTTCATTGTATCGTTTTGGTATTATTTCTTACGCGAGGCTTTGCTGCATACTTAGCCTACTTCTCGTTTAGATGAAGTTCTTTTAACGTTTTTGTTATAATCAGGACACCTACGGAACAAAAGATGTGAATAAATCACAGCAAATTAAGCACTTTTTGTGACATGATAACCAACTAGGCAACCTTGGTCGCTGACAAAACAATTTTGCATCGCTACTTAATCAAAACAAAAGCTCTTGACAAGAGACAGTGATAATTCAAGGAACATGACCCTCTAGGCCTTTTGGAAAACTTACCAGTCGTGAACCTGAAGTGACGGTATTGCCAATCACTGGTTAGTAGAATGAAAATACTTTGAACAGGACACATTGTACGAAAACAGCGTGTCGGAGTCCTTTTTGGGGGAATGGTCCCAAAGAATCATGGCATTTTGGAACCCTATCTTCATTATATATATTAACAGGAACAATATAAATATGGTCTTGTCAGTTTCAGTATACCATAGAGTGGTCTGGGCTTGATTTGATTACTGTGATTCCTTGTTCCACGATTGTAGTGTGCAAATGGGTGTTTTTGTTTGGGTGGGAACGTTGCGATCTTCGTCAGCTGCGTTTCAGAGGCTGTCATTCAAAGCGGCAAGAAATCCCTGCATGTAAGCGATAATTAATAATTATGTCTTCCGCATGGAAATAAGACTACATGATAAATGGACTGTAAAATATTTACACCGCGTTTTTGGTGTGAATGAAATATTATTTTTGTTTTCCTTTGTTTTCCCAAATCAAATAGCCACTTTTAGAAATAATTTGCTTGAGCAATGAAGCAGACATCAAAATTAAGACTCTCTTCTTGAACAGGAAGCTGAAAAGACACAACCTGTTGCTGAATTAGGGCCGGAAATGCATTGATGAAAATACTACTTCCACCCTGCGAGAAGCGAAGAATGACAAACCTCTTGTCAAGGACTCGCAACAAATTAATGTCGGCTTCACTGAAAGTTTTAACAACTTTCTTTGAATGTTTTTTTCCCCTGATGAAGATTATTATTATTATTATTTTTTAAGTTTCATATCGAAGTTTTTTTGTGATTTATTAAAACGTTTCTGTTCAGTTTGTTTCTAATAATTATTTATGAGGGGCTTTACAACATACAATCTTTATTTATCCATTTTCACTTCCGCCACAAGGTCTGCCGATCATTACTTGATGCTGGGAGAAAGTTATTAATTTTATAATGTTAACAGTGGAGTACATTTACAGAGCGGCGGTCCCTCCAAAGTGACTCCATAGCGTTTTGTAATGTAGTAACAACTCCTCTCTCCATTCCTTATGTGATTTTTCATGCCCGGCAAAACTAGGCTTAAGGGAGGCATTGCCAGTCAGTCAGTAGATATTTCCGATACAGAACTGATTTTATGTCTGTTCTGAATTAAATTTCTCAAATGAAGAAATATCTCCGTCTCTCAATCATTCGGGGGAAAGCCTAACATCAGCCACAGAGCTGATATCACCATGCAGAAAATTCGATATTGGTAAACTATGAAAATGTCTATTAATATCGAAATGGAACTTTCAAAATAAAGGCTTACCTTTGAAAATACCGTATCTTATGAAGTGTTCTACAAAGTCAGGTTTGATCTTTGTAATTACAGAACCAATTAATATGTAAAGTTTTCCCGTTTTCCTTTCATCAGGTCGTGATAAACAGCATCGTGTCAAGTTGAAAATGCTGAAGGAAGGAAGACTTACAGTATAATCCTTATTTCAATGTAGGATGCATTATTGAATAAAAATCGCAGCTGATTTGAGTGAGAGAGACTGACATACATACACCAATGTTTGCATGACTACTGATCCGCCGATTTAGCGATTTGACACTGTGCGTGAGCTGTCGGCTTTGTGGCGTGAGTTAATTAGTGCTAGTGTGTAAAATATTAACACTTAGCTCGTGAATGAAGATAAGGGCATCACTTTCCGTGACTTACAGCCGCAGGTATCTTCTAAGGTTTCGGTTTCCCGACATTTCCTATTCTACGGTTGAATCTCAGTAGGTCATTCAGTGGTTAGCAGTAATCGGCTAATCTGATTCTGGAGCATAGGCAAGAAGACAGTATGATGCTAACGAGCACTCATTCTCCTCTCATTGCAGCTAGGTTACACTGGACGCTTAGTGCCGCCCAGATAATCGACAGGTAGATCACACTCTCAGAAAATTCCAGTGTATCATAATTAATACGAAATAAGAAGCAGTCATGTCTTTACTCGATCTTGGCCTGGCACGACCCAATCACATTCTCAAAGAAAATGCGTTTTTATCCACTTCATGCCTCGCTGTTTGTTAAAAGTCAGGTCCATAGGTCCCTTTGTCCTCTGCGTGAAAACTGATGGGCATATCGGTTCAGCAATTTTGCAAGATATTCTCGCACAGATTAGTTCGAAAAGATAACAATAGCCAAGGATTCCGTGTAAAGATTATTATTTATAAGCATTATCTCTGCCTGATGCATAATTAGCCTACACGAATAAGTCGGTTTGTTCATTCATCTCAAAATTAGATTTCAGGTTGGCCTAATATCTGACTTTTTTTTCTGGTACATACTGAAAATTCACCATTGTTATTTGGAGAGCGGAGATCGGGATGAGAAAAGTCCGAAGTTCGGATGTTCATATTTTCTTTCCCTGCATCTGATGTTTCCTGGTCACATTAACTTACTGTTGACCCGGATAGGGCACAAATATTTCCAACCGGAATAGATTTGTAAAATGGAGAAAAAATTTCAGAATTTCGGAAAAAGAGTGTCGACTCCAATGGATATCGATTTACAATGTGATGTGAGATCGTAGATCCATTCTTAAGGGCTTCATTTTTCCATTAAGTTGAAGAGGCATCCAATTACTTCAATAAGTGTCTTGTGTTTATGCCGCAAAGCACACAGCACATTCTGGAATATAGTTATGTCCTTCTCATTACTATTCCTCTTTTGCTTATTTTGTTAAAATTCTCTTTCTCTCCTCCAACCTCCTTCCATTATCTGTGCCTGTCTCCACGCCCAGTTGACCTGAAGCATGATACAACTTCATTGAATCGTTTTATTTGTCATAGTTTATTCCTATTTCACCATTCGCTATTCTCAGTTCACAAAGTCGCCCTCTCTTCATAAATTTCTACTGCAGATCCATCATTTAAAATACAGGAGTACACGAGGCAGAGGAACATCTGATCTATTATGATCCCTTTACACAACTCCCTTGCCCCAAGAGGAATACTCATTAGCCAAAAACAATGGTTCCTTCGTGTGCATTGTAACTTCTGAAAGAGGGATTCCTGCTGGATCGGCTTGCATGTAACAGTAGTAAAATTCTATAATCAGTCGTGGAAAACCAGAAAGAGTGAATAAGAGGGAGGAAGTTGCGTGTGTGTGGGGAGGGGGGGGTGGGGGTTGAGGAAGGGAGGGAGGAGTCAAACCATGAATTGACCATGAAGTTCCTTCACTTTACCATTGCGCAGAATGCCTCCTTGGGGATTGCTACTGAGGGCTGAATGAAGACAATAGGATTCTACTGACGTGCTATTTATGCAGATCTATCATTGTTAGGATATTCTCGATTTTCAAGTCATGGGATTTACATAAGAAAAAACAATGCGAAAATAGAACAGTGCAAAAATATAACAACAAATCTTTTAATTATCAACACACTGTGCAAAAAGGATGCAAGTAAACAACATATCCGTATTTCACTGCACCAAGATTTTTCACAAACTAGCCAATGAAACTTGGCCACCGAAAAAATAGAAAAAATATGAACTCCTCTTCCCGAATTAAAAAGAAAAATATGAAATAAGATACATTATTTATTAAGGAAACACAATATGCAACACTGCATTAAATGACTGTATATTGCCTGGGATCATTATTTACCATGTAAAGTGACATCATGGGTGATAAAGGTAGCAAATGACTAAATATAACATCCAAGCTTAATCATCTTGGATAATGTGACCTCTATCAATACTACAGATTTGGTGTTAATATATTACTAACCCAGCCAGCAAACCATACAGAAAACCGACACATAGGGCTGATGCCAAGTTTGCATTTAAAAATGACATTGTTCCTTTGCAGATTCATTGGTTATGACACCGTGTTGACATCAGTTTTGATGTAGGGAACCCAGCTCTACAATAATTCTACCAATCTTATGGAAATCTACATCAGATTGACGTTTCGTTGCTGGCTGGGAGGCGCCGGCACATAATTGTTGCCTTGCTGCTGCCATCATACAAGACACAGGCTCATTACAGAGCCAACAGGAACATGAGCTAAGATACAACAGGACAGCAAGTTCCATGTGAGCGCCCGACCTAAAGATCAGCATTGCAGAGCAGATTTATTAAATATTTTTCATGCTGTGAACATGTAAAGTCTATTCTGCAGGTATGCAGCTAACTTTCCTATTACATATAGAATGTACAATTTTCAAAATATGTGTATTTTAAATCCACCTAAACCAAAGGCACTGCATGATACTGACAAAACATAAAAATATCAAAATGCTTTAGTTAAGTGAAGATAAGATTTTGCTGCTTGACCAGGACTTAACATACAGTGTTGCAAATATAATTTCACCAGCACATTCACTGAGCTTGCTAACAAAATCAAAATTTGCAGCTACCATATTTTCTATAACAATATATGGATAAACGCCACTTCTATTCTTCAACTTGTTTGATATTGAAAACCACATAACATAGTATTACCGTCATCATTGTGACTTATAGGAAAATGACATACAGCAGTGTCTTTTTTCACAATTCAAGACAGATTCTGCCAGAGTGACATACAGAAATGAACAGATGTTTTGGTAAAAAGTCATAAACATCAGCATGTCAAATTATGGCATTTTCTTTTCATTGGGAATGAGAATATTTATTTGATGGTATACAGTAACACTTCTCCTCTGAAAATCTATTGTGGTTTCATTCTCCCATGAGTTGCAGTTCTTATCTGTTTTATTTGTAGGGTCAGAGAAAGATATCAGCAACGAGTGTTTTAAGCTAAGAAATCTACAACATGTCAGTGAACCAGTTAAAGTCCACATTAGTATTATCATCATCATTATAAGTGCCTCGCCGGCAGGCATTGGCAATCATGACCCTCCATCCCTCGCGATTTTCCATAGTCCTGATGATGTCATTGGTTTCTGAAGTATGTATATTAGTATTATAAGTTGGGTGAAATATACTTTTTTACATTATCAGCTTTTGGCACTTTTTTAATGCAAATAAGAGTTTCTGTTTCAAAGGAATATCCAAACACACACAGAATTTTGCAATTTCTACACCAAAATAATATAATAAATAATAATATAAATAATGGCCTCATTGCATTTTACCAGCATTCATTTTCATTTCAATTTCTTAAAGTTTCATATCTGATGATCTTTATCTACCTTTGAATTTTACTGTTTTCACCTTAGTTAGGCCTCTTCTAGCTCTGAATTTTGCTAGTAGATTTAACTTTCAACATCTTAACAACAGTGCAAAACTGAAAATTTCAAGCCTGGAAAATGATCAAAGTACATGAACATGGTTAATGTATATTTACATTGGCCTACATAGAATAGCACCACAGAAAAATAGTTTAAGTATATGACTAGATGTTTGAAAGCATTATAAATTGTAACATCAACATAAATAAGTTAATAGGCCCTAAACAATTTCACTATATTAACACTCATTTCTAAAATCTTTTTTGAAATATCACTATTCACCAAATTAAATCAACAAAGGTCATCAGTCCTCGGTTGCACCTTGAGGTTGAAAAGAAAATAACAAATTAGAATGTTGCTTCTGTATTTCTGTAATACAAAGCCAGTTTCGTCTTGTTTACTTCATTCCAGATTGCAGTGCATAATCCTCCAGCAAATAATAGTGGACAGTTTCATTTAACTGACCAGGCATTTTATACAATTACAAGAATGATGCACCTGATCTTTCAGTTTACCAATATATGAGCCTGAAATAGATTTCAAAATATCTGTATGTAAGGCAAAAAGATTTTCTAGATTCATTTTGCCATGGAATATCATTTATCTCTCACAAAATAACATATAATTCTGAATTTTTCCTGATTAAACATATAGATATATACATCATCATAACAACTGTATATCTTTCAAGACACCATAAATAACAGCTTGCACAACAAAGTAATTAACATTATTGTATGTTTTCCATCATGCCATTTTGATCAGAAATCTTGTCTAGTTCAGGTTTTTGCAATTGAAAAACAATATAAATTTTAAAATAAAAATGAATACAATTAGAGAGAAGCTCATTAACATTGTTAATCACAGTCTGTTTGTAAACAATCCATCCTCCTAAATGAGTGCAAAACTGTTTTCTTCCTTTCTTTGTTTTTGATTTTACTTTTTTGTCTCACTTTCCAAATAAATATGAATGATTCTACCAAATTATACCAAGCTGTGACTTTTCAAGAAAGATTAAGATGAAGGCTTGGATCTTGGACTGCTTGAACAAATTGTAAAGTTCTTTTATAATAATACATATTTTTCAAAAAATTTTTAGGCTCAAACAAATCAAGAGCATCAGCAGTTGCACTTATTCATAGATCTTTCTATCACAAACAATTTAAATTCATATACCCTGCAAACTTTGAATATCATAAAAATGATAATACACAGCATTTACTTAGCACAGGATCCCATTAATGACTGGGACTGCAAGCCCTTTACATTCTCCTGAGCATGTCTTTTCCATCCTTCGACAACACACAATAATTTAAATTGCTTGAGACAATTACACAGAAACAAAGCAATACAGAAAAAAAAAACACCGCAGAAAAAAAAATGAAACTGTAATAGGTAGACTGCCTCAATAATCAAGAAACATCGTCAAAGCAAGAGCCCTATAGGAAATTGTTTCATCATAATGATGAAGATACCACTTACTGATGGAATGAAATATCAACAACCAGATTTATACCTGACACTCCAAGGAAGCTGATAAATTTACACATTCCTGCATCTCTTTGAACGGTTTAACCATGACATACATTTCGGTGAACAGTTACCATATTCAAATCTGTAAGGTCATAAACTGACATAACAAACTGCATTAAAGTAAGTCCAGATACAATAGCACAAATGACTTATGCAGTGGCTATAGAGGTCAAAATGCATGGTCCACAGCAAAAGCCAGACCAAGCATCCTGACACAACTCTGTTACTCCAGGTCTTTTTCATAGTTAGCACCTCCCACGTGAATTATGCCTGCACAGATTAAAACAAAAACAAAAAACAAAACAATATGGTAATATAAACATTGTAGACTGACTCCTTGCATGACTAGTTGATTGAATGTAGAAAATTATGCTAGAAAGCTTCTAGTTCTTCACACTAATACCCCTTTTATTCATCTTTTATTTATTTATTGTGTTTCTTCCTTGAAATCCCCATCAGCAACACTATTTAAACCTCTCTCTCCTTTTTTTTCTCACTACACTTTTTCACTTTTTTCATTATTTTGTTGTTTTTTTTTCTCACTCTGATGTCTTCTTTCCATTTCGCTTTATTATTATTATGATTTCTTTTCTTTTTTTCCTATTTTCAACAATAATGATGATGTATATTTCTCTGAAATTTCTGTCTTGGTTTTCTTCAGTCAAATAAGGCCATATGGCATGGTGCAGGAAAATTGTATGTATCCTTATTTTTCATTGTATCTTGTTTTTCTTAGGCTGAAGGAGTAGTCTCTGAGAGTATAAATTTGTATTTATCATGACTGGGCTTAAACTCAGCACATCCTCTTGTTTTCAACGTCTCTCATTTTTTCATTGTGAAACTTTTCAAGTCAATTATTGCAAAGTCTTCTTTACACTCTTTTTCAACATTCACCGCATATGGCAAGACTACCCAAAAATTTGACCTGTGATAATCATAGGGCAAAATGCTTCCAATAACAAAATCAGTATAAGTGACATCATTAAAAAATTTGATGAAATTAAAACAGTAATAGTTTGGGAGATAGGTGGGAATTGTCTAAATATTTGATAACGCAATCAGAGTTCTGTGGATTCAGTGTCATCATCATGTGGAGGCATTGGAGACATGAAACTTTGACTGTGCCACCTGGTGGCCATTCTGGTTGGCAGCTGAAGACTTTGTGAATCTCTCTCAGTTTCTGATTGGCCAGGGAGAGAATCAAATGCTTCATTTGTGAAAGCAACAAATTCTCTCTCTTCTCTGTAAACTCTTACATGTTCTGTCTGTTTGAATTGCTGTTTCTTCCTGTAAAAAGAAAAAAATTACAGCCCTATATAGCACCCCCAATTTTGTCTAGTCTTAAAAACAATAAGCAACAACATTGCTAGTGAATTGACATAATAAAAATCAGAAGTGGTCTGAAACATTGATATCACAGGAAAATAAGTTATAAAATGAAACTTCAGTACAAAGCTTTGCAAAAAATGGGGATAAATCAAAAGTCAGAGTCACACTGTTAGCACTGCTTGTTCAAAGATAAAGAAATGAACAAAAACAACATTAATAGCAAATCAGTGAGGTACCCAAAAATGCTGAAAAACTTGCACCTCTTGCTTACCTGTGTATGTAAATAACAATGATGATCAGTAACACAAGGGTAACTACAGATGCCACTGTTATGCAGGCAATGATCAAGGACTGGTACAATTTGTCATTTGTTACTGCTGAAAACAAATATTTTTAAAAATCACATACTTGTAAGAACAAAATCAAATCATGCTATGTAAACCTAAATGGCCCTTGCAAAGTGAATATTTCCTTTAAGCTACATGTTTTAATTGATACTTTCACCAAAATTTAACATAAGGTGAACTGGTACTTTTTCACCATTGTACTTCTTCTCCATGTCAACAGACTGATTACTTCTAGAATTTGCACATTGGAAGCCACTGTGTTTGTGACAATAAGTTATTATATTCTTTAAAAATAGGTTTGTCTCTTTGTATATCTTTCAAACAATGTAAAGGCCACAGGCCATCATTATGTTGGTATTATGTGAAAAGTCGGAAAGTTTTTCTCATGCATGTCATACAGTCGAGGCTTGGTTGGTCTTCAAAAGCTTTGCAAGCACCTATATACTGTAAACACTGGTGTTGTAATTGCAATTGCAAGCACAGTCAACACTTGATAAGCATTTTCAAATAACCAAAGAGGTTTGAATGCAAGGACTGGTTTAAATTATTTGCAGAAACTAGATTTATGTATACATTACACTTTAACTTTAAGTAAGCACAACACACATTACTAGATGAGGTGTGCATCTTATTTATCTGCATGTGCTGCTGATTGACTGATTGACTTGCATATAAATACCAGCAACTTATGGAATATTTTGAATCTCTTTGCGCTAATTTTCTTTTTCTGCAGAATAAATTTTGAAACAACTCCTTCTGAAGCCAGTATTTTATTACAGGATAGCAGCATCTGTTCATTTTGGTTCTCAGGCTAGGACAATTATAATCTAATGAAATAAATCAATACTAATTTACAATGAAAGAAGAAAAACTACACACCATTATCCTTGCAGATGTCTGCCTCACACTGACAATCCAGTTTGATTTCCTCGTCATCACCATCATCGTCATTACATATTCTCAACTTGTTACAAATTCTTTCACAGATATCTCAGATTAGAAAAACAGAAAAACAACCATCAATATTCCTTGTACAATAGACTTCATGTGAGAGGACACTGACAGCTTCTATGTTAGGATATTTAATCCCCTCACAATTTCCTTGCTTTCAAAATGACCTCAAACGATTTTCATAATTGGACATTCAGAGATCAGCACAATCACTGTTTTCAAGAATACTGACAAATGAAAGGGCGAATTAATAAAAGATTCACAAACGTAATTGTTCTGACCAGTTGAGCAGTGGATAGACATAATCATTTATAATTCAATTAAGGAAACTGAGCAGATTGTTTCCTTCCATAAATAGCATGAATTACAATACAATCTTATTGCAATGGTACCAGATACCAAGCTGGCCATTAGTCCTGAAGGTTGTGTAATATTATTATTTCAAGTTTAAAGACATTTTTCTTTCATAGTAATCTGAAGGCTAAACACATTCATTTCCTACAAATATGTAGGCCTATGAATTACCTTCATGCCTAGATTTACTATTTTTCATACTGAACCCATTAACAATCAGAAACATTTGGTATTAGGACAGATAATTTCAAACTATATTTCAAAATCTGATATCTCACTGATTTTATCAAATGATGCTCACAGATCAAGAGCCATGCATTCATATTCTATAACTGATAATACCAATCATAACTAAACAGTCAGCTACACCTTCATACAGATTAAAATACTGATCTCCATTTTTGTGGCTGAGACACCATTCTGTGCTTTGTTTTTTGTTTGAAAAAATTAAAAGGATGACCTCAGGGTGATTTTTACTGCCACTGTCAGGGCTTTATGCAAAAGAAAGACAAGAGAGTCTAAATCCATTGGGTTTCACAAGCAAAATGAAAATTATAAAGATGAAAACTCAAAGCAGTAAGTGGCTATGTAATTTCATCAATTATAATGTCAGATATTAAAATGGATGCCCCCTCTTTTTACTACTCACCAACACAGGCACCTGCATTTGTCTTGCCATATCTGCATTCACACTTGTACCCAACATCTTGGTCTACACAATTTGCATTTTTGCCACAGGAATCAATCTTTAATTCACATTCATTGACTTTCCCATGTTTGCAGAGTGAGGCATTATCTGCTCCTTCCTGTTCAGTAGTAAGACCAACTCCACATGGTTCACAAGCAGTGGCTCCTGACAGTGGCTGGAATGTTCCAAGTGGACAAGGGTGGCAACTTTTGTCCTGCACATTCTGATAGAAACCCTTCTGGCATTTTTCTGGGGGAAAAAATTATTACTTTAGATGGTGCATGAAGGCAAGCCATATTAATACTAAGATACCGGTGTTATCAATATTAGGAGGTGTGAAATAGCCATCAAATACCTAATTAAAACAAGAAATCTGTTTATTTGGTTTCCTATTTTGAAGAACATTTTCTCGGTATTAAAATTGAAAATTCTTGAGCAAATGTTCTGCTAGCTGTCCTATGATGACCATCAGTTTTTCTAGAGCTACAACATGACATACTTCCCAAACAGCTAATAAAGGCAGAAGAACATCAGTTTGTTATGAAAATAGGAAGAAATGAAAATCTCTGGATAATAATAAGGCACGGGATCTTCAGAGGAAGAGAACCATGTCAAATTAAATGTTTAGTTCCTCATGACCT
Source organism: Onchidella celtica (assembly GCA_963931925.1). Lineage (NCBI taxonomy): Eukaryota > Metazoa > Mollusca > Gastropoda > Systellommatophora > Onchidiidae > Onchidella > Onchidella celtica. The sequence goes on along the minus strand of OZ007568.1, from coordinate 16,977,648 downwards.
TACATTCTGTATGGGCCTGGCCATACCCAGGGCCATGAATATAGGCATTCTCCTGTGGCTTTTTGAGCATTAGTCACACTTAAACCTCTGTGCAAGATTTTCAGATTTTACAAATCTTTGACATTGGTTTTGTCTTTTCTCTGAGTGTTTATGACAAGAAAATAATCCACAGATGAAACTAATGCTGTATGTTGTACCTCAGTAAACATCACACTGGTTTCATAAGGTACCCACCTATGGCACATTGACTTGCATCTACAGCTCCCAATCCATCAGTAGTCCAACCTCGAGGACAAGGAACACAGAATGTTTCAGGTCCTTTTCCATTTGAGTAAGTTCCCATTGGGCAAGGTATGCATGTTCCACTGATACCCACTTCCTCCCCAGCTCCACAAGGATCTGAAGAAGACGGAGATGTTTAAAAGTGAGTATTGTCTGATCTCCAGCAGACATAATGTAATGTACTGCTAGAGTACCTTAGCCATTATGATATGTAGAATTACTAGGTCACCAGCGGTGCACATTTGGCCCACTGTAGTTCCCCACATTATATAAGTATGTTACACCTGACTTTTAGGAGATAATAAAATGTAGCCTAATGTCTACAGGTAAAAAAAAAAAGATATTTTCGACTTCTCAACTTAGGCATTTTTGGTAAATATAAAAGATATAATAATGGGCTTAAATGCTCTTGTTAAAAGTAAAACATTCACAATTTGGCAGTTGCAAAGACATTTGGCGATAGACAAATCCCTGCAAAGACTTTAGTTGATAATCCTTGCAAGTAAACATATCAGTCTTGTAGATGTTAAAATATTTCACTTTTGAATCTTCCCTGAAATTCTACCTCCAGTCATGCTATAGAAAAAGACATCAAAACAGGTTGTTTTTTTTCTCATGAAAGAATGTTTCCTTCAAACCTTACCTAAACAATCATTCATTGAACTGGCTCCATCATGGATTGTAGTCAATCCTACAGGGCATGCGGAACAGCTAAATTCTCCTGACTTGTCCTGGTACTGACCTATAAGGCAGTTTTCGCATTGACCCATCACCACATTGAAGTATTTGCCAATGTCACAGATTACTGGTGAAATAAAGCAGAAGTAAGCAACCCGAAGAATGTTTAAATAACATGTTCCTCCATGTATATTCTTACTCTTTTACATCTCAGATTTTGCATTCAAACAGAATGATCAGCAAGCAAATTTACATTGAAACTGCCCCAGACATTAAATTTCAAGGATCCAAACACGTAAATGTTGAAGATTTTCAATCTGCTCAAAATGAGAAGAATATTAATACCAATAAAATGAGAATTGCCTGATCAACTCACATAAACACTGTGTAACACTGCTGGCTCCTTCTTTTCTTGTAATAAAACCATCATCACAAGGCAAACATGCTGTCTGTTTAGGTTTGTCACTGTACCAGCCTCGGGGACATGGAGAACACACAGACTTATTGGACAAGTAATGACCAATTGGACACTCCACTGTCAAAGTCAAGTAGATTAACATTCATTATGAAAGATTTATTCATATTTTTGTTGTTGCTGTTCTTAGCATGTACCATTCAGAAATGTTACTTAGTTACTTTGTTAGAAAAGAAATATAAACAACTGTTACATCCATAAAATGAGCTTCTTTGAAGTCCATGTCAACAGCCACTGATTTGTATGTTTGCCTAATTTCTTTTTACCCAAGAATGTGATGACCAAAAATAGGATCATTACATCACAAATTAAATGAAGGGCAAAAGTAATTCTTCTGATTTTCCAATAAATGTGTGGGCACAAATCCACATTAATCATTTAAGCCTGATGAAGTTGATCAGGTGTCTGTTCAAAGCATGCGCATGCATATTTACAAAATGGTTTGTCTCTTTTCTTAAGGGCCTCCTCCTATCAACTTACCAATTCTAAATAAACATATAAATGATAGTTTACACCATTGCTCAGAATCAGGAATTGCATCAAATAAAGAACATATGAAATGTAGTCTCATTGCAAATCTCTTGCCCATTTGTGTCTTGATATGAAATGGAACAACTTTATTGATTTATTAATTAATGATGTGTTTTGCAAAATCTCATGAGTTTCTGTACATTCAGACAAGATATATCCACCAATAAAGACTTACAGCAAATAGGGCCATTTGCGTTTGTCAGCATGTGACCTGCCTGGCAATGTGGAGAAGCTTGAATGTCAACAGAGGCCAAAACAAACTCTTTCTCTGTAGGATCATGTTTGATGGTATGCACTATCTGAGAGATAACATCACCAGTTGCTAAATTAGGAGACCTAAAAGAGAAGACATGAGAGTCAGAAAACAATACAATTCTTTTACAACTTGCTGCCATTCCACAAAACAAAGTAAGATATATTAATTATATCTTTCAATTTGGGGGGGGGGGGGGGGTTGTTTTTGTTCTAGAGGAAATGCTGCTTCAACAACTAACTTCTTCCTCTTAGACAAACATTTGTACTTTGTGCAATGACTGTAATTTCCTTCATAATTTCCATTTTTCTTGGAAATTTTCTCTTAGCCTTCCCGATTTGATATTAACACAGTTGTGTCCACAGTCATCACCTGATCAGTTCTATTTTGATGTTTTGACAGTCAAAAGGCAAATCTCAAAGAATTAAAACATTAATAATATAGGAAAAATGTTTAAACAAAATAAAAATCTTCAATACTTGAAATTCTACCATACAAATACACATTCCCTGTTAAAAATTGCCTTTCTCTGGCTTGCTTGCAAAATATTATTGAAATCTACCAGGGAAAACCAAGGCAATACATTACTATTCAGAGCATTGTATAAAATTTCTGTAATCACCATTATTAAATGATAGATACTTTTTCTACAGAGTCTGTAATGAAACAGGTTCATGATATGAACTTATTACTTACACAGCAGCTGGCATACTAATATTCATCTTGACTTTGTAGAGTGAAGCTGCATTATTTACAGCTCTTTTCTTTCTTGACTGATTCTCTTCACCACATTCCACATTCAGACCTTTAGTGTAGTCACATATCTGATCAGGAGGGCACAGTCCAAGCACTTTATTCAGCTGGGTCATGATGCGCACTAGTTTCTCATGCAGCTGGTGCTGAAATGTGTCTGTGCATCCTGGACCCTCAAAACTGATGCCTCCATATATGGTGTGGGCTGGGGGATACATACCTTTAGAAAACAAATAATTGCACAACTTAATTAATTTCATTCAGACCAACACAATTTATGCAACAGAAAGATTGTTGTCATTTCCATGCAACTTCCATGAAAAAGTTTCACCAATTAACTTTCACTTGCAGAGTCAAACATATGTGAGTGTGCATGAGAAAACCCGGTATAAGTCGGCAGAGCTGATTTTGAGAAAAACGGCTTTGAAGTGAAAATATGGGTCCGACACAAACCTCCAACTTGGCTGTTGTTTAGGGGACCGTGGCATGTTACAGGGTAAACTGTAGACGAGCAGTGAACACCACTCACTATGATCTCTATAACGGCTTTGTAATTAGACTACGGCCTCCTAACAAGATCCAAAAACTTCCGACTCGGCTGTTGCTAGGGGACCGTGGCATGTTACAAGGTAAACTGTAGATGAGCAGTGAACACTACTCACTATGATCTCTATAACTGCTTAGTTATTAGACTACGGTCTCCTAACAGCAATCACTCCAATATTACTTGGTCAATTAGCTATGGCCACTAATACGATTAAATGCCGTTTTCTCAAAATCTTGTTTTAGGGGGGTCATTGTCTTCAATTTATCAGAAATGTCTTGTCTTTTATTATATGTACAGAACTCAAAATGTCATGTTGCCGACTTATACCGGGTTTTCTCATGCACACTCACATATGGCTGGACCACTGGATTTCTCCCTCAAAAAGGCATCAAAAGGGCATAATTAGATAAACCTCCTTTATATCTTGTAAAGCAATGTAAAAATATTTCAGGGCTATACACTCAGTCAGAGAATCTGTGATATAACGATGTCAGTAAATGAATCATAGAATCCTGTTTTTAAATTTTTTCAAGAAATGGCCCATATCTATAAAACTAAATTATTAGTGTTTGATAATAGCAAACTCCAATTTAACAAACCATTCAACAATTTTATCAACTTATGTACTAGAGTTTGCTCAGTCCAAGGATCATTTGAAATTCAGTAATTATTAAATGTGCAAATGTTGTATATTTCAGTATTACGTGCACATGCAGGAAAGGCGAAGGGTTCTCCAGTGAACGGATTCCATACTCCTTCTTGTCCACAGCGATAGAAAGGAGGTACAGGTGTCACAAAGCGATACTTTGGAGTGCATGATGGGATGCAGTATCTCCCGTGTTCCCACTCTCCACAAACACGTGCCCCATTTGCTGGTGGCGGGGGGTCGATACAATCAAATTCTAGAAAATAAAACATTTTTTATCAAAAACTTTAGCACAGATTTTAGCTTAATTCATATTCATCAGGGGATTGCCTTTCATGGGAAAAATGGATTCTTTTCAAAGGAATTCTGAAATGACCATAAAAGTAGATCTGAGCTCAGGGTGTAAAAACTGAGTAACAGAAAGATTGTCCTTTTATTTTCACATTCATTAAAAAATGGAGTCTGCTATTTTGTTCAAATAATTCATGCAAATCCTAGCCAATATCTTCAAAGAAATACTTTTCTGAACTATCCTAAAGAAAATAATAAGGATATTTTGTTAAAAAGTACACAACACTGGAATCAGCCCTTTAACCTACCATCTGGCTAGCACAAGACTATTTCAAATGAATCTATCTGCAAGAATAGCAGAAAAATAAGCCAAAATGGAATGCTAACCAGCTACTTGTCTTAAATGAACAATTATTTATCACTCACTTCTCACAAAAACATTAAAGCTGCACTCTGCAGAATTATTACTGCCATCATATCCAATATAAGTGACCAAGTACTGTCCATGGGGAAATGCCTGACCTAGGAGTGGACAGAGATGTTAGTAATTAAGCTGTGTATTCACAGATGGCCCTCTCATTCTTTGTCAAGCAAAGGAATGGCACAATAGAAGTTATGCCCATAATGCAAATCGTATGGATTAAAATAGTATAAGAAAAACGTGGAGTCTCTTCCTAACATGCCTACCAGACATGTAAGCCAAATAAAATAAATGTACACTGAAATAGAATTTTCAGCAGTGGAATGTACAGGCAAAACATTAATCACATGATGAAAGTGACAGGAAACATTTATTTTGAAGGCACACCTGTGCCAGTTTTACATAAACATCATTTTGTGACAGAGAAATCATAACCACTAACACACCTGTAGCTAACGAAATCTCTATAGTCCTCATGCCTGCAAACAAATAAGTTGCTTGCATTTTGTATGTGCCATCGATTAATTTCATTACAATTCTGGACAAATATTGCTAAAACCATCTTTACCACTCAGAAAAACATTAAGAACTTGCAAAAAGAATAATCTGCTTTATTTCCTAATTGTTCAAAATCTTCGAATGGGGGATGATGGGAATATGAAATGGAAGCAAAGTGGCACATAATGATTTGGTGTATAATGAGTAAATTGTATGTTCCATAACATGAAGTCAAGAACATTGAAACTGAAATATGAACCATCAGCAACAAATTAACTCATTTTGTTCATCCTGTGTTGTGCACATCATCAGTATGATGATCTGCTTTCACATTAAACACATTTGAAAGGAAAGGAGGAAAAAATGTATCTGAAGATAACTGACCCGACTAATAGGCAACCCATTTAACACTGAAAGGAGGGATAAGGAAACTGAAATTCCAAATTCTGGCCTGACAGCAACACATTTGTCTCAATGCTCTATGTATCATTTATGATGAATCATAATTCTCTAAATCTGGTCTTTACAGATTTATATCAAAGTTTTCACTTCTATGTTTTAAAAACTATAAATATCAGATAAGATTCCTCTTGCATTTCAGTAAACTCAAATATATATTTACATTACTTCACAGTGTTCAAGTATGTGTCACTGTAAGATATTATATACATGTAAATTGATTGTACAGACTAACCGAATGAACCAATGTTTCCTACTGACATGTATTCAAAATTAGCTGGATAATCCCTGCTTTTGCCCTCCACCCATCTCCACTCCTCTATTTCTCTCCCTCTCTCTCTCTCTCAAATACAGTCTCCCATGTGCACTAGTGTGTTACCTATGCTGTACCTTTTAGGGAAACGTGCACTAAATTGAACACTCTTGAAAGGCACTTAAATAAAAACCATGAAAGCTGAAAAAGTATACCATGCATGGACAAAATGAGTCAAAAAATATATATTTTGAAATATAGATGCCTTAGTAGATTGGTAATCATCAGTGATCATACAATGATTAGAGAGTCAGTTGCAAACTGTATAAAAAAGGTGAAGACTGTTGTTAAATGGTGCCAAGCATAGGCAAGTCCTGAAATATATCTATACTATTGATAAGTAATTGCAGATTAATAAAATTTAAGTCAGTCTACCTGGCCTGAAGTTTTGTTTTACTAATACAATGCCAACATTGTCTGAAAACTCTGGCTCTGTCCACATCACTGGTACTGGACTCTCCTCACCAGTCATTACTACAACACCTGGACACTGGGTAGCCACTGGGGAGATCTTGTCCACCTCTAAGATATACATTAACATTCAGTTACATTTTGCACAGGAACTTTGCAAAAGACATTTTGGTTTCCAAGAACAGCTTTAAAGAAAAATTTATAATCTTTTTTCAGGAATTCAGGTAATAGAGATAATTGCAGTATTAAAATAACATGTTAGACACCACTGACCTACACATTTTTGCCCTGACAGCATTTATAAATTCCATTAAAACAAGCAGGCACAGTGGCATTTATACCTCCACTAAAACAAGTATTCCTTTCTAACATTTCATTACATAATATTAAGAGGGCTTACAAATGTCATGGTCAGAATACTGGCTGTGTCCTCTTTTTAATTATCAAGAAAACAAAGTTTTTTCACAAGTAGAAACTTCTGAAATGCGAAAATAAGCATTCCCGGCCAGCATCCCTACATCAATCCAACATAGATCTGTATAAGATTTCAATGGAATTGGTAGGTTAACTGAAGGGTGGATTTCCTACATCAAGTTAATGTAAGTAAGTAATAATCAGCCTGTATAATGTTCAAGGCTTCAAAAGATGATGCGCTCTAAGACACTGTCCTAAAATTAGAAACTGGATGAACATATAAGATCAATTCATCACACTTCCACCAATACACATTAACAAATTTTAATCTACTCTCACCCTCAAACCTCTGAGACCAAATGGACATCAATCAATTTTGAGTATATTTTTAAATGGGATAATGTTCTCATTTTTCCTGGTGTCAATGCTAATGACGTTATTCCACAATTTAGGCCCACCAATAGAAAAAGCCTTTTCACTAAGCAACAATCTGACTGTGGGTGTCTGAAGAAGTTTCGCATCCACAGATCTTAAAGTGCATGATGCTTTGTAGGACTCACTAGCTCTGAGAGAGATTCTGGGGCTAGCCCATTCAAACATTTAGATAGAAAGCACAAAATCTTGAAATCTGTTCTTTCCCTTATGGGTGGCCAGTGGAGAGACTGAAGAATTGGGAAGAGGTCTGAATAATGGCTTGCTGTTGTCACCAGTAGATCCATATAGAAACAATTTCATTCTTATGAGCAAACTTGACATCAATCCTACATGTCAGATTTCTGGAGGGATGCTGGCTGGGATTAATTTCTGTCTGCTACTTTTACAATACAGGAGTTCCAAGTGAGATACTCAAATATTCAGCATTGCCTACCTGTAACAGTCATACACAAAGAGTCCTCACCATCCTGTGCACATACAGTCTGACCACACTGTGAAGGTTTCACAATATCTACATCTCCAGTGACATGGGATTCTGCAAGCACCCAGTTGAATATATCTCCGCCAAACTGCATAACACACAAAAAAAAAAATAATAATAATAATAACAATCAAGTAGGGGCTTTCTGCAATGCTAGCTGAAACAAGCAACCTACTCAGAGTGGCATAAAATTTTCAGGGATGGGGTAGATGAGGTCTTCATATATCTTTAGATACTTTGGTAAAGGAAGAAAACATATATGACACTTAAATTTTGTTGAAATCTGAGAAGCTGATGCAGTGGACTTGCATTCAACTATTGTAAAAATAATCACAGGAAAGGTCAGTTGCTTTTAAGGAAATTTAATCAAGGCAACACCTAAAAAGAAAATGGTCAATCACTGCCGAAAACAAAACTGACTGATGCAGACATGTTTTCTTTGGGGATGGTCTACAAATGGAAATTGGCAATAGTATCAGATAATCACAGTGACTGAATTGGAAAATTGGGAATGTTAATCAACTACTTCTTCTCATCTCAGGTTCATTAATAATCTGAAAAATGACATCTCCTTTCAGACCCAAAAAGTTTTCTAGAGTAATCTTGAAACATTAGCCTTTGAGGTTTTTCAATAATCTTCATTTCTATCATGCTTTGTTTTATCTCTCTCATGATGATATTATAGGTACACAGCGTTTTTAGTCACAATTATGGGCTCACATTTTAAACTATAACTGTGCAAACAAAAACTTGCAGTGCAATCCTGTGTGATGTCAGTGCCAGCCAAAATGAAAATCCCCTGTGCTGACCATGATCATTTTCCCTATTGCTTTAGCTTTCTAAAAGGAAATTCATACCTACTCAAAATGAATCAGTATTTAGGTGCATATAAAAGAAGCCAGAACAGTCATTTATCCTGTTGGTAAAACTTTATTTAGAAAGGTGATTATTCTCACCTGAGATGACTGACAGTGCTGTGACATGTTCAGGATTTCCTCTGGTTCCAAGAAACGACTGTAGATATTAACCAGATGCAGATGACCTCTGAATCTGCCTTCAGTCTTGTCACTCTTGTCACTATTATTGCTGGAATTATCATCATCATCCTCATCATCAACACTAAGATTATCAACCTGACCAAGTCCTAGGATAATACTGTTAAAAAAAAAAAAAAAGGAAGAAAATGTTACCAGGACAGAGATAAGCAGTCTTCATCAACATGGGAATAATTTGAGGTATCAAGAAAGAAAAAAACAGTCAGACAGCTGGATCTAAAAAAAAGTTTATCATATTTTCCCGCAAATATAAAATCTGTGAAAAGGAAAATTTCACATGTATGTTTTCAAATCATACCTGTTCTCCATGGCCCACTCCTTTGCTTTTCCTTTTAGAAAGATTTCCCCATCTCTGTACACCAGCCAAATTGTTGAGTTGAACACCCAGCACAAATAGTGCCACTGACCATCATTTGTGTGAATCACTATATCCCCAGATATGAACAAAGGTGACTTGGCATGAGAACCACTCAAGGTGAGAAGAGAACTCTTCCTATTTGGAAATGATATACAGATTAAAAAAAAAGAAAGAAAGTATGAAATATCTCATGGCATTTTATGGTACCTTCCATTTCCTTAAAACAAATATTCACTGCTGCACCTCACATAGGAAAGTTATAATTAGCTAACTACATACAGCTTGTGTAATAAATGAAACAAAAGTTTTGACCTTTTTCTTTGAGAATGCACTTATGGCACAAAAGTGAATAATATCATGACTAATTCATAGTAATGTCATAGCTTGCAAAAAGCTAGACTGGTACCAGTTCCCTGTGTAATTCAAATACTCCTGGACATTAATCTGGGTACTTGTCCTCACTCAGTATGTTCCTCTCATTATATTTATACTGTACTTTATACTCTGACAAGTCATTCACATCCTTGTTAAGGCCTGAGAATTCTGTCAATTCAAATTTTCACAAGTCTATTTTCAACCCTTGGAAGTCCACAAGGCTGATGATTGGCTCAATTATTTTAGTGAAAAAGACGATGGGGCCAACTATATTACTATGAAATAGACAAAGAGGCCGATCATCAGCCCATTTAGAAAGCATTTCTGATTAGTCCAGTCCTGGTCTTGCAGCCAGTCAGAATGCTTGTTTCATAAAATGGATCTGTACCTATCAATGGCCGGTCTTCCTGCTGTTGTAAATGCATTACTGATTTTTGTCCTGTGAATCCCTATATTTCTAGATGGGTAACATCCAACCTTGGAGGGTTAAGTCTTGCAACTAGTGATGTGATAGAATCAAATTGCCTGATTCAAAATTTCTAAAATGGGTTTTACATTTACTTTATACTATCAAAGACTTTCTCAGTTCGCACTGAAAGATGAAAAGAACATTTACAGTATCAGTAAGAAAAATGATGATATCCTCTTATTAAGAGAGTAACACTCCTACAATTTCAGCTCACCTGTCACTCATAATTAAGGAAAGGTATGTGCCTTTTGTGTCTGATTGACTGAATTTCACCCACAAACAAAGGCTTAATTCACTTAAGTTTCCGACCCTCAAAGATGAGATGTAGATTGAGCCATGATTTCTGTGGAAGTCCAGGTCAAAGTTGGATGATTTCTCTGTTTGGAGAAAATATAGTAAAATTATATATTTCTAAACATCAAACTTAAGCAAATGTCAAACCAAAATGATAAGAATAAACATGAAAAAAATGTAGGAACTGTCAAAACTCTTCAACCTATGATCAACAGTGGGTGGGAATACTTTTCTGCAGGAAGTTTTGACATGGATTGTCTTCGTAAAGATGTTCACTTCAGAAAAAGTGCATATATCAATATTTTTCCTACATTAAGCGATTTTCACTTTCTGACAACCAGTGCTTTATGCATCCAGATATGCAGCTTAAAATCAACTTTTGTCACACACATACACACAAAAAGATGTTTTTCTTTTTGAATGGTAAGGTTTTGCGAGCACATCCACCAACGAACCAATATTTATTCAGTTCACAACAAAAAGTTAATAGGAACTGCACAATGGGCTTGAAATGTAAGGATGCATTTATGCACATGCATAGCACAAGTACAAAGAGGCTGAAAGTTTTTTTTCACAATGTATTTTAATTTTATAGAATGTATAGCATAGTTTTCCTGCAATTTGTTACCAGTGTAAACCCATGCAAAGTGATACTTTACTTTGCCACATTTCAAGCACTAGCTGAGTATTCACCTTTTCCACAGTCTGGTCCAGAAAAGTAAGGGGTGCAGATACAGACATCCTCTCCATTAATCCTGTGACATGACCCTCCATTGAGACACAAAGATTCATCAAGACATTCCACATTGATCTGTTCACATGTTGCACCAATGTAGCCTTGTGGACAAAGACAGTCAAAGTCTGCTAACTTGTCTATACACTGTCCACCATGCTGACAAGGATTTGAACTACATTTATCTATTTCTGTTTCACACAGCTTGCCAGTGTAGCCTGCAATATCATAGTCAAATAATGCTGATAAAATGAAATATGAAGATAGTTGTCATATTGGAATCAGACACTGTTGCAAACACAATTTTTTTCTCTTCATGAGTGATTTTGACCAGTAAAGAATATCTCAATAACTTCAAATGTGAACTTTCAGAGTGCAATATGCTCTACATTAATGGATATATAAAGACTGAATGTGAAATGAAACAGGTTGCACCAGTGATGTAAAATGCTGTTTCATAAAATCAGTTGATATGGATCAAAGAAAGAGCATTACAACAATAAAAAGTACCTAGTGTTGGGTTTACAGTATGTCATCAAAATACTTTTGGAAATTTAAATGTATTTAAATTTTTCAATTATTTAAAAAAATATCCTGACAAGAAATGTTTCTATATTATTTAACAGTGTATTCAATAAGTTCAAAGGTCTGAGATTTAGAACTACTGGAAACCTCACCTGCACTGCAATTACATCTGAAACTTCCATCCATCTGTATACAGTCAGAGTCATGTAAGCATGGATGGCTCAAACATTCATCAATGTCTATCTCACACTTTTCCCCAGCAAAGCCTTGGTGACATCTGCCAGACAAATGCAATCATCAATATTAATGAGCCCATTTCTTGTCTATTAAAAGATTCACTGTGATCTCACACGAGATAAAACTGTAGTCTGCTGTTAAATTTAATTTTAAGCAGAGTACCAAATAGCATCAGCATGTAAAGGCACAATGCAGTGCTGATCAATGCATTGCAACCAGCCAAAGTATTTCATATCTATGCAATTGGTTGAGATATTTTTGTTCTTTAAAATGTTGATCTCTCTTTTGTGTGGATGACTCTTCAACTGAAGATAAAAATAATTTCTTTTTACAGATCAAGAACTTAAGGTGCAAACCTTGTAAGCTCTGAATAAAATTCAAAATCATTCCCATTCTAAATGTTTATGGTTCTGTACATGTGTAATATTGAGGAATTTGAAGAGAAATGATTAAAGGTTGTAATGATAATTCGAAGTCACAAGCATTGCCTTTACTGATATTGTCATCACAGTTTTTTCAAGTCTACGATTTTCTTACTGAAAAGAAAAATGTAGTCTTGATAAAACATCAAGAACAAACCATCACAATAAAGATTATTGAACAACCAGATGGCATGTGAATTTATATTTAACATTTTATGAGGTTTTTCAAAGATATTCATTTCACTCTGTCCTTGATAGATTTAATACTTTCAATACTTACTTTATTTTCAAAATCTAAACAGTCCTTCTTATGTTGCTATTGCTGCTAAATATTGTTTGATACTCCACAACACTGCATAGTGTCCCTTCTTGTGTTCTTAAATAAATTATTTTACAATGGTACAATGGTCAATATTTATCACTCTGTTCTTTGCAAACAACGGTGTAGACTTTCTGTTGTAGACACTTACTGGCAGGAGAACGCATCGACCCCATCCTGGCAGACTCCACCATGGTGGCATGGTTGGGACTTGCATTCATCTATGTTGACCTCACAGTGTTTGCCTGTAAATCCTGGTGCACACTGGCAAGAAAAACTGGTGGTGCTTTCCATGCAAGTACCTTTATTATGACAGGGATGTGATGTACAATGCTGGATCATGGTCTGGAAAGTACAAAAGTTGTAATCAGCTAACTGAGATGGTGTGATGGAACAAATTGACATTTAAGCCTGGGAAATGGGTAAGCCAAGAATAATTTGCCATCCTGGCTAAATAATATGGGACACATTCCAAACATTAAACCTACAACAAAGATGCTAATGAAGAAACCAGAAAAACTTTCTGTGCTCAAAGCAATCAGAGTGATAATTTAAGATATTTTATTCTGTCAGTTTGCTTTTCTTTTAATCTTACTGTGATTTTGATCAATGAAAGTACTGGGCTCATCTGAGACTGTAAATCTGACAAAAATGCTCATAAACATAGCAAAGAGGCTTTGTAATAACTGTCTTGATAAGTCAACAAAATAATGTAGTATTTTGAATACAGGCATATTTCATGCAAAAAGAACAACAATCTAAGCAACTGATCAGCCAAAGCCAGAGCTGTTTGAGTAGCCATCTTAGGCACTGTGGATATACCAGTAATCTTGAGACAACATATTGCCAGGATACAGATCCAATTTGAAATCAGCTTGAATAAAAGACCTGGTTACACTTACAGAGCAGGTGGGTCCTATGTAAGGGCTATGACAGAGACAAGTGAAGGTCTGGCCATTTTTGACACATTTAGCTCCATTATCACAAGGTTGATCATGACAAGGATCTTCTCTTTCACTGCAGAGCTGGCCTAAGTGGAATAATCATGCAAGCATTAGCACACTGAGATATGAATCCTACTTAACTCAGTCACTCAACGATTGAGCCCTGGGACACAATTGCTGTCACCAAGGATTAAAACTTGCGCACAGTTTGGCTTAAAACCAGCGTACTTCAAAATATGTAAACTTTTAATGAAAATTGCATGTGATGTTTCACTATTCTGAGTCAGAGAAATTGAAAGAATTTTGCAGTTGAAACAAACTTGTATGAAAAGCTGATGGAAATTTAGTTTTCATTGAAGAAAAATTTGTTAAATAAGTGAAATGTATATGTTGAATTGTGCCTTCTGTTAATACATGAAACCAGGTTTACCCATTACTAAGTTCTATACTGGCACTGATGTTTAATATGAAACAAACATACAACAAGATTTAAATTTTCAAGATACAAGATGCAATAATTTATGTCACAAATGGATGAGAAAGAAGCGCAAGTGCACCAAAGAAAGCCGCATGTTGTTGCAAACTTTAAAAAAATGTTTGTACTCTTGGATCTCTGCTAGCCAAATAAATTCAGTAACCAACAGTTAATTACCTGATTTACTTCGAAGAGCTTTGCAGACATACAAATCACAACTTAATATTCTTTCTTTTTCCCAAAAACATGTACAACTTACCTGTCCATCCTGGCAGACAGTTGCATTTGAAATCATTGATCTTGTTTTCACAGCTCAGAGTACCATTAGCATGGCAAGGTAAGGGGTTACATTCATCAATGTCCTGCTCACATCTCATACCTGTATAACCTGGAGGAGCACACATAAAAGTGATTAACTGACATTTCGTGCACAGACATTTGACAGAATGGACATTTTGTCAATGGAGGTTTGAGTGGCTAAATCTAGCATCACATACAAGTTGTCAGATTTTCTGTTTTGGTCTTGTAGGTGTGGAAGTGTGTAAAGGGTTGACAAAGAAGATGGAGAGTGAGTCCTCTTCTCCCACTTCACTGTTAGTAATTGGTACAGTTTATTAAAATTCAGATTTTCTGCAGGAAATGTCAACATGCAATGAAATGCCTCACGCAGCTTGAAGTGAAAATCATCTGTTAATAAGGTGTGACACCAGTATTACTTCAGACAAATGGAATTCACTGAAATGTTAACATATTAGAGGGTGCTGTACTATCTTGTTTTAGACATCAAAGTGCATGCAAATAAATACAGTCGTGTAAGAGCAAAATGAAGGGATTCTCATCCACGCTCATGCACAATTAACAATTTGAAAAACAATATTAGCATTGCACATATTTTCCAGTAATCGGCTTCACAGCCAAATGTCCATTTTATGACAAATACCAAATTAAAGGCAAATGCAATTTCAATAGTAAAGCAATCTGACATGCTGAAATTTTTTTCAGGGTTTAATTATCAGGGGGGAATGACTGTGCATTATATGAGGCTTTTTGACATTTTCATATGACAAGAAACGCCAAACCCACCAGTCTCGAGCCCTATAAATTATGTAAGCTACATAATTTCTCAAATATATCTTAATCTATCTGGTCTTGTGTTACAGGCATAGCAGTTACAAGAATAAGAAGAAGACATATCAGTATTTTAACCCTGTTTCATTGTTAAACAAAGCACAGTAACAAGATCACAACATGTGTAAACACATTGAAAGTAAAGAAATGAGCATCAAGTTACAGTTTCATTGAGTTTACCCCACAGCAACAATAGTGGTATTAAAAATTATGCTCACCCTCTGGACAGTGACAGATAAAACCACTCTGAGTGACCACAGTGTTAACACATTCTCCTTCATGCAGACAAGGATTGGGAAGACATACATCAATCACTGAGTCACAACCTTTTCCTGTGAAGCCAGGCTACGTTGCAGACAAGAAAACAGATTAGAAAAATTTTAACTACATGCACACTGTTCATTAGGTGGGATCAGTGTATTTTTAACAACAGATTTTTATCTTTGTGTGAACTTAATTTTCCTGCATCAATATTCAGGGTCATAAACATCACTCATTTTAACACGCGATGAATTATTCCATTATTTTCATTATTATTCCTTTTCATCTAGGCTTGACAACAAATGTGTTCCTTGTTTGTGATGTCTGACTAAATAAAATGCACATTAAATCCATCTCCCTATCCTTTCCATAAATACTTTCAAGAATATTTGAACTGTCTGTGCCTCTGAAAGACATTTTTTCTCATGGTTGCGTTCTTATAAACAAGAAGCTGGTGTCATGTCCAACTCCAAGAAATAATCATGAAAAAAAGCACTGCAAACAAATGGACAAACATCATGCCTGTTCCTTGGAACCAGAACAAGATGCAGGAATAAAACATTATGAAATGTTTGCTTCCACAATTTGACTTTGAGTAATATTTTATGTTAATATTAATGTGGCCACAAACATGCCAAAGACTGTTAATTTCTATTTCACCAACCTTCATCATATGCAGGGATATACTAAAGGTCAAAATAATAAACACCAAATGGCAACATTGTCATTACGACAAAGTGGCAATCCATTTTTAAAATGGCTGAAGAAAATAGCAGCTATAAGATGCATCCAAGAACCAGTAATACAAATAAGATAGTGTGAAGGGAAACTATGGTTTACAAAACGTACAGCGCACACACAAGTGAAACTGTTAATTCCATCTTGACAGAGTGCACCATTGGAACAAGGAGCTTGAGCGCACTCGTTTACATCTATTTCGCACATTTGACCTTGAAAACCTGAAAAATTTAGGAAAAATTTGAAAAGTAAGACCAAAGGCAGAGGAGATATAAGAAACAGGGCAGCATCTTTTTTTTTTTTTTGGCACCTTTGAAATTGTTTGCTCGCATCTTACACACTGGACATGTGAAGGGCCCATGACACACTGAATGGAACATTTGGGCGAAGTTTTGTGGCATTGTGCTCCGCACTTATGGAGACATAAGTAGCCTCTTAAATTTTATCTAAAGGTGCTAGGTTGATGCACTTTTGAATTTTGACACTTATGACTTTTGGAGCTACAGAAAATGTATCCAGGATTAATAATAATATTCTTCAACTCTAATAGGATGGTGTCATTTTAATTTTTAACATATTTTCTGAATGCTTGATATGATAAGTTACTAATACTATTTTGTTACAGTGCACCACAAATAGTAAAAAATAAAAATGGTCCGGGTTTCCCATGCTGATTAAAGTTATTTTTTAGAAATACTTCAGTCAAAGTCAACGGACCTAAAAAGATTGCTTGAACACCACTCAATATTTTCTCTATTTGACTTTGCGAAACAATTACATTATAGCGTCAGCTACACATATTCCACTAGGTGGTGTGCATAAAACTGTGAGTGCAAAATGTCTCACCTGTCCCATCTTTTCATATCAGACTAACATCTTTGGCAGGACTCACCTTAAAGATAACTCACTTAATCTCTTCAGTAACTGCAAAAATTATCTGCAACAACTACATGACACAACATCTTCGCAAATGTTCCACTTTTAATTATTTTCTTATCCTATAACAATAAGAATAATCCTACAATCAGAATACCTTAATTTTTTTTATTTTTTTTACACAAAATGGAACTGTTGAAATATGATCTGGTAGACACATAATTTTCAGTCTGGTGAAACATTATAAAATTGAGCAGAACAATGACCTCACAGTATTATACTTTCTTAACAATGATGACCAATTGGACCTTTGTGTTTAACACCCCTGCATTGATTTTTTTTCATGTGAAACTGACCCTGAGGACAGGAGCAACTAAAAGACTTGTTTCCATCCACACATGTGCCCCCATTGAGACAGTAGTTCATCTGGCAGTCATCAAAGCTATGTTCACAGTAGACACCATAGAAATCACCAACCTGTTACAGTAATTAGTACATGTAAAAAAGACTATTCCCAATAGGCAGGTGAGCCGCAGTGCACTGAGGTGCTGCTTGTTGATATTTAAACCAACTTAAGTGTAAATTCCATCATGATTGATTATATAATTAAATGCCCATAACGGGAATGCAAAAATTACTTCATGTACAAACAAAAGCTGATATTACAACAACCTGAAGTGTTGATGTAAATTTCCTAAGTTTGTCTTTTTTTTTTCCTAGCACATAAGCTACAGTATCCACTACCAACATCAACAGAGTGTTTATATAATTATCTACAAACATCAACAGAGTCTTTATTACTTAGAACAGATTAACATGTGTGCTTAAATAATGATGCAATTTAAATTCCTGGATTGTAAATATTCACTTTCCACTGACAGGCATAAATCACTCTAGAACACCCTGATTTTGTGACATACACAAGAGCAATAAAAGGCATCAACAAGATCCACACAGACTCCATTGTTTTGACAGGTGACCCCAGCACAATCGTCTGTATTGATCTCACACCTAGGGAAGATAAGAAATTCTTTGAACCTCCTTATTCACAGAGAATTGCACGTTTACATTCAATGCACAATTGACTGACCTCAGGTAGCATGATTTTTTTTACTTTCTTTATGTTTGAGTAATATCCCAACCAAACACATTATCTTTATCTATATAATTAATCTACTTGATTAAATGTCCATAAAGTTGAATTTCTTTTAATATCAGCATCAAGCTTTCCTCAGAAATAGAAATTCTAATATAAAGTAATTCTGATAATTAAGACTAAAAGGCAATTTACATTATTCCCAACTTCTCACAGCAAAAACACATTTCAGCATTGCCCTCATATGGAAGATATCCTGAATGTCAAACATAGTATATCACAGTAGCATTGCATGATCATTAATTCATACGTGTATGCTTTTGCACTAACCATTCTCCAATACAATTCTGGAACAAATAAATGCCAAGTGCATGATATAACAACAAATAAATGTCTCCCATTTGTTAAAGGAACAGAATTAATGGCTTATCATTACATTCAGGCACACTGCAAGATAATACCTAGTAATGAGAGTGGTTGCAGCCCAGATGTAATGCCTATTGATAAAATAGAAAATTCACAACACTACAGTACCAAATTCTCTATTCCTCTTTCAACTGCAAAAGTGCAGCCTTCAGATTTTATACACTTCTTGCCAATGAATGTCTTCAGGACTCTGTCACATAAAATTAGTCTAAACTTCAGAAATTGTTATGAATTAGTTTTACTTCTATGACTGATGTAGGCAATATTAATGGCACAATGTTTATCCAAATCATGCATGCATTTATAACACAAACTGCCCATGCACATAAGCTGCAACTCCCACATGCTGTGCTCATGCCTTTTTTCTCTTTATGTTTTTTTTCATTTTTTTTTTATTACTGAGATAGTAGGATGGGTTTAGGGTGAGGTATTTGAGTCTGAGTTTGGAGAAAGGCTGTTGACACGATATAACCGTCCTATTGTATTAAGCAGAAGCAAGATGACAGACAGATTATAGCAGAATAATAGGACAGGAGACCTTACCAGAAGCACCCACTAACCACCCACGTAGGGCAGGGCAGTTACAATGTGGAATGAGATGAAGTTGATAGGCTGATCTGAATGCATAATATTCAATCACTTTTTATCAGTGCAAATTATTAGCATAATAAATATATCTATTAATTTCCACAGTTTCCAACATATCATCTCACTCTAGACTCATGTTTTTTTCACTAACCTTCCACCTTCATATCCCTTCTGGCAATGACACTGATAAAAGGATGGTGAATTTATACAAGTTCCAAACACACATGGACTAGAGGCACAGTGATCAACTGTTTCTTGTGGTGCCATTTTAATTCCACAGTCTTGACCAGAGAAACCTGCAAGTAACATTAGAAAAAAATTGTGACATTAATTATTTTTTTTTTGAAGCTGAATAAACTTCTATTTCCAGAAATAAAATTGCTGTAAAGGGATGGGAAATGTAACAATAATAAATTAAATCTCTGTATCAAATGCAAATGTACGGTCTTCAAGATTTGAGTGAGGCATTTAAATTCGTAAAACCCAAATCACCTATTGTCTCAATCAGTTTGTTCACCCCTTATGTCCTGCAATGTTTAATGCTGAACTAGGTCACTTAACACACTCGTCAACTGAAGAGACTGTCGACCAAAATACTAACAATAAAAACGACTGTAATACAGTACTGACCTGATAAACAGTGACATCTAAAGCTTTGCCCATGCTTTAGACAAATGCCATTGTTTTTGCAAGGCTGACTGCCACATACATCCACTTTGTCTCTGCATGTGTCACCTGTCATAAAGGCAGAAACAGTAAAGAAAAATCTCATGAAAAAAACAAACCATACTGTATCATAAACATGACTGTCCAAAACCTACTCCACGTGTTTAACTTTGCTTCAATAGAAGTTACGAACTCCTATCAACATGCCTGTTGACCAAAGATTGAATGCACTGATGATAGAGATCCACACAGTAACGAGATTCTCCAGTGGCCCAGTTTGACATTGTTTTTACCAACTGCTGAAGTTTTGCTGCTTTGGTTCTTACTGATGGAAAATGAATGTGGCATTGTTTTTTGCTTCATCCAGTCCTAAAGTGTAAGACTCATAATGTGCTCCTTCTGCATGCGGAAAGGGTAGATTGTGGCAAATTTTACTTGAAAAAGACCAAACACACTGATAATCATTTGTTTTTTCACCTGCACTTTGCACTGATAATTTGTTTTTCAAATATTAAAATCATGAGTATTTTAATCTGACTCAGGGAGACATTCATCCTCTTTCCTACATTTAAGATGATGTTCATATAATGAGCATATGGAGAACCATACCACAAAGATTAACCGACACCCATTGGCCATTATGCAACAATACACAAGAACTAAAATTTTCATATCTTTTGTTATCTTAAGTAGTTCAAAATTACTTTATTTGCTTGTCCTTTTCCAAGGCATTGAAAGACTAAACATAAATGAAAAAAAGAGAAACGTTAGAAAATTAAGTTGAGACATAATATTTTGTCACTAAAAAAATATACAAAAATATAAATTTGATTTCATCCAGGCAGCATCCCTATGTCAGTCTGATGTAGATTTGAATAGGATTCCCGTACGGTTGGTAAGGTCACTGGTGGGGCTGATTTCCTAAATCAAACTGATATAAATTGTAGCGAGTGAATCTATGTCAGAACAAAGTTATTTCTATGGACAAACTCGAATCAATCCCACAGCTTAGGCTTGCTGGCTGGGCAGCTGTTACGGTGCATTAAGGTATCTCTTAACTCTGTTTGATCATATTTTTTTCTCCTTTTAGGGTTTCATTGAGAGTTAGAGGAAAACAAATTTTCCAGTGTGTCAGTCACACACCATCTCCACTGTACTGAATTATTTATCCAATTTAGTCCTTTAAGTTATAGAATAATTCCACAGAGACATAGACTGCTCTTATTGGAAGAGTTCAGAGGAACTTGCAAATGCTTCTTTTCTCAGGCAGTGAATTGATCATTTATTCAACTTACCTTTATAGCCTGGAGTGCACACACATGTAAATCCTCTGCCTTTTGGTCTACACCTTCCCCTGTGCTTGCATGGATTTCCTCTACAAGGATAGGCATCTATGGAAAAAGGTTAATTCACAACTCAATATTGGAACATAGCTGTGATAAACATTTCTACATACACTCACGCATTCAGCATCCTCAGTAAGTGTTGCATGCCATTTCTTGTTAGTTCTGTCCAGTTCATGCCAATCTTTGTTTAAAAATTAATCGAGATGCCCATTCCAGCCACAAATACTGGCCCATATTTCAAACTGAAGTTTCTCTCTCTAACTCCTCTAAATCATAGAAAAGACAATTTAAAGCCAAATGTTCATTTCTAAGTGTGCAGATTTGTAGTTTTCATTCATCACTTTGCATTTTTTTTTCCTTTACCATTTTCCATAACACATTTACATCAACCAGAAATTGTAAAGCCTATTCCTCACCCCCAGTAGTTAAGGCTGAAATCAAAAACATTGTCTACATTGCGCGAGTCTTTGTTTCAAGTTATGGACAACTATCTTTTATTTCAAGCTTCATTCTAACTTTCATTCAAGAGGATGAAGGCCAGTATCAACCAAAACACAGTTTAACAGACTAAAATTTGCATAACTTATTCATATTATTTAAGCAGAAATTTTTATTTTTTTTTAAATGTTAAATAACAAAATATACCTTAAATTAGTAGCATCAACAGCAGCATTTCATAACCCAAATTTGTTTCCCCATCGGGAGTTAACAGTATCTTAAATTAAAGCAGATACTGTAAACTGATATTCTTTCAATTAGAGGAGCCATTTTTGACTCTACTATGCTACAGAAGCACCTGTATGTTAAGCAAACTTCAAATGGTTACACTCTAGACACTGACCTCAGTTTTCACAATAAATGTTTGTGATGCCATTTGCTACAATTTTGATTTTTAGTAAACAAATTTTAGTACATGCTTCAAATTCAAAGTAGCACTGAAGGTGATAGACTATTTTATTGACACAGTTTCAACAAACTGCTTAGTTCATTAAATGACAAGATTTTCGATAACTGAATTCATGAGTACATGGGTATAATATGGCAGATGAACAGGGAATGATCACATTTTGGCTTACCAACACAGTGAATGCTGCTGGTGCTGCCTGTTTTCCTGGTGATTTTAGTTCTTTCACATTCAAAACAGGTGTTTTCCCCTCTGTATGGATTATAGTAATTGTGTGGGCAAGTCTGGCAGGGTGCCCGTCCGGTGTCACTAAAATGACCCACTTCACATATACCTGAAGAAAATAAAATTTCAAGATCACTCAACATTTTAGTTACCTCGGCTGATTCTATTCCCTATTAAATTAACTGTATGTTGTACATGTGTCATATTTGTATCTAATGGTCAAAGTTGATGAAAAAATAATCCAATAAATAGAAGATAGAAGACTCTGTTTACAGTATCAAAACTCAGCCTACCTTCACAATAGTGAGACTGGCTATGTTCATGAACCCCTTGTTCCTGACCTCCGTGGTCACGACTTCCATGTTCCTGACCTTCAGATTCCTGCCCTCTGTTGCCATGACCTCCATGTTCCTGACCTTCAGATTCCTGCCCTCCGTTGCCATGACCTCCGTGTTCCTGACCTTCAGATTCCTGATCTCCTTGGCCATGATCTCCATGTTCATGACCTCTATGATGAGGATTTCCATGATGTGCACTCCTGTCATCTCTGTATATTGCACATGTATTACAGGAACGGCTTCCAGGCTGTTCCTGATAGAAAGCTACAGGACAAGGCAAGCAAGGTTGGAGTCCCGTTGCTGAGTAGGTATTCTTTCCACATGGAGCTGATTAAAAAAAAAGTTGATTATAAAAAAAGTTGATATTAAAATAATATATACTGTCTATTAATAAATGAAACTAAAAAAGGTAGAACATTCAGCCCTAACAAAAACAACAGCTGTCCACATAATGTAGGCTGAACAATTACAATAACTACCCATAAACGTGCTGAAATCTATTGATTATAACTATTCCATCCATTCAGAAAACAATTCTCATCTGGGCATGAATATATTAACCAGAGACAGTTTAGGGTGAGAAAATTTGCCATGATTTTCTATCTACAGTAAAGATCAAGCATGGCATTCTTTATAGATCATGGTTATTTTTTCTCTTGAAGAGCAAGAAAGTGTATCTACCTCGACATTCATTTTCTTGCTTAGAACCTGCACTGGCTGTTGTATATCCTTGGACACAGCTCATACATTCTGTGGAACCTGGTGCATTCTGGAAAGTGCCTTTTGGACATTCAGCACACTTTGGTTTTGTTTTGTACTGTTGTGCAGGACAATCTTGAGAATGAGCTGTAAATTCAAGGAAACAAAAGAAGTTTATGTGCTGTCCTTATATATGCATTTCCTCGTACTTTTCCAACTTTGGATTCCAGATTATTGCTCTATTAAGACTATTTCTTTAATTATCATTACCCACTGGGAGGAATGAATTTTCACTTTGACAGGGCCAAACGGTCTGAGGTGAAGACTGTGTTATCAATCAACCAAACTGATTAAAAATGGATGTTTTTATCTAATAATGGCAAGAAGCCACGATGTAGAAACTATGCAATTTGACTTAATGAGTAAACAGTGGCAATCAGTTGATATCAATCACTTACATGCATATATATCTTTACATATGCATAATAGTAGGTTGGTTTTTTTTCTAATCGTGTGATCCACATTAAACTATTGTCATTATAAGTGCTTTATTCACCCAATATTTTCTATTATACTCTCCATGTATAGTTTATGATGGAAAAAACACAGTTTGATAAGTGAAGTCATCCCTGCTTGAACAAGTAATAGAGCCAACAAGTGATCTTCTATTGGAATGATGAAAAACTTGACAAGTAAAGGTATGATAAAACAATGTTTATGTAATCAAGTGATGAACGTGAATGACGATTTAAGGTTTTGGTACGCCTTTTTTCTTCATTCTGAATGCACTGATGATAAAATTAGTGACAGGTATAAGTTATTCAGCAAATCCAAAACTCAAAAGAATGTCAAAAAATTTAGAAATTCTTGGGGAAAAAACTGATTTCATTTGTCTTTTTCCTTTTTTAGCTGTCAAATTTAAATCATCAATAAAATCAATGTCAATGATTACTTGGACAAAAACATTAGGCTAGAAAATTCATGCTGTGTCTACCTCAGACCTCCTTGTTATAATAATATATAGCAACAATGTCATAATCACACTTGCTCTCACGCAAATTGTTTGTCATGATTCAAACTGTCATTCATGTTCAAGTCTGATAAAAGATAACAGAAAGTATGTGTATTTTCACTATGATATTGGAAGCCCTCTGTGCCTTTCACTACATCAAACAGATCACTAAGATGCTGGCCTGGGCCTTAACTTTGGATTAATTTACTAAATTCCTGTGAATTAGGTCCTGGCCAGGTGAGCTGGGTTTTAAGCATTGCACCAGTGCGCACATTGGATATGGGTTACAGTTTTTCAATAGGCCTGAGATTTACAGTAATAATGTAATTAGAGCCACAATTCAAAGACTTCTAAAACTTACAGCCAAGGACACAAGCTGTATATTCAGGAGTGTCTGGTTTAATATCACTTGGACAGCTCTGACATTGAGGCCTCACCCAGTAAGAGCCAGGGGGACACTGATCTGTAATATAAATGTACATGACATTTATAGCCAGAAAGAAAAGTAATATGGTATGTCTTTTGTTAAAAAATTTCTCATCTATTGTATCAGCCTCGACGAACCATTCATTTTCTGAACATATGTCCACAAACTGCTTGCATATAAGTTGCTGGGTCAAAGTGAATACAAGTTATTTTACATTGTATTATGAATGCATGGGGTGTGCATTTATTGCCCTGTTGACATCTGTAACAGCTGAGGTTGTTCTAGCACGTTATAGTAGGGGGGAGTTAGTTGATCTAACTACAACCCTTTAGAAAACGAAACTATTACAGCTGTAAAATAAATAAACACGAGATCCGACGATAGATTAAATAATACTAAAGTTTAATAACTGTATAGTGACCAATAAATTACTAGGAAGACACCAGCGAAACTGAATATCTACGCCACACAAAAGGAAACTCACTTACTCACCCCCCAACCACTCACACAGGTCTATATATATAAACATTCCTACAGAAAGTTCCCGAAATAAACGTTACCTTTGCCCTCGCACAAACTAACCAATCACGCATCAATACGTCATCAGGTTACATCACTCAAGGCCAAATCTGGCGTAAACATCCTTATCCACAGTGTTATCGAATGTTCGGGAACATACTAATATTTACTGAACGAGTCAAAACACCTGACAACAAGCGAGCGAGGAAAAAAACTACTCACTAGAAAAGAAGGTCAGGTCACGGAGTACAGTACACTCTGGCGGTTAACAATAAAATGAAAAAAGTAGTGGACACATGCTCAGCCACCAGCACAACAACAAAACCCGGGGAGGGCAAGGGGTAGCCCGCAGATGCTACACAACTCCCCAATTTAAGTTGAATATCTTTCAACTCCAAAAACATTACACAGCGTCTGCACTATCGTGAAATAATCTTATAGCACTCCCAATCTCACAAAGGTAGTTGCTAATTCTATTACAATTAATAACAATTTCAGTGTCTTCCCGAATGTCATCACAAATACAATACAAATGCAGTATCCTTTGCATCACTAATACAATGACTAATACAGTATCATCATTGTGACAAACCAATGGTTAACAGTAGGCCTACTAGTCAAAATAGTACAATGCCACCAATGCGGTGAAACAATGGTCAATGATATTATTACAAATCATATAAGGTGAAACGATGGCCCATCGTTTACACAATGCTTTGTGCACGAACCATAGCATATAACTTGTTGTACATAACATGGTTATCTCCAAAATGTATAACTCATACGTACAATGGCAAAATACTAATACATATCGTCCACTGATCAGGGTCTATCTTCATCATATTAGGTCAAAACAAGTTACAACAATGCAATATAACACAAACACTGCTTGCTCGCAGTCCCCATTTGGGTTACATTTTCCAAAAATTACACCAAGTTCCATTGGTAACTAATATGACATAGCATAAAATCAAAATGTGATTAACACATCATGACTCTCAATCAGCCATCAATTCAATATTCAGTCACAGATGAACTATGTCCCCAATTACAGTACAATACTGCCGTCCTAGAAATTCATCTAGTAGGCAAAAGTATGGGTTACAATGCATTTCACTGATAGTGTACTACTTTAAAATACCCTGCTCAGGAAATCGGCACAGACATTTTCTCTGCCTTTTACGTAGTGAATCCTGAATCGATAAGACTGTAAAAATAAACTCCATCGTAATAACTTTGGACTGTCAAACTTGGCAGAGTTCAAAAACTCTAATGACCGATGGTCAGTTTGGAGCACAAACTCCTTTCCATACAAATACAAAGTAAACTTTTTTACAGCCCAAACAATAGCTAAACATTCGCGCTCTGAGACCGAATATTTTGTCTCACGAGGCAATAGCTTACGACTAGCATATGCCACAGGGTACAACTTTCCCTCATGTTCCTGCATAAGACTAGCGCCTAATCCGCGATCTGATGCATCAGTTGCTATGACAAACTCTTTGGAAAAATCTGGCAAACATAACACGGGTTTGGAGATAATGACATTCTTCAAAGAGGTGTACGCTTTCTCCTGCGTTTCATCCCACTGAACTATATTGGGCTGACCCTTTCTAAGTAAATCAGACAATGGTGATGCAATCGCTGAAAAGTTAGGAATAAATTCATGGTAATATCCCACTAATCCTAAGAATGCTTTCACTTCCTTCTTAGTGGTGGGTCTGGGTGCGTCTCGTACCTTACATACATTCTCTTCTAACAGGCCAATCATACCTTCTCCCACTAAGTGTCCAACAAAGTCTACTTCAGACGTTCCAATCAGACACTTCGATGGTCTTGCAGTTAATCCAGCTTGGTCCATCCTCTGCAGTAAGTCCTTGAGAGTCTTCACATGCTCGTCGAATGTCTCTGTATGAATCAGCAGGTCGTCCACATATGCTGTCACATTGTTCATTCCACGGATCAATGGCTTTACGATCCTGTTCAGTGTGGCTCCTGAGTTCATCATCCCAAAAGGCATCCGAATGAATTCATAGTGTTCGCCCATGGTGACGAACGCCGTCTTGGGAATGTCTTGCTCTCGAACTTTCACTTGCCAGTATCCCTTGCTCAGGTCAATCCGAGAGAATAATTTTCCTCTCGAGAGACTCTGAAACACTTCCGATGGCGCTGCTGTCGGATGAGGGTCGAATACTGTGATCTTATTTAACCTCCTGTAGTCGATGCAGACTCGGTTGGATCCGTCCTTCTTCTTGACGACAACCATAGGTGAAGCATAAGCTGATGAGCTCCTTCGAATGATGCCCAGCCGTTCCATGGTGGTAAGCTCCTCCTTCAAGGAGTCGCGCATAGCGTAGGGCACCGGGTATGGTCGTTGACGAACTGGTACTTCTGTCGTCAGGTCGATGCGATGTTCACCCAACTGGCAGCATCCAGGGAGATTGGTGAAGACGTGCTGGTAATTCTTCACCACATCGCAGAGTTCTTGACGTTGTTCCGATGTCAGTTGCGTTCCATACTGGACATCTCTGTAGCCTTCATTCTGGTTCCAGCTTCCTAGGTCGGTAAGGTCCTCCGTCGTTCCACCATTGTCGCCTTCCAGGTCGCAGTCCTCGATGACTGTCATGCTAGCTGACTCCACGGGTTGACTCTTGTCTATCAGGTCGTCCTCTGCCAGTACAGTCTCAGCACTATCACCGCCGCCGTCCTTTATGGCGTTGACATGTTCAGGCGTGGTATCTCTCCTACTGTTGTCCATCCCACACATCTCGGTCACAATAGGTCTCGGTTCCATTGCCACTGCTGCTGCTTTTGACGTCCTTGGAATGTATCTCTTGAGGAGGTTGGCGTGCAAGGTCTTTTCTTTTGCACCCATCTTGACTCTATAGTCGTTAACACCGACAACCGAGACTACCTTATATGGTCCCTTCCATTGGACTAGGAGCTTGTTAGTGTTCGTCGGCAGTAGCACCAACACTTCATCTCCGGGGCGGAACTTCCTCTCTCGCGCCTTCCGGTCGTAGTAGGTCTTCTGTCTACCTTGAGCCTTGGAGAGTTCTTCCGTCGCTAACTTCCATGTGTCCTCCAGCCTCTCACGTAGTTCCATGACGTACTGGTAACTGGTCTTCGTTTCCGGCTCCTCTACGTCCTTGGTCCATAGTTGTCGTAAGATGTGCATTGGTCCTCTCACAGTTCTCCCATACAGCAACTCGAATGGGGCAAACTTGGTCGACTCTTGGGGAACTTCACGATATGCGAAGAGCAGCGGGTTGATGTATCTGTGCCACTGCTTGGGTTGCTCTGCGCACAGTCGCCTTAAGGTCTTCTTCAGTGTGCCGCTAAATCGCTCCACCAACCCGTTGCACATAGGGTGGTAGACTGTAGTGGTCGACTGTCGAATTCCCAGTAGTCTATTCGTTTCCTTCATGACATCTGACATAAACTGGGTCCCTTGGTCCGACAAGATCTCTTCGGGCACACCCAAACGGCTGTAGATGTTCACTAAGGCTTCTGCTACCGTTTCTGCGTCGAGCTTCTTCAAGGGTGTGGCTTCGGGGTAACGAGTAGCGTAGTCTATGTACACCAGGATATACCGATGTCCACCTTCACTTGGGGGATCGATAGGTCCTACTAAGTCCACGGCCACTCGCCTAAATGGTACGTCCACTACTGGCATACTCTGCAGATGCACCTTTGGTGTCGCTCCTTTGTTCACTGTCCTCTGGCATATGTCGCATGAGCGGCAGTATCTCGCGACGTCACCTTCAATTCCAGGCCAATAAAAATTGCTCATAACTCTGTCTTTGGTTTTCTTCACGCCGAGGTGTCCTCCGACGATCGAGTCGTGGGCTACACTCAGTACATACTCTCTCGGTTTCTCGGGTAGTACCACTTGCCTTATAACCGTCGCCTGTCTCAGGTCCTTGTAGATCTGGTACAGTACTCCTCCATGTTTCTCAAAATGAACAGATTTATTGCCTCTATTAGTTGGGATCTTCTTCTGCTCTAACTTCCTAATGACTTCGTCTTCTTCTTGGAGTCGGATAAGTTCCTCTCTATCCACTCCCGCGTGCCGTTCTGCCCTCGGCACCTTCAGCGACGTAGACCGGTCCTTCCTCTTCTCCTGGGCCCTCGTGGTCACCGCTCCTACCATCACCTCAGTATCAGGGTCGTACGGATCCTTCGCTCCGTCCACGTTCCCGACTACTAGGTCGCAGATGGTCTCCGGGAGACACAGTGCCGTCACTCTGCCCGTCAGGTAAGGCGTTCTCACGTCGATGATGGCTTCCTCCGCCGCTAGCAAGGAGTTATCGATCCTCGCGATAAGTTTCTTCCCACCGGTGAACTGTCCGTCGTCCACCAGTGATCGCCGCACCACTACACCTTCACAGCCGGTATCTCTTAGGACATCTACCGCTCGATTTCCAATCAAGCCCTTCATCACTGGTAACTTCAGTTTCTCCACGGTCCTTCCGTCACTGCATCCTCCGCACGTAACAGGCACCGCTAACTGTAGCTTCCCGTCCTTCATTACCGCTTGAACGTTGATGCTGGTGTCAGCCGTCGTCGCATCCTGTCTCGACGACTCGTCCGCCGCTATCACTACGGCCGCCGCCGCCTTGTTCGGCTTGCCTCGTCCCATATCCTTCTGGGCTGGACACATCCTCCGAACGTGGCCTGGCTTTCCATAAAGGTAACATTTCAACTCACCTTTGTCGTTTAACTTTGCACGACACTCCGTCGCCTTGTGTCCCGGCCTCTGGCACCTATGGCAGACCTGTGGGCTTCTGTCTCCGTTGGGCCTCTGTCGCACTGGCCGGCTCTGCAGTCTGGCGCTCCCACTGAGCGTCCGGTTCCTCGCTACCAGGTACGCCTCCGCTGAATCTGCGATGTCCTGTAGCGTCTTTGGTTTCCTCTCCCTCACATGGGTTGCAAGGTCTGGTGGGCAGGCATCCATGAATTGCTCTCTGACGAACAGATCTCTCACTCCTTCATAGGTCTCCTCCGTCTTCGACAGCTTTATCCACCTCTCTAGATAGGTCTTGATCCTGGTCAAAAACATTCCAACATCTTCTCCATCTTCAGGCTTACCTTGTCTGAACATGAGTCTGTATCCGTCCTCTGACAGGTTGTACCTCTTCTGCAACGCTTCCTTGACCTTGTCGTAGTCCTTGGCTTCGTCGATCGGTAGTCTGCAGAAGCACTCCAAAGCTCTCCCGGTCAGCAGGGCAGACAGTGATGTCGTCCAGGTGGATCTGGGCCATTCAGCTGTCTCAGCAAACCTCTCAAACCGCAGCAACCAGCTATCCAGATCGTCCTTCTTGTCCTGAAATGCAGGTAGCTTGGGTCTCTTAGAACTGGCGTGGTCGCTGGTCCCCTGCGTCGACTCGCCTCCACCCTGATGGCGGATCCTCTCCATCTCCAGCTCGTGGTTCATCTCCTTCTCCCGAGCCTCTATCTTCAGTTGCTCCATGCGCTCTTGCCTCTCTCTTTCCATCTTCAGTTGCTCCATGCGCTCTTGCCTCTCTCTCTCTCTTTCCTCCCTTAGGCCTTCACTTATGTAATCCTGTCTCTCCTTCCCAGTGAGCTCCAAGGCGTCTGCTTCCTGGCTAAGCCTTCCAATAGCCTCTGACATGTTGTAGATAGCTTGTCGATGATATCCCTACAATAAACTATGTAAATAAATCTAGTAATTTTGATCTGGTCCGCTCGAATATGGTCGGATCCCGGACGAGCCCCCAATATGTAACAGCTGAGGTTGTTCTAGCACGTTATAGTAGGGGGGAGTTAGTTGATCTAACTACAACCCTTTAGAAAACGAAACTATTACAGCTGTAAAATAAATAAACACGAGATCCGACGATAGATTAAATAATACTAAAGTTTAATAACTGTATAGTGACCAATAAATTACTAGGAAGACACCAGCGAAACTGAATATCTACGCCACACAAAAGGAAACTCACTTACTCACCCCCCAACCACTCACACAGGTCTATATATATAAACATTCCTACAGAAAGTTCCCGAAATAAACGTTACCTTTGCCCTCGCACAAACTAACCAATCACGCATCAATACGTCATCAGGTTACATCACTCAAGGCCAAATCTGGCGTAAACATCCTTATCCACAGTGTTATCGAATGTTCGGGAACATACTAATATTTACTGAACGAGTCAAAACACCTGACAACAAGCGAGCGAGGAAAAAAACTACTCACTAGAAAAGAAGGTCAGGTCACGGAGTACAGTACACTCTGGCGGTTAACAATAAAATGAAAAAAGTAGTGGACACATGCTCAGCCACCAGCACAACAACAAAACCCGGGGAGGGCAAGGGGTAGCCCGCAGATGCTACAACATCGCTGAGACACTCAACACGACAGACGGAATTTGGTCTGTTGATTCATCTCGATATCCTGTGTCTCAAGTACTGGTACATGCCAGAATTTATATCAGTCTTGACCAAAACAACCAGTCTTTCAAATAAATAAATTTCTCACCATACTGTTAAGTTATCAGCAACAGTAAGTATGGCTATCAAACTTTAGAACAATGCAACCTAATAACTTTATATGTATTACGTAACCTGTGCACAATACGGAAGTATTTTACATCATTTCATCTTCACAGAAGGTGATTCAATGATAACAGACAATATCACTCTTAAAACAGTGCCTGAAGAAAGGAAAATGCAAGATCTGAAAATAACAAAATTTGTATCAGGAAAATTATCAGAGCAGAATGCCATGAGACACAGTATGTAACATTGAACAATTGAAAAATAACCTGAGGAGGGATCAACATAATCAGTGCTTTCATAATACTTACAACACATGCCATTTTTAATGGCAAAGCCCTCAGGACAAGACTCTTCTCCACTCATCTCTGTAGGGTTATTGAGACTAATCCGTCCACAAGGTCTGTCCAAAGTTTCATTAAACTGAAGCTGAGAGAGCACCTGTTTTCCACACCACCGGGCTGCCTTAGTACCAGGTGTCGACTGAATGGTGATCATGATTTTTGTTGTCAACTAGAAATCACAAAGAAAATTTGGTAGTTTTCCATTGCGAACTGCTTGAGTGTAAATGAATTATCTCTCAGAAGCTTAAAAATAATCCATGAAGTGTGCTTCATGTAATACTTGATTGTTCCCAGACATACAGTTTTTATGTCACATATGGGGACTACATCTATAATCTTCAGATTCACTTAAAAAGACAACAACAACCAGCAAGTTAGCTTGCAAATTAAAGGGAAAGACAGAACAACCATTCATTATGTATGAGGTTCCATCTGCATTTATTTCATTGGCATATAGCAAACATTACACTCTTTATTTAAAAAAAAAACAACAAAAAACCCTCCATGTTTCACTGAATACTTTACACGTATATTTATAATATAGACATTTCATTCATGACAGTCTGAAATTTCTCAAAGTTTGTGATTTATCAAACCGTACTAATAGTAAGGATTAACTGATTTGTATTCACCATATGAAGTCATGGGGTTAGAAAGCAACAATGAAAGTTTTCATGAGGCTACTGTGTCTTACCTTATTTCTGAGACCTTGGCTAAATGTCCCCACACTGTGCATGTTTATTTTGAAGAGATCTTGAGATGCATTCTGGCAAACTGTCAAAATCTTAGGTCTAACTGCATCCTGTATGGCTTTTTGTGTTTTGTTGGGACAACCTTCAGATGTGTCTCCATTGTAAGTTAGGTCAAAACTCAGATGCAGCTCAAAATCTGGGAATCTACTGTCTGGGAACAAAACAGTTCTTCCATTTCAAACGTATGAAGATTTACCTGGACTCCTGCAATTTCTCTCAAATTTACTAAACTTTGTAAGTTAAGTATGTCTGAGAGAAACATATCTCTTTTTCCCTAGTATTACATTCCTAACAACATAATGGATTCCGATAATTTTACTTTGACTTTCACCAAATTCTCCAATTGTAAAATATGCTTCAATTCTGAGTTTGAAAAACCTTGCCTGCTCCATATTGTCAAGACTGCCCAACTGGAACAATTTGTTGTCATTTCAGCAGTGCTGAATGTTGTGTTATCTAATAGAAGCATGTGATATCTATATTAAGTCTCCGGTATTGCATCCTAGATGCTAATTTCATTTTTTAATCAAACATAAAATAATTCCTTTCATAATAATATCATTATCTACAGAAATAACTCCCATACTAGTTAGGTTCATTAAAATGGTTACCATAAACTCTCTGCTTGACTAGTGAGGATCAGAATTTTAAAATGGATTAAAATGGGTTTCTGGAGCTCTGTAAGAACTTTGAAAGTATTGTTCTATTACAGTGGCAAAAATTCTTGTTTTAAGGTTTCCTTCAAGTCTCCACATGAAGATTTTGTTATCGACAAACAGCACATTTATGGATTTTAATATGAATGAAGGCATTTCATTTCTTTCATATTTTTCATTCTCTTTTGTGAATTT
The DNA here is from genome assembly GCA_963931925.1 of Onchidella celtica. Classification (NCBI taxonomy): domain Eukaryota; kingdom Metazoa; phylum Mollusca; class Gastropoda; order Systellommatophora; family Onchidiidae; genus Onchidella; species Onchidella celtica. Next base: position 16,943,836 of record OZ007568.1, on the reverse strand, counting down.
CGCAGTCTGATCATGAAAAGTTAATACTTGTTATTGACATTTATGCAGGGGACTTTGTTTTTATGCTTACAGACTTGAAAATATCTACCTCTCTTTTTCAGTTCTGCAAAAGATTTCTAACCATGTGCAAGTACAATTATAACGGTTTCTCTGGCATCTATCAGTGGAAGAATCACTAATTCAATGAGTAATTACACAATAGTTCCAAATTTGCATGACCTTGTATGTATATGGAAGTCAAATGTAGTACACAAAGTTTGAGAACTAACAGAGTGCGTTTCCCTTTATTTTCACCTTGATCTGAGAGAGACTTAAAGTAATAACTTTGAAATTGAATATCAATACTGATAAGATCGTTCACATACCCACACACTGTGGTACTCTATCATGTGGCTTCCAGTCCCCCTGACAAACATACTGTTCAGGAGGTTGAACAGCAAACCCTTTACCCTCCGCACAAGAAACAGCACATGACAGACCCTGAATGAAAAACAGGGAGAAGATATTTCAAATTGTATTATAACATTCACTACTATTGGAAATCAGAACAAATACTGTCAATTTCAAACCATTTCTTTGTAAAAGCAGTTACATAATATCTCTTTTTTATTAGATATACTGCACCAATGTAAAGATTACATAAGTCTGTTTGGAGAAAGCAATGTAAGAATTAAGATTTTAATGAAATATATATTTTTTGTTGAATGAATCAATATCCAAGATATTTAGTAACAGTATTAAACTCATTCAATTCTAGAAATGAGCACTAAACTGTTTTCTCTTCCAGCTTTACTTTGTCTGCACAGTATTATTAAAATATAATATTAGAATTACCAATAGTTTAATGACCTCATGGTGCAAAATGTTTAGTGTTTAACTAAATCATGACATGTCTCTTTAGAGATGCCTTAGTAACTTGTCTCTTGCATGTCATTTGTTTAGCTCCAAAAAGGACTGCTTGCTTTTGTAGTGTGAGAGGATGAACGACTTTCTATTTTTAATGTGCTTTCATGGTAACTCTGGTGCGTGAGTGAGGGACGGCCACTCATAGTAGTTTATGGACACTTGGCCGAGTACCATTAATTGGATTATTTCCCTTGTAATACTAGCGCGGGACCCGTTATTCACATCACGGTGAAAAGCGCGCATTTTGATTGGTCAGTTGGAAATGTTGACCACCGGGCTTCCAACTCTTATATCATGGCTTTAGGTTTCTTACAACTCGCTCCTTCGTTGTTAACCACCGACAGAAAGACGGGAACCCGAATTCATTTTTGAGAGTAGACAATACCCTATCGGTACAAAATAGGTACTCATGATAACGTTTGTTATCAATGGAGATACGTCGTATTAATGGACGAAAGTATCCCGCACAAAATTGTCGAATGTTGTTAGTCCTGACACTTTGAAAATTTATATTAAAACTATTACCGGGTTTCTGGTAAAAGTAGTCAGTTAGAATTGTAGCAGCAAGTTTCTACTTTAATATGGTACCAATTTTGTTGTACTTTGATGCACATATCCTATTGAAATAATTAATAAGAGGATCTCGGATTTAAAGTAAACCACGAGTTAGACGCATGTTATCCCCGATAAATCCAACCTGGGTCAAATTTATTCAATTATAGCTGGAGGGGACGTTAGAGTAATTTCTGCAGTTTACTGGGATACCTAATTGACTTTTGTGTGCACCCTTTTAACCGTACTGTAAATTCGATTGTGTTAGGACCCTAACCGGTTATGTTGTTCGGCTGGACTCAATGTCCGAGCCTTTCACTTGTCCAAAACGAGACTACGTAATAGCTCTCTGGGACGTCCGCGCGGGCTCATAAATAAGATGCGAGTTCGAGTGGTCAACACACTCCATCAAAGACGCAGAGACAAGAGCCGACAGCACAGTGAACCTAGACCGGCGGCGGCCTGCCGTGGCGCGCCTCGCCCAAAACATGGCCTAGTCCAGTTGCGCCAGTAGCAGAGAGACTTTGGCTTATGGCTGGTTGGGCTTTTTTTGTTTGGTAGTGATACCTTTGTTAGGCTTTTTGAATAAATAAGATTGCCAGCAGAACCCTGTGTTTGTTAATCCTGTGTATCCTTAAGGGAGTTACTATTGAACCCACGCAGTAACCACATTAGCCACACCTAGTTCAATCCAACATTTTCTGGTGTCAAGAAGTGGGATACACAGAAGGGTTAGTTTGTAGTGTAGAAAACCCAGCCATGGAAATTTTTAGTTTGAAGCCCAGCCAGCCAGCCAACCCCTGCCCCACCCCAGGGAGCCACGAAGACCAACGCCCTCCAACATCAACTCAAGATTCAGGACCTGTATCCCAGTCCTGTGTACACCACCCATCCCACTGCAGTCAACAGGGACCCGTTGCGGGTATTTCATCCCGCAATCTACACGTATCCGCAACATCCGCCCCCACAGCCTGCGTCGACCAGTGTCTGGTACTCCCAGCCCACCACCCTTGCCAGCCACCTGCAGCCCAACCAGACCCTCAACATGGGTTGAGAACTTTACAGCCCCTACCTCCTGTGCAGCGGTCCAGCTGCCCCCACGCCCAGCCGCCCACACAGACAACCCCAGAGATTGGACCTCTGACTCTTATTAGTGATTAACATTAGACATTGACTGTGAGTGCAGAAAGAGCAGGGGAGCGCACCCATCAAGACCCCCCCGAGTTTCCATCAGGCCAGATGATAGACCACCGAATCCAAGGGAGCTCCGCCTCAAGATTTTAAGTTAGAGAGTATGCCCATGTTAGCTTTCTCCACAGCTTAGTTACAATTACTTTTAATGCCTATGTTGACCTTACCTTTTTCATTGCCCTAGTGCCCTTATAGCATATTGTCTTTTTTTTGTACTGTTCGATCCTACGTTAACCCTGATAGTGGTCTGGGACCACCGTTGCAGGTCTGGGACCTGTTGTTTTGTCCATATGATGTAACTTACTACAGCCAGAGCTGAGACTGTTGTGTACATCTTCAGGATGCCAGTAGTAACTTAGCCGGTTCACGCCACCTGTTAGTAGTTATAAAGAGGATGGACCATTGTTGTACTTCGGTTCACTGCGTGTAATTTGCAATTGTTCTACCCTAAGTGATGGTATCATAGCCCCTTAGAGTTTGTTTATACCTTCAGTGGTCTTTTGTAAACCTTTGAATTGATGTATGTGTCACGTAAGGGACTACGTGACTTAGCAGGGGAGAATGTGAGAGGATGAACGACTTTCTATTTTTAATGTGCTTTCATGGTAACTCTGGTGCGTGAGTGAGGGACGGCCACTCATAGTAGTTTATGGACACTTGGCCGAGTACCATTAATTGGATTATTTCCCTTGTAATACTAGCGCGGGACCCGTTATTCACATCACGGTGAAAAGCGCGCATTTTGATTGGTCAGTTGGAAATGTTGACCACCGGGCTTCCAACTCTTATATCATGGCTTTAGGTTTCTTACAACTCGCTCCTTCGTTGTTAACCACCGACAGAAAGACGGGAACCCGAATTCATTTTTGAGAGTAGACAATACCCTATCGGTACAAAATAGGTACTCATGATAACGTTTGTTATCAATGGAGATACGTCGTATTAATGGACGAAAGTATCCCGCACAAAATTGTCGAATGTTGTTAGTCCTGACACTTTGAAAATTTATATTAAAACTATTACCGGGTTTCTGGTAAAAGTAGTCAGTTAGAATTGTAGCAGCAAGTTTCTACTTTAATATGGTACCAATTTTGTTGTACTTTGATGCACATATCCTATTGAAATAATTAATAAGAGGATCTCGGATTTAAAGTAAACCACGAGTTAGACGCATGTTATCCCCGATAAATCCAACCTGGGTCAAATTTATTCAATTATAGCTGGAGGGGACGTTAGAGTAATTTCTGCAGTTTACTGGGATACCTAATTGACTTTTGTGTGCACCCTTTTAACCGTACTGTAAATTCGATTGTGTTAGGACCCTAACCGGTTATGTTGTTCGGCTGGACTCAATGTCCGAGCCTTTCACTTGTCCAAAACGAGACTACGTAATAGCTCTCTCGGACGTCCGCGCGGGCTCATAAATAAGATGCGAGTTCGAGGGGCCAACAGCACTATGCTGAGGCCCCCGAGAAACAAAAGAACTCATCCATTTAGTGGTCAGCACACCCAAAGAGAGAGAAAATCAAGAACAGGGGGCCAACAGCACTATGCTGAGGCCCCCGAGAAACAAAAGAACTCATCGTGGTCAGCACACTCCATCAAAGACGCAGAGACAAGAGCCGACAGCACAGTGAACCTAGACCGGCGGCGGCCTGGAGTGGCGCGCCTCGCCCAAAACATGGCCTAGTCCAGTTGCGCCAGTAGCAGAGAAACTTTGGGTAAGTTGGAGACTATTATATTAGAAGTGACTTTAATTTGCGCACCCACCCCCCCCCCACCCCTTCTTGGATGCCACGTAGAGAATGCTGATCTACAGAGACCATTATGAGTCCGGCTCAACGGTAATTGCCATTGTCATTAGACGTGTAAGATGCGCGATGCAGCGCAGTGTCTTGATATTGTGACTTTATTGTCAAAGTTAACGTTTGCGGTGCTAGATGATAATGATGGCTCGCTAACCAAGCTATCACAATTTGCTTGTGTGCATATATATAGTGTGTGTGTAGCATTGCCTTGTTGTGGTAGGCAGTGAGGATTTCCTGACATGTTGATGTGGATGACTTATGTTATAGCGAGCGGCACTACACATTTGATTGTATTACGGGTATTTGTGTACCTTGCCAGTACCACTATGCTATAGAGAGCAGTGTGATTGTGATTGCGTGCTAGCGTTTAAGATGTGTAATTAATTACATGTATTGGAGATGCATAATCTTAGTTGAGCCTCACATGGGTGAGCCCCAGGATTGTTCTATGTGCGGCGGTGGATGAACAATGTTTCAGTGAGTCTACACAGGTTGCAATGAGTCTCGCCGACATATATATATATAGATCTATATCATGTGCATGTATTATAGTTATCCAGATGTATTATGCTTCTATGAGTTTCGTAAGTGTGTGAAGGGCAGTTTCATTTTAAGGAATGTACACATTACTTTATGTATCTAGTGGTGTGTCATACACATGTTAGCCTGGCGGCATAGCTCCGCGGCTAAGGTCAAAGGGCATGACCCTTCAGTATCGATTGGGAAGGGAGGTAACCGATACAATAGCCCTGGGGCGGGTTAGTACTAATAATGGGAGTGGGCCTATGAGGATGGCCTACATTGGGATGGAGCGTCTGTGTTATGGACGGTCAGTGGGCCATGTTGGCCACTGCGTTATTAAATGGAATGGCCACTCTGGATGTGTTGTACACCGGCTCAGTGGAGCGAAACTATTGTGTTCTTGCCCCTTCATTTGTTATGTCCCTCATACTTTGATTAGTACATTAGTTTGTGTTGCCAGTGTACTAGGAAACTCCTTGTGTATATGATATAGCCACTTGTAATTGTTATTCATTAACCTTAGCGCTATTTTATTCCATGCATACATATCCAGTTGGTTATTGCTTAAATTCTATATTATGTTGTTGTTGTTTGATTTAATACTTAATACTATTAATATGTATGTCCACCATTGATTGCCTGATTAATGTTGTCATTATATCCTAATCATATTTTTGTCTTTTTCTCTTGTTCCAGCTTATGGCTGGTTGGGCTTCTTCTTTTCTGGGTTTCTCTTCTTTTTCTGGGCTTCATTTTCTTTTTTCCTTTTCTTGATAGGGTTTCCCTATGCCTTTTGGTAGTGATACCTTTGTTAGGCTTTTTTGAATAAATAAGATTGCCAGCAGAACCCTGTGTTTGTTAATCCTGTGTATCCTTAAGGGAGTTACTATTGAACCCACGCAGTAACCACATTACCCACTCGTAGTTCATCCAACAGTAGTGTTGCTGATTTTCTGATGTGTGTCTCGTTTGATTATTTAACCTTATGAGATTGCTTCCATAAGAGGCCATTGATAAAAGGGAGGAGAAAAGATGGAAAAAGAGGACTATTAGAAGCCGAAAACTGTGCAGTGGGGAGAAAGGAAGTCAGAGACTAAATTTTCTAAAGTGTTGTTGGTGTGGTAATGCTAAGTATGCTGCAGAACATGAGGGAAGTGGGCAGTACACGGGTTTCAGAAGGAGGAATATGTGTAAGTCCATCTTCTCAAGACCTGAAGGGATGGGGTTAGCTATTATTGCTACAGGCTGTTTGATGAAAGAAAGCAGCGGAACAACCTGACCGCATGTGAAGGCCAGCAACATGAGATAAAGACATTCTGATCGCTGCAATAGGCAATTAAGAGAAAGGACAATGGTACTGATAAATAAGACCATTTGACTGATTAGCAAGCAGAGTTGTGACCCCTTTTCGCTGGATTGTGGAGGAATTATCTGATGGTGCTCCCATATGCATGCAAAGGGTATGAGGAGAAGGTGGAGTAGCTTGTTAGATTTAACAAAGTGGCTGACATTGTCTACCACTGGAGAGTAACTGTTTACACATAACACATGAATTAAGCACATATACATTTTACCTGCTGATTGTTTCCTGCATATGAGCATGTTCTAATAACTCCAACAGAGTGAGGAAGACTCCATTCCTGACATCTCTGAGCTGTGAATAAGAGATCCCACAAAAATTTAAAAAAAAAAGAGAGGGCATGACGAACACCCCGAAATGTGTAAACCCATGTGATTATACATTTTTCACCAGTTTATATACATAAATTATGATAAATCAGTGAAATTTTCTTATTAGAAATCTTAACCACACAGTAAGTTTTGAATATCAAAAGTGTTGCAGGAATTGGTTTAGAGATTGCTTGTATACTCTGTTTTTGAATGCTGAAAATAGCTGTATTTGTTCTGCCCTTTCATTTGCTGTTTAAATGTGGACAAGGAGTACTGCTTATCAGACCAGTGATCACAATCTATGAGAAAATGTGGACAATTTTCTTTCCTGATTGGCACACAAAGAAACCTGCAGTAAAAGCTGTGGTTTGTTGAATGAGAAGATACTACAACCTATTGTTGTTTGACTAGCAATCTAGCAGCAACACCAAGATTTAACTGCTGAGCTTTTCTTGCCCTCTCATTCTCATTGTATTCTTTCATTCTCAATCTTTCTGCACTTACATCTAACTGTGGCAAAGAAAGAGCAATTGGCCACATTATTATGAGCATCCACTGCTTGAGCTGTTACCAAGATGATATCTGTTGCACGGACAATAGCGCCCTCTGGTGGATCAAACTTGAGGCTTGGTGTCCCATTATTGTCTGATGCCCTCACATTGACATTTTTATAGGTTAAGCGGAGATTCTTCTCTGAAGCAGGGTCAAGGATGGTCACTAGTTGTGGTGGGCACGTAATGTGTGGTGGTATATTATCTGAAAGATAGTGTATTGTTTCAAATTGTAAACAGAGAAAGCAGAAAACAGGTTCTAACAGATACTGAAGAAATGTCTGGGAGGGAAGAATTGGTGCAGATGGGAAGAATAGTTCACTTAATCTTTCTAAAAGTCACAAGTGCCTAAGTAGCAGCTAAAATGGAAAAATAACAGAAGAATTACATCAGTGAGAATATGCCAAAGATACGTAAGTGGTCATAAAGTTTTCAGATTTGAGATTACTCATTTCTTGAGCTTATGTCAGGTTAGACCAGTTTTGTCTTTTCTCTACACACAGTGACACTACCTTCTGTATATTACTTTGACTCTCAATTCATGTTCTTATTGATGTCACAAGCAGCAGTAAAATTAAGCAGTTTGTCATGACATTCAATAACATAAAAATGTTATGGCAACTGTAATTCTCCATTTGTCCTATGATGTAAAAAGGTGAAAGAAATAAAACACATCAAGCAAAAATGCTTTTTTCTTACCATTGACAATAACTACAATAGTACAAGTTGCTGTATTCCCTGCAGTATCTCCAGCAGTCACCACAAATGTTGTATTCTACATGATACATCAAAAGATGTTAGTACAAAGAGTACTTTAACGGTTAAAATATAAAAGGCAAATGGAAATATGCTGAAATTTAATGCAAACTCTAAAATGTAATGATTAATTTAGTCGTGGTGATTATTTTTGTTAGAAACAAAGAACTGCATTTATTCTTAGTCTTCTTTTATTTTCTTTAGACTGTAATTTCTGCCACAAATAAGGACAGAATGTACATGAAACAAAACCTTCAAAATCCTATAAAGCTTTTCATCCATAATTTAAACAATCTCAAACAAGATAACAAATAGACAATTCATAGGGCAGATTTATTTGGTGACTGTTAGTATAAAATGGCTGGTATTTCAAATCAGGAACTGCCTTAATATAAGCAAAATTGCAGTATGAAAATCTGAGCATTTTTGTTTCACATGTGTGCAAAATGTACAAGACCATGATTATAGTGAAGGACCTGCTGATACTTCACAAGCCCAAGATTACCTCTGAATTATTTACCTCCCTACTGAAATTTATGGATTACTTTGCCTCTATGAAATTATATAAATTCACAAGAAACTTATAGTTATAGACATTCTGTATACCATCAAGTGATAAAAAGATGTGAGGAAATAAATCATTCGAATTTAATACCCCAAGTTTACAAATAGATTAATATTCCTTTCGTTTGAATGAATATGAACATGAAGTCTTTCTCCTAATTCAGTCTGCGCAACAAGATAGAACTGAGTACAAAGATGTCACTTTTTTCAAATTAGATAAGATACTCAATACTTACTGATTACTTAAAAAGCAACAGCTACTCTCCAGTTCTTATCTTAAAGAGAATTTTGACCCCCCCCCCCCCAAAAAAAGATGGATGGTCTTACCTGCTTCAAATTGTAAAGCATTTCAAGATCAGGAGTAACAGAAATCACAGGTTCAATTCCTGATGAATCTGTAGCAGTAGGCCATGATAAAACCCCTGGGACCTGACCGAGATGATTAACCGTCCACACTATAGGCCTGTCTGGACACCCATGGAACTGAGGAGGTTCACGGTCTGCGACAGCAAATAAGAAGATACAGACTGATGACATGACAAAGAAACTGGCATCAATTACGTTTAATAGCACCTGATTTCAACTGTTTCACGTAGATACTTACACCCCTTGACTTCCTAAGATGTGTCAAATACTTCTGTTCATAATGACTTCAAAATGATTCAGTCTTCAGTGCATAAAATGCCATTGTGAGGGAAAAGGCAGGTGAATGGGCCACCGGGAAGTTATATACTTGTAAGAGATTTATATGTCTTGGTAATATTTATTTTAGACAGAATGATTAAAAATAAAAAGTGAATGTCATCATCTGGGAATTCTGTTCATTACTGATGAATGTAAATTCATAAAGTCACAAAGACCATTTCCAGGAGTCCAAGATATGCATTAATCTGAGGAAATATGAATGTTTTAAAGACTGAACTATTTGACAAGGATTTCTTATAAAAAAATATCAGCCCCTGGTAATTATAGGTTCATTAAGTTGTTACATAAAATGTACAAAAAGTCTTGCTGAACACATTAGCCTTTCACAAGAAAAACAACTTTTATCATGTGCTTATTCAAATTTTTTAAACACTTGCATCAACTTGAATCTGGATGACAGATGGAATAGTACTGACCTGCACATGTTGGGAGTGATGCATTCCACTGAGGTAGCAAGTAATGGCCTACATCCCTCTTGTGGCGATTTGATGTGCGAAGTCCTGCAAAAAAATCCAACAAGTCAGCCATGACTAACACAGTCCCGAGCTACCACATATGCATTTATGAGATCTGGCATTTCCATTAACTAAGAAAATAATATTTATTTAATGTAAAGAAGGGAATTACCACTAGATTATTATTCTTTCTCTGTTTTGACATGTCCATGTAGGTCAGGGGTCACCAAACTTTTTTCACAGAGGGCCGGATAAATGAACGACTTACAAGCGTGGGCCACATAAGCAATCTGTTCAATACTTGCAGGTCAGAAGAAAACCTCAAGTGGAAAGACGATTTTTTAAGCTCTAGATATCCCTGGTTTTATCAAAGTAGTACCATGGCGGGCCAGATGAACTGACGTCGCGGGCTGGATCCGGCCCGCTAGCCGTAGTTTGGTGACCCCTGATGTAGGTGATCAAGTATCACACCACAATACATCTATATCTTCACCTTAAATACCAATCATTCCATCAACCTATTGTGAGGGAAACTATACAGATATAATTTAATACATCAGGTTCATGTAACATAGACTAAGAATGAAATTTTAATAACACTTTAAGATTTTTACGCATCGATTAATGTCATTGACCCTATCAGGAAATTGCACAGGTGTATTCTTACAACTGCACATGACAACACTGTTTCACCAAAGATTCCGTGGACTCCTTGAATGAATTGCATTTTTTCTATTGATTGGAGGAGAGTACATTATTTCAAAAGTTTATTTATATACTCAAAATAGTAAAACTTTAAGCTAAGATATTAAGATAAGATTATAAAATTTGAGTGTAACACTCTTCTTCTGTAAAATTAGCTCTTTTGCACCTGTGAGTTTTATGATAGGGGCAGCAGTAATGGCATTTTTGTCATGCTGATTATTTACCTTTTGTCTGAGTTGGAACAGACTGTGTTGACAAAGGTTCACACTGATGTTTATCAGGATTATATACCAACTGCCTGAAACATTCCCAACGTGTAAAGGCCACAGTGTAGTCTCCAGGTGGCATGATGGGACCTCCGCATTTTGGAGAAATAGTGCTGATCATGGCAGTAATGGGATTAGACAATGAGGAGCTCAAATGCTGATACACCTGTTTTGTGCAGACAGTAGTATTATTCTGACTACGACTAAGGCTGACCAAAGTCACAGGAATCAATATTGTAATCTGAGGAGTAAATTAGAATTAAATAGACATAATGTTCTAAGAACACAGATTGTAACAAAAAATTGTTTATTCATATCATAAATTCAGTTTCATACCGAAAAAATTGGTCTATCCAATGCACAATAGTCCATAGAGACAATATACAGATACAGGCTTTGAACAATTATCTACTGTATCTTTATTTCAACATGAATTCAATATCTTTTTAAAGCAAACTGTAAGAAATAATAACACAGAATCCTTTTATTAGACTCAAAAAAACCTTCACTTTCCCTCTTTTAATAAAATTTGAAAGTAACACAGAAATAAGTTATAAGTAATCTTTTCTATGTAATTAAGTCACACTACATGTGCCACTGAGTGGTGAGGTGACCTCGCTAACAGTGTATGATGCTTTGGGATAAATTTGAGAGAAAGAGTAAGGAAAATTAATTCTACCGATATGTTTCTTCTTAATTCAGTGAGGAGCATGCCTCTGAAATTGATAAAAACACATATCTCAGCGACAGTTCAATCTTTACAGTTACATAGTATATTTAAATGACTATAATTATAATATGTATCACCTGGAACTTTTTAATGACTACATCTCCCTGTTGTTGCAATATGATGATAGTCCCTAAGCTGCTGCACAGTCCTCCTGATGTCAACTTTAGCCGTATGCTGGAGATCACCTCTTTTATAAACTTGTTTGAAGCATCATGCACTTCATCTTCACATGCGACTCCTTCAAATTTTCCAGTCACCTCAACTTCAATGCCAGTAGCATGTAATGGAAGATTTTCTATGGAATATAGAATTAATGCCTTAAGATACTCTGGGATTGAAAGGAAAATTTTTAAAAAGCACCAACAAAACTCAGTTTATCAGACAAACGAAATAATTTCAGAATGTGTTGATGTCAAAAAATAAGTACAGTGCACTCTCCCGATTACGACATCTCCGAATAACGACATTCTCCCGATAACGACATTGACCCCCGGTCCCGATTTTTTTACTATATGTTATTAGTAATAAAACTCTCTAAATAGCGACATACTTTTTAGACCACTCTCCGGATAACGACATTGAGTTAGCAATAATCGGCTGTGACTTTGCTAGATACAAAAATAAAAATAGCTAAAATATTGTTTCCGGTCAGTTTCATTTCATTCTCTGAGCCAATAAAAACACTTCTTTTCCGACCAATGAAATGTCCTACCAGAGGCACCTCATAGCCAATGAGATCGCTTTGTTATCGGCCAATGAGATCGCTTTGTTATCGGCCAATGAAAACACACCTGTGTCTATTGTCGTCGGAACAAAAAGGGTGACGCGCATTAAATGAGTCAGTCATCACATCGCTGACCCCTGAATCGATTGTATTCACCCGAGAACAATAACGCACCCCAAGATGTCGACAGCTGCTGTTAAAAAAATGTGTTCAGTTGTATTATTAAATACAGCTGCACTCATGCCGGTCCCAAGCCCGGATAAACAACAGAGGGAAAATGACACACAAAAAACAACAACAACAAAAAAAACAAACAAACAAAAAAAACAAAACAACACACACACACACTTCGTGTATTTTACATGTTTGGAAAGTCCGATCACTGATCACCCACTATGGTTGGTACATTACATTCTAAGGGTCTAACCACACCCCTTTTTCCGCCATCTTGAAAATCTCCGAATAACGACATGTTCCCGATAACGACATGCACCTCTGGAGAGTGCACATGTGAAACGAATTGAAACAACCAGTGAAAAAAAACCCAGCTTATATAGTAAATACATAAGACATGATTTCTACTTCCCTCACCTCTCGTATCTGAAGCATTGAGTAAATCAAAATACAGATCTGTGAAGAATTGTAGTTTAATACTGGGTAATCAACCACTGTCTTTCTCCAAATTTTAGAAAAGGAAATTTATATGTTGCATATTTTTTTTTTTTTGTTTCATCATATTTTGTTGTAAGTCATCCTGAATGTATGCATTCTGTAAACTCTTTCTGCATATTTCATTTACATGGCTATGCAGTTTAAATTTCATATCATAGAGACTGGCTATGAAACACTTCAGTTAACAAAATCTCTACTTACCACTGATACACTTGAAGTTTGCATCACTGATGCTATAACCATGAGGACAGTAAAAGCTTATCTCATTGATGTCTGACCTCAGTCCATGAGGAGTAAGTGTTATACTTGGACACGTGGGCAAGTATTCATTTGTTAGGGTGACTGATCGAAGGTGCTGGGATGGTTCTCGAAAGTGGAGAGAGATGAACTTTGCACATGATGACATAGAGGTAAGGTCAACAGTATCTTTCAGAGGCATCAAATGTACAGTAGCTTCAGCAATAATCTGTGGATCAATATTTATACAAAAAAAGTGCTGTGAACTTTAAGAATGTGACAAACTTTAATTTACAAATTATTGCACACATTCCTTACGGTCTAATTCTCCTACAGTACTGACAAATACAGGCTATTTCTAGAAACAAATAAAAAATATAAATCTGACAATAGGTTAACTGCTTTTTGAGAAAAAAATAAACTCAACAATCTGCCCTCAACTGTTTATTTTTTTTAATGAATTCAGATATTGCATCTCATACAGTTTGACACAAATGAAATACATTACAATATAAATAATTTAAATAATTACAATGTAAACAAGAAGTCTAAAGTTCACATACATATTACTTTGACATCTTCAATATTAAATAATAAGGTTGTAAACAGTTTGCAATGCTAGTGTGGAAGGAGCACTTACCCTTCTGTTATTCTTGGTGACACTAACATTTCTTGTCACATCCATGTAAATATCCTTGCACAAGAAATATTTTGACTGAAGATGGGGTTCTATTTGAGACAAGGCTTTGATTAGACCAGCTGTATATTCATAAATGCAGGCTTGGTCTACTTCATACGGAGATTGTGAACTTGTGAAGGCTCCAACAAACAGCATTGACAGTCTTGGAATTGTTAATACAGGAGTAGGAGAACTGAATATTGCTGGAACACCTGACTGAGTTAATGTAGAAATTCCTCCTTTCACTTGGTGAAAGCATCTGTTCAAGAGAAATGCAAACAGATCATGTCAAAATCTATTCTGTTAGGTACCATTTGCACAAAAGCTTAAGAAGAGGCGACAGAAGAAGAAGAAACAAAAAATTGAAACTGGTAATCTGACACCATCAAAGCCACTGAACAAGAATCCTTCAGATTCCTTTGGAGACTTAGGTTACACACAATACTATAAAAGAGAGAAACAAATGAAAAACACATAATTTCTAAACTTCTGGATGCCATCCCTTTATGATCAAGACCACTAAACAAAATCCTTCAGTATCCTTATGTTACATCATACTATGAAAAGAGAGAAACAAATTTAAGAATACGTAACTTTTAGGATTTGGGGCCAACTGTCCTACTCTAGGGCAGTGACATCTGCTAACTTGGCATGAAACTTGCAATGAAAAATAATAATGATAGAGAGGAAAGTAAAAAAGGTTACACACATTATTTAATGTGTAAAATTCAATAATCAATTCAGTCTCTTCAGACTTGAATTTTACCAGTCATGCTTGTCACGTTTGTTTGTTCCTTCTCTCACTGACTTACTGGAATGCTTGTTCATCCAGTTGATATCCATTGCGACATGCCCAGCCCAGCATAGAAATGTTAAATTCTTTCTTAGTGTAGTTAACAAACGTGCACTCAGATGGTTGCACCGCTTGCTGCACTCTCTCAAATTTCTTGGGTAGCTGTACAGATGCATAATTCCGAAATTCTCTGGCACAAGATTCCACATTGCTCTTGCTTGACAAAGAGTAGGTGATCAAAAATTTGATGAAGATCCGAGCCTGTGAAAATCAATGCTGCCTGTCATTACTACTAATCCCTGCTATGATCTGCACAGCCATTTAATATTACAAATATTGGGAAATAACCTCCCAAGGCTCTTCTCAGTACAACAGGCATATTTATAAGTGAATACAAAGTGTCAACTGCATTTCATCCATATCATCTCATGATGTTGCAAATAAACTGAAAGTTAGAAAATCAGTAAGGAAGACAGTTTTCCTGTGTGCTTCCGAAAATCTTTTGAAAAAAGACGAAACTAAACTTACTTCCCTTCAGGATATTTATCACTTTCGCTGACTGCTGCTCTATTCATACCATACTTATTTTCCGTAAGTGTATTTATATGTAATCAAACTTTATGAACCAAGCTGGTTATTTGACATATATTTCAGTTATAAAATAACAGCCTTGATATGTCCATTATAAACATTGAAACCAGAAACTCATTAGGCTCCTCATACATAATGCAGACAAGAATGTCAAATTGTCACTGCTATTACACAGAGTAGTAGGCCTACAAATTAAACAGCCTTGTATTTACATACCCTAGTTCCCTTGAACCTGATGTTGCCTGCTGCCAGTTCTAATGATGAGTCAGGAGCATCTACACACACTAGACTGCCAAACTCTCTCAACAGCTCATTCACCTTGGCATTGATGTTGATGTGGACAGCATCAATGCAAGAGATATTGTTGAATCCACCTGACATGCGGTCATGAACTTCCACAGATAGGGCAGGGGCTGTCACTGGTTGCAATGGAAAAAAAAAGACATGCCTTACAACTGTAATACAACAGTTTCTTCAAATTTAAAGAAAAAATACGTTTTTAAAAATTTGTGGAAGAAATGGTACTACTTCAGAAATTCTTAATTCCATTCTTATTTCATGCCAGTCAGTACAGATACGCACAGAAGCATTTCAAATTAACTTTATTAAAACAGCTTTGAAAGTTCATTCTCAAGATAAAAGATGATAAGAAATTGAAATCATTAAGGTGCGTTCACTGAAGTTTGCTCATAAATAGCAGAATTTACATATTTCTTATTTTTCCAAAGTTTAAATTCCAAACAAACTTCAAAGTGGGCAGAGATAGAATGAAACCTAGAATTCCCTCTAGCATACAAAGGACAAAAAACTTACAGTCAACTCTCGGCATTGCTGAGCCCTGAACCACAGTTATATCTTGCTTCTCCAGTGTATGAGTCATAAGGCAATCTGATATGTTCAGGCTGTTATCGTCAGTCCACTTTGATGTTGTGTCAGGCTGTTGGTTATGACTGCTATTTTGATGCCTTATGGCTGTGCAGTTGCGAAAGGCAGGTTTCTGTTGATTGTCTTTACCAACAGTATCAAACGTATCAGACTCGCTGAACATTTCATTTCCATCATGGCCTTCCCTCCAAAATTCATCCCGGGGACTGTTGGTTCCAAAAAATTCTTCATCCGTTCCACTGTGCCTTGGGGTGGCTGGTGATGTAGGGAATTTTGTGTGAGTGAATGTTGGGTCATTCTGTATCGCAGATGTAAAACTACTGGCTCTTGTAGTTGAACGAGCCTTGCTCTTAGGCTGTGGTGGCTGTCTACTGGTAACCCAAGGAGGTCTAGATTGACTGACTGCTGGAACTGGTTGTTCGGTTGACACTGCTGAAGATCTACCTGTTGTTGCTAGTGGTAAAGAGGTTGTTACTTTCATTTTGGCTGATGTTGAAGATGATGGCTCAATAGTTCTTTGAGTGGTGACTTCACTTCCAAATGTCAGACTTTCATGACCTAATCCCTTTGTTGAAAACTCTGTAGTATGTAATCCACTAGATGTGGTTGTGGGTTTGCTTGACGAAATGTCAGTAGTAAGTGTATGACTTGTAAAAGTGGAGGCTGTTGTTTTCAGTTGGTATGAATCAAGCATAGCGTCTATAGATGATACCTTTGGGGTTGTGGAGAAATGATGGAGCTCTGACCCTTTCACCACTGACCTGGTGGTCATTTCCCTAGTTGATGTGTCTACAATTGGCATGATTGTTGGTGGGACAGTTGATGACCAAAGTAATGGCATTGCACTAGTAAATGTTATCTGTGTGGACGACTCAGAGTCTTCTGTAGTCTCTCCTTCTGTGGTTGCTGAATTTGTAACTACAGTGCTTGGAAATGGTGAATCGTCAGAATCTGCAACTATCTGCCTGGTGTCCAGAGTTCCACTACTACCATCAATGCAATCTGTATGGTGTAGAAAATTATCACTTCATTTTCAAATTTCTTTGTAGTGTCCATGATGGAAATAAAATCTACTCCAAATAAATAGTATGCAGATTGATTCAATTTTACCACTAAATAAAGTAAGAAACGAAAGGGCAGTTTATAAGCATGCACATTTCTTGATGGCATTCATTCCTGATAGAGAATAATACTGTCCCTGTCACATCAATGTCACAATAAGGTATCATAATAATATTTATTTTGTATCCCACAAAGTTTTTTGAAACCTATAATGTTTTAGCATCCTTGAAAAGACTGGCACATGAAAATAAAAATAACAAAAGTGTGTGAATAAATAAAACCACCTACCAGTGAAAAGTGACAACTTAACTTGAATAGAATGAAATTACAAAGAGAACCCTGTACTTGTGTTTGGCAGATAAAGATCTCCCACAAGCTACTTCTTCATGACTTAAGGGCAAACCAAATATAGTTCATCATGTACAGTGCTACTATAAATTTATAATCCAACCACCATCTCATGATTTTTTGTATTGAAATCACTACAGCGTCACACCTTCCCAGCACTTCACAGAACTGCCACGGTCACATCTCACATCCTTCGGGAGTTCAAGCCTCAGTCCAGCAAAACACTGCCATTTTTCACTGATGACTGACACTGAGCCAGGCTTGACTTTGACAGCTGGACAATCAGTGCTGACATTGACAGTTGTCATACTACTGTTACTATCAGAATTCAGCGTCTGCATGTATTTCTGCACCTCTCCTACACAGACACATGTTCCTGATGTATTGTTTGATGACATGTGAAAATGGACTGTGATGTTAAGCTGAAACAAACATTGGTTTGGTCAGATGGGTTCTCCACTGTACATACTATAATGCAGTAATAGCAAAAGAAAAATGGGTGCATCATGAGAAAGTGTACATTGTTATGATTTTTGTGGAAATATTTAAAAGCAAAAATACCACACAAATATTACTGCCTAGATGCCCTTTCATTGGTATATAAAACACCACCATACTACAATGAATTGTGCATATTTCATTTCTCTAAATACATTTATTTAAATTGTAAGATATTTTTCTCTCTGTTTCACTAAACATTTTAGTATCAATGCCAATATCTATTAATGTAGATACAGGACAAAATTATAACACACCCAATATAATGAAAAAAAAATGAGAGGCACGACGCTGGTGATTTTCTTACCAGGTTTGATGAATGGTCATAAAAACCAATTATTTGAAATGAAAATTATTGATAATTCACAACACTTTTCTATTTATTCACAAAGTTGACTTCATCACTCAATACATTTTAAACTTAATGACTTTTATATTTTATTCTTGTTATCATGTTTTTTTTTGGTAGTCAGTATTTCAATACTGTCTTGGTCCAATTTTCAAGAATGTCCTTATATTGCAGTGTAAACTCGGTAAAGATTATTGTACTTACTGTTGATGCGTTTATGATGGTGGTGTTATTTTCACCTATAACAACCTCAACTGATCCTTGACAATTACGGACCATTTCTTCCGACCATATTTTCAATAGTCGTGATATATCCAAAGACTGAACACAAGTTGGTTGAAGGCTATGGTTATCAGATGATATAACTTGAAACATGATAATTAAGTCCTTGTATGGCAGCAAAACTGATTTTTTAGACTCTTTCTGTGGCAAGCATTGGAGTGGGTTAAGATCTGGAAAACAGCAACATTAAGAAGGTGGGTTGTAAAACCTCAGTACCAGTAAATCTATCAAAGTATAAGTAATTACAAGTGGCTACAGTAACTACAGTTTAGTTTGGTGTCTTCATTTAAAAACTGCATAATAAATATTTCATCTGTTGAGCATAATTATGGAGAGAAAAACTATGTTCTTTGCGAATAATTAAAAGTTCCTGCGACACTAGTTGCTGCCTGATTTTGTCATCAAAATTAATGAATTGTAGGAAATAAGAGTAAGTATTTGAACAACACCTAAAACAATTTCATTCTGGCTGGAAGTTTAAATAATTGAATTCAAAAGGAATGAACTACATACTTAAGCTTTTCTCTCTATATAAAACAATGCACAGAACTATAAGGCTGTTTTAAGCAAATTGTATGGATACCCTTCACAAGCAAACAATTGCTGAATAGCTTTATTTTCTTATGAAAAAAACAACTGAGGCACCCTAAAGGGAAACTGTTTCATGATGCTGTAAAAACTATTCTATTTCAAAGGTGGTCTTTTTTAGGACCATGTTTTTCCAACAGAACTGGAGCCATAGATGCCAAGAATTTAGTGTGAGAGAATGTAACACTGCGTGGTGTCTACAATTTAATCCTGGTATCACTTAGTGGGTGCATTTCTGCATGAAAAATAAAGTAGTGAAACCTATAAAATTAAGCTATGGAATTTAGCTGTTACAGCCCACATCATAAACATATTCATTTCACTGTTTGAATGCCTCTAGGGTTTTATCTCCCAAAAGTCTTACATTAACTAACATTTTATTTTTGGCTCAAATTTTGGTCATGTATGTCAGATCTTTCAACATTCTTAAGATCACTTTGTAAAGCCATAAATCACTGTAATATTTAATAAGAGTAATATTTAACATTTTTGAAGTTGTAGGCACTTTACCTGACAGCTGATGGCCTATTTTTGTACACTGATATTTCACCATGGAGCCTACAGAAAAGCCAGTTTCAAAATATGTCAGTTTGGCATTTTTGGGGATCCCTGGATGTGTGCAGAATTTGACTGAGGAATAAAAGATTAAAAGAATAGAGATTGTTGACAATGATAAGTGACTTGTAAACCAAGTACTTAATTCATTAAACTACTGGCCCACTATCCAATTTTCTTACTGTATCTTACTTGTACACTTTGACACAATTGAGAAATATATTTTTCTATGGAAATGACACTGTGGAAGTTCATTTTAAAACAACAACTAGACACATTTTATTGCAGCAAAGGAATATAACTAGGACCACACTGTAAACTATCATAAAGCAGTTTTACCAAATTTTTGAGGAGAAGAAAAAAAGTGAATAACTTTTCTTATCAGGTTTAATAGTTTTGATATTTTAAGAGGGTTATGAACCTTTTGTTTTCAGAATTTAAGCCGCAACTTATCACACAATCTGCAGTCTGTCGAGGGCTACAAGCATACCAAATCTCTTTTACATCAATTTCTTTTTTTTTTTAAAAGTCAAGTTGTGATAGTTTGCCAAGTGGTCTTTGAGGCACAATGTGATGAAAGAATAAGAGGAGAAAAATGTTCTGCCTTTTCTTCCTTTTCCTTATCTTTCACTGGAATAAGTCATGTTACACACTTCATATGTAACTTCCTGCACATGTTACTTCAGTTCTCACCTTTGCAGACTGGAGTGTGGCTCCAATTTCCATCTGCTTTGCATTTGGTAACAGAATCACCAATAAGCTGATAACCACACTGGCATCTATATATTGCCACAGAGCTGAATCTTGTGGAACTGAAATCTACATTCCCATTTTTTGGAGGGACTGGATCTGGGCAACTGACAGCTGAAATATAAAAATTGTGCATCTAGCAGAAGTGTATGATTGTTATTTTATCAGACACTGCGAATGTGTAAAATAAATCTGGAAATGTAAAATTAAATTGCTGCTACTCTTAATGGAATATACATTTAATGGCCATTCAAAGCATCAGGCTGAGAAAAGTGAATAATTTTGAAACTACCACTGATTTCAGTTGTCTTACCTTAACTTTTCACTGACTTAAAATAGAAACAGGAAATTTTGGCATATGCAAATGAAAGTGATGCAAGTAACACTGATGAACAATTATTTAACTTACCATCACAGATGGGATCCTGCCCACTCCAGTTTTGCATGACCAACTCCCCATCCTGAGTCATTTGTCTGATACAGAACTGAAGTGCTGAACCTCGCAATACATAGCCTGGATCACATTCATACCTCACAGAATCACCAAGCCCAAGGCCAGTGAATGACACATGTCCATTAACAATATCCCTTGGAACAGTACACCTGTGTGCTGGCAGGAAAAACACCAGTAAATTTCATAGGAATTTGGATTCCGGTAAACTTAGCCAATTATAATAATACAAAACCTTTAACATGTCATGACACACATGACTTAACAAACAGGTCATTACAGTGGCCATTACATTCTGAAAAGCTTGGGGTAACTCCCATCAAGTTCTGTTTCTTTCTCTTAGCACTCATGACTCAAACAGGGGCAAGCAATATAAATTCAGATTAGACAGTCAGATGGTTGTCCTCACATTTAATTACGTAAATGGGAAACTGATTTGGCGTGCAACTTTATAAAAAGAGTTGACAGGAAGTACTTATAGACAAATTTTGTTGTGATGTAATTCAGGTCTCAACTGAACATACCAATACAGTGAGTAACTGATGCTGACCAGCCTTTTCCAGCAACACAAGATATGACAGAAGTTCTACTATTGGGATAAAATCCGGTCGGACAAGCCACAACTGCTTCTGTCCCTGCCAAAAGCTCCCCAGTGAAAATACTTTTTTGTCTGTATATAACTTTAATGTCTCCAGTGACATTAAGGGGCTGGCAAACTCCTGAGGAATATAAACAACATAGCAAAATTATGTGATGCACTTGCTGTAATGAGCAAATTGGGTATTGATTAAAAAAAGATTTTCATTTCTTTCATCTGTATCAAAAAATTGAAAAAATTATCATATAACATCACCTTACTTAGAATTCCGTAAGACAAAACCTATACATCACACCAGTTTTGCCTGATCAGAGTAGTTGATTTTGTATATTATGTTGCTGATACAATTGCTGTTTCAAGGATGTACCTTATGAAGAAGACTGGCCTCTGAAATATTTTTTTTTTTTTGGTCAGTTGCAAGTTTATGTACGCTCAGGATAGTGACGAATAGGTTTCTGCTGTAGCTTTGCACAGTATCTGAAAACTTATGTAAAAGTGAAATCTTGTTCAATTACTATTTGTCAGTTATTTCATAATGTTGCGACAATTTGATGGATTTTTTTCATTTAAGTGTTTCTTTATTTTTTTATTTTACCAGTTCTACACACTCTGCTTCAGCAAATGCACTGAAAGAAATGTGGAGACCATTCCTAAGAATGCAACTTAATTATATTTTCCACTATTGTATGAACATTATAACTATTTAAATACTGAATTCAATCCACTTCATGTTGTTGCTGTCGTTGTTTCAATTCTTTTGTACACTATTTGGACAAGACATTTATTACAGAACTTTACAGGCAATAATTTCATGGATATTTTGTTAAAATGCCACGATAAAATCTTTTCCATTTTCAAGTTTCATGAAGTCTCATATGTGTCTGGTACGGAGATCTTAAAGGTCTAAGAAAAACAAAAAACTAAAAACTAAAAAACATACATACCAATACATGTTTTTCCCAGGACAAGTGTCGCCTCACCAATCTGATCATATGGCCCAGTATACAGAGTTGTATTATCAGGACAATCACATTTGACATCTCCTGGCAAGTTTACACAGGTATGACTGCAACCACCATTATTCACCTTGCATTCATCGATATCTTGGAAAAAAAAGCAAAAGGCATGGCATAAAATTTTCAAATATTCAGGAACAATCACTTACTGCCATTTTTTACATTTTGCCATACCACGCTGATGTTTTTATGAATAAAAAACTAATCTCCTTTTAACACTAGTTTTTAATTTTTCATGCCCAAAGAACTGCAATTCATGATGATGATGATAAATGTCAAGTAGGCCTAACACATGGGGGTGCCAACGAATGAGGTTGTCACATTTGAGTTTGAGTGTGAGAGTACTACTGCTATAAGATCACAGTCTTGGGGAAAATAATATCTCCAGTAAACATGTTCATCAATATTGTTTCTTCATCTCTAACAAGATGTAAACATAGTCATAACGGAACTAAGAATTTATTCACAAATTCATTGTACGAATGAAACGAGACTCCCAAGTGTTTCCCAAATTTAACTAAGGACAAATGAAATATGTAGATGTTTTAAGGTTTCTGCTTGTCATGAATTATCCATTTCTAATCTTTTCATTTTAATGAAATATGAAGCAGTCAAACAATTCTAATTTCTATACAACAAAAAGAGTTCACAAACAACAACAATGTTAACAAAACACTGATGTACCCAGTTTTCATCATGAGAAATTACAATAAAATGAAAAGTTATACAACTGTTTACCTATACAAAGATGTCTAGAGTTGTTTGGATGCTGATAGCCTTGCTGGCATTGACAGGTAAAATCACCATAGTAGTTCTGACACAAATGTGAACCACAGTTTCCTGGAGTTGCACACTCATTAGCATCTGGTGAAAATGCAGTTTTGAGAACTCATTGCAGAAAAATTGCTTTCAACATATTATTTCTCCTAGTATGCGGTCAAGGCTTCAGTGTTGGTAAAGTGTGTTTGCGCACGGAGTTTTTTTTTCCCCCTCAAATTCAAGTATTTCTTTCAAACAAAGTGGCCAGAATATAATGGATTATTTTCATAGAGAATGCACATTGTTTAATACAACAAAGCTGGTAGTGAATTTCAATATCTTCTGAACAGCACATGAGAATTAATTCTTGATAGAGCATGGATATTTTGTCTTATATTAGTAGATAATCTGAGGTGTATTGTCAGTGTCATGATGACATATAACAACTGTGATAGCAACAAAACAAAAAAATTAATTTTCAACTCACCAATACAAGCAGGCAGGACATGATCAAACTTTATATCTGGCATACAAGTAAGTATGGCTAACCCTGATGGTTCAAAGCCTTCGTCACAAAGAAGTTCAACAGAAGTACCCACAGGCACTGGCAGTGTTGTGTTGAGATGGCCATTTTTAATTCCATTAATTGCAGGACATTGCAGAGCTGAAACCAAAATTTACGGTTAGTTTTATTTCTGGTGATTGGCAATATGTTTCTTCTCAATACACCTGGTTGTAACCAAGCAGACCATAAAGCTCAGCTATGAATAAGGAAAACTGAATCATTAAAATCTTATTCCTCATCTTCATGAGTGAAATGATTTGCATTGTCAGTAGTGAACACTCCATTCATTCAGATGTCCAAAAAATGAGGTGTGCATCAATCACATAGATCTTTTATCTTTACTCAGTGTCTTAGCAACACTGGTTTCCTTGGAACTTTATTCATTTCTGCTCCAAACACAGAATACAAAATATCTGAGTAAATAAATATAAAAGTGTTTCCTGGGAGGAAATAGACCATTTTATCTATCACACTAGTCCAAAATGAATATAGGCCAAGTATATAAAAAAAAAAATGTGCAGGCCTCAGGAGTTAATTAGTTTTACGTACTTTCACACACAGGTACTTCGTCTGTCCAAATTCCTGAGAGATTACAGTGGGAAAATTTACTCCCTATGAGATGCAGACTTGATTTACAAAAATATTCTCTTTGATATCCGTAAATAAGTTCTTCAGCTCTGGCAGTGCCACCATCGGGCGGGGGTTCCTTCGGGCAAGTAATTGCTGTAACAGAATATAAATTACTTCAATATGACATGCAACAGATATACTGGCCTTTGAATCAATGCATGCAAAATTCAATCGTAATGTTGGCTTTCACAATACTATCTTGTGTGTTATTATTAAATACATGTAGGGGAATTGTCTAATTTCCTTTTTTGCTAACCACCTGAGAGGTTTGGCACAATCACCTTCCTTCACTTGAAGGTTCTACAGAATTTAGAGAAAAAAGTAGGGTCCAGCTGAAAACATATTGAGGATTTTAGCAGGGTTTTTTTTTCAATATAAGCATGACATCAGCATGATTATGAACAGTACTGTACTTCTTGGAGAAGTGGTCTCATGCTCTGGTTTCAGTTTTATACTTCGAAAGACATTTTTCAAAATAAACAAATATAAAGAAGGTAGAACATTCTGAATTGTCTCTTATTCGTTTTGATGATGATAGAAGTATGATCATCATATTTTTTCACATTAGGTCATTATTAATTTCAACTTCTTCATCTCATATTTTTCTACAGGTCACAGTACAACTAATTTCATGCATATTTCCCTTATATAATGTGGTATAAATGAAATTAGACTGAAACCAAAAATATGTTCAGAAACATGATTTCCTCTGTAAGGGTCTTATTGTTACATTATCATTTTCACACGTGGCCTCTGCATTTAAATTAATAGCTCTAGAAGTACAACTCAGGACTTGCAGATAAGTGGTCATATTGATTCAATATTCTACAAATATTTCATATTCTACATTTTTTTTTATTGTTCAATTGTTTTATCTGTTCTATTTTCCATCCTTTTCTTTTGTTCTTGGTGTTTTTGTTTCTCTCTTTTTCTTTCTTTTTTCTGAAGAAGGTTTCTAACTGAAATATCGATTTGTCATCCCTTCTGTTTTTATTTTATTCGGTATTATTTCTTATTAAAGGCTTTGCCACATACAACTTTTTCTTTTTGCCATATTTTGACAGAGAAATGAATAGCACTTCACCTTCACATGATGGAATGTTTTCCCAGCCACTAGTTCCACAAGTGGCTGTACGAGATCCTATCATATAATATCCATAGAAACACTGGTAATAAGCAAGGTTTCCAAATGTTGTACCACTGACAGCTGTCAGGTACGCATAGGGTGGGATGGGAACAGAACCACAGTCTAGTTCTGCAAAAAGAAAAATCTTAATGAGAATTCAACTTAGAAATAACAAGGTTCATTACAGCAAAAATCATAAACACTTCAGTTTTTAGTGGAAAATAGCACCCAATAAAAACTTACATCCTGTTTAAATTTTATGTGTGTGTTGCTGTTGGGAGGGGGGAAGGGGGAGCAATGGAGGGAAACTAATCACACAAGTTTCAGAGTGTTGAATTCAGCAATTTGATTTAAAAAAAAAAAAAAAAAGGATCTGTAGAAGAACAAAAAGTTTTTTAAAAAAACAGGTTTCTTTACCTAAGTTACAAAACAAAATGATGATCATGATTTTATGACACCAATATTGCAGGAAATTGGATCAGAAAGATGGAAATAAGAAATACAGTATTTGAAAAGGGATAAGTATTACCAGGGCCCTGGAAAACATGAGGTGGAAATTTCAGATATCAACATGAATCCATTCTTTGCTTACCTTTACATGTGGGCAAATCTGATGGTTTCCATTGGCCTTCAACTCCACAAACAGTAGAGGCAGGACCATCAATACTGAAGCCTTCAGGACATGAAAATCTAACTGAAGTACCAAACCGCGACCTCGTCACATTTGGCATCAAGGGACTTAATACTGATAAGGTATCACAATCTAGGGAGAAATAATAACATTCCTGGTAAACATGGTCACTCACAAGATGTAATCATACATATAATACATTCACAAATTTTTCATGAATGCATGGTATGAACTATATGAAACTTTTACCATAAGTGTCTCCCTAATTTTTCCAAGGATAAATGAAATGTCTGGTCTTGAGATTTTTGCTTGTCAAGAATTACCAATTTCTAATCAGATATCTCTGTGTGGGACTTCCTTTTCCACCTAAACCATCCATCTACTTACTACTATTAAAGGTCTGCTTTTACGCAGCATTCAGCTTACCATATGAAATGACAGCCGCCCAGCGGCCATGATTAATAGTAGAATCTGAGACAAAACGGATGAAAAAGCCCTGATGAGATGAGATTCCTTCATCATGATGAAACATCGGACCTGACTGGTTCATAAGAAGAGGTGCTTGTAGCCCTGTTTCAGAGCCATAAACCTGAAAGATAAAGGATGAATGTCGGTAATCTCCCCACACTTATGCGCAGCAAATTTGAATGAATCATTTTAATTGTTACCTACTAAACGTTAGATTAGTTGTCCACAATGACTATAGCTCATAATAAAAAAACCTACGAAAAAAAACAAAAAAATATGCATAAACATAATAAACAACCATTCTAATAATTGAAAGAATCACGTGAAAGTTTGATTTCCTGTACACATAATCTTTACATTTTCCTGATGCTGTATAGATAAGAATCAAAACATTGTCCTATCATGAGTGTCATACATACAACTGCTTTTTATGCAGCATTGTAGTTTAGAATTTACAACCAGTTCTTCCATTTTTCTTTCCAGAAGCTGACATTATGATCCATATTGCACCCCCCCCCCCCCCCCCAAAAAAAATTCCTATTTGCCAAAGACACCTGTTGGAAATAAACAACAAAAACAAAAATACATAATGAATTCCCAACAAATTGCAATAAAATCAGCTATGCGTTTTTCCTGTCTCTACAGCTTTTTCTTTTTTTGTTCATCTTTTTGTCTTTTCTTTGCCAAGGTTCAACCTTATGCTGTGTCCAAATGAGTGCCACAGCTATTCTTTTCTTTCCTTTTTTTTTTTTTTAGTTTGCATGTGATTTATATCAACAGAATCTTTCCATACTTGGGCCTGCTGCAATTAAAGTATTGTGATGTGTCAAGTGGAAGGCCTGACCTGCACATAGTCTTTCCCCGCCTCTGTGAAGAAGTGTGGCAGAAACAATAATGTGAGCATTAACCCAGTCCTGTTTCTAGCCACTTGCCATGTACAGTTGAGGTCATTGGGATAGATGGAGGAGGAGAAGCCAGGAGACAGGATTAGCGATGAACTTGATGAGATGACAGTGTCACAACCTGGCAAACAGGACATAAATAATGAAGTGATAGAAAAACAAAATATCAATATCACAACTTAGAGAGACAAGCTTATAATTAATTAGATGACTTAAAGAAACTGCTTAGCATAAATGTTTTGACCCTTCAGTTGACTGACACTTTTATCCAGAGCAAATTCATGTGCATGCAGCATGAAAAGGCAGTAATGTATATTTAGGCTCCCATCTGTCACTGATGGGAAACATGAAAAAAGACATGTTCAATTATTTATATTGAATGATGGAACTGTTGAGCTATTAGATAACAATTTTTTGAAACAGCATTGTTAAGTTATGAATCCAAGTTTAATGAAGAAAATAAATCAGCTTATCAACATACTGAAGTAATGAATGAATTGCAAATGAATTCATGAATATGTTACAAAAAAGATACGCCTATGAGAGATGCAATGGTGTTGCACAAGAATTAAGAAAGAATTCTTTTTTCTATTACAAAAGATATCCATGTGTCAACAATTTTACATTGTGCAGTATTGGTTGAAGGGAAAAAATGAAATCTTCAGCTTGTCCACATATATCTCATATTATGTTTTACTTGTGACTCAACAAAACGACTATTGTTTCAATTTAGTTTCACGATACTTTACCAGACGTAATAAGGCCCTGTCCAGCACAAAAATTTAACTTAAAAAAAAAAGGGGGCCTGGCTTTGAAGTTTATGGAGGGCTAAAAGTGTCTTGCTACCAAAATGTTCAAATGTTTGACGCCATTAAGAAAAAATCTACGAATGAATGAAACAAATAAGCAATATTAGAAAAATTGCATATAGAGGTTAAAACTAAATGCTTACTTGCGAGAAAGCTAAAATGGCAGAAGTAGCTCTTTGAAAATACTGAACCATTTCCGTACTTTGATATTTTCTCTGTCTAATTATTGCAGAAATAATCAATCATTTCTATCGTTCCAGTATTCCAACAAATAAAATCCATTTTTTTTTCATCCCTTTGAAAAACTGCCATTTAAAAATATGTGAATGAGTCTGAATAAAGCTAGACAGAATTATGTTGACTTACCACTTTTGAATGAGGCAACAAAACGGCTGGAGCTACCTTTAGTGGTCACCAGACGCAGTAGAAAATACTGACCAGAGGAGGTGATTACAGGGGGAAAGCTGATTGATGCTGCAATAGCTGAAGTGCTGAAGTCTTGCTGAGCACTGGGTACTGATGCATTATGAGTGGAGTTGATATGGATGAGTACTGGTGCACTACTTTCCTTCCCATCATAAACAGTGATGTAATCCTGCCTCAGCAATGTTATAGTCCTGAACTGAGACATAAATTCTCATTACATTCAATATAACATCCTTTTCTTTTGTTTACAAATTCCCATTCCCTGAGTTTGTTACACAGTCTTTAAGGGAAAAATTATGATTATTAAATCATCTATGCTATAATTAGACCACGAGGTACTGCACTACAGTATATTTCAGAGTATCATTCACTAGCATGAACCATTTCACCATCGAAGTCATCACAAATGAAAAATAACTCATAATTTACATTGCTGAATTCAGTTGCTACTTTTTATACAACTTTGGCCTGTAACAGTATATAAGGATAATCTGGTATTAATTTATTGCTGCAGGTATCATGTTAAAAAAAGAATTACATACAAGGAACAAGTACAAAAAAAAAATCAATAATATGCTTTAATACATGACAGTCTCTGTCAAAATTATTCTTATGTATGACCACCTCTTATTTTCAGCTGTCAGCATGATATCCTTTGTGAAGATCAACTTCTCCATTAGCTGAGCACTTCATTTTCCTGTGGCCATAACCACATTTATCAAGCAAATACAAAATAGCTCAGATATTTTTATTACTAGGTGCTTCCTCAGTAGTTTTACCTGCAAAGACAAAAGTTCTTGACTACTGTCTGAGGAAAGGAGCCAGTCACAAGTCTGCTGGGGAGATCCCACACTGTCTGAGACCTCCACTTCAGTGTGAGGAAAATGGAGCTCTTTTTCAATGTCCCCACTAGACAAATCTTCACCACAAGGTTTGGGCACCACTGTCATATTTGTTGTTGCCGATTCAATATAAAATAAACTAATAATTAGTTGCCATAGTTGAATAAAATACTTCATAAAGGGGATGTCAATAATGATAGGTTGGATCAAAATATTGAATTCTGTTGATCATGACCTAAGGAATTGGTGAGAAAAATATCCATCCTGTTATGGCAGGCTATACTGATAAATGGCCGGAACTGCATACATGCAAGCAGAATTTTTCACAAAAACGTCAATCTGCATATTTTTTGTACATTATAATTTTAGACATACTTACTTTTAATTTTCAAGCTCACATGCAAATCCTAAGGTACTAATGAGGTGAAACATGAATCAAGACAATCTACAATAAAACTATCCTACCACTTTGGCATTTTTACCAATAAAAAATGTTTTTAATAGTCAGAAAATGGTTTAAACTTTAAACTATTGCAAAATGCATCACGAGTAACGAAATGCATTATCATCTGAGATGAATTTAGTTACAGCATATTCAATTCATTCTCACTGAACAGTTCAGTCTTGGAACAATGAAAACAATTTTTTTCTCTAACTATTATTGGTCAGACTGATGTCTTAACTTACCTGATTTCCAAGTTAGATTAAATCCCTTGGCTTCCACTGAATGATCAGTAGCAAATAGAAGGGTTGCTAAACTGCCTGTAGACCTGACAGTCACATTGGACACATTGCCTTCTAGTGACATCAGGAGTTGGTTAGCTGACATTTCTGTGCCATCATATACTTTGAGGTAGTCATATTTTTCTTCTATGTTTAAACTCTGTACCTGTAATAAAAAATCACCAGTTTACAATGCAAATGGTGATAGATATAGTAACAAAGGAGTCTACTTAACCCCTTCACTCAGCTGTGGACATACATTGTATCTCTTAAAATGATAGTGTGAGTGCGTTGTTCCGCATACAGCAGGAAAAAACATGTAGGCCCTAGATGAGAAGGGTTCATTTCTGAAAATTTGACTTTGGATCTTTACGTTATGTCTTGATTATTCATGTAGATCTATTGAAAACTGTGCTGAGAAGACATCATGTTTTTGGTGTCTTCACTTAAATCTTGAGGTGCTGCTGTTATTAATAAGCTAATAAGAAAAAATATAATTTTTGTGCACTGACCGTAATTTCCACAATGCTAGGTGGCAAAGTCTCAATCTTCCAAACACATTTCAAAAAGGGCGGATATTTATCTGGAAAGTTTGGTGAATGGAATGTCCCTGAAGCATTTCTCAATGCGCCCCCACAATGCTGAGAGGCCAATGAAGACGATGATGAAACAGAGGCACCTGTGAAGACACAATTATCATCATTTTAACCATAGGGTTCATTTACACAATTGTTATAGAGTTTAACTGCTTAATGGTACCTCTTTTTGTGACACTGTTCAGTGGCCAGTAACTTAATGATAGCTTGTGAATCTTCAGAATATTATGAAAAACTTGTTTGATGTGAATAAGAACAAAAAAATCTCATCTTCAGGGTGAAGCCATTTTTAGTATCATGTCAAGGCTGAAAATTTAGATCTTTATTCTTTTGCCATATATGCCATAAATGTCATAATATGGGCAGGTTTTAGTGGGACAAATCTCATGTTATCAAAATTTCCACCAAAAAAAAATAGTGAAAAAAAAACAAACACTTGATGTTTATTATATATCGCCTAAAATAATCATCAAAATGACAATAAATCCCTCACTTATTTGGCAGTCTTTCTCATCTGAACCATCCATGCAGTCCCAGTATCCATCACACAACCAGGTCCTGCTGATACACTTAGTGCCATCAGCACAGAAAATAGAGTTCTCTTCACAAGCTTTAAGTTCACAAACTGAGGAATGCAAGTCTTCACAACTGGTCAAATGCCATCTCAATGTTTTACTGTCAGCCAAGTCAGTCTTCAGATCACAGCACAGCTTGGTTGAAGGATTTGCTGTAGGTAAGAAGAGTTTATTGATCATGGTAATTTTTTTCTTGCAGTATCAAATGTGATTGCAAACTTCTGACATGATATGGTATATACTATATTTGTAAGAGATTTAAGAATGATAGTTTAACAGTGAACATTTTATTTTTCATTTGCAAAGGCACTGTCAATATTATTTTTCATCATTTTATTTAATATCTCTTATTTGCACTCATTTTTTTGTTTGCTTTTTTGGCTTAACATTAACGGCGTCCAGAAGTTATCACATCATCTTGACTGGGGAATGAAAATCTGTTTATATTTATATTTCCTTCAACATGGCTTTAAACTACTAACACCTACCTGTCAGTTATACTAATCTAAAGTATCATGTAATTTCACTGTAGCAAAGACAGACACAGAAAATAATAGGGATGGCTGACAACCATTTCTTTCCGCTCCCAAAATCCACACATACAATGACAACCACATTGCTAGCAGTATCAAGATTCCTCCAGAAAGTGGAAAATTACAGACCTTGTGACAGTTGTAGTCCATCCACAGCCCAGAACCCATCTTTCTCCACTGCTGGCTGCCCACTGGACCACTGATACAGTTCATCCGTAAGGCGAACAAATCCTGTTGAATTGGAAAAAAAATATAATAACTATATAAGTAATTACAAAAAGTGGCTGAAGATTTGTAGCATGTTAACTTCAATATGACATTAAATACATCTGTGTTGGGACTGGGCATCAACATCAAATTTGAGACTATGTGAAAACTTGCAATGACAAATTTGAAATTTCCTTTGCTAAAAAATGCCATCGTTTGTCATATAATTGCGATGACTTCAATTTTTTTCTTCAAATTGGGGTCTTTGAATATGACAAATGTTACAAGGAGAAATGTCCGTTTGTTTCCATATGCCATAGATAGTTTTATATGTTATACATCTATTATGATTATACTCTGCCTTCCAATTTAGATTGACAAAATAATATTATAAAAACCACAGAAAAACGAGGCTTTGCTACATACAACTTCTTTTTGCCCAATTTTGACATCACTTCAAATTTAAATTACACAGTTGAACCTCCCTTCCCAGAAAAAAAAAAAGGACAAAAAAAGCTTTGACAGATATTCCCTAAAGTCACAACAGTGCAAGAAATTTGCAATAATTATTTTATTTGCAGGATTTGAACAGAGATCTCAGTGTGAGAGGTTCATAAATAGAGTATACTAACTGAAAATAAAATCATCAAAAAATATGGTAAGAGAGATAACAAACTTTATACAGCATGCGTCAGTTATAAAATAGTTGCATGTTAAGAAAATCTTTGTTTCTTGTGTAAAATCAAGTGTCATGGTAAAATACCTACCTTATCATTTTGTTACCCTATAATACTGACATTATCTGTGTCTATGCCCCAACACTTACCTCCTCTGACGAAACCAAAGACATTTTCTACGAGGCATTGCAGAGGACTCTCCACAACATCCCTCTCACCGAAGGCCTGCTAATTCTGGGTGACTTTAACGCTCGAGTGGGAGCAGATCACTCCGCATGGCCAAAGTGCATTGGGCACTTCGGCATTGGCAACATCAACGAAAACGGGCAGCGCCTTCTGGAGCTATGCTCCGTAAACTCATTATGTGTTACAAACACGTACTTTGACCTTAAGAGATGCCAAAGAACATCATGGCGCCATCCCAGGTCTGGCCATTGGCATCAATTAGATCTTATTCTCTCAAGGAGGAAGAGTTTGGGCTGTATAAAAATAACTCGTTCCCTCCACAGTGCTGACTGTGACACCGACCATGCACTGGTAGTCAGCAAAATCAAAATTTCGGCCAGGAAAATATACAGATCAAAAGCCCCTTCAATCCCTAAGATCAATGTAACAGCAATCAGAGATGAATCAAATAGAAAGTCATTTGAAAAGTTATTTGCTGAAAGCATGGATAATGTCACCCAATGTGACTCGGTAGATGAAACATGGAACACTCTCAGTTCAAAAATTCATGACTGTGCCATCAAGTCTTTTGGACAGCATAAAGTTTCAAACAACGACTGGGTAGCCCAGAACAGCGAAATTCTCCTACCTCTCATTGAGCAAAAGAAATCTGCTTTCAATGAGTATAACAAAAATTGCAATCAGAGTACAAAAACTTGTTTGAAAAATGCAAAAGCTAAACTTCAGCTGGAGGTAAGACGTTGCGCCAACAAATACTGGACAGACTTGTGTAACAGCATACAAGAGGCAAATGAAAAGGGAGATATGAAAACCGCCTTTAGTCAGATGAAAGTAGCTCTTGGGCCAATCATCACCAAAAGCGCCCCACTTAAGTCTGTAAATGGTGAACCCATCACAGATAAAAATGAACAACTGAATAGGTGGGTAGAGCATTACTCTCTGTTGTATTCAACTGAGAAAAATATTCCACCAGATTTTGAGGAACACCTCCAAAAACTGCCAATAATGGCCGAACTTGACGCTGAACCTTCCTTAGTCGAGCTTTCCAATGCAATCGACCACCTGTCTGCTGGAAAAGCCACAGGAAGTGACAACATTCCTGCAGAGGTATTAAAAGACCTAAAAGGCCCACTATTACCACACCTGTATAATCTGTTACTGCAGTGTTGGAAAGAAGGCGTGATACCACATGATATGAGAGACGCCAAAATTGTCACACTTTACAAGAACAAAGGAGACAAAGGCGACTGCAACAACTATCGAGGCATATCCCTCCTCAGCATTACTGGAAAGGCTTTTGCTCGCGTCATCCTCTGCCGCCTTCAACAACTGGCGGAAAAAGTCTTACCAGAAACACAATGTGGCTTTCGAAGCAAACGATCAACTATTGACATGATATTTGCACTTCGGCAAATCCAAGAAAAATGTAAAGAACAAAACAGGCCGCTTATAACATGCTTTGTGGACCTAACAAAGGCTTTCGACACCGTAAGCCGATCTGGCCTGTATGCAGTCCTTAAATCCATAGGCTGTCCACCAACATTGCTAAAACTTATTGCATCCTTCCACACTGACATGAGGGCATGTGTCAACTTTGAGGGCTGCACATCCAATTCATTTGCTGTAAACAGCGGTGTGAAGCAGGGATGTGTTCTTGCTCCTACCTTATTTGGTATATATTTTGCAGCCCTACTCAAGAATGCCTTTGGTCAATGTTCAGGTGGAGTACTTATTAACACCAGAGTGGACGGCTCCATTTTTAATGTTGCCAGACTAAAAGCAAAATCTCGTACAGAGCATATTATGTTACAAGAGCTCCTCTTCGCAGATGATGCTGCAATCGTGGCCCACGATGAAACCACGCTCCAGGCTCTCATCAAAAATTGCGCAGTGGCACGCTCGCAATAGACTTCAAGGCAAAAGAAACATACCTGACAAAACGACAGAGGCGGAATGAAAACACTCGCCAAAGTGAACCCAAAAGACTGACCTGCAATCACTGCCATCGCACTCTCGGGTCAAACATTGGTAGAATAAGCCACGAGAGAAGCTGTCAGTCAAAGTGAAAGTGAATATTCTAGCTGCTAAGACCGTCTGTAAAGACGCTAAAGGCCATATATATATATATATATATATAATACTGACCTGTTGCATACCTATCTCAGTATAGCATCCCCTATCCCCTCCTTTGCATATCATTTCAGATTTCAAATTCAGTGACTAAGTTCAAGTGGTATAGCCAAACATCAGCAAATCTTATGTGTTCAGATGTCTCTGATCTGTAATAATAATAATAGGGCCAGAGCAATGCAGAATACTTCACCCATGATTATTGCTATAATCCTCTAATCTCTTTAACTTACCAATCCAGGCTGAAACAGTTGACACATCAACATCATCGACATTGCTAGCTGTTTTACTTTCATCAAGTTGCTCTTTCACAAACTGGCTTACCCAGTCCTGCTCACAAAGGCTGCTAATTTTGACTAGATTTCCACCAAAACTGGTGAAGAACAAAAGATCAGTATGAAATCGTGGGGTATTTGCCATATTGTTGTATCCAACAATTTGCAGATTTTGAGGTTTTGTCATGAAAATAGTTCTTTCACTCCTAATTTCAATATGTATAAGTGTCATTCCAACCAGTTAAAAACTGTTCGAGGTATGTATTTCTGATGCAATGTTGTCTTCTGACTATACACAACTCTTCAAAGTTTGGATTCTCATTAATTTTCTCGAAAAGACTAAAATGCTCATATAGCAATATGGAAAGTACCCGACGAAATATGCAATGCATTTAAGAGAAAGACATCGCGATTTGCATTCAAATCATGTTTCTCTATATCTTTTGTGAAAAAAGTATGGGAACATGATGTAGGGTCTCTTAATTCCTTTTTGTCCTCCTCATTGAAGAAGAAACCAGATGCAAACCATGTGCTGACACAAAAATATTAAAGTAAGTGAATTACATGCATACAGTTTCTGGTTTCATACAAATAGTAGTGTAATAGTGGATGCCTCAGCAAGTGCAATATTGTACCTTCTTTTAAAATGGTAGAGGTGTGCCCCTTAATGTGAGTTTTGTTGATTTAAGAAGTCAAAGTAACATCCGCTACATGAAACCACATTGGTCCGTTCTCCTAGTCAGTATATGTGAACTGTTGGGGTAACAGACATAACATGCCACAGCAGTTTCCCACTCATTAAATTAAGGAACAAATGTAGCATGTCTTTGCTGCAATGTCTTCAATGATTTGACTAACCTCTTGCATAGTGCTTGAGCCTGATCCCAACTAAGTGCAGCCTGGGTCACCTTATAGCATCTATTACTGTAAAGTGTCCAACCTGGTTTGGGTGACAAATGAAAAGTTCATGGTCATATATTATACGCTTTGTGTACTGTCATTCTGACTATTTACTGAGTAGTCTCGCATATACTGGGTAATCTAGAGAGACAGTCGTAAAAATAACATATCCTGTATATTTTAAAAGTATAACAAAAGTCAAATTATTTCTTCAACGTCATTAACTGATTGCTCAATTGCAAGAAATTACAGCACCACGGCAGATATGAAAAGAAAGGAATTGTTCATTTCATTAGATACGTGTGCTTTGTATCACACTTTCAAAACAGCAGTTCATTAACACGGTTTCGATGAGTTTGCTCTGAACCGCTGAAATTCCAATACAGAAGGATAGTCCTGGCTTGCTGTTACAGGGCAACAAGAATAGAAGACGGTGTAGGTTATTCATCAAGAAACATCATCGACTCACCTTGTGGACAGTGGTGCCAGATTGATGAATTCCTAATGCCAATATCATTTTTCAAAGAGTCACGATTTTTCCAATTCTGTTTCAAAAGGTAAAACAAATGATTTGATTAACGGTAAGGTAATTTGTTGAATGAGATAAATCGCTAACGTGTACACATTTTTGTTTCGTCCATAAATCGGCTTTTTTCATGGATGTCTTCGTTCATTCACAAAAGTAAGCAAATTGTTCATAATTTATTTCCACCACTCGAGGATTATCCATACTGGAATCGTAGGCATTAAAATGGTGTTGAATTATCTTCCGTTGGTATAACTTCAGTGCTGCTTTCTGGATTACAACGTATTTGCAGATTAAGGATGTGTGTGCGGCGTAAAAACGCCGTGTAAGAGCTTCTACTTGTATTTCAATAGGAAAAATGAGAAAAAGCATTTCGCAGTCTGATTGTTTCTCCACCTTTCACAGTATAATTCCCTTCTTTCGAAAAAAATTGTCACTATTCCGAGGCTCCGATGGGGCTTAGATATTCAGACACTTATAAAAAAAAAAAGGGTATGTGATTGTCCTTCTGTAAAGTATAACGATGCTTATCATAATCATTATCTACTTTGTAACGAGATAATTCTTGTAAAAAACTCGCAGTAAATGTACGTTCTTTTAACCAAATATTATAGTATAGTAAATCACCATCTAAAGATTTCTGGTTCACATTGTGCTTGTGACCACTTTGTATAATGACAACAAAAGGTTCTCATTACATTTTTTTTTAAAGTTTAATTGAGTGCACGGTCATTGGTAATTTTTATTAGAGATCGGCTGACCCTTCCAGCGTAGCCCAGACTGAAACATTTTAGTGAAATGAAGCTTCCAGAACTTACGCCTCTTCCCTATTTCAATGGCCATGAACTGTACCGTCATTGGTTTCTGCGTCTCACGCTTCTGAACATGCAATTAAAATGACTGAAATTATCACATACCAGATCGCCAATTTTCTGACGATATCACTATTTGAATCCACATAATTCGAAGGTTAACCAAAAATTTCTCAAGGTTGTGCACAATACAGGGTATATTATTGTTATGGTTATTTTATCACTGATGCCACCTTCGTCAGTAACCTTATCATTCAAGGGCAAGGAGTGGTGAGAATTTGACACCATTATGATATTCATTGTTTTCATTATTGTCTTGGGGGTTTGATGATACACAAAATATCACAAGACGAAAAGTTGGTCTTTAAACCAAAATATC
Source organism: Onchidella celtica (assembly GCA_963931925.1). NCBI lineage: Eukaryota > Metazoa > Mollusca > Gastropoda > Systellommatophora > Onchidiidae > Onchidella > Onchidella celtica. Next base: position 16,905,699 of record OZ007568.1, on the reverse strand, counting down.
TTGCTTGAAGAAAAGGAAGGAAGAAAAAAGGTTTCCTTTCTGAAGACATCATTTTCCTACTGGTAAGAAACAATAATAAATTATTATTCACGGCACTGGCCCTTGTGTAGATTCATCTTCGTTACTGGCCGGAGATGATTTGAACATGGCAATGAATCTTTGACCACAAAACAGTATAGATCTATCTTTCTGTCTGGAGAGGGACAAAAAGAGAGAGAGAGGGAGAGAGGGAGACAGCGAGAGAGAATGAGAGAGAGAGAGAGAGAGAGCTGCTGATATTGAGAGCCATGCACACTACAAAATCTATAATGTATATTATTATTGCCCGTTGCACAAAATGTAATTGACGCAGTGAAAATACTTTAAGAGTTCAAAGCTAGCCAGTACTTCTATTATCTCAATATTCGTCCCCTGGGTTCTTATGCAGTAGACAATGTAAGCCTGCACACAATGGCTACCACCACTTCCATAGCTGTAAACAAAAACGTTAGAGGGGAAGGGGAGGGGGGTCGAAAACAACGCTTGCATTGTTCTGCCACCGCAGTCACACGATCTCCATTCATTCATTATCTGGGTGCGGTCGTCAAGACTTGCCCTCGAGGTTACTACTTAACAAGCTTCTTTAATGAGCCAAAGATAAAGTTACTATATAAGCGTCTCTCGACAGAGTGCGACTCTACATGATGATAACGGAACAAAGTTTTCAGTAAGCGTGTTTATGGGATATCTTTTATCAGCAGAAAAATTAATACGCTCCGATTTTCCACGCTATTCGTGCTGTCGTGTATATTCCTTATCAATCTCTCACTCTCAAACTTGTTTTTTTAAACCATGTTTGAAATACAATTCTTGTTTTAACTTACTATTTTTGCCACATTATAGATCTGGCACTCATGCTTGTTGCAGCGCAAATGACACATTAAGGATGTGCCGCTGTAAATTTCTGGATACTGTGTTTGTTTTATTTCAACCAGAGGTCAGATTTCATTAGTATTTGAAAGGGGGGCGTCATTATGATGTTGGAAAGCCAGTACTCGCACGGTGTACCGATGGTGGTATGGCATCAAACTGGGGTTTGTTCAGTAATAAAATTCTCGAGGTCCAGAGGTCGCATTTGACCATACGTAAATTAATAGCCTTAACAGGCACTGGAAGATAGATAACTGTAGTCATGTTGATTAATATTTGTTCATAGGGTGACAGCAAAAGATCTTTATTGTAGATACAGATGGATGGGTCGATTTATCCATCAATCTACTTATCCCCTCTTTTCCCCTCTCGCCCATTCACCCATCGATCTGGCCATTCATCCCACTCACTTACCCATCCATCCACCCATCCATCCCAACTGTCCCTCCATCCATCCATCCATTTTACATCTTTACATCCGCTCGCCCGTCTGCCCCTGCCAGCGAGCCAGTTTGTCTGCCCTCTGTATATCTCATCATTATTATAGTAAATTCAAATTTGTTTGTTTTTCAATAGCAAATCCACATCTTCATCTAAGTGTGGGGAATGCCCTCATCTACGATAACTAAAACAGCCCCCCTCCCCCCCCCCCCAGAATGCAAAGCTCGACAATGCTTACCTTAATTCCAGCAGACTCGGCGCTGATACAAGAAATGAGGATAACGAAGAGGATGGTGATAATAATGAGGAGGGATGAGCTGTGGATTTCTGAAGAAGTGTCTGGTAGCTCTCGGGCCATACCCCTCCTCCCCCTTATGAAGGTGGACAGGGGGGGCACACGATGGGAGACTGGGTTCCCAAACAACGCTCACTGTTACCCTGGTGTATGTGGCGTCACAGTAAGATGGGGAATAAAATCCAATGTTTGTCTGCGTTTGGTGACACACGAGAGATTAAATGTCTCTCTCATCTTGATGAAGATTTGCTACATCTGCAAAGAGCCATTCTGAGGATAAACGAAAATCAAATCTCTGATTCATAGTAAAACGAAAGAAAATAGGGGTTCGTTGTTGTTGTTGTTTTTTTTGCGCTTTTTAAAGGGGGGGGGGTGGAGAGAAGATGACAAGAAGAAATGCTAATCAAACCCAACAAATGGATCTGAAATGACAATTTTCATACACATCAAATGGTTTAAACAAACATGCAAGCAAACAAAGACACACTGCATCAAATCAACACAAGATATGCCACCTTCATTTCTTTGTGAGTGACTTCCTGTATCTTATCTCTGTCTTATCGTCATTGCACACGTAAACGCAGTACAGACGAGTTTGCTGGCGTGTTCGTTTTTTTCTGCCAGTTCTTATTTGTTTATTTGACACTGTTTCAACATGGTACTGATAAGGATGAATATAATGCTAGTTCTGTATGACCAAACAGATTGATCTTTTCCAGCACCAAAGATAGGGGTGGGGTGGTTGACAAAATGCAATGCAATTGATAGTTGTTGTTGTTATTGTTGTTATTTTGTGCGATCCGACTTGTACATTGCTCTTTCAGCCTGTCTTTTCCTGGCACTCGTATTTCTGTGTAATACATTGAATGATGAGTATGTACACACAAATTGTAGCCTACAATCCTCGACTATTAAAATTTGTAAATTATTTATACTCATTGCACAATTCAAAACAAAATCATAGGTGAAAAGAAGCGTACGACACCAAAGTAAGTAACCTTCACAGTTTCCTTGCCATTATATGCATCATCTATATTTACATCCTTTGGGGGTAGCCCAGATGTCCCTTACATGCATGAGAAAAAATGTCGACACATTTCCATAAGAATAAACACATGACCGGACACACACAAAATACACAGTGACACATAGCAGGGGAACGGGGTGGCACACATTACTTCACAATGGAGGGCGTACCGGCCTTTTAGACGAAAGAAGTTTATTTTGTTTTCTATGTGAATAAATTGATTCATCTACAGTCCGTGTCAGGCGCACACCTCCTGTGCCTTGATTAGTGTGAGTGGTTGAGAGTGGGACGATACCATTAGTGGCAGGATTTAAGGGTTTAGAGACAAGCTTTGTAGGGAGAGTTAAGGCCTTCGACTAACATGACAGTTCAGAGATGGAACCTCAACAGTTTATAACACACGGAGACCAGGAAGACAGGCTAGACTTCATATCTTTTAAAATTGCATTTTTGAATCCAAATCAAGTGGGATCTCTGTGATAGTGCAGAGAGGCGGGTGGAGTGAGTGCATAATGCAACTGCTCAGCTCAAATTATCAATATATTGATTTGCCTTTAAGATCAATACATTATGATCAAACACGACAGAAGTGTGAAATTGTATGTGAGACTGAGTGTACCGGTATGTCGTCATCATGTATTTTTCTGTATGCGCTTGGGAACATATTCACTGGGTCGATAATACAGACAAAGGCGGGTCTGCACTGTGTATTAGGGATAGTGAGGAGGCATAGTGTGGCAGAAGAGAAAATATAACAGAGTTAGGAAGGCACAGATGAGATAAATGAATGTACCGTGAAATTTTCATTTATACAAAACAAACTGGAAGCATTATACCTGCTAACTGTACTGAACATCGACAGTTATAAAAATTCAGGCCGAAACAGAGCTTGGGGGAAAGCCGGCGACGAGAAGTAATAATAACCGCTCATATGACAAGACGATAGAACAAATTCTATGCACTGAGTTAAAAAACGTGGCAAACTAAGAAAAAAAGAGGAGAAGAAGAAGGAGAACATGTATTATGCTGCAAAGCTGCCCGTTAAGAACAAACAATAACAATGACAATAACCAACCACAACAACAAAACTACAAGGTAAAATCCAAAAGAATTAAAAATGGAAGAAATAACTAGCTTCTGAGATCATTTTAATCATGTTCTATAATGCAACATCGTTTGGCCCTTGCCGGGACTGTAAGTCCAAAAGCGCATTATTTCTTCCATTTTAAATTCTTTTAGAGTTTATTGGGGGGGGGGGGGGGGTTTCATGTTGTTGCTGTTTTCTTTCCAAATGCGAGGCTTTGCGCCTTTTATTTTTTTAATTTTTGGCGCCAAAAACTTGCTGCGATCCCATAGTTTAGGAGTTTTTCATGCACTGCAACTGGAGTGAACACAGAAAAAACAACGAGAATTTCATGGGGTGCTGGCGTCACATACAGCACACTGCATCGAGGCGATGTAGAATTATAAAATACGTCTTTTTTAGTTTCATAATCGAAAAAAAAAAAAAAGATGCTAAAGTAACTCTTCATCATTTTAATTGAGAAGCTATATTTATATGTTAAAAATGCAAATTTTGATAGTAGATATTTTTTTAATCAATTTAATAATTCAGTTTTAAAATGGTGAAATGCTACTAAGCATTTTCAAAATTTCGCAAAATGATATTTTTTTTCCAGCTGACATTGTAAGTTCAGTTTGTAATTCTTAATGCAATGCAATTACGGAACTCAGATTGGATCAACAAATGGCAACATGTTATTTATTTCAGCGAACTCTGCGTTTATTCGGTACTTTGTGGAGATTGTTAAACTTATATTCATTATGAAATCAGTGTGAATACAGTCAAGTGTTCTTTATTTAATACAAGGATGAATGATAATCCCTGTTGGTAGCACGCATCACTGATTTCCATTAACATAACAGATCTAACGGATCTATCTCGGTTTAACAGGCCAGTTTAATGTAAAACGTGACTTGAAAGTATCTCTAATATAATAGTGTTCTCATTTTCTCAAAGTCTCAAATAATCAGTTGAAATGTTTTTTTAAAAAACATTTTTTCTTCTTAATTGATTTCGTAATTTGTCATTACAAGTAACGTCACGAGTCATCCAAAAATGTCACAAATTCAAACAAGTTGAAACTTGTGAAGCGGAAAAATGAAAACAGGTTAAAAACTACTTCAAAACCTTAAAAGCTTTAATTGAAGCCACGAATTATAATGATGTTATGTCTCCACTGACAATTTTTTTATCTAATGGCTGTGGTCTTTTCACTCTTGTTACCAATCTCCTAATACCTAAATATATAAATCCTAAATTGAAGTGAAACTTCACTCTTAATTAATTATGACGCCATCATTCATTAATATTTTGTGGCAGACAGAAAGTCTAAGCTAAATTGAATACAGTGTCCATGTTTATTAAGTATGGAATTTCGTATTAAAACTGACTTTCCCTATCCCACCTATCTGTCTCCAAAGCCTATCAAGATCGTCAGTTAGAGACTGTTTCTCATACTGTTTTGACGCGGTATGAAATCACACGACCGAATCACATAACTAATGAATAATGATTTATAATAACGTTTCTGGTCTGTCGTCCTACCTAGTGTAATCTTTGTGTGGTGTAGAACAAACTTCTAACAAAGTTGATCAATACATAAGCATGGCATTCGTGAAATCTAACCATTTCCAACGAGGGGCATTTAGATAATCAGTTAGGAAACTCTGACTTCAAAAATAACTTAAACCTTAAGAGAGAAAGTCTTGAATGAAAGTGCACAATGACGGGTGGCCATAGTGGTGGGCAAGAACATAAATTGTTAGTTAGCTGCGTGGTGGAGGGATGAGTGGATGAATGGACGGGCGAACAGACGAATGGATGGACAGATGGATGGACTGCTGGATGGACGGACGACGGGCGGACAGACTGACAGACAGACGGATGGATGGGTGGATGGACAGTTAACATGACAGACGAATAGGACGGTAAAATAATTAAAAGACAGATTCTATGAACGCAGTCCTACAGAACTTTAAATCCCTTGTAGGAAGTAGTGTAGAATATCCCATTCCCTTCGCAAGCTGGTGATCCCCCACTTGCCTTGGTATGTACCATTTTCACCACTTTTTCCAAATAAAAACCAAAAAAACTCAAATCTATAACTGAATAAACACTACCTGTATATAATATATCATGGTTGGAAAGGTCTATTCAAGAGCTTTCATTTTATCTGTTTCAACTGGATCAACCAACTTTCATTTCCATTCTTAGAATGTGAACTAACAAACCCATCACTTCCTTGTAGGTGCATACGCAGTGGGTGGCGAATGAAATAATTATGTAATTCAGGACGGTAGTGCCAGTGCACAACCAGTTTGCACCTGGATGGTATCTAGCCTTTGAAAAACACAATGGTTAGTTATAGCCTCTTCTCAGTCATAAGTAGATAACTAGCATAATACTGTGTAATTTATTTGATGAAAGTTAACTCCTCCACGAATGTCAGTAAGTGTTCGTCTAAGGTCAGACATGTATTACACTCATTTTTTTTTCAATAACACATGGCAGTCCTACTGATGACGAGAGTTAGCAGAATAACAATGACATACCAGAGGGTGTCGGCCTTCGCGTCCTGACAACGAGCATACCACAGACTATCCACTCGCTGTCCCCCCTTTGCCGTTATAATAAGCGGAAGCGGGCAGTTAACTTACTGCGTTACTCGCCAGCATCCAGAGATCGTGATGTGCCTATCGCAGTGAAACATGCTGGTGATGGCTAACAACAGCGCCGAAATCAAAAACGAAAAAGTGCTTCGTTGGTTACTTACATCCACAGAGGGAATCGGGTCCGAAATGAGCAAAAAGCACTGTTTGTTCTATTCTTGCTTCAAGATACATAAACTGAACTGTCTTTAAAGTATTTTTCTTCGTATTTTGTCCAACCCCAAAGATCATACATCCGTTAAGATGTGATCGACTTTGGTCTCTTTCAGGTAATCGAGACACATAATGTTCAGGATTGTTTTTAAATTCATTTCAGGATACAGGTGTCTGCACGTCATGTAGCCTTCTTTATACTGGTCTGCTATACAATAGAATAAGGAAGTTAAAGATTGCTCGTCAGGTCTATTGGATGAATAGACGCATGGATGGATGGGTTTATTTGTATGTCCCTCTTTCTGTCTGTGTCTGATCTATCTATCTATCTATCTATCTATCTATCTATCTATCTATCTATCTATCTGTCTATCTACCTGTCAGTCTGTCTGTCTGTTTGTTTAACTGGTTTAGATGTTTTTCCTTGGTAACATATTATATGCATCTACTAATTTATTCATCCACATAACCCTAATAAACACACGTCTCCCATTTCTTGCCCTTGTTTCACCCTAGCATAAGGTCCACGCTAAGTCGCCTGTCTCTCTTAAGTTCCTTGTTCATCCTTCCCTTGTCTTTTGACAGAAGGTACACTGCCATGTGCCATCAATTCTACATACAGAATAGGCAACTCCTACTTGACCATTGCAGCCAAGTGACAAGGGGGGTAACACACACTCTATATGTTGTCTGTCCACCGGGTTGTTGTACTTGTCACCTTATAGACATGCGCCTAAAGGTCAGGTTTATTTATGGACTCCCTATAGGTAACCAACAATAAGGTCTACATTGTTATAAAGCGTGCGTGCATTCTCCCCTACCCCCTCCCCCCCCCCTCTCTCTCTCTCTCTCTCTCTCTCTCTCTCTTTCTCTCTCTCAATAGATGTTTGCGTTTTTGCAAACACACTATTACTTATCATTAGTCTGTACCATATCATTTAATAGAAAATTAATTTCAGACACAAAAGTATAATTATTACTTTCAGTATTTTTTTTTTCAAATTAATTTTCGATGCAGAGATTAGATGTTGCTGAAAGAAAATGAAATAGAGAACAAAAAAAAAAAAGCTTATTCATTTTTATTTTCTGTCACAAACGAATGAAACAATATAGATCTATCGCTGTTGTATTAAGTTTATGCGACACGTATTAGGCCGAGATCTTTTGCTGCTCAAGGGCCTCAGCCTAATCCTGTTGCCCCCAACAATACATTTTAGGATAATGGAGGCTTTTCTTAATACTTGGTAAAAGGGCAAGAGCAGTTTGTAGTCATAATAATAATAGTATTATTATTGTTACTGTTATGATTATAATATTATTGAATTATTATAAAAAGAAAGATAATTTTGGTTCCTCATTTCCCCACCTTTTCCTCCTCACCTTTTCACACACAATCCGAAGGAAAAGTATTTGCACTTCCAGCTGATTTCCTGCACATTATTTGAAATTCATTACGTTTCACGGTGACTTCCCCTCTGCTCTCTACTTTAAGGGAAACTACAGACTAATAAAATACCCAGACCTTAATGATCCCATTGTGTGACATCACAAAACAGAGAAAGGTCATGAACCATCCGCCATTTTAGGTTTACGGTAGCGACCGACGCTTCAACATAGCTACAATTTTGAATGATACCTTTTTGACGCGTCCATTGAACGTGGAAGTTTGGTTCCGTACCAAGAAATTAATGTATTTACAACCAATCTTGACAAATAAAAGAAATTTCTACTGCAGATAGAACTAGAATCGGAATTTTCCGAGCGGCGGCCATGTTGGTTATACAGTCGCCACTCGGGAAATTCCGTAAAAAACGACATAGCCCGAAGCTCGTGTTTCCAGTCTGGTTAATTTATTAGTCTGTGAGGGAAACACACTAAGAAAAGAGGGGAAAAAAAACACCAAAAAAATATCCACCACAGGCCGGATTTTCCACGTGTTTGGCCAAACGTTGGACAGTGCATATCCGTACATCGCATTCAATTCGATGGCGTGGAACACACATCGGAATACTATATTACTGACCTTGTTAATTTGCATAGTTTTAAAAAATATGAATCGGCTTAGTAGCAAAACAATCCGACTTCTGCTCCGAGGTTGCGTGATCTGCGCTAATAATATACTTGAGTGTACGTCGATCACCAATGGCTACCCCAACCCCTTTTCGCCTGATTAGTCAATCTGACTACCGCCCATTGATACAACCTGACTAGACCCTCACGCCCCCAGGTCCATCTGACTATTCCATGTGTTGTCACTTTAAATTCGTGAACACCATACCAAGTTTTGTTTCAGCAAACCTTCACCAGTCGCGCTTTTGGTAAATAAGTTGTAGGGATATGCACTGTCCATATCCATAGAGCATGTTGTACGGATATACACTTCCTTGGCGAATAGTATGTAAACCCTATATGATGTAAATAAATATTTAGAGAAGTATCGATGAGTCACTAATGTTTAGTGACTGGAATAATTTTATTACATCTTAATAATTATTACTAATGTCAAGGTCTAACGAGCTTCACTGTTTTAATACCCAAGAGCTGGAGAGTGAGAAGAAAATTCCAAAAACCATTTACTGGACAATATGATCAAAGCTGATGTCCTATCTAATCTGGGGATGAAGGGCCTGGGATCCAATATTTATGTGAGACCTTGTTTGACTCTAAGCCAGTTTCGATTTTAATTCTTTTCACGATCTCTTCACGCTACTGTGAGTATCGACAGTAAAATTACCCTCTGGCATTTGAAATGTTAATCAGCTACAGGAAGCTTGTGGATTAAAAAAAAAAAATAATTAAAGGATACTAACACTAGGAAGACTCACTCTATAATGCAAAGCCGAACTCCCAAAGACAATAACACGGTTTTAATTACTCTTTTGCATTGTATGAGGGTCACCAACAGGGAACAATGAATTAGGCCTTGATACTCCTGGAAAAGAAAAACAGATTGTAAATGTACGTTCATTTTTTTTTATTAGGTGATTAAAAGAGGCACTTCCTCGGCTGTACATGGTCGTTAAAGTGCCGCTCTGTCGCAGGCTACACAGATGCCTTTTGTATCATTCCGCCACAGTTTAGTGACTATAAAACACCAACGGTCAGCTACTGGGTGGAGCAAAGACCTGCAAGGAAAGCCAATGTCTGAACACTGAGACGCATACAATACCAGCATGATGAAATATTATGATTGGCTGAAACATAGGCCTACGTTTTGTTTCGTTTCTTTTTTTTTTTCCCCTGGTCCGGAGTCGGGCATGTTGTGCTAGACGTTCTATTGCTCATCCCTGGCCGATCGAGTTTTCACTCGTGACGGCGATTGCGAATATGGCAGTACTCTTTAGTTGTGATACGGCCCCATAAAGGCAGTTGGAGACTGTCGGGGTATCTGGGAGGTATCGGGATCTGAGATGTTTTAGTGCCGGCATACTGGCTCACGAAGTGGGTTGAAACGATTTAGATGTGCGTTCAACTGGACATGTCCCGTCCTCATACGCTGTATAATTGTCGCGTATTTACGCTCTAGTGTCAATATCGGGTCTTTGATGTCTGGTTTGGTTTGGTTATGATACACCCTACGTCCTTTATCCGAGTTTGCCCACTGATCTAACCATTTCCTGCGTCCGTGAGCGCGGATTCTGGCTCGGGCTGCTGCGTAAGACGTTGGGTGCTTTGGCTGTTCGCCTCTGGTCCCCTGTTTCGCTAGGCTATCTGCAACCTCATTGCCCCGGATTCCTATGTGCGCGGGGATCCACTGGAGGTGGACCTCGACACCGTATCCACTTATGATCTGGTGGCAGATATGTCTGATTTTGTCTGCGCCATGTGCCTCGAGCTTATGGTTGAGCGATTGGACGGCCATCAGTGTGGCCCTTGAGTCTGAGAACACAACAATATCTTCTGGCGATACTGTTCCGTTTTCAAAGCCGTTGAAAACCGTAGTCAGTGTCCTCCAAATCGCTGTCGCCTCAGCGTCGAAGTTGGAGCCATTCGCCCCGCATGGCCCATAGATCTTATCGGTGTCGGTGCCGTCAGAGTAGTATATGATTGCTCCGTACCCCGCATTCGTAGTCGCCTGTACTGCCGAACCGTCAGTATAAGCCTTAATCATGTGTGCTGGGTACGAGTCAATAGTTTCGCCAGCGGCCGTTTTCAGGATCGTGGGATTGACGTCCTTAGTCACGTTTGTGTCTAGAAGCGTGGTTTTGACCACTGGTGGTTTCAGGGAGGCGTGAGGTGGCTCTTTCGTCCATAATCGAAGGGGCATTCTGTCTTGTTCTAGCCCATACTCCTCAGTTAGCCGTTTGGCCTCGCCCAGGAACGACTTCTTCTGAAGTATTTTCGGTGGCGGGTCGATTTCGATCGCCTCCCGCGCCGGGTAGTCCGGCTCGAGCCTTTTTAACCTCTCGTACTGCTGTAGTACGCTTCCTTCCCTCCTGGTTGCCAGTGGTTCCACATTGGTCATGATTTCGAGAGCATTCGTAGGAGTGGTTTTGAGGCAGCCTGTTATGAGTCTCAAGGCGCTGTTCTGAACTCGGTCCAGTGCCGACAGCGTTCGGTCGCTGGCCATTGGTTGCAGTGGTAGGCTATATTCTAGTCCTGCTCGGACGTAGGCTAGATATAGCTGTCTGAGAACCTTCCCAGTGGCACCCCAGTTGGTACTGGCGAGCGTTTTTAACAATGTCAATCGCCTCCTAGCCTCAGTCTCGAGCTTGCTGACGTGCGTCTGCAAGTTGAGCCTGCTGTCAAGTTCAACTCCCAGGTATCGTGGTGCGCTTTCCCTTTTGAGTGTCTGGCCATTGATCTTAAGATTGATGGTGGCTTTCTGGGTGTGTTTTCCGTTGGTGAAGAGTTGATAAACGGTCTTATCGACGTTTATCTCCATCTTCCACAATCGGCAGTAGCAGGCAAGCGTCGCGAGGTCCCGGTTAAGGTCTCGCTGTAGCCATTGGACATGCTTTCCTGTCCTCCAGATTACCATATCGTCGGCATACATCGCTTTTTCGCATCTCAGGTATTGTGTGAGGTCGCTGGTGTAAGCTGCAAAGAGCGTGCAGCTTAACGCTGAGCCTTGCGGCAGGCCATTCTCCATGGTGAGTTGGCTTGAGGTCTGTCCGTTCACTCTGGTGCGGACTGTTCGATTGTGCAAGAAATCTTTGACCCATCCGTACAGATTTTCTTTGACCTCCGCCTTGAGTAATTTAAGGAGTAGCCCAACTTTGCATACCTTGTCGTACGCTTGTCTGAGATCAACGAATACGGCGATCGTATGCTCCCGCCTATGGAAACCATTATTGACCGCTTGGGTCAATCGGATAAGCTGGTCCATCGTCTGCCTGCCACTGCGAAAGCCCGCCTGGTGTCTGTCTAGAAGACCGCGCTCTTCTAGATACCAGGTCAGCCGGTAGTTAACCATTCTCTCCCCTACTTTGCATATGCAAGAGGTAAGGGAAATTGGCCTGTAATGTGATGGTTCGGTACCATCTTTGCCTGCTTTCGGGATAGCTGTCACCACGGCCTTTTTCCAGTCAATAGGGAGTTTTCTCTCGTGCCACGTTCTATTTATTAAGGCTAGGAGCCATTTCTTTGCCGTGGGGCCCATCTGGAGCAACATCTCGTTAGAGATTTTGTCCGGGCCTGGCGCTTTACGATTTTTACACTTGCCAAGTGCTCTCTCCAGTTCCTCTAGGGTGAACTCACTGTTAAGGCCCTCGTAATCGCTGTCTACCTGCGATTGTTCGAGCTGACGCCTGACCTTACGGAGCCCCTTGTCCGTATTCGTAGCTTTGCCACTCTTATTTGTACTGGCAAAGTGTCGGTTAAGCATGATTGCACGCTTATGGTCTGTCACCGCGACCGTCCCGTTTGCCCGTATCGGAGCGACATTCTTCACTCTTTGCCCCCGATTAAGGCGATTCAGGACGGTCCACGCTCGGCCACCACTCGGGTCCACGTTCAGAGACTCGCACAGGTTTAACCACTTTGCCCTTTTGGTGTTTCTAGACAATAGCTTGACTTTGGCGGTCAATCTGTTATATTCGATCCTGGCCGCCGTGCTCGTTTTTGCTTTTCTTCTCGCCCTCTTACGCTGTCGGACCGCCTGTTCAAGTTCCTTTGACCAGGGCAAGCGATTTAGGGGCTGCAGTCCTCGCGGAATACTCTGCTTAGCAGCTGCGAGCACGGCCGTAGTCAGTACGGCGTTGGCTTCGTCAATAGAACCCTGGTTGGGGTCCACCTCGTTCAGAGTTAAACCTAAAGTCTCTCTGAACTCTTCCCATCTGCCTCGCTTATAATTCCAGTTTAAACGCTTCTCCTTCTTCTTAGCTGTTTTGGTCTGGATTTGTACGAGGAGAGGAAGGTGGTCGCTACCTACGTCCCCGAGGACTGCGTAGCTGTGTCTGGTAACGAGGTCAGCAGATAGAAGCGTAATGTCGGGCCGACTCTCCGCGCCGTTTGCTCGATGCAGGCAAGTAGGCGCGGAGTCGGCTGATTGTATCCGGACCAGGTTCGAACTTAGGAGGAGATCTTCGACATTTCTTCCTGCGATGTTCGTGGATTCTGGGGCGTACCCCATTTCAGGGCTTCGTGCGTTGAAGTCTCCTCCTATGATGGTATTATTCAAGGTAGCCTCTGTCAACCCTAGGTCGCAGGGGACCTTAGGGGGATTATACACATTCGTGATGGTAAAGGACACGCCGTCCTTCCATACTGTAAGGGTGAGGGTATCAGTTTCACCGTTGCTCGTCGGGGCGTGCTGCCTCACAGCCGTAATGTCATTGCGCACCAGTGTGGCAATGCCTCGGCATTTGGTACACGAGCAGGTGTACATGGTATACCCTGTGACGTGCGCGCCTCTCCCATTCAGTAGAGTCTCTTGGATGAGAGCTACATGTATGTGTTTTGCCTTCAGGAGCTTAGTTAGCTCCAGGACCTTCGGGCGAAGGCCGCAGACGTTGAGCTGCAACATGTTAAGTGTCGCAGGGGGATCCCTCGCCGCTAGGGTCCCCTTGTTGGTTTTCACACACTCATTCACACTCGCATTCGGACACAGGTCACCAGTAGCATACTTGCGTAGGGGGACCTGGCAACTGCCATCCTCCCTACGGAGAATATGTCTGGGTTTCTCAGCTCCACGTTTCTTTTTGCCATATCGTACCATCATGTAAAGTGGGAATTTGCTGCTGCTTGGACCCCTTTCAGACAAATTGAGGCTGGTGACAGCCTGAACCGATTGATTCGTATCACGTCGTGATCAGAATCTCTCTTTCTCATCCGCCAGCGTGCGGTCATTGTCTTGTTTAGTCGTTGTCACGTAGTGCTTGCTGCACGACTTTTCGAAAGATCGTTCTGGTCAGTCCCCGGCCCTCAATCGGGGACTGCCACCACTGCGTTCTGCTAGGCAATTTGCCCCCATCTGCCTACAGCAACGGAAAGCTCCCAGTGTTTAACGGCTTCGGGAAGGTCAGCCGTCAGCCCGTCCCCGTTAGCCAGCCCCCAGCTTGGGCTGCCCCGCTGCTACCACGTGGCGGTCGAGAAGGAATTCTCCCCGGGTCTCTCCAGACCTGGGATCGGGCTTATCCGGAGCCCGGAGGCTGCGGAATGGTCATAGGCGGAACGGTGATCATCTGCTAGTACCACTCGTTCGCATGCACCTTGTACGAGGGACCCACCGAGACAGGACCAGTATTCGACCTTAGTAGTCGGTTTCCCGGAAAGACTGCAACAGCAGGACCCTCGGAGCAGCGTGTGCTAGACGTTCAGTCGTGTTTTGAAGTAAGAGACATTTTCACAGTTGGGGTCATTGGAAAACGGTTCATGATACAGAACAAAAATTTAAAAATGGGCGGGGTGGCATTAGGTTCGTAAGCAGATTCAGTCATTAAAAACTTAATGGAGCTGGGCCATAAATGTGTTTAGCGAAAAGGCTCCAAAACTACACACCGAAAAATATTGCCGGTTTACGAGCGCATATACATGTATAAATGTAAGAAGAAAGAGCCGTTATATTTTTATAACTTCCCAACTTCACGAATTTGAATCTGGAAACATCGTCAACATGATCCGCAATTTTAAGGAAGAATTGAAAACTAAGAAGTCTTCCGCGTATAATGTGTGTATTAGTGCGTGGAGTTTTAGTCGCAGAGTATTCACCGATCATTTTCCCTTCGAGGTGGAGGGCTTGGAGAGAGAGAGAGAGAGAGAGAGAGAGAGAGAGAGAGAGAGAGAGTGGGGAGGGGAGACGAGGGAGAGGGGGGCGAAATCAGGTTTATTGGGATTTACGTCCGGTGTCTATTTTTATATATAAATATGTTTCAGGGCCTTATGATTTATAAATAATAATCATGTCCAGGACTGTGGTGTAATTGAAAATCAAGATCCTTGGTACAATTCTTGGCAGTCTAATTTGCTGTTCAGACATCAACCCTGTTGCAGACGTGGATTGAAAGGTTCGCCAAATACAAAAACTCGTGGTTCTGTGGATGCTGTTGAAAAATAATATGTTTACGGCATAATTTTGTCGACTCAGTGCAACGATGAATTTTTGGCTCCGTCTTTATATTACTCAAATATAATCTATGGAGCCTACGTCGATCCAAACATTTTATATAATTTGAACAGCATTGTCCGTGTAGTGACTGGTTATGTCGGAAGTGTTGAAAGCACGAACAGGATGCCTCTGCAAACGATAACACATTAAGCAAAACATGATAAGAATGTGTCAACCGAGGGGGGAAAAAGGGAAGGGAAGAGGGGACGGTTAGAATGGTGACAGACAATCTGTAACGAGGCAGCAGACCTGACAATAACTATTCTGGTTTTATTGAAGCTGACAGAGAGAGAAAGAGAGAGAGGGGAGGGTTGAAAAGAAGGGGGGGGGGCAGTTACTGTTACGACAAAATAATAATACAGAATTCACTGTCGGCAGAAGTTCGCCGTCAATGCAAAAGGATCGGCAAAAAATGTGTTGATTCATTGTATCGTTATCTACCTGCAGCAAACTAAACAAATAAAAAATGCACTGATAAAACACAAAACTGAGCTATTTTAACATCTCGAACAACAGTGCCGGTTTTGCTGTTTTAACCATGGGACAGTGTTATATTTCAGGCTATAATAAAGTGTGTTGACAAAACGAATCGTGTGGAGTGCAGGCCTCTTTCAACGCGTAGTATTATTGTACAAGGACACGAGCAAGAGCTCTGTTGCAGTTGGGTCACCTTTACTTTTCACAAAATAAAAGTTCGAAATCGAATTACCAAAGAAGACTAGAATAAAAACTTCGTCATTTTTTCATCAAATAAAATAATCTTTCTTTTGGTTTAGTTTGATCATTAGGAAACAGGTGAGAGAGTTTATCGAAGTTTCTTTTTATCCTCTACTTATTTCATGTTTTAAAAAGATCTATCATGACCTCATGTGAACAGTAGGTTGTATGGCAAGTATAATATTATGTTAACAGCAAAGGCAGGCTATAATATTATAATGATTACTCCCTTGTACAGTTCATTGTGATATTATGGCATTCTGTAATATAATTCTCGAAAGTCTTTAATTCTAAATATGGGCATAAAATATTGAAATAAGAATACGAAAGACATGCTTTGAATCTGCAACGACATGAATATTTGAGAAATTTTTGGGAGAAAACAATATTCCTGGAGCTTTGGACACCTGTTCACATGAAAACATCGCACACTTACTTTTATCATGATCATCAGTATCGTTATCACTATTATTATTATTAATGCATTAATTTGACTATTGTGAATCAAGTTTGTACTTTCTGCATTTTTGGATTAGGCAGTGCACGTCTGGTCACTATTCTGATTTTTCAAAAGAAATGTAGACTAATTCTAAAGCTTGATAAAAATAACCTAATAAAAATGAAAATAAACGAAACTTACTCATATCAGAGAACTCTAATTATATATTACCCACTTTCTCCACCTTTGAATGCAAAAGGCTTTTTTATTAGGCAATCTACAGTAACCAAATTTTACATGTTCATTGCAAATACTGCGAAGGGTGCACGGAAGTTTTCATTATTTTGCTTAGTTTGGTTCTTGAATTTATAGAAAATGCATTGTTTCATCGTGCTGTCAATAGCTCTCACTTTCATCCTCCATCTTGGCTCCATTCTGTTATAGTACCGTGCATGTCATAAAAAGTAACCATATCAAGCGTTCAGTTTGGTGCGTAGAGTTCTGGCGCAAGACTGCAGATTACTACTTTTATTAAAAGAGAGAGAGAGAGAGAGGAGAGGGAGGGAGAGAGAGAGAGAGAGAGAGAGAGAGAGAGAGAGAGAGAGAGAGAGAGAGAGAGAGAGAGAGAGAGAGAGAGAGAGTACGTCATCTAGTTAAAATAAAAATGCAACAAAATGTTAAGTATGCACTGGTTCTGTGGCCATGAAATGTTTAATTATCTTGAGAAATTACTCTTGCAAATCAATTATTGTATGATTCAGGGGTAAATGGTTAAGTTTTAATTGAATGCTATTCCTTGTTGTAGGAAAATGGCGTCACACGCAAGCATAAAAGAAAAACCTGATTAAACGGGTATTGCGATATCCAAATTCAGTGAATATTCTCTATCTTGTTCTCATACATCGTTGATTTTTACACACAACTCTGAAGAAACTGACGTAGGACTACTGACATTGTGTTTTTATCATGCGATAGTGAAGAGGGAAAGGCGGAACAAGATCCTGGAACTCTTTGGAACATTTCACTTACGCGCAATTTTGCTGACTGTAGCAATATTAACACGGATGTAAAATCAACTAACCCAATATGCAGGTCTGTTTTCAGAACTGCAAAAATGGCTTTGGTGCGGTCAGTTTACATGCACTGGCTCGGTGCAGTTGTATCTGAACTGCCGACATAATTAATATTTTTATTATAAAATTCACACGGTCTAATTACAGTAGTTGTTCTCATTTTTTTTTCTTCATTATTTAGTATATTTAAAGTCATGTCGTAATATAAAAACAACCTCTCCCATAAGAATATCACTCGGGCATGATACGGTCTAAATATGGAACAAAGAAAAATTGTATGTAGCAAAGCCTCGAGTTAAAAATAATGCAGACCCCACAAAAAAACGCAAATGAACAGAAAAGACCCCCACAGATTTTATGTGGTTTTTATATTTCCTGAATAGTACACTTATATTAATTCTCTCTCTCTCTCTCGCTCTCTCTCTCTCTCTCTCTCTCTCTCTCTCTCTCTCTCTCTCTCTCTCTCTCTCTCTCTCTCTCTCTCTCTCTCTCTCTCTCTCTCTCTCTCTCTCTTTCTCTCTCTGTGGAAATTTTATGCGTTTCTTTTTAAATAACATTTCCTGAATAATACATTTAACATTAATTTTCTCTCTTTCTCTCTCTCTCTCTCTCTCTCTCTCTCTCTCTCTCTCTTTCTGCTCAGTGCTTTTTAGCACTCTGTTTCATCTGTTATTGTTAACAACTTACAAGAGAGAGAGGAGAGAGAGAGAGGGGGGAAGAGAGAGACTCCAACAAAACTACGGAAGACAGATCTTCGGATGTATTTCAACATCTGATCAGCCTAGTCTCTAGCTGATTTACTGATAAAATATTAGCCCAGCAAAACAGTAATAAACTATAAATTGATATAATGTTGAAAGTAAAATCATCTTTGTCATCCTGCCAAATCCGTGACTGGAAACTTCCTTCCCACTATTTACTTTGTTTGACATTTTACAGGGGTTATCTCAAATAACGACTGTGCCCTTTTAGAGGGAAATGTGCGTCATAACATATTATTTTTTCATGATAACACTTCATGAGGAGAGGAAACCTACAATCCTAAAGTTAAACAGAGTGTATTCCACGTTAGAAACTATACACAACGTGTTCATTTAGCAGCTAGGTTTCCATGATAGCACTTTATGAGGAGATGAAACCTGCAGTTCTAAAGTTAAACTGAGTAGGCCTATATTTCACTTCAGAAACTATGCACATTGTGTTCATTTAGCAGTCAGGTTTGTCACAAATCCCAGACTGGGAGATGTAATAGTTTATGACAGGACGACAATCACGAACAAACAAGTTTAACACTTAACAAAACAATCCATCAGACTCACACATTTATTAAACCTAATTATACATATAATAGCGCAATTACATACATTATATCATTGAAATGAACTGCCGTACAACGGCCTTATTCTCACACACACTCTCCCTCGGATCCACAATCCGGTAGTTACTCCTAAAGGCACTTCGGCCTCAGCCTCTCCCCTCAGGGTCTTAATAGTACATTAATGATTCACTGGCACCGCAGTCTCTCAATATCACCTTCCTATTGGCATACACCTTAGCACTCCCCTAGCACCTCCGCAGGGCAATAACACATTATTATTTCCATAGCCATCAACATGGCAACAACATAATATCAGTTCACTAGCCTATCAACATGGCAACAACATAGTATCTCATTCACTCTATCTACGTCCCTGTCCGTGGCCTGACTGCCACGACTTTATGTGCCTCTATTGTCCGGTACTGACAGCCTCACTTCTGGCCTATGTGTGGCCTCCGGCCCTATGCTGGCCTATCCCCTGTGCTCATCGAGGTGGCTCTGCGGCCCGTCCCCGACACCTACAAGAATAACATTACATTGGTATAATACCCTACCATTTCTATTCACTCCACCTCTCCTTACAATCCATGAAGCGTACACACACTAGTTCACCTTTCACTCACCACACATCTTACGGTAACACACTTCCATCGGAGTACACACTACTCACTCGCGCTACAAATCCATGAACTCACTTTCATCTATCGCTCATGGCGCACATTGCTATATCCAATATCAAGGACTTCCACATTCCTCACATATACTTATTCACATCATGGTAATAGACGAATATAATATAATACATCAATCATAATAATCAATCAACATTCTACATACCAGTCATAACTGGAAAGACTCTCACTAGTCTTCTCGACTGCTTCCTTTTATCTCTGCCCGATGGGCTATTATTCACAGATCCGCTCCCTAGGACCTTCTAACTTGCAGTGATAGTTATACAGCGCTTTCGCCTCCTTCAGACCCCCCCCCCCCCACTACTCACAACAGCACGCTTAACTTGCTGTCTACTGTGAGTCCTTACTCTACACCCGCTCTGTAGCAATCCCCTTAATTGCACTCACTCCACTCGTGACATCATCCCCCACCCCAAAAAAATTAATGCAATTAATTTCAAATCGCATCAAGATGACTGTCAACGAGTGAGCGTGAGCAATACGTACACTAAAAAAGCTGACCTAGCAGTTCCCCTAGTATATAGAATACCGAAATCAGGGGAAAATATGGGGATCAATATGGCCTGCAATAGGCATATATGTGTCACCTCATGAATAGCTAACTAAACACAATATCTACTACAGAATCAAAAACCATTCAACCTATCAACCATTCTTCATATCATATTTATAATGTCAATATTTTAAAGTCGACTTATTCACACAGATCCTGTCAATGTTCCTGTCCTCCGATGTATAAGCTCCTGAAATCTTCCCCTAGGCTCGACTAAGGTAGTCGGCGATATGATTGCTGGTTCCTGGAATTGGTTGAATAACGAAGGTATACGGCTGCAAAGCCAATGCCCATCTAGACAAGCGTGGGCTGGACGAACGATTCTTCGACAAAAATGTCAGTGGCTTGTGGTCTGTCTGGATACAAAATTCTCGTCCCATGAGATAACGTCCTAGTTTCTGGACGGACCAGACAATGGCAAGACACTCACGCTCTATCACAGAATACTTTCTTTCTCTCTGCAATAACTTCCTACTGACATAACATACAGGATGGAGACATTCGTTCTTCTCCTGTAGAAGACAAGCGCCGACACCAGAGTCCGACGCATCCGTTCTGAGGATAAAATTAGATCGAAAATCGGGTAATATCAGAATGGGTGACGATGATAATGCTGTCACCAAATTATCAAATGCTGTCTGACATTCAGACGTCCACTGGACCTTATCGGGTTGTCCCTTCTTAGTAAGGTCAGTAAGAGAAGATGACAAGGAGGAAAAATTTGGAATGAACTTTCTGTAATAATTTAAAATTCCCACTAAGCTTCTGACTTGTTTCTTTGTTTTTGGGATTTGCAACCCTACTAACTTGTCAATTTTTGTTTCTTCAGGTCTCTGAACACCTCTACCCACAATATGTCCTAAGAATATTATCTCTGGACATGCCAAATCCATCTTTGCGGGTTTAGCAGTTAACCCAAAATGACGTAATCGTTGAAAAATTACTGTTAGTGTCTGAATATGATCAGACCATGTCGACGTATGGCATGCTATATCGTCAAAGAATGAAACGACATTAGGTATGTCCTTCAACACTAATCTCATTAATCGTGCAAACGTCGCTGGCGCGTTTACCAACCCAAATGGCATGACCTTAAATTGGAATAATCCAATGGGCGTTTGGAACGCCGTGTATTGTTTAGACTCCTCAGTAAGCGGGATTTCCCAATACCCTTTCGTCAAATCTATCTTGGAAAACCACGTGGACCCGGCTAATGAAGCTATTAATTCCTCCTGGAACGGAATAGGCTCCCTATCGCCTACCGTAATAGTGTTCAGTCTTCGAAAATCAATACAGAACCGCACCGATCCATCAAGTTTTTTCACGAGGACGATGGGTGATGAATACGGCGATGTTGATGGTTCTATCACATCTAACTTCAACATTGACTCAACTTCCTTTACAACTCTATCTCTCGAAGAAAACGGCAGCGGATAAGGTCTAAGAAATACTGGCTTATCCGAAGTCAACTTTATTTGGTGCTCGATCACTGTAGTGCGACCCGGCAAATCCGTAACAACATCCGGAAATGACGCTAACAGGGTCTCAAGTTCCCTACTCCTTGAACTCGTAAGGTCAGGGTTAATTTTTACGTCCCTGTAACCTTGTGTCGGAGTTAACTCCGGCAATTGAATTTGTAACTCCTCCTGCGCCTCGGTGTCGCTTACGTCACAGTCCAACTGGTCTACGACCCCCGTACAAGCGGTAGAGAAGACAGTCTCCTTTGGTCTTGTCTGTGCACACAAATACTGTGGTCTCTCATAAAATCTCTGTAGCATATTAACATGGAAAACCTTACTCGCTCCATCAATGTGGATAGCGTAATCTACCTTTGAAACAACTCGCTCGATAACATAAGGGCCTTTCCATGTCATCAATAACTTATTATGGTCCGTAGGTAACAACAACAGAACCTTGTCTCCTGGCTTAAAAATTCTCAGTTTGGAACCTCTATCCTTATAGTCTTTTGCTCTTTTCGAAGCGATACCAGAAGCTTCTTCTGCTATAGTGCGCGCTGCAGATAGTCTTTCTCTTAAATCAACAAGGTACTGAAACACCGAAATCTGCTCATCGTCTCCCGATGATGGCGACGTCATCATGTCCCGAAGAACATCAGTTGGGCCCCTAGGGCTACGACCGTACATCATTTCGAACGGCGAGAATCCCGTTGACTCCTGCCGTACCTCTCTGTACGCGAATAACACTGCAGGGATATATCTATCCCAATCTTTAGGGCGATCAGCAGCTACCTTACGCAGCATCGACTTTAACGTCGAGTTCAATCTCTCGCACATGCCATTAGCCTGCGGATGATAAGGGGTGGTAGTGATGGGTTGTATACTGAATAAGCGGAACAATTCCTTCATCATCTGCGACGTAAATTGCGCGCCCCTATCAGACAGAATTTGCTCTGGTATTCCTACCCTAGCGAAAATTGCAAACAACGCTTCCGCGACTGCCTCAGACGTTATGGTCCGCAGAGGAACCGCCTCTGGCCATCTCGTAGCATTACATATGACCGTTAAGAAAAATCGATTCCCCCTATCGGTCGCTGGGTGAATGGGGCCAACAAGGTCTATCGAGACCTTTTTAAACGGTTCCGAGACCGTGGGGATCTTCTGAAGAGGGGCCTGGGGTGTACGACCCTTATGCGTCGTCTTTTGGCACGCACTGCACGTCTTACAATAGACCTGCACATCTCTGTGGATCGATGGCCAGTAAAAATTTTTAAGAACCCTTTCTTTGGTTCTAGCTATCCCCATATGACCCGCTAATGGGACATCATGTGCCAAATGCAATACTGTTGCGATCAGCAACGCTGGCACAACGACCTGCTTTAAAATGGAGGACACCGTTACATACTTACGGAACAGAATGCCCGCCTGAACAATAAAGGAGGACGACCCGTTCTTATATCTCCTCGTTTTCTCGGTTCGCGCTTCCCCAAAACATGGGTTTAATGATGGGTCCTCCCTTTGTAATCTCGCCAAGCGCTCTGGCGTGATGTCTAGGTTGACCGCTGGCGTAGCCAAAGGTCTAATCTTGTCTTTATCGGCTACCCGTCGGCGTGTTTCGACCGCGGCGCAAAAGTCAATACCTTTTGATTGCGACCATGCTTGCACGTTCTCATCGGAAGGGGAACCTACCCGGGATACATTCCCAATGATGAGCTGGGCGCCTGGAAAACAACCAACGACTGCTTCGACTTCCCCGCTAAGGAAAGGTGTATCTATCATTATTTTTGCCATGGGTAATTTCTCAATGGCCCCCGAAAATTGGATGCACGGGACAGTCTCACCTGTAAGCTGTGAATCCCGAATGCAGTCCCTATGCACTCCCACAACGGTAGATCCTGTATCTCGTAAAACCGAGACCGGTTCGTCCCCAACAAACCCCGGATAAACCCTAAGACCACCTCCTGTATGACATGAATTTATAACGGGGATCTTTCTCCCGCAAGGTAAAACACCGGAAGATAATAACTTCTCACAACTGGGACACTTAGAATACTGTCCGCCTCCGTTGTTCGATGTAGCACACGCAGCCGCATGGTGAAATTTATTTGGGGAACATGGACTGGAGCTACTGTCCACGTTCGCCGCTATCCTACCTGCAGGGCAGTTCACGCTGATGTGATCTGCTCTTCCGCAGTTCCAACACTTCGCGGCCCTACACTCGCGCGAAAAGTGACCCACGCGTCCGCAAGTCCAACACTCCGCTCCCTGTGCTGCTCTAGGCCTGGGTCCCCGTGACCCCTCGCGACCGGAACTAGAGTCCCTATGCCGTCGGTCATCGGCAAAGGTCACAAGTCGGCCCCGGCCATTACCGCGACCTAGCCCTCCTGCTCGGTCAAACTTACCGGATCCATATGCCGGTGATTGGTGATAGCCCCTATGCTGCCCTTGGGCTTGCCCACTATAGGCACCACGCTGACGCGACCTGTCCCTAAGTCCTGCCGGCGACCCCTCGACAACGGCGACGTATCCAGCATCTTGGACGTACGCCCTGGCGACTGGTTTGGACGGATGCGCCGTACGGTATGCCTCCGCCAACTTAGACGCCTCCTGCACCGTCGCGGGTTCGTTCTCTTTCAGGAAAGCCACCAGATCTTTGTGGCACGACGCGTACAGCTGGTCACGGATCATTAAGTCTTTCAGTTTGGCAAAATCCGTGCCCACATGCGCCAAGTCTACCCAGTTCGCGAAATACTCCGTTAGTCTCGCGACAAAGGCAGCAAAGTCCTCCCTGGTGTCTGCACGTGCTCGCCTAAACTGCTCCCGGAAATATTCCTCGGTACGCGCAAATCGGCGAAGCAGCAAAGCCTTCAGCTTATCGTAGTCTTGCACGTCTTCGCGCTGTAGCTCTTTAAAGTATGTTAACGCTCGCCCCTGCAAAAGCGAGGCCAGGTACGTGGCCCATAATTCCTTATTTTCCCCCCATTGCAATTGTGCGTTCAGCTCGAACCTGTAAAGGAAGGCGTCTATGTCGTCCTTCCGGTCGTCGAACGTAGGGAGCTTAATCCTAACGCCACCTTTATTGGGTACCTGCCGCTCAACTGTTTCTGTTGGCGCACTCTTTTTGATTTCCAACTCCGCTATTCTTACTCGCGCGTCTGTCTCCCGCTCTTGAGCTTCTATCTCCTTTAACCTTATCTCCTGCTCCCGTTCTTGAGCTTCTATCTCCTTTAACTTAAACTCCCTCTCCTGTTCCTTATCCTTAGCCTCTCTCTCCTGCTCCTGAGCCTTAGCCTCTTTTTCTCGCTCTCTATCCTTAGCACGCTCATCGCGCAAATCCGCCTGCTGTTCTTTGATCCAGCCGCGTAGCTCCTCTCCCTCAAGGCCAAGTTCCTTACCCAACTTCATTAGTTGTTGGAGTTCCGCCATTTCACAGATTTATGGTTATGGTATGTATACTATGAAAACGGCTACCCTGTCGGTATGATCACTAACGATACGACCAGAGACCTGAGATCACACCAGATATAACAATACCCAGTTGTCTCAAATACAATTCAGAAATTTACCTTTACAACACAATTAATTCTATATCTATAAAATGCATAGCACTATTAATTATAAAAGAAAATAGAAATGACAAGAATGAAGAAATACAGTAGAAGGACCACAAGTACGTCAAGGACAACGAACCAGACTAGGACAAAGCTTCTACAAAAAAAAACTATAATGGAAAAAAATGCAACCTACTACGCCGATTACACTACACGGTACAAACAAGAACAGAGTCTGAAAAAAAAGAACGTATCTACAGATAGGGAGGAGAAGGACAAGAGAAACGTCTTCCTAAAACAACGAGGAAGATAGAACGCTACACTCTAAACAAAAATACAGGTCCCTACAGAACTGTTCACTGTGATGAACGAAGTTCCAAAGTTTACCACACCTTTTTAAAAGGATAAACTAAGTTCAACACAGCAAACCCGCGCCACCGCCCGTATAATCAATTACAACGAAAACAGCAAAAACAGGGAAACAGACAGATGAAAAGACAGCCCTTAATCCAGGGTACAAAATTTTAGACTTTTACTTAACTTTTGAAATTTTGAGTAAAACTCCTCCCTTTAATCGGAGCTCTGGCTGCTCGTCTCCTCAGGCTGCACGCACACACTCTGGAAAGTTTAAATACAAATTAATACCTATTCATAGCAATACATGCATCAATATACATTCATTATTATACATAAATCATATCATGAAATGTCCATTCATCCAACGAACAAGACAGCACAATTACCTACTAACTAACTACAACTAAATATTACGAAAATGGACGAGTCACAATGGACGAGCCCCCAATGTCACAAATCCCTGACTGGGAGATGTAATAGTTTATGACAGGACGACAATCACGAACAAACAAGTTTAACACTTAACAAAACAATCCATCAGACTCACACATTTATTAAACCTAATTATACATATAATAGCGCAATTACATACATTATATCATTGAAATGAACTGCCGTACAACGGCCTTATTCTCACACACACTCTCCCTCGGATCCACAATCCGGTAGTTACTCCTAAAGGCACTTCGGCCTCAGCCTCTCCCCTCAGGGTCTTAATAGTACATTAATGATTCACTGGCACCGCAGTCTCTCAATATCACCTTCCTATTGTCATACACCTTAGCACTCCCCTAGCACCTCCGCAGGGCAATAACACATTATTATTTCCATAGCCATCAACATGGCAACAACATAATATCAGTTCACTAGCCTATCAACATGGCAACAACATAGTATCTCATTCACTCTATCTACGTCCCTGTCCGTGGCCTGACTGCCACGACTTTATGTGCCTCTACTGTCCGGTACTGACAGCCTCACTTCTGGCCTATGTGTGGCCTCCGGCCCTATGCTGGCCTATCCCCTGTGCTCATCGAGGTGGCTCTGCGGCCCGTCCCCGACACCTACAAGAATAACATTACATTGGTATAATACCCTACCATTTCTATTCACTCCACCTCTCCTTACAATCCATGAAGCGTACACACACTAGTTCACCTTTCACTCACCACACATCTTACGGTAACACACTTCCATCGGAGTACACACTACTCACTCGCGCTACAAATCCATGAACTCACTTTCATCTATCGCTCATGGCGCACATTGCTATATCCAATATCAAGGACTTCCACATTCCTCACATATACTTATTCACATCATGGTAATAGACGAATATAATATAATACATCAATCATAATAATCAATCAACATTCTACATACCAGTCATAACTGGAAAGACTCTCACTAGTCTTCTCGACTGCTTCCTTTTATCTCTGCCCGATGGGCTATTATTCACAGATCCGCTCCCTAGGACCTTCTAACTTGCAGTGATAGTTATACAGCGCTTTCGCCTCCTTCAGACCCCCCCCCCCCACTACTCACAACAGCACGCTTAACTTGCTGTCTACTGTGAGTCCTTACTCTACACCCGCTCTGTAGCAATCCCCTTAATTGCACTCACTCCACTCGTGACAAGGTTTCCATTATAAAACTTCATGAGGAGATGAAACCTGCAATCCTAAAGTTAAACTGAGTACATTTCTCGTTAGAAACTATGCATATAGTGCTCATTTAGCAGCTAGATTTCCATGGGAAACCGTAAGCCAGCCGGCAACCCCACGTTAATCCGACGTAGATTTCGGTAGGATTGGTATGATTACGATAGGGACCGTTTTCTCACAACAAACCAGCATATGCACGATGTCGTAACCAGCGGATCCACGTAGGAATGACGTCATTTCTATGTGCAAACTCGATGTCAATCCTACGTGCCGGATTTCCGTTGAGCGAGATGCTGGTTGGGAACTTAGTAGCTACATGTAGCTGTTAAACCATGGGCTTAGGCTGAATCTATTTGCAGGAGTACAGCAAAAGTTTTATCGGAGATTATTATGAAAAAAAAAAAAATCCTGTTACATTTTTTTTTTTAAATACTTTCGTCGATGCAACATATTATGCAGAAGAATTGTTTGGAATTACGCCTACGTTTAGCCTTCACTATTGGGCTTCAATCTTCAAAAATCCTGCATTCTTAATTCTTTTGCTAACGAAAAGTAAAATTGTTCTTATGAAGAGATGAGAGAAAATAAAGCTCGTCCAATTTTAAAACATACTAGACACTGAACAAAAAAATTATTGATCTGAGTTTCCTGCCTTCCTCCCCCCCCCCCCTCCCTCCCCTCCAAGGTATTTTAATGTCCGTTTCAAATTTATTTATTTTTTTAAAGGGGGCGACGGCTTTTTTGCCTTGCATACTGCACTGACTTTCAGCCATAGAGATATCAGCCTACATTTTACTGATTCTTTTTATATTTGATGTAATGGCCATTTCTACTTCCGGATAACATTAAATGTATTCCAGTTTCTTAGCCATTGACACTACTTTTTTTTTTTTCGTAATTATATCCTTAAAATAACTTTGTTGCATTAGAAAATTCAGATTCAGCTCATTCGACAAGTTTTCTAAAGAACGTGTGCAAAAAAAGAGAGGGCATGGTTACAAAGAACAAAGATGGTGTTACATGAATCTCGTTTATCTGATGATAAAAACAACACTGCATATGAAACTACAGATTTACACCACTTGAACCCTCTCTTGACAGGAAAAACCGCCACTCTCTAATCGCAATGATCACTCCAGTCCAGATCGCACACCTCATGATGGGCTATCAAGTGCCTGTCACACTCACGCCACAAGTCGCAGACCCAGTCGTGTAGAATCGCTGCAGACCGGATAAATGGGACGACTCACTTCCCGACAAAACCGTCCTGATTTCGCAGACTTCATAGTTCGTATTACTCATATTATCATTTGACTTTATCGCTCAGGTAAAATTACTCAAAAATAATTACCCCCCCCCCTTCATCCAGGGCCGTCTCAACAACATTGTGGGCCCCTGGACAAAGCAGTAGGCTGCGGCCCGCCCCCTACGCAACTATTCAGAAATTTGCATGCTTGGGGCCCTTGGGCAACTGCCCAGCGTGCTCACGCGTTAAGGCGGCTCTGGGTTCAGCCACGAACATTTACCAGGTGGACTCTGTGACAACTGTGTTGATCAAAAGTACAGGCGATGCCTTTCTTTGATAGAATCTTGGCGGATCAAAACAGACAATGGTGGAAAAAGGCCTCCTGTCTGTTGCAGACACGTCATTTCTAATTATTATTACGAAAAATGGATTTTTGTATATAAATAATGACATTTGCGGTATTTAAATGCGGTAACTGTTTTCCCCACCACTTGATGGCGGTGACAGCGACTGACATGAGATCGTCCCTATTTCTGGCGCATGCCATCCCAGTCCCCGGATACAAGCTAGCGAGTGATACTTCAGTTTCCAGACAAAATGAATCATCGCCACTTCCTGCTTTTCTCAATTTTCCACGGCCCCACTAATCCGCATCCCAACGGAACAGCTGTCCATACTGAGATATTTTAATAATGCTGACCATTGTAATTGTAGGAGTTTACCAGACAGTGTGTGAATGTGAAATAAAAGCGCTTTTCATAGTGCGGGATCATTTTTTGATAAATTTAGAATTATGCGACTGGCATTCAAAAGAATAATTTAACGAAGAGTTATGTTAAATTTTAAATCACTGAAAACTCCACATCTGTACACAGCTTGCTCTTGATCATATTGATAACTTCGATAAGGCTCGCGTTCTGAAACAGAGTGTTGGCGTCTAAATGTCAACTGTATTACCTACTCCGTCTGTGATCGATCACAAAAGTTCCAGGCTCTTTCTTCCTTACGGTTTTCTACTTTCTTCTTTACTTATTTCTCTTCTTCAAGTCACTGAGGCTGGTATGGAGGATGTAAAACTTCATTATCAGTCCTTTGCCTGCCCGTAAATGTTATCTTAAACAAGTATCAGGAAAGCTCAAGTCACTTCAAGTGCAGTGACAGATTCCAACAAAGACACCCATGCAAACAGACCTACGTCACAATTTTGTCGTAGTGACGACAGCAGATAATCGCAGGCTGAACCGCGTCGCTCTCCATAACACCGCATGGACTGTTCCCAACTTTCCATTTAATCTAACCAGCTCAGTGGGGTTTTACGAATGTGTAGCTTGTCCTGTGACTTGGGACACAAAACAATAACAAAGCGGAAAAAGAGGACAACATCAGGGTGGGGCCAGAGTGACGGGCAAATTGAGCAATTAAAACCAGACGACTGAAATAGGTCAATAATCGCTGTAAAGGCGGCTAGGAGATTCTCCTGTGGCACGTTCACACAACGTCCGCTCTTATCTAATCTATTATAGTACATTAGTGCAGTCCTGTGTAACGACATCGACGTTGCCCCCCCCCCAACTCCTCTCCCCCCCCCCCCTTCCCTGGTAAAGGTCTTAATTTTCTTAAGGGTACTTTCATTTTATTATTGTCTCTCACTATTAGTCCCCACCCCCACCCCAATTATAATATAAACTCGTTCGTTGACAATCTCTCCCCCCCCCCCCACCCCGGCACTGTAATGACTAAGGACTGATTGTTACTGGCTTGAAGCCATTAATTAGAATCAGGCATGTTGACACTCTCAGACTAGCTTTTAGTTTTTCTCTCCCACAAGACATTAGTGTGTGTGGGTTGTGGAGCTTAAAGGTTAGGGGAGTGAAGTGAAGTTCCGTGAGATCAGTTCCTTTCATTCTTCATGTTTCTTTGGTCTGTAATAGCGATTCCCTGCATTTGCGCCTCCCTGAATCAGAGACACTAACATATTTAATATATTATCTGCTGACAGCAAAACCAAGGTTTTATGGGGTCGCTGAACTTTGCTTAGAACACTGATTAGGATTTGTGTGATTCGAACGTCTGTATACCGGTACTTGTCCACTAATGAGATCTTACGCATATGGGGATATGGGGATAGGAATAAGTCCTCCACATTTTTTTATTTTTTTTTGGACTGATTATTAAAAAGATTGACACCAAATATCCTAAGCAAAGTCTCTGTTTGTGCGCTAAATATGAATAGCCATGATGAGGTAGTCTACAGATCGAACCTGCTTAAAGAGTCCTTTGCCTTAACTCTCTACGATCTGGGGTGCATCTGTCGATTAAATACAGATGATTAGTCCATTACCCACACGATTTGCATTCTGTATTGAATAGAGTTCGGTCGAAGATTTGAAAGACATTCCTTGAATGTTTTGTTATCACTCTCAGCAAGAAAACAGACAACTACTGTCAGGAGAAAGGAATTATCCTCCAGCTTCCACTATCAATGTCCAAAATATTCATCTGTATAAATTACATTTATCCGAGTGTTGTTTAAAGAATTATCACCTTCAAAGCAAATTCTTGTTTAACATAAATAATGCATCATCAGGAAAAAGACTCCTAGTCATAAATATATTATGCAGGCATATAAGGACAAAGCATATCCAGAACGGCCATAAAATATATTATTAAATTAACATTGCTTGCACTGCTTATTATAATAAAACAAATTAATTTTGTAAGTGATCTTATGTGTTCTATTGCACATACAGCATATATATCAAAAAGGAACAAAAAAATCCAGTAAATAAATTATTACTTCGAGTCCTGGTCACCCGTGTTACATAATTATGCCATGCAGTATTTCGTGCGTCATATTTCCAACTTAGAGCTTTATGCATCACTCAGTGGCCTAGAAAAGATAAACACACCTTGGACCCAGCGGTGATGGCGCATCTATAAGGATGTAAATTATTGCCTTTTGCTAGCCTTTGCAGCAATATTTCGTTTCCTATTCGCCCCCGCTCTTGATAATTATGCACTAGGACAATTAGACAAGGAGCAACGGAGCAATACAGTAACAAATAAATACTCGGTTTCAAAATAGAGAACGTTCATCCTACCAAGAATGGCGTGCTCACGTTTACAGTATTAAATAACCCAGCCTCATACAAAAGCAGTGGTGGACCTACATTTTTGGGACCCTGAAACTTGAACTGTAATGGGCCTCATCGCAACCAGCAACATATAATAAGGTTCAATAAAAGAGAACTTTCGTCAGGTCCTTCCGGGATTAGGGGTCCTGAAGCTTAAGCTTCACTCATTTTTAAAGTAGATCTGCCACTACAACAAAAGCAACTGTACCATTCACCGACATTATTTCACCCATGTACTGTGCGCCGATTGTGGCGCCTCCCAGTTTTGTTCAAGAGTAATTCTGTCCACCGGAATGTCCTCTGCGTAATAGGCTGATTACATCATTGGTCTAACAAGTTACATGACTCATCTTGGTATGTGGCTGAAATTTGATTCTAATTTTTATCTGACATGTGTGGGCTGGACTTGACTGGAACCAACTCATGTCAAATCGCCGGTCCCTACAACTTAAGCTGCAGTTTTCATAGTCAACCTCTTTCCCGGCCACTCCTGCCCACCTCCTGTGTTCATTTACCGTCGCCTCAGTACCGACTTTTTCCATCTCAGCCTCAGCGCACTTTGAGAAAATTACTTGGAAAGTTTTATAGCTGAACAGTACAGAGTGTTGGATTAACTTATTAACACTTTAAATTCTACTCCTAGAAGTGAGATTTCTTCACAATATTTGTGGGAGTGATAGAATACGCTTTGTTATGCCATATTATGGCCTGCCTCTAAACGAAATTGGAGAAATGAAGTTGTCCATGGTAGTCTCCGTTCGGGTCATATCTAACTCACACATCGTTTTTCACCCAGGGGGAAAGATCCACCCGGATGTGTGGCATGCAGTTGCCAATATCAAATTATTTTAATTGAATGTGTGGACTTCGTACATATATCGGAAGAAATCAGTATCCTCCGGCCGGATCCGTGAAAGAATTATTTTTTGAAATGGGCTCACAGCGCGTCTTGTCCTTTCTGAAAGAGGCTAAGATCTGCAGACTTGATTTGAAACTTTTCTACATGTTTACAAAATTCTTTTCAAATCTATACTAATTTTTTTTTTAATTGTTACCAATGTCATTAAGTTTATACGGAACAGTGAAACTTAAAATAGGTGAAATTCTGAAAACCAAACATAAATAGGGATCCAGGAAAGATTGTGAAAGGTGCAAAGTGGCCGTTATCGTGCCGACGCCCGTAAAACCCAGATTCAAACTCAAGCTTAAATTAAGTGAATAGAAGATAAAATTAAACATTGCTGAGGCGGCGGCGATATGTCACTATATGTAATGATATTATGGGCATGGATGGACTGTTAACAAGATTGAAATCAACAAATGACGTTTTCGTTTGAGCGATGACCTGTCGAACTGCAAGGGACTGAACATCAAATTAATGTGAACATGAATTCTTTCCAACGAACTTCGTAATAAAAAACCCACTTTAATTAAAATAACGATGTAAGATATGAAATTATGATTAAATGAATCAAAGTTAAAATTGAATACAGAAAACTGAATGTAAGAACCTCTTTTCCTTCTATGACGTGGGCTTGTGAAACTGTTTGATCGCGTACTCTGCAGTATGGGTAATACCCTTTTGAAACAAGAAGATTCGCATCATCAATAAAGCGTATTAATTTACTGAAAGCTCGCCCTGGGAAAAAGATCTGCTCCCATTTAGCTCCATTTACCATCTCAAGACATGAGGCTTTCATGAGAGCTAGGCCATTAGCCCTGGCTGCAGGCATTAACGTCCATCAAAAGCAAATTTATTTGCAAGCCTAAAGGCGGATGTACAATCAAACTTTTATGATATACTCCACTTACTTTGAATGAAATTCAGTCCCAAATACAAGCCTCTTTTTAAATATATTCTCTTTCAAAAATTATGAAATTACTGGAGTCGAAAGTCTTGATGCTTTTACTACTAAATCCAACCGCCAAGACGACAAATAAGAAAATAAAAAAATGATGTCTACATTATTTGTGGGTCTCATGAATGCTATTGACTTGTGATATTGGGTTTGTTTGTTTTTATTTGGGGAGAGGGGTGGGGGGGTGTTCCGATAAGACCGGTTACTCAAGTGCAAGTGTCCGCATGAACGCCTGTGAATGTTCATATTTCAACAGTTACTGGATGACAGAAACACAATTAAACACCTTTTTTTGTTTTGTTTTCTAGGATCAGTAAGAATAGAGAGAGTTTGGTGTAATATGAATAAACAAACTAGTCATAATGTATGTCTCCCGTCAGCAACAATATTGCTTCATATGGGGGAAACAGTGATTCTTTATAGCTATATTATTTTAATGAAATCAAAACAAAGAATATTTCATGATGCATAAAAAGCAGTGTTCAGTACGAAAGACCTTAGACGGGATGCTATACAAATCATTTTGCAAGGACTAAAGAAACAGAATGGGGAAATAAATTTGCAAATTAAAGTTGACATTTCGTGTGGTAAAAATGAAGTGCATGCACCTTTGGAAGTACCTTCCAAATACAGGCAGCTTCAGTAAATAATACAATACGACATTAAATTTCTTTTATTTTTTTTTTGCCTGAGCATGCCTACGTGTTGTGTGTGTGATTTATATTATATGATATAAATGTTGTAAATCGCTTAGAGCCCGGTTGTTAACTGGACGAACCGCTATATATATATAAATGCTATGTATTATTATTATTATGACTATTTTTGTTTGTTTTCTGCGGGTCTATGAGATAATTTATAATCGTATTGCGTGTTAATTTTAGCCAGCCAAAGTAGTGCAAAACTTTCCGGCAGGTGAGGATTTAAGTGGCCGTAAACCTGTTCTACTGCCATTGTAAAGAGAGAACAATGTAGTGTTCGAACATTGGCTGTATTTCACTGGGACACGAAGGATGCTAGGAGGAGTGAAAGACTGTGAATAAATAATGAAAAGGCAGATGGAATAAAGAGAGGGGGGGTGGGAGGGGGAAGAATGAATGGAGCTCTACCAGGGATTATATTAATACTCCTTAAATGTTATGTTATCACTTTCAGCCGGAGAATAGACTACTACTGTCAGGAGAAGGAATCACCAGCTTCCACCATGAATGTTCAAAATATTCATCTAATCTGTTTATCCAAGCAGTGTCTAAGGAATTATACCACCGTCCAGACAGTTGTTGTTTAATATGAACATATGTCCGCATCGAAAAAAGGCTATATTGTCAAAGAAGAGAGTGAGAGAGTGAGAGAGAGAGAGAGAGAGAGAGAGAGGGAAAGACTTTGGGGGGGGGGGGGGAAGGGGGGTTGAAAATGAAAAAGGTCAGGTTTGTCCAAAGTATATTACGCGTTTTAACGATTGAATAATGTCTATCTGATCGTTCAGCCGGTGGTGAAAAATGGTCCAGAAATTTTCAGTTTACAGTAAGTAATGCTTATTTAACCTGGGACTCACCGTTGAGAAATAGAAACAGCCTGGATTGTATCAAATCATAAAGAGATTTTATTCCATCCACCCACTCCTTTAGCCAGGCTTCGATTACCATGTGAAATATTTGTAATGTGTGTGAATGAGAAGTGATCGCTTTCAAAGACGGAGAGTCGATTTGTAATACTGCCTGGGCGGGGTTTGGGCGGGGTCCCCCCCCCCCTTGTGCGGGTCCCCCCCCCCTTGTACTTTAACGACCAATAAAAATGTGCTCTAATCCCTTGTTTCGCTTTTGGCTAGGTTTTTTGTTTCGTCAAGCGCCCACCACAATCGTGCGACATCTGGTTCACTACACCCTTAATTTCCCTCCCTCTTCTCTTGTTTCCTTTTTTTTACGCACATGTGTCTGCACAATGAGACTGAGAGAGATGGGGAAGGGGAAAGAGGGAGAGGAGAAAAAAAAAAAGGAACAGAAAGAGAGAGAGAAAGATTAGATAAGGAGAGGATTAAAGGATCTTTCAAATCCATTTTTTCTCACCCCCCCCCCCCCTGATTTTATACAGCCTGTTTTTGCTCATTCGTTCCTTTCATTGTAATTCCGGCCCGTAATCTTTTTTTTTCCAGCCTTATTATGTGCTCAGGTTTAAATGTATCTTCTCTCTCCCCCCCCCCCCCCCCCCCAGCTCCCAAAACGGCTTTTTTCTTCCTATACTCTTGTTCTGTTATCTTCAATGTGCCTTCCGATCTTTTGCCCATCGTCGAAGTAACCTACCGCTCCACCTCACTTCCCCTCATTACGTCTCTCTCCAGGGTCCGCCTTTGCTCAAGAATAGCGAGCCACACCCAAGTAAATTTATGACACTTATGTGACATAGGAACTAACAAAACAGAGTCCTCGGCGAAACCTTACCTTTTGTTTACGACCTTTCTGCTTGCTGTGTGTCTCCTATTACAGTTTGTTCCCACAAATCGGCTTACTGCACAGTTACTGCACTCGATCCTACAGGGAAGTGCAGATAAACGGGATTTCTGTTGTTGTCGATAACGTTATCCTTGTAGGGTTTGTTACGTGCGTGTAATCCACGGCCTCTTTCCCGGGGCACTCAAAACACGACTGAGTTAGTCAACAACAAAACACATCTCTTCTTAACAGTTGTGTTGTCATGGCTATGAATCCTTTCCTAATGACTAATTGAAACTGAATTTTCAATCAGTGAAACTATACTTGAGTAGTAGGGTTTTACTATTTAGTACATTTTGTTTTGTCAACAAACTAGCTTTGAACGTCCACAAGTTGGCCGAATAACACAAATGAATCCTTCTCTAGACACAAGTTATTCATCGATTTCCAATTTGAAATACACAAAAGTGGGCCAGTTGGTCACTGCACAACTTCAAACACAAATTTTAATGCACCATCGAATATCCGCTTTAAGAATCATTACGTGTCTGTACTAACATTACATCTTTAGGCCTGACTCTCTCCTGAACTGGTAAATCACAGCTTTACAGCCTGCTAGACAGTCAACATGCACAAAATCAGATTTTCCTCCTACTGTTGAAGACTTTTTTTTTTTTTACGTGTAAAGAAAAGTTTAGAATCAGATTAATATCTTATCGGCCACCGAAACAAAGATGACGTGACTACACCACAGTTCTGTTGTATAACGAGAAATGTTGACCTCTTACGCCAGCTGCTAGTTTTCTCAAGATAACAGACAAGTATGACTTCATTGATCATTGAATTTCTCCAACGCAATGTCGAGCGGCCCCGCGTTTTTATGAAATTGTTCGAGCATAACCCTTATCGCGTTTTAAATGGCACACCTGAAAGCATAGGCTTTGGGGGATATCAACAGTGGATGAGATAGTAGGACTAATGATAGCAGCGTTATTTTCCATGACACCGGTTGTCAAATGGGTATCTCAAACGCTGTCTCCACAATACAATGATTCATTCCTTTGATACCCCCTCTTATGTAGTCGAAAGAAACAATGAAGATTATTCAAGAACTCTGATTACCTTTCTTACTCACTTACCATTTTATCATCTTTACATTTTCGGCATAACATGTCTATGTTTGCATTGCCATTCACAAACTAAAACTTGAATGTCTGAGGCGTGTACTAGAACACACACATTATAAAGAAAGAAAAACGCCCGTGTACATTGTCGCGGATCGGGATTTTGGGGAATATAGATCAAGAGGTCCGCTTCCCAATCACACGAGCACAAAAAAAAAACAACAAATAAACAACTTTCACTCTAAAAACTAAATAAATCAATTTGAGTAACAGACTGCAAGGTTTATATATCTAACAAATTCAAAGATAAAATATACAATAGATAACGAATACAATAGCAACTGAAAATGCTCAACTAAGCTGAGGAGCAACTATGAAGTACTTAAGGCAATGTAATATGAAGTTATCTAAGTCACAATAAATTTACATTCAAAAGAATCCGCGCACGAGGGCGACGGATCCTGTAAGGTTTAAAGTTCTATCTCTCTACATACTAAAACATATTTATATTGCGTCTCTGCCAGGCGCGCTCTGGTGTAGTTCACACGTGGTCGCGGGAAATGCATGTGGTCTGGCAGTACTGGTCAACAGTCTACATGTGTAGCTGGCTGTAAATTCAGCATGGAATTAAAATCTTTAGCTCACCATTCGGCCCTCACAATGTGAGGGCTGTTGATATTAGCGCTGTGGGTTTAATGCTCAAACAAGTAGGCATGGGCTCAGGAGCGTAGATTTCTGACAATGCTCCATCACTGTACATATCAGCTCAATCGCTGACGAGATTTACTATCTGAGATAGACATGATTCACGAAAATGGAATTAGGTGTCATTGGTTAGCATGCCATAAGCATAATTGAAATACATTAGAACACCCTTGTTCCCACAAGGAAGATGCACTCTGTCTGCTATCATGAAAAGATGTAGGAAATTCTCAAAAGAGAATGGTTAAAACTCACAACGATATTAATGTACTTGGCGTCGCCTCGGTTCTACGGATCTATTGAGCCGGAGAAGACAAACAAAGGTGCATGATAAACATCCGTTGCATGTTTGTTGCAACTCATCACAATTCGCTCAATGTTTTGCGATCACTATGAGGAGTGATCCCTTTATTCAGCGGGCAGTTTTCCCTTTATGTACTTGGTGGCGGCGCACTTAATTAACCACCGACTTGTAACATACGATATAGCCGCTATAATTTACATTTAAGCTCTCATGGAATTCAGCAATGTAATTTCAGGTGCGACGGTTTTATGTGTAAATATTATCAGACGCAGATAATAGGAAAAATCAGACCTAAGAACGGTCGCGTTGAATTTCAGTCTTTTTCTCTTCTGACTAGGCAGTTTCATTCTCAAAATGCAAAAGAACCTTAGTATTCCTGGATGGCACAGTTTGAACACGAAGACCCGAATTTCCCGCGATCTGTCTCACTAAATAATACATTTAAAGCAATTCACTCATGGGATTCAACCAAAAATTTCCCCACATACCAGAAATCTAGTATCGCGAGCTGGGCTTATGTTGGAGAAACTTTCTCTTCCAATGAACAGTGAAAGAGTAGTTAAACAAGCAACTTACTCAATTCTAATATTTGTTTTGTTGATGGCGATAAAAAGATGTTTACAGAGGAATGTAAACTGTGCTAATTCGAACGGCATAATGTGTATTCCAGGTTGAATTACAAATATTTATAAAGAAATCGACAATTTCCTTGAATTCTAAGCTCGGGTGGTCTCTGAAATGCGTATATTTGCAGAACAAAATAGGCGCGGAGGTCAGTGGACGATGTTGATGAAAGAATTGTGCAATGCTGTCATGACATGCTTAACCTCGGCCTGCTTCAGTGCTCTTCCTTAACATCGAAATAGTTTGAAAGAACATTAAGAGATGGAACGGTAGACAGTGCACTACTCAAACAGGCGGGATGTTTGCACTTGTTTCCTATACATCACAAAATAAATACACTAGGCTGTTGAAAAATAAAATGCAATCCAAAACAGTCAGCAACAACAATAGGCTCATTGTTGAAAAAAAAAGCGTAAAGCTACTAGATCTAGATCTAGCCTATTATAAAACATTTTATCGATTCAATTACCATGCCTGGTGTTCTTTAGAATACACCTCACAATTCACTAATAACACTATGACAATGTATTTTGGGCTCTTGTTTACTAAAGGAAACCATCGATATATTCACATTTCAAATATTGCACTTCTTACCACGTTTTTCTGAGACACAAAAGGAGATTCCATTCAGCTTCTGCGCTGCATTGCGAGAGTAATTCACATCATATCTATCAATAATGAAGAATGCACAATTCTAAGATTTAACTAATTTAAGATTTTTAGTAAGGAGAACTGTCTTTAAGTTCAACAAATGCAGGACTCCACTCTGTAAACTGATATGAAGGACAAAAAGTTTCCACCAGAAAATATTCCGTACCTGATATTCTTCAATGATATATCCAAAGCCCAAATCTTTCTCCCTATTAATTTTTTTCCGAAAAAATGCATACTGAATGCGTAATTATATTTTCAGTACTGTACACCGATCATTGTCTTTACCTTTCATTAACTAAAAGACAATGACACATACTATGCTGTAATACTGGAAAGACTGACACTGATTTAAAAATATTCTGCTTCACATTTCTGCCACATTCCTGGCACATGCCCATCATCTACAATGCGATAATTCTAACTGCTTTGTCCCTGTGGTGCAGGAACTCTCACAATAATCTTTAAGTACGGTAATATGGAGAGTTCGTAGTTCAAATTTAAAGGGAAAAATTTCAGTTGCACAGACATGTGGCTCTTGAATGATTTACCATAAATAAAAATTGGACGAAATAAATAAACAACAACAACAACAACAACAACAAACAATTTCATGAATCAATAATCATTATCTAATCTGTAAGCCCACATGTACATTTCGACGGCAATTCAGCACTTACTCTTTGTCCAACACAGGCTGAACTATTCAATCAAGCAACAAAAGGTTTCTGAACAACACAAGATTTGAAAGTTCGTCCTGTAAAGAAATGCTATCCCGAACGTTAATTCGTTTGCTTTTTCA
The DNA here is from genome assembly GCA_963931925.1 of Onchidella celtica. Lineage (NCBI taxonomy): Eukaryota > Metazoa > Mollusca > Gastropoda > Systellommatophora > Onchidiidae > Onchidella > Onchidella celtica. The sequence continues at coordinate 16,865,898 of OZ007568.1, read as the reverse complement.
CATCATTATGCAAATAAACAGCTATTGTGTGTACAACCACAAATTTTAATAAATTCCAAACCACTGGGTAGCAAGCGAAAGGCCTTTCTTCTGTTACTGTTTGACTGGGCTCGCGTTGACAAGGTCTCAACAGCGGAGTGGGAATTCGCGCATCCCGCTTGAGTCGAGCGCAGTGACTGTCACGCGTTCTGCTACCAAGAAGATAAAAAAAAAAAAAGCTCTGCAGTGGTGGTGATGGTGTGTGAGAGATATTTTTCACTCGGGGCGGTAGTTACACGAGCATTGTGTCACCGTCGGTGACATGACGATAACACAGAGACCTCGGGATATGCAACAATTACTGAAACGGGACACTTTCATCCCAGACTCCCAGTGACATTTTCGACAACTTGTAATTTCACAATTGCACTCGCTGTCGTTTCCTCCAGTTCGCTGCGCGGAAATAGTTTTACATGTGCAAATTTGCAGAGGCAGTGGTAATTATTATGGTGTAGCCCATAGATATACACTACTGAACGGTATAGCCTCTTTTTGTGGCTTCTGTTCCTTACTGTGTGATCTCAGATCCGAAGCGTTAAAGAGGCACGCCCTCCCGGGCATGAGCTCATTTTAAATAGTGTCAAAACGGGGACTGCACCAGTGATCTAAAGAGTCTTGTTCTTGAATATGAATTGGCACTAAGGCTACTGCTGCGACCTTGATTGTCAGAATTATTATTATTGTCTTAGCATTTTTTTAAAAGTGAAAGTGCCACTTGCTTCTCTTGCAAAGCATTGCTGATCACCCATCTTCATCTGTACTCTACCCCGTTACGTTATTTAAAATGTCGCAGAAATAAAGTGGGGGGGGGGGGGTAAGGTGTATGTTGCAAACCCTGCGTTAAGATGAAACAACAAAATACAGCAAAATTATAGATTATAATAAATTCCAAATGACTAAGAAGGGAAGACAGAGTTACACAGAAAACAATGGTGTCATCAGTAAAGTCAACTATAAAAAAACAATAACACGTTGCTTATATTAACAAAATATTTTGTTCTTTGTTCTTTCTTTTTTTCTTTGTCAAAGCTGTTGCTCTATTCTATTTCTAGACTATCTTTGAAGTTGAAGTAACAAAGAGATATGCGATTAAAAGGAATGAAAAAAAAAAAGTTTTTATTTCTTTCAAGTTGAAATCACCAAGAGATGCCTTGTCCAAAGGCTAGACTGTTGGGACAGTGTGGACACTGGACATGTATACCAACTCCAGTGAAAGCCTGACACTGACATGCACACACGGTCATCTCTACGTGGCAGGAAATATCCTTTATGTCCGTGCGTGCCTATCCTCTGCAGCTTGTAGTCACAACAGGCCTGGTATCCGTCACTCAACTGTCACTGAAGACATTCCTCTTTACCATGATAGTCCCATAAATCAGATACAGAGAGAGAGGGGGAGAGAGAGAGAGAGAGCGAAAGAAAGAGAGAGAGAGAGAGAGAGAGAGAGAGAGAGAGGGAGGGGGAGGGGGGGGGGGTTATTTGAAGCTTTCAGGCCAATAACCTCTTTGCCAGGTTTTGAGAACTATTTATTATGGAATTCCATATTGCGTTCATAATCTAAGGCGTCAGAATGTACATCGGTGCTCAGAGACCTGAGTGATGACTGGGCTCAATTTTTCCATCATGAAACGAACATTTAAAAAAAAAAAATGCCATAACGAAATAGTCAAAAACCTAACTCATGATAATACATGTACATGTATTATGAAGTACATCCATTGACGTGCATGAGTGGCCTAAAATTGAGAATGAATTATACTGAGTTTGGTTTAGTCGTTTACAAAGCTAGGATATTAAATGTGGGACAGCAATTCTCTTTTCTGATGTAGTTTTTAATACATTTCCCTTTCTGAATTTAGTTCTTAATACATTTCATTTATTCTGATCTGGTATTAATTATCAGTGTAGAGAGAGAGTGAACATATGGTATTGAATAGCCAACATGCTTTTTTTTTTCGGGGGTGGAGGGGGGGGGCGTCCTGTGAGTGATTTTTGAGACCTCTCCAAATGGACAATTTACCATATTATATATATTTAACTTAGTCAAAGCAGAGGAAAGCAATTTAAAGAAAAAAAAAATCACCTATCAATCATTATTGCGCAGCGATGGCCGCAAGTTAACTGGATTTTGAAAGACAAGAGCGTAACTTTAAAAAGTTATAGCTTGCACCATTTTCGTACAACATACTTTAAACTTTGCACACATAATAATTATAAACATAATGTCTAAATTCATATAGAGGGAAAATTTGACGACTTCATTAGATTACTTTTTAAAATTTTTGTGAAAAAATACCGTTCAGGAGGGTCACATAAGATTTTCCCTGATGTCCAAATCTCAAAATCGAGGAAAATTTACAAGCTATAAAAAATTCTGCTGAGTAAGTTTTTCTTTTGTTCTGAACTGGTTTCATGCAAAATTTCACTGCAGTGGAGAAATTTACAATAAAAATATGTAGATTAGATCGCAAATTCCAGTTGAAAAATCGTATTTGAGAAAGTCTTTTTTTTTTTTTCTACAAAAAAGTCATGAAAAGTAATCCCTTCTGTCTTTATCGACTAGCTTTGGTATCAAAGAAAAAACCAAAAGGGATATTTTATAGTTCAACTTCGTTCAGAAATAGCAGAACTATCAGGGAAAAAATGTGATTTTTTAACGCTCAGACCCGATTTCAGCGTTACAGGGCCACAATTCTTTATGATATCTTTATGCAACTACACGTCTACAGATTCATGCGGACCATAGTGTATATGAGTCATTGCCAAATAAGGAGAGCCAAAATCTCTCGCAGGGATGGAGTCACTTTCGAGGAAGTCTAGTTCTTAAAATATGCACAATTCTAAACTACTTAAAGAAGGAAAGTTGTCGTATGTAAACAGCCCATTGCAAAATTGTCTTCATAGTTGAAGTCCAACAAGTTTTGGAAGAGTTACAGCCCTTGATTGTGTATTTCAAAACCATTTGACACCTGTATGAACTATCTTCCATTTATTCAATCTACTGTACACAATTCTAAACTACTTAAAGAAGGAAAGTTGTTGTATGTAAACCGCCCATTGCAAAAATGTCATCATAGTTGAAGTCCAACAGGTTTGAGAAGAGTTACGGCCCTTGATTGTGTATTTCAAAACCATTTGACACCTGTATGAACTATCTTCCATTTAATCACTCTACTGTACACAATTCTAAACTACTTAAAGAAGGAAAGTTGTTGTATGTAAATCGCCCATTGCAAAAATGTCATCATAGTTGAAGTCCAACAGGTTTGGGAAGAGTTACAGCCCTTAATTGTGTATTTCAAAACCATTTGACACCTGTATGAACTATCTTCCATTTAATCACTCTACTGTACACAATTCTAAACTACTTAAAGAATGAAAGTTGTTGTATGTAAACCGCCCATTGCAAAAATGTCATCATAGTTGAAGTCCAACAGGTTTGAGAAGAGTTACGGCCCTTGATTGTGTATTTCAAAACCATTTGACACCTGTATGAACTATCTTCCATTTAATCACTCTACTGTACACAATTCTAAACTACTTAAAGAAGGAAAGTTGTTGTATGTAAACCGCCCATTGCAAAAATGTCATCATAGTTGGAAGTCCAACAGGTTTGGGAAGAGTTACAGCCCCTAATTGTGTATTTCAAAACCATTTGACACCTGTATGAACTATCTTCCATTTAATCACTCTACTGTACACAATTCTAAACTACTTAAAGAAGGAAAGTTGTTGTATGTAAACCGCCCATTGCAAAAATGTCATCATAGTTGAAGTCCAATAGGTTTGAGAAGAGTTACGGCCCTTGATTGTGTATTTCAAAACCATTTGACACCTGTATGAACTATCTTCCATTTAATCACTCTACTGTACACAATTCTAAACTACTTAAAGAATGAAAGTTGTTGTATGTAAACCGCCCATTGCAAAAATGTCATCATAGTTGAAGTCCAACAGGTTTGGGAAGAGTTACAGCCCCTAATTGTGTATTTCAAAACCATTTGACACCTGTATGAACTATCTTCCATTTAATCACTCTACTGTACACAATTCTAAACTACTTAAAGAAGGAAAGTTGTTGTATGTAAACCGCCCATTGCAAAAATGTCATCATAGTTGAAGTCCAACAGGTTTGAGAAGAGTTACGGCCCTTGATTGTGTATTTCAAAACCATTTGACACCTGTATGAACTATCTTCCATTTAATCACTCTACTGTACACAATTCTAAACTACTTAAAGAAGGAAAGTTGTTGTATGTAAACCGCCCATTGCAAAAATGTCATCATAGTTGAAGTCCAACAGGTTTGGGAAGAGTTACGGCCCTTGATTGTGTATTTCAAAACCATTTGACACCTGTATGAACTATCTTCCATTTAATCACTCTACTGTACACAATTCTAAACTACTTAAAGAAGGAAAGTTGTTGTATGTAAACCGCCCATTGCAAAAATGTCATCATAGTTGAAGTCCAACAGGTTTGGGAAGAGTTACAGCCCTTAATTGTGTATTTCAAAACCATTTGACACCTGTATGAACTATCTTCCATTTAATCACTCTACTGTACACAATTCTAAACTACTTAAAGAAGGAAAGTTGTTGTATGTAAACCGCCCATTGCAAAAATGTCATCATAGTTGAAGTCCAACAGGTTTGAGAAGAGTTACGGCCCTTGATTGTGTATTTCAAAACCATTTGACACCTGTATGAACTATCTTCCATTTAATCACTCTACTGTACACAATTCTAAACTACTTAAAGAATGAAAGTTGTATGTAAACTGCCCATTTCAATAATGTCATCATAGTTGAAGTCCAACAAGTTCGGGAAGAGTTGCATCCCTTGATTATGTATTTCAAAACTAATTGACAGCTGATGAACTAGTTTCCATTTATTCATTCTACTGCACATAATTCTAAACTACTTAAAGAATGAAAGTTGTTTTATATAAACAGTTCACTTCAAAAAATGTCTTTACTGTGGAAAATTAATATAATTGGGCAGAGTCATGTCCCTTGACACTAACCTTGTTAATAATTTGACTCGCATCTGGAATCTCATACACTCTCTCTCTCAGTATTTGCACACAATTTTGTCAACCATTTATGGTATTAACATAGAATTCATCCATTCAATGATAACAACAACCGTATTTAAAGCAATTAATAAAGAAAAACAATCCAGTGAACTTAAGGGAATTTAAAAGAGTTTTATGTGCAAATGCAACAATCATTTTGGACAACAGAACAGTAAATGGGATCCAAACTTCACTGGCAAAATTTATGTATTCAGTAATAACAACAGTTATGATTAAAACATTGAATAAAGAAAAAAAAAACACAAAATCAGTTAATTAAGACATTTAAAGATGTGAAAGTGTGACAATCATTCTAATAAGCAGAATAACAGTAAAAGTGGTTCAAACTTCATGGACAAAATCATTTATGAATTTTGAGCATGGGGACCACGTGATTGGCTACCCAGTGCTCATCCGGCATGACCCTTGTAGATGACCACATGACATAAATTACATCTTTATAATCATAATCCATGCCTTGCGGAAGCATGGCTCTGCCAAAAAGAGTCTGGACATTCTCAGGGCCTCTCTGTGGATACAGAGATATAATGCAACATTTTAAAATATTTGAGGCAGCTAAGAGTTGCCAAATGCCAAGGCTTTGGCACAACTTCCTGGCATTGAAGACCTCCTTGTCAAAGATGTCCTCTATGACTGTGAGGGAGGTTGTGTCTGTTCCGTCATGACAGTCAGACAACAAGGCAATCAAGGGCAAAACTTTATTTTTCTCCAACCTACATCCAACACTGACATAGTCCTCATCCAGATAAAGACTTTTGTTTAATGAAAGTTCTGCAATGATGCGACACCGCATTTCTAAATGATTATTTTCATGACCAAACACACATTTACTCAAGGATCGCATCATGCAGTTCCCGTCTCCTACAGTAAGGGCTGGCAAAAACCCTAAAGGCTTATTGGGTGGGAGCAACTGCACAGCATTTTTGTCCACTTCCCTTCTGGTTATTGTTGGATGTATGAGCATCAAATGGTAATTTTCAAGGTCAACAAACATTTCTTGACAAAGATCTCTTACATCTTGAAAAGAACTACTATTTAGTTTGCCATACATGTCTTTGAAAAATGCTTCACGGCCTTTCTTCATTGGTCCAAACAAATTTCTCTTTACCACCGGTAACACTCTCTGTTTAGACAATTCATTATCATCACCATCATCATCACTAAGTTGACACATTCCGGTATTCAACTCATCATCATTATCATCAACTGAAACATCATAAACAACAGCAATTTCATCACATGTATTAGTACTATTATCATTACTGTCATGAAGAACATCATCAGGAGCTGTATTCACATTATCATCAATTTTATCAAGTGTATCACATGCATGACCACCGTCAACAACATTGTCAGGTAATGCAACACCATCAACAGCATTGGCAACATCACTCTCCACATCTTTAGCCTGATCATTACCAACCAAATTGCAGTTGTCAGATTTGGCATTAGGCCATTTAATACATTCAAAATTGGATATAAGTTCTTTGTTTGAACACTCACTTGACAAGTCCTGTAAGCAAAAAGCACAGAAGCAAGAAAATTGTCTCACAGCAAGAATCTGTGATGACAGTACTTTTAATGAGTGAACCTTTTTAGTTCCAGGCAATGTTTTCAGGCTGCTTGAGGGGACACTTCTGTCAATATCTGATTCTTCCACCAAATGAAAAGTTCTTGCCTGGTGTGAACAATCTACATTTTTTAATGTCAGATTTGAATTTAAAAAGCAGACAATCTCTTTTGCACTTCGCAATACAGTTCGGCCTGAAGCCACTGCCTGGGTTAAAAATGATTTAACCATTCCACCACATGAATCACACTCACTCTTTCCGTGACGTTCCCCAAAATAACATCGCTCGAAATTATAGTTACTGGCCAGCTTACTCATGTGATGGAATGGAAGCTTGGACTTAAATTGTATGCCACAATTGTCTGAAAATATCATAAACTGGGAAGCTTCAATTTGAGACATAACCATATTAAGAATATGAAAAACAAAATTTGAATCATGATTCAAATCATCTGAAAAAAAAACAAAATAACAAGTAATCTTCTCATTGCACTGAGTACACCTCTTGTAGACAACAACGGGGTGTAGAGTCACCTGATTGTAAGACCAGTGAACAGCTGACACTTCTCGCTGATGCCTACAGGTGTAGTTCTCAGCAAAATCTACCACAATTACAGCAGTATCTGCAGGTAAATCATCTTTTAAAATTTTAAACTGTTTCCTCTGCCATTCAGAGGTAAAAACATGAAGGCCATGGTCTTTCAAACTATTTACAAAAGAATTTATCAGAGCCAGAACAGATGATGTCTGCTCAACAAGTTCGGTGCGATTTACTTTATATTTCTCATGAAAGACCTGCTTCCATTCTTTATATGTGACAGATACTCTTGGGTCACACTGCGCTTCAAGTTTTTCTTTCAGTAGGTGAACACCACACTTGCTGCACTTTCGTGCAACGCATTGTGGCATCCACCACTCTCTGGTTGTAGGACACATTGTGGCATCAAGAGCACCTCTCACATTAAGCAAAAGGGCCCCACATGATTTAAGGACATTAAATTTCAACCTAGCATTTTCACAGAGTTCGCATAAACACTGTATAAATTTTTGACACTTCATTGTCAAAATGTGTTTTGGCCGACATCTATAAAATGTTCTCTTCGAAACTTTAATATTTACATGTTCATTTATAAATTTATCAAAAAGAACATGTACAGGATATGTTAAAATCTTTCTTTGCTTTTTCAGCCGTTTGCTGTAATGTCTTTTTCCTGGCAAGTCAACTGCCTGCTCATGAAAAAAGTCCACAATTTTTGATTTCACTTCACTCTCCTTCATCTTTCGGACTGCATCCTTCTGCATATTTTCCTTGGACTGTGGAATGCACAATTCACTATGCAGCAGTTCCTTAAGTACGTCTTTCTTTCGAGGCGATGCATTCTTAATCAAATGTTGAAGCACATGAATAGTGACTTTTCTGTTGGCCGGCATGGCCTTTTTAACCCGATACATTGCATTATATTTTGCTGCCTTTGTTGGTGTTTTTGTTGGTGATGCCCTAATAATGGCATTTTGAAGAGCAACGGGAGTGTCAGACAGTGCTGAATACTGGTGTTGGTCCTTAACCCGTTTACAGTTCATTTCAGCATATTTTTTCCTGTTCTTAGCTTTAATTGCTTCTTTCTCTTCTTCAGTCAGTCGTGCCCTTAGTTTTCTCTGTTTTTCTCTCCAATAGTCATGCTTTTTTGCAGTGGTCAGCTGCTGGGCGGCAAGTATTCCCCTTGTAGTTCGGGCTGGTGTAACTTCCTGTCCCGTTGCTGCTTTCTCTCGTTCTGCTGCAAGGTGCTGTGCATTCTTTTTCATGCTTCTGAAATGTAAAGTGACAAAAAATCTGAGAAATTTGTCTTTTACTAATAGTTTTACTTACAGGCAGGAACATTCTGTTAGGAAGAAAACATTTGAGGAGACGAGAATGGATTTACATAGCATTTAAAAGGGTATTGCGACTCCACAATTTTCTTTTTTTTAACCTACTAGCACTGTAGCAGAGATCCCTGGCCCTGCCTGGGATAAATCTGTTTTTCAGTTTCAGTTCTGGATTATTATAGACATATGATAACTTCAGACAAAGAATCAGTACAAAAAGTTAGGTTTCGCCCCTAATCTTCTCTCGTCTGTCCAAACCCCGTAAGCATATGAACAAGTAAGAAGAAAGGATGGGGAGGGGGAGACACTGTAATGGACAAAGGAAAATGGGCCTAATGTTTCCAAAGCTGTGAAAATGGAGTCGCAGCAAGGGGTAGTGCAAGTTTAAAAATGGCAAAAAAATAAAAAATAAAAGATTGTACTGTACTGTTACCAAGGCTTGCGTGAAAAATAAAATGGAAACCACACACTGTCAAACTTTCAGTGTAATTATATTCTTCAGGACACACATGCTCACACAAATATTATCAATGCCACAAGTTACATAAAATGTGAACTAAAACAAATGTAATAACATTATATAATTAATATACATTATACTTTTGTTTTAGTTAAACGTTCCATACACATTCTACTTTTCATTTGCAACCTCCCAATATTTATTCTCCATTTACCATTATCAATATTATACTAGGTGTTTGCTATAGAAAGTTATGAAGATCATTTGACTTACAAAAGTTGTGATCTAAGATAATGACATACAAACTGAGGCTTATGGAGGATCTGAGACTGGCAACAAAGAAAGTGTTCCAAAAGCTGAGAAACAAAAGACGCCCAAGGAATCTTATATGCTGTACATTCTGTACACAACTGACTTACTATAAATCAAGATGATGCAAAAAACATTTAGTGCAAGACTATTTATGATGATAGAGAAACAAAATTTCTGAAAATCGAGGTTTTCTTGGAATCAGCCCAACCAAATAAAGACTGGAGGAACATATGAAATACTGGCTCAAATTTCTGACAGACGTTCAAGAAAACTGGTTCAACATACCTTGCCTCTTTGTTCCGAATCCTGTTCTTTTCTCTCTCCTTCGCCTTCTCTTCTGGAGTCTGATTCCTCCTCCAGTTTTGAAGGTGAACTTTTTGCCTTCTGCAATATTCCTCCCATCTTGTGGGATCAGTCTTGAGCCGTTCCCTGTACTCAGTTTGGCGCTGGGCCCTTGACTTTCCTTGTGACTTTATTTTTGCCTTCTTTTTCTTCGGCCTCAAGGTGTACCCTGAAACATCGAGCAAAAATGAAGAAAAATCATAATTATATCCTTTGTCTCCCACTGAAGTGCCAACTAAATAACCATTTCAATAAAGGACAGCTCAAGGGACTCAAGTACCCATGCTCTTATGGAGGCAAACTGAAAGTGAAATTGTCTATCCTATACTAAAATGATTTCCATAAAAATTATAACATACAGGAACACTGGGGAAACTCTCTAAATATTTCAGTAAATGTAATAGGCACACTGTCATTACTGCCTCGCATTTTATTGGGATGGCCTTTATCATGGCAGGATATTTCTCCCACAGAAAAAAGTATTTCTCACTCATATTCCTACCAGCAAATGCACAGAATAGTCTTGTAAAATAAAGGATAATTATGATGTCCTGCATGACCTGGCAATAAGTTCCTCCAAGTGTTTAATTTAAGAAAGTGGCGATAAAATTGTTTTTTTTTCTGCTATGGTCTTACAATGATAAATCTTTATTATGAAAACAGTTATAATGGTGGCATCATGTACCAACTCCAATGAAGGTTTCAGAATTCAGGGATTGTACGAGTTTTCAAAGGTATAAAAAAAATAACACAGGCAGTACATAAACTGGTTGAAATCATCTCTCAAATGACCTTCCCATTAAAGTACACAGATATAATTAAATGTTGGATTTATCTCTAAAATGACTTTTGAGCAATGACCTACCTGAAACAAAATGGCTTTCTGAAAGGGATGATTGACTGTCTTCAGTATGTAGGCCTGCTGGTAATGGTGCATCTGACATCTGTGAACAGTGTAGTTTATATGATTTTAAAAACCTACAGACCATGGGTTCGTCATTTTATTATCATTTCTTTTGATTTTTATTTACTTTTATAAATATAGAATCTAGATCTAGATGAATGGAAAACAAATGCAAAATTCAAGCAAAAAAAAAATCACATTTGTCGTAAAGGTGGAGGCCTAGAGATCTAGATCTAGATCTAGTCTAGGTTTATACTAGTAAAGCTGAAGAAAATTGTTAAAGATTAGGCCTAACTAAAATAAAGAGGAAACTTGTGTCACTTTGTGACATCTTGTTACAATGGGTTGAGTGCCATTAAAAGTACTAAAACTAAAACTGGTAATATTTTTAAAGGAGCTTCAAGGTAACAGCATGCAATCAGCAATAATTTGTGAACCAATAAATTTTCCTTGGTACAATTCCATAATTCTACCTGAATGTCCACACTAGTCACTACCTATGAAAGCAGTTTAATTTGGGAAGGTCTTGCCCCTGTCCGCGCCATTTACCAAAAAGTTAACAAACATAATAATAATATAAATAATGATGAAGACATTCCCTAACCCGCGCTTTCGGTCCTTCTTTGTCCCATACAAATACTAAACCCAAACTTTTGATAAGCCCGCTCAAAAGTCCCCTCTTTATTGTGTTTTCTTGACTGGCGCAGATGGGCGGAGGACCTCCCTTTTTAATTTGAAACGACTTGACTGTAGATCTAGACGTCCAGCTCTAGATCTAGATCTTGGACTGGATCTAGCTCTATTTTCCCAAAGTGCTAGATCTAGTCTATCTAGCCCATTCATTTCTTGGAGGGCAAAAATTGGTTTGTTACTTGACACTAAGTGGTCATCTTATTCCACTAAGATTGGCCCAAAGATCTAGATCTGGATAAAATGCTGCAACTCTCATACATTACTGTGAAGATACTGGAACACTTTTTCATAACACTGAATGGATTTCATGTCCCCCAATTGTGAGCGTATGAAAGTGTAATCCACCAACTTGAACAAGACAATCTAGATCTAGATCTCATTTCACAAAGTACTGGTCTATTCATTTCTTGTGTGCAAAAAACAGAATTATAACATCTTATTCTACTAAGAATAAAATTGACCCAAACCTAGATCTAGTAAATGCCGTAACTCTCATACATTACTGTGAAGATACTGGAACACTTTTTCATAACACCGAATGGATTTCATGTCCCCCAATTGTGAGCGTATGAGAGTATGATCCACTAACTTGAACAAGACAATCTAGATCTCATTTCACAAAGTACTGGTCCATTCATTTCTTGTGTGCAAAAAACAGATTTATAACATCCTATTCTACTAAGAATAAAATTGACTCAAACCTAGATCTAGTAAATGCCGCAACTCTCATACATTACTGTGAAGATACTGGAACACTTTTTTATACCACCGAATGGATTTCATGTCCCCCACGTGTCAGTGTATGAGAGTATGATCCCTAACCTGAAATATGACAATCTAGATCTTCGTCCACAAAGTGCTGGTCTATTCATTTCTTGTCGGCAAAACATATTTGTTACATCTTATTCCACTAAGAATAAGACTAGCCCAAATTTAGATCTCTAGTAAATCCCGAAACTCTCATACATTATCGTCAAGATACAGGAACATTTTTTCATCAGAGCTGACAACTTTCATGTCCCCCACATAATACGTATGAGAGTCCGATCCAATTAAGAAGCAGAACTTATTCTACACTGTTTACCGTATAAAATAAAACTAGAATAAATATCTGAAACTCCAACTTACCTTCACTTGTGAAAATAGGCACAACACACTCCTGAATGCGTCTGAAACATTGTTCTCTGCCACTCGCACACGTTCGAACAATGAGACCGGAAACATCAAAATTGATTGAAAATGGTGTCATGTCAAACGAGGTCTCGTGTGAAGAGTTACTTCAGTCACAGTGAATAACAATAAAATTTCGGCCTAAAAATGTATAGCTTTCGCAGTTGTTTTTGTTTTTTTCAAATTGATGCAATTAAATAAAATTGGAAACTAATTTCAAATCCGTTTTTCCATTTGTGTTATTCTAATGTAACTCTCACACGGTGATTTGACGTGAAAGTGCGAGTTCACAAGGAAAATGCTTGAGAGTTTTTGAAATAATCGAAGTTTTCTTGAATAGCGTTGTCTCTCTATAAAAAAAGACAATAAACTTCATGCGGAATGTCTTGTTTTTTTTCATTAATGAAAGAATTATCTAATTTACATAAGTTTCTGACAGTAAACATTTGACATGAAAACGTATGTGAAGTTACGGTGAAGAAAACGACTTACATCAAACACCTGAAAAGGAAAATTGGAAAAAATAACTCAGAATATCATGCTTTAACATATCTCACATTCACTGAAATATTTAGTTTTTATATTAGTGTTATAATATGCAGTTTCAAGGGGGGTATAAAAATCACCCTATTTCATGAGAGATTTCGGAGCAAATGATTGCACCAAATTCTGCACTTAAACTTTACTTTTCCACCTAAATACCAAACCAAAGTGAATGAAACTTTTTGGGCGATTGGTTGTGCCATTTTTGCATAGGTATAATTTTATAAATCATCAGTATTATGTTTGAGTGCTATAGATTCCAGTGGAAACAGGAACCATGTATCGCACTTTTCCTTATTTGGCAATGACTCATATATTGGGACAACCAGGAAACCGTTGCCCAAGGGCCTTCTTGACATACGCGTGACAGGTTCCATGTTAGCAGGGTCTGACCAAAGCACTGAATAAGTTGGCGCGCCAGATAGACAGTCCTGCCTGGCTAATTTTGTTCCTAATGACAAAATGGGCCACATCCTTTGAGCGATCTTGATAGCATTCAGGGATGAACTTCAAATCTTAACACTTCACATTCTGCCGTGTTATGGGAGAAGACCATTTTATACACTAAACCAGATAAAACTGACTTCCTAGCACCATTTTATTGAATGAAATTTATATTATGTGGTAATCTGTCTTTTTATCCGGGTTACCGGTATCATACACGGAGCTAGAGGGTGAACATGTAAGCACTTAAAAAACTTCGCGATTATGTGGCCATAAATTATGACCTTTGGTGTACTGCCTCGATTTCTGACAATAAATTACGCGGACACATCCATTTTAGACAAATTTCTGTCGTTAACATCATTTACATGTATTTAATTTATTTACGATTTGTTTGAACCGCAGAGAAAGAGATGCATTTTCGTCGAGTAAAATCGAAAAGTATGATCAGAAATTTCGTCAGCGAGTAATAAACACTTATGTACGACCAAATGCACAGCAGGGGTGGCCAAACCGCGACTCGCGAGCAAATGCCGTGGCTCCTGGAAATAATAAATGTTGGCTGAGCTCGTTTTTCATCACAACAGTAATTTTTTAAAAACTGCATACACGAGTAAATTTTGTTGCATACGTGTATTTCCTAATAGTTATAAAATATATCCTAATATTAGTACAAACTTTTGGTAACAAAATGTATATATTATGTAACAATAAAATCGTGTGTGAACATTTTTTGTTCATGTCTTGTGACTCTCGAACATCTGAAGTTTATCGTGTGTGGCTCCTGCATTAAGCAAGTTTGGCCACCCTGGCATAGTTTCCTTTGGTTATTACAATCTGAAAACTCAACAATGAATAAAGAAGGGCGTACAGCGGAAAATACTTTTTTACATCTAATGTAAACTTTGTTTGGTGCATATACGCTCTTTTCCCCTAACATGGCAGCTTACGAGTAGTATGGCAGAGTTGTCAGAAGTCGTACTTATGATTAAAAAAATTTAATGACAGTACTGTCCCCAGTCAGCAACCCTGCGGAAGTCCCTCGCGTAGGATTGACGTCAAATTTGGACATGGGAACGACATCGTTCCTACGCAGATCTGCTGGTCACAACATCCCGCTAACGTCGGTTTGATGTAAGGAACCCACCTCTACGGGTGATCCTACCAACCTTAAGGACATCCTATACAAATCTACGTTAGATTGACTTAGGGGTGCTGGCTGGGTAAATACACCATTAACTATTTGAATGCGAATTAAAATTTACAGTGAAACATTCTTATTTTATGTTTGGTTTTCTTTACTATTACTATTATTTACCGGCGCCCACGCTCGTATGTAGCTTTTGCGCGCAGTGACTCAATCCTTTCCATAAACTATAAAACCAGAAAGGAGGCGAGGTCAGATGCAATGATTTTTCAGGGTTTTATTTCTCACGCAGGGTTTCGCAACATACAACCTTTTCTTTTTGCCCAATTTTGACTTTGCTTATAGCCCTGCTGCGACCCCGAAGTTTTTCTGTGGTTTTTATGATATTTCGTCAATGATTTTTTCATCACGTATTTTGTCACCTTTTCCTTGCACTGCCAGTACTCAGGATGTCGATATGTATGTATACTTCCCCCCCCCCCTTTTTTTTTTTTATTTGTGCGTCTATGTCCATATTTATGAGTCATTCTCGTGCGTAGTTGGGCGTAAGTAAATCTATAATCATACGTGTACAGTATCTGTATCCTCTCTTCTTCCGTGAGCGTTAGTGTTTACAAACTTATTGTCAATTTCTATAATCGATCGAGCCGTAGTAATAGACAAGTAGATCTAGATAAAATCATTAAGAGTTATCCTTCTTGTTGCTAAACAACTTTCGGTGTGGTGATCAAATTCATTCGTGACACCCAGCATACCTTCATATGTTTTCGACAAGTAAATCACAGTCAAATTTAGAAAAAAAAAAAAAAGATCTAAATGTTAATGATGAACATAATCTGAGTAGTTTTGTCAATGGAGGAACAACCTTAGACACAACTTTTCAACATTCCAGCAACCAATAGGCCTACTTCCGTTTGGATGTTCGTCGAACCGATGTAAACAACAAAATAACATGTCTTGCATTACTAAAGTACCCGAACCCAATCTTTGGGAGGAAATCTGCAAAGGTATCATTATCAAGACATGTATTTGAACAGGTTATCCCTTTGACAGTTAAACATCTTGTGATTCGTGGTTTTCATTCTACAGTTGCATTTCACTTGTGTGTAGACCCTAGTGTGTACGTGTGTTAGACTGCTGGGAAGAATCGAAGATTCGTTGGTGTGCACCATTTGATCGGGTTGTACCATTGCTGTGATTGGATGATTCATTCTTTGAAAGTTGTTGATTTTGTCTGAATGAGTACACAAAATATGGGAAGTCGAGAACCTTCGATCCCCATCAATCTGTAAAGCTGTTCCTAACCTTTAAGCCCTCATTCCTAATTATAACTCAACCCTTAACCTCTTAATCCCAAACTCTATCTCTTAGCCTACCTTTTCAACCAGGAAAGAAAAACGAAAATATTGAGACAGTCTTTAAATTACTGTAGGAGTTCAAAGTGGCTGATATTGAGACAGTCTTTAACCCTCGTCCTGCGTTGAGTGAACTCGTCCACGTAACGCCCCGTGCGGGGATAGCCAGCGGCCAGTCAGCCGATCGTTCGCGTGTTGCCGATAACCTCGGCGGTCGGGTCAATCGGGTCCGTGTGAACACCTGTATCGCGTATACTTCAGGACGCAATAACAACAATAGTGGTGGATAAATCGTAAGGGACCCCTATGATATTTGGATAAAGTACTTGTGATGATATGCAGTAGGTTTTATTGTGAAATGGAAGGCCCCAAATCAAGAATTTTCTGCATTTACATGCCGTTTAGCACATGTTTTGTCATGTTCCCAAGACCTCTGCGCTTTTTCTGTCCCTATATCAGGCCATTCAGGTGAACAAATTATTTTTTAAGCCATTCGCTTAATTTACTAACCACATGTATCGTGACATTGCCTTCTCCCTCCTCTACTATGTAAAGCGTTCACTTACTATAATGTTAGTTTTAGCGAGAGATTTGATTTCCAGTTCCAGGTCGTAGAGCACATACATATACTGAAAAGCGGTTTAATCAAAGGAACACAGTAGCTCTCTAATTACCACATCAAATAAAGACAACGACCAACAACAAAGTCGGTCATTTTCTCCCAGTTTTCCCTGATGAAAAACCTACGGACAGACGCCTTTATGCAGCATGCCCTAACATTACATCGGAATTCACAATTACAGACGTAGAACGGCGTCTCAAATACGCACATGGCCCCTTTCTTCTCATTTCACATGTAGATGACAACCAGCATCAAAGTAAAAGTTTCCCCAAGAATTTCCCCAGTTCAAACTTCAGACCGTCAGTACTATTACACGAGTATGACGAATAGTTGCATCGTAATAAAAAACGTAATCGGACGATACCATTTTGTTAGATATAGTAGGGGTGACAGGATAGATAAACACGCGAAAATAGTGTGGAAAAAAAACGTGAAAAAAACAACAACAACGACAGTCTTGGCAACCGAATAACCAAAGCGCGAGGCGCACCGTTGCTATACAAAAATGTGGCCTCCCGCAGGACCCGCGGTTAAGCGTGTCGGACAAAATAACGGCCTCCCGTGTCTCGCGTGTTGCGCGGGGAGGCCAATATAGTGGCCTCCCGCAGGTCTAGGGTTAAATTACTGTAGGAGTTCAAAGTGGCTGGGACATTCAGAACTCTTTCTCAATTCACAAACAGTTACATTAATGTTTGAAGTTTGACGCCACATAAACAATTTAAAGAAAACAACAGACAAATGCACGTTTGTGCCAAAGTTGGTGGATGTACCACTGTAGTGGAGTCTAACAAAGGAAAAAAATACTAGGCCTAATTAGACCATCTCTTCTCCCTTATATAGAGTGCAAACTGCAACTGCCTGAACTATATGAAGCCGGTCACACAGAGTGTAATTTGTAGTTTCAATTCATTTTTGCAAAGAACTGCGAATTGACAGCAAGGTTTTATTTTCAAACTGTACGTTTTCAGTTGAGCTCCAGTTAATTTTGTAACTGTAACTTCATGGCAAAAATCCCAAATTACTTTGTGTGTTTGTGTGTAAGCTAATTACACCCAACCTGGATGTGGGCAAAACTTCATGAATTATTATCACATACAAACAGATAAAAACTGGCTCATGCACCTGTGTAAAGTTTCGGAATCTCATAAAAATGTCCAAGACCTATTCCTCCAATTCCATTGATTTTTGAATTGCTACAGGAGCAACATTGAAATGGGATGAAGAAATAATTAAACGCATATAGACCCAGCCACAGACTGTTTGACAATCCGCCCATGTCAAAGTAGATTTGCTGGCCATGATATCGCACCACTATTGGTTTGACACAAGAATTCTACCCCCAAGTAACCCTACCAATCCAGCAAAAATCCTATCAAAATGTATACGTCAGTCTGGAGTAGAGATGCTGATTGGGCAACCTCTCCATTATATGAGTCAGTTATAAGTGTGGCGACCACCATCCCTAATAATTTGAAATGCCATGTGCTAAAACAATGTTTCATTTGCTGTTTTTAGGTACGCTTGGTATTTTTGCAGTTGCGAAGATTTATTATAATTAACTAATACCAGGTACGAGAATGAAATACAACGAATATTTATACATGTACAAATATAGTACATGACAGGTTTATCCTTTTTCTTTATAGACAAAACTCCAACTTTATGATAATGCACACTTAGATGCAGTTACAATCATGACTCCTCGGGAGCATGTGACACGCACAGTACATGCATATTTTCTATGTTGATATAAGAAATATTCTATTCAGTATGTCTTTTACACATTTTGATTGTTTTTTTTTCATCCCTAGAGTTTGCCAAAAGGAGATCGCCATTTACTTCAGATGATGATGCTTCATCAGTCAACACAGACTATGAAGATTTCAATCCTGCACGACACAATCCAGTTTTCTATGGAAAGATGTATGCAAATGTTGCAACAGATGAGGATGTGTTAGCAGATTTTGACCCAGCAATTAGTCATCCATCATGTGTTGGTTACAGCTTTACTGACAAGCCTGCAAGACCAGCCAGTCCACCAGAGCCCATGCCTCCCAACAAAAACACATGTAAATATTTATATGTATTTAATATTGTAATTATATTGACAATAGTAATTTTTTTGTTGGGTTAAACGCAATGAATACTGAGTGAAATGAAAATACAATAGACTTGGTTGCTTGAAAATTGGATCGTAGCGCTTCCTTTGTAAAGCATGTAAATTAGGATGAAGTCTGCTTGATGTCTTACACTTTAGAAGCTATTTTGATATTACCTTTGTTTGCAATGAAAAAATGGGAAAAGTGACACATGTTTTAATACATGATACAGCTTCTTGTGATTAATGATGTTATGATATGAGACACCACTTATTTTTTTGGAAAGCATACAATTGGATACATTCAGTCTTGCTTTGTTCCCACTGCTTAAGTTTGCTGTCACTGACATTCTGAGGACTGTCTCTGGCTTGACTTGCAGTATACTCATAGGTTCCCGTATACATGTATTTATTTGCTTTTCTTCTTTTCATCACCTGTCAGTCAGTCACACTAATCAGTTATCAATCTGTAATCAAACAAAGTAGTAATAGTTGTAGCACATGACCCACCTGCAGATGAAGGTGAGACTGTCCACAGAAATGTAACAGCTGATGGAGATGATGTTATGTATGAATTATCATTGTTTGCCTTCTATTTTGTGCCAGGTACTCCCACAGAATATTTGAATCACTATATCTTTCCATGGTTGTTGCCAGCTCTGGAGGCAATGTTGAAGCAAGCAAAAGTAGAAAAATGTTTTGAGGTAAGAAGCTAGTAATGTAACTGACTTAATGAGAATTATATATCATTATTAATTAGGCATTTAGCATTATCAGCAGAAACCAGGAGATGTTTTATTGGTGGTGTCATAGCATTTCTTTGTTTTTCTCATCATTTCCATAAAATCTCTTTTCTGTTGTCCCTCTGCACATGTCCTTTTCATCGCTTGTCACACATGCTGTCATGGTACTGGTTCCTGAAAGGATGATGGATATATCAAGCAGCCTACCAACATGCAGACCAGTAAAAATTAGTTTTATGATTGATAATGCAGTCTCTTAGATCAGATGATGAGGATATATTCCTTTTTTTTTTTTTTGCAGAACATTTTCTGTAATACACTTGATAGTGAATGATTTGATGTCCATCAGTTGAATAAAATATTTCGCATGCAGTAAAATGTGTTAAGACACAAGTCATTTTGATTTATGCTATGCTGAAAATAAATTGATATTACACTTGAGGCTACTTTGGCAATATTTTGCAATGATTTAGGAGCCAGAGGATGGACTTTCCTTTGAAGAAACAGACATTGTTGAACTGTCGGAAGAAGTAAGCCCTTACAGATTTTCAAGAAGGCATTTATGTTGTATGGCCTTCCAAATTGTTGATTTTACGCTGTAAAGATTTCAGAAGGTGAAAGTATAAGTTTTTCAGTGTCCAGATTTTGTGAAAACTTTCACAGCTGTTTTTGCTTGGTTTGTGAAATTCCCTGTAGTTTATTAACCCTTGTCCCATTTTGAGTGAACTTGTCCACTTAAAGCCCTGTGTGGGGAGAGCCAGTCAGCTGATCGTTCAGGTGTTGCCGATAACCTTGGCGGTCAGGTCAATTGGGTCCTTTTGAACACGTGTATCGTGTTTACTTTAGGACGCAATAACAACAATAATGGTGGATAAATCGTAAGCGGCCCCTTTGATATTTGGATAAAGTACATGTGATGAGATGCACTAAATACATTCTATTGTTGAGCAGAAGGCCCATAATCAAGAACTTTCTGCATTTACTTGTCGTTTAACACATGTTTGGTGCGTTTCCCAAGAGCTGCATGCTTGTTTTGTCCCTAAGTCAGGCCATTCAGGTGAACAAATTATTTTTTAAGCCGGGCACTTAATTTACTAACCACATGTATCGTGTCATTGCCTTCTCCCCCCTGAACTATGTGAAGGTTCCACGTACTATGATGTTAGTTTTCTTAGTTTTCTTAGCACACCTTTAGCAAGAGATTTGATTTCCAGCTTGTAGAGTACATGTACTGAAACGCGGTTTAATCAAAGTAACACAATATCTCTCTAATTACCACATCAAATACAGACAATGACCAACAACAAAGTCAGTCATTTTTTCCCCGTTTCCCCTGAAGAAAAACCTACCGACAGACACCCTTATGCAGCATGCCCTGGTATTACATCGGAATTGATCATTACAGATATAGAACAGTTTCTCAAATACGCTGATGGCCCCTTTCTTCTCATTTCACATGTGGATGACAACCAGCATCAAAGTAAAAGTTTCCCCAAGATTTTCCCCATTTCGAACTTCAGGCCGTCAGTACTATTACATGAGTATGACGAATAGTTACGAATAGTTGCACTGCAGTAAACCATGGATGATACCATTTTGTCAGGCATAGTAAGGGTGACAGGATAGATAAACAAGCGAAAATAGTGTGGAAAAAAAAAACGCGAAAAAAAACCCGATGTCAAGGCAACCAAATTAACAAAATATGAGGAGCAGCCTTGCTAAACAATATATTGGCCTCCCGCAGGACGCGGTTTGCAATATGTAGGCCACAATATTGGCCTCACGTGTTGCACTGGGAGGTCAATATAGTGGCCTCACGCAGGACAAGGGTTAAGATCATAAGATTTTCAGAACTGAAACACTATTTTGCTGTTCATTTTGATATGCTACCGGCCTCTTGTTGACATTCAGTTTTTTTCTCTTTATGTTTATGTTATAACGTTAAAGCTATGTTGAGCATGTGGAGGCAACAAGACTGAGTTTGTTGCCAAATTCACACAACTGTTATTAATTTTGAAATATTAAAAAGTGTCTTCTTATTGTCTAATGTAATATGATTGTGTATGTTTTAAGTTTGATGCACTGTCCACATTATGTGGGAAATCAAGTCAATTTGATAAAATTTTGTGTGAAGAAATATTTCAATCACTTTAGATCCCAGTTAAAGAAAATTCATCGCTAGTTCATCCTTACACCTTTAGTCAGTTGTTGCATACTCAGGGCAAACTGACACATATTTTCCCAAGTGTTATGTTAATACATGTAGGCTACCTGTATGCTGTATTTCATCACATCATAGAGTTTATTCAGTCATTGTTTGTGTGTGCTTGTTTCTATTTTGTCATTAAGGAAATGCTTTGTTGAATGTAATTTTGATTAACTTAAATGAGGATATTGTAACAATTTATTACTTTTTAGGAGTTTGATGGGGAGTTTCCAGATTTTGATGATTTTGATGACATTGATAGGGTTTTCCGAGGTAAATCAGCATCAATGGTGGGTGTTCAAATTTGTAATGTTTACTGTATGAATTTTTCTTTTGGTTCAGGATTCAAAGTACATGTATGCTCATTCTGAAGAACAGTAATTTTGCTGTTCAGTTTTTGTTAAAACTGACTTTTGTTAATTTTCTTTTTTTATTCCAGACAGTGGATTTATTGTTAGAGGAAAAATAGAGAGTAGGGTCACTGAATGGAAATGCACTTTGAATATCAGTTTTCGTTCTCGAACTCAAAGCCTCTGTCAAAAAAGTGCATCTCTTATACATGTACATTTTTTTTTTTCATGTACTTACGAAATTAAAAAAACTTAACTCTTTAAGGATGTGAAACATGTAATCACACACTGTAAGGCTGATAATCAAAAGAGACAAGATTTTATGAAATAGACGGCAGGAGAAATCACAGTGTCACCAGAGCTATAGCTATCAGTGTCTCATATTACTTTACACTTTTTGCAGGTGCAATCTTCCCTTGATGCAAAATAAAAAGCACTGGTACTTTTTTTCACTGATATAATGTGGCAGTGATGTGAAATCATTTACTGGACATGGGCACCCTTTGATTAGAATTTTCATCACAAAATCAAAGAAAAATTCTAAAATGTCCTCAATAAGATTCTGCATGGAAAGTACTGTGAAGAATGATATTGTAAAATACACATATAATTTCTAGTTCCAGAGTAAATTACATCAGGCAGTTAGTCATTGAAACCCAAAAAGAAAAGTTCTTGATTTTGTATAAATACACATGAATGTAATATTATTCAAAATGATATGTACTCAATCATGACCTACGAATTTAACAGCGGCTACAAGGTGCCCTGAGACTGGATCACCGCTATTTGATCAGGTCCTATAGACTTAATTAACACTCTCTCTTCATTGTCGTCGGGCCCAAAGCACCCGATCACCAAGTTAGGTTATTATTTTCATCACCATCACTCGAGTTAAAGAAAAACATTACATCTCTGAATTTATCAGCTTGCTTGGAGGCAAACAGTTAGTCCAACTAAATTAGTAGCTTGCTGGTAGACAAGTTTCAGTTTGTGAAAAAATCCATTCACAGCTAAATAGCTGGGTTTTTTTGTGTGTATGTGTGTGTTTTTTCCAATGTTGTTTCAGTTGTAAGAGTTTTGGGTTTTTTTTTGTCTTTAACCACATGATTGTCTTTGAAGACAAGCTTTTAATCTTGCTGTTTTTCCTTTTTAACTGTAATTTTTTTGTGATTTATTGCATTGTTCTTTGTTGTTTTCTTTCCTTTTGCCCCATTTCAACTTCACAGAAGATGAAGTTTACTTTTCTTTTTCAGTGCAAATTTATTCCTATACCGTCAAGTTTCATCAGCTCATTTCATTGGATTAATTATCTCATTTTGTGAATGATTTGCTGGTATTGAAGTAATTAATAGAGTAACAATTTTACATGTTGTCTTCCATTTTCACATCAGAAGAATTGTTTCCTTAGAAACAGTATGTTTTCACCCAGTGGGTTATGTGAATTTAAAACTGAACATCTGACAAAAATGGCCATATCATTATTATTGCCATCTTTTTTTTTTTTTTAATATGAATCCAGTGGTTGAGAACTTTACAAGTTATGCACAGAAAAATATTTGCATGCGTTGATTAAGTTTTGTCAGTAATTGCATTATACAAGAGCATTATGTGGAGAGGCATGCTGGAATTGTGCATTTATGATGATTTGCTTGGAGTTGTTTGACTGAGTGTGAAAATTAAACCATGTTAATCACACTGGTATGTGAAAGCTTTGAAAAACCTATCTTGAGGAAAGCATACTTCTGTTTCTCATTAAATTAGCTCTATCTGAGAAACAGATGGGACAATAACAAAACACCTTCACCCTCTTTGACACAGACACCTGCATTTCATTAATTTACATCACATCTAGCACAGTTTACATCATATCAACAAACTGATGAATGTTACATCCGTTCCCTTAATTTGTTGCTTTTCCAGAGACGGAGAACCAAATTCAATGCCTGTGATTTTTTAACAGAATATCTATACAAGTAAGTCTCTACATTGAAATGGTGTATTAAAAAATTATGGTCACTAACATGGATTCCTTTAAAGAAAGGGTTTTGTAAAGTGCTATTCAGATTTATTGAACCATGATGTTCCCATCAACTAATGTGGCTGATTATGAAAATCAATGAGGTTTCAGTGAAAGAAGTAACAGTTAATCAGAAAAGAGAAAATACCGTCAGCCAAGGACTTGTTTTATATGATAAAGTTGATGAAAAAGACAAACCCAGTTTCTGTGGTTAATGTGATGAGGAAATAATTTGCTTAAAAGACATTTTATTGCAGAAGAAAGAAGAGGAATATTGTGAATGTATCATTTTTCTTCCAACAGACACAATCCTAATCCTGCTATTGGCACCATGGAGGACAGGCAGCACTTGGAATTGTCTGAGATCCCATTTGTTAAGAAATGGCTGAATGAACAGTAAGCTCTTAGTCTTATGTTTACCCATGCAGTTCAGGTCTGACAATTTTATCTGTAATCGAGCATGAACATGAAATCCTTGCTCTGGATCTGCCTCTCTGGAAGACACCCACACAGGTTTTGGAAGGAAATGCATACAAAAGTGACTTTTTATTTTATATCATTGCATCTGGAACCAATTGACAGGAACTAGAATAAGATTAAGAGTTGTGTAGGTCTGAAAAAAGTTTCCCCAAATCATGAATTTTGTTGAGGAAAAACTCTACTTGTGACAGGAGAGTCAGTTGGCAGTAGTGAATGTTCACTCAATGAGCAGTTTAAACAGGCAGTAAGCAAATCAAATTAATCATCGATCAGCCTTGTTACATGTTTCCTGTGCCAATAGTACTAATAGATCCAGCTTTGTGTTCATTAACTAAAGGGAAGAATGACAGCAGTAGTTCTGCAATGGCTTTTTAATACACAACACATGTACCACTTTGTTTTAAGTCAGTTAAGTCTGGTTCAGATATTTTAGGCTGCATTCTCTACGTATTTTGGCATGTTGGCTGAGGTGTAAATTATGCAAGTTGGTAAACCAAATTATCATTGCGTTATTTTCCAGCCCCCGACCACCTTTGCCAATGTCTTTGATTTGGACAGATGAGGAAGCAGCCATCATCATTCAGTCTCACTGGAGAGGGTACCTGGTAATACCTCAGATATATTATTATTATTATATTTCTATGTGAGTCTGTTTGTAATCTGAAATTGGAATTATCTGTCCTTCAGTTATGTTGTAAGTGTAAAAATTTAGTGTATCCATCTTTATTTTATTTGAATAGATAATGCTGTTTGAAATACTGAATTTCAGAAGGTATTATTTGCTGTGTCTTTTACCTTTAGGTTCGCCGTGAGCCTGAGGTTCAAGAACTGCGCATCTGGCAGAGAGAATGGAGAGAGGAGAACCGTGGGATACAGTATCGAATCTCTGAATTTTGGGACAAACAAATGCCAGAGGGGGATGAGGCACAATCAATAACTGTGACACACTGTGAGGAAACAGCAACAGAATAGGTTTTATCAGTATTGTGTGGAAAATAGATTCTACTACTGAAAAAGAATGCTCATAAGACAATTAATGGCATGAAAACAAAATTATTTGTATGAAGCTCTATCATCAGGGAAACGCACTAGTAATCCCGTTGGATGTGTTTGTCCTATTCAAAGGATATCAACAGTCCTGTCAGGTCATCAATCCTGTAAAGTCAGCCATTAATGAACATAAACATGAACAGAAACGAATGAAAATACTAATTATAGTGCAGGCTTAAGATGTTTAATGAAAGAAACAAAACAATGATCAGACAATAGTATGATGTGATCATGAATATATGAACAATGTTGCACTGCTGAGTTGTTTAAATCATATCACAGTCCAAATGTGACCAAAGGTTTTCTGCTGGATTTTGCTGCTATAGATCATGTAATGGCTCTCCTGTTTTTAAATCATAAATGTTCTGATGAAATAAATTTATTTTGGGGCTCTGTATTTATAAACTTGTTCCTACCACTCAATTTCTGTCAGTTGCAGGAAACAAATATTATATAGATTACCTTATAACATAAAGCAACATTTTCACAATGACAAGAAGAAGGAAAACAATAGTGGTCATGCCACCATCAAATGTTGTTACTTTATCACAGCCAGCTTTTGGTAGAATCACATTTAATTTTTTTGAGTTTCATAATTACTGATAAGTGACGGCAGTTAGTTTTTTTTAGAGTGTGTGTATGACTTTACCAAATCTTGCACTGGCATTCATCGTACAATACTTTGCCGTCTTTGGTATTATGAAAAGTTTTGATCTATGAAATATTTATAAATTTAACTTTTAACATACTACATTTCAAATCATTGCTAGGATTCTCTAGTCTTATTCAAGTCTTCTGCAAACACTTTGTGCGGACTATGATTTTATTTTTCTCTTGTTTTTTTATAAAAGATTGTAATTTAAGAATTCTCTCTACCCACTTTGCTGAGTTACAAATTTAAATTTGAATATTGAACTTGTATATAAAAATAAAATTGTGATGCCTTTACATGGGGAAAATCTGTTTGGTTTCTCAAGAGTGTGTCAATGAAATATGATTTTTATATTTTTATTAAAAATTTTTTACCATTTGAAAATTGTACATATCAAAATCACCCCAGTCCAATTATGAGTCATACTCACCTGGGAAATCATGATGATCCGTGTCAATATCTGACTTTTGTGGTCTATCAAAATGATCAAGGTGTAGATCAGGAACAATCACCACTAAGTAAAATGTAGAATCCCAATTTCGTCTCACATATTCCAAAGTTACAAGTAAACATACAACTCCAGCATGTGCTCCTTCACCTTCTCGTTTTTATAGAATAAAAGAAAAGTGCAGAGAATGTCATACGGTACTAGGTCACATTTGGTAGAAACAAAACATTTGTACATGTATACATGTATCACCCAAGGGAGCCTGTGGGAGATTTAGCTTGATCCTTTGGACCATTATCACAGTACAACAAGATATTCCATATGTCTCCACTCTGAACACCACAGTTAAAGAGTATTATTTTCCACCCAAAAGATCTTTAATCCTTTTAGATGACAAGATTTTCACTGCATTTCACACTTTAACTTTCATTCCCACATTCCTTTCTGTGGCTGCTTTAGAAGCCTCATCAGTGTGATTCCTGTGAAAAAAAACAAAACAATATGACAGACTGTGGAAGTGACATTTGTTGGACGATGAGAAGGAAGAATTTTTTTCACATTTTATTTCTCAAGGGCCTTGGATTTTCACCATGACTGATCAAGACACTTAAAAAATGCTTTTTCCATCTCTTCCTTATACCTGCCATTTTCTTTCTTGCTTCATTTGGGTTTTGCAATCAGTAAAACTGTGAATATTGTTATAAAACATGGTTATTCAAGGTTCTAATAAAATAAATACATAAGGACTAAAGATAACAGTACTGTTCCACTAAGGTACAGATCCGTTACAGAGACAATAATGTCAATAATAAAATTAAACAAACGACAGAAACAATTACAGTCAAGTGAGGCCTAAATGTAATCATATACAAATGAAAGCAGCGCCAATTTTAGCAAGATTTTGATGAATCCGTCTTTTCTCTTTATGCCTGTTTTAGTGACAGCCACAGGAAAAATTCTCTATAAATATAATATTCAGTCACCATATAATTGTAGTGCAACTACATGTATACATTTTAGTAAGATGCAGATAATACGAACACAACAAATTTGAAATTTCAGAAGACATGGGCAATTTAAATGAAACTGATAGGTTAAATGCAGGGACTTGAAGATTTTTTCAAGCTGGCTGGTTTTTGACTCATCAGATTTTATAGGTTATCATGAAAGTTTTAAAATTTAATCTCACAATACTCTTGAACAACATGTGAAAAGTCCTATTGCTTGTCAGTTGTTGGTTTGTTTGTTTGGTTTTTCAATAAATATTTGTGGTGCTTGTGTGTGACTCAAAGAAAACTGAGATTCTAATGCATGACACAGAATTGTAATAAAATATCAGCAAATTTTACATAATGTGTAATCTGCGGCATTATAATTATATATTGGTTGGCTGTAATTCTGCTACCTGATTGCTCACATTATAAACTTAGATAGGCTTGGTATCTTAGCTAAGCTTGATCAGAGCTTTTGGACGACAGCTAGATGACATTGAAATACCAAGGCGACAAGAAAACCGGCATACACACCAACTAAAAATGCAGCTTGATGGAAAGAGAGTTAAAAAAACACTTGTTATTTACCAATATCACAGACAATAACTCTCTCAGGAAACATGGAAACTAAATATTTGCATTGGTGTTTTTATACATCTTTTTTCTTTTTTTTTTTTAAATTCTTATTTTTTTTCTTGCACAGAAGAATTTTATGTTGTCCAAATCATCAAATAAACATATTAACTTTCAGCTAGGCCAAAAGACAACTCAAAATAGTTTATATTTGCCATTGGGTATGGCAAACACAACCCAATCAAGATAAGCAATTCATACAAATCAGCCCATCATTTCATGTGGCTTCTTTTCATAGCTGTGACAGTTCAACACAGAAACAAAAAATACAGTATTCCATTTCATTTCTCATGGGGCATATATGTGTTCTTTTTTATTGCACTGAAACTGCTCATAGTGGTTAGCCGCTGGCAAGAATTCATCTGGAGTGGTAGCAAACTTTTCATAGAAAAGATATAGAATTACATCTGCTTTGATTTCCCAAGCCCCAAAAAGCTATAAATACCACATCATTGTTCAGTTCTGCATGATATGGCTGAACAATGTTAAAATCACTTGGAATGAAAAAAATTCTAAAATTTCAATTTGCACAAGAACGTTTTTCCAGAGATGCATTTAACATAAAATACACCGGTATTGTAAACAATAAATAATATAGCTTTCAAAGTTATCCACACTCCTAATCTACCACTCAAGATTTATGAGAACAGACACTGGCAGAGTCCATTAAATACTTCTCACAAAAACAAAATGAACAAATATAATTTACTGCAAGCAGATTCCAACTTCTAAGTTACACACAATTCATAGTCCAAGTTCTAGCTTCACAAATGCTCGAAGAGATGGGTCTTCAATCTTTTCCAGTGCTTCCCTTGATCTTTCTCCACCATCACTGTAATAGTTTTTCAGTTCCTCGGCATATGCTATCCATACACAGTTTGCACAACCACTCATACAGCAGGTAACAGGGGGTTCTGGTGGTGGCCCCTTGCCAGGCACAACTGCTACAGTCTTCAAGGCTGAGCCAGGCAAAGTTCTGTCATGTGCTAGACCAGACAATGCTGGTTGCAGATGCTTTTCTTCTTCAGAAACTATACTCTCAGAATTGGAAATAGAATCTTGATTATCTTCCTCCAACAACTGCTCTGATTTTACATTACTCAAATTTTTCATGACAGGATGTGTCTCACCTTCCGCTGATGTGCCATCATCGTTCTTTGTAGAAAAATAATTAATGCTTGGAATAACAACATGACTACAGACCTTTGATGGGAAAAATGACTGAGAAATTCTCCATGTACATATATACACCTTGGGGGCCATCAGCCCCGATGAGGAGATAATCATTCGTACGAGAGCCAGTGACGGCAATCTCAGCCTGGGTGGTTGGAAATAGTGTAAACAAATCACCATAATAATCCAGTGCAAATTAATTTATTTACTGTACAAAAAGGACACACAAATGCAATTCTTTACTTTGCCATAATATGGTAAATTAAATTTTGGAAAACCCGTACATTCGTTATCTGCTAATTATTTCCATAATTTGGATGATCTAAGGGAAAGATCAATTAATGTCTTCTTCAGCTTGTTGTATGATTATAATTTAAATCCCGAAAAAGGCAGAACAGCATCATACAATATAATTATATTGAGCCTATGGGGTATCCTTGGAGGTGATTCTCATATCAGCTTCAAGGTCCATGAATGGTTTGCCACTCTTTTAGGACTGTGGAAGAGAGAGGAAGATAAAAAATACATTCATAATAAATTTCTGAATATTTTTCACATTTATTTATTTAAATATGAAAGAAAACTGAGAAATGCCAAATTATAAATTTTGACACTAAAAGAAACATCTGTGAAAAAAATGTAGCAGGATAAAACAAGAATGGAATAAAATCAATCACTGTGCCTGGTTAAAAGCATTGGAGAGTCATCCCTTGAGTCCAGAACAGAATTATAAGCAATGGATCAGGAGATGTACAGTTGGAACTGAGCAAGACTGGTGCGATGCTCCCCACCCAAAACAGGTTTGCACTGTTTAAATTACATCATGCTTGAAAGGTCCCTGATCTTAAACTGTTAAAGCACAGGCTTTCTAGGACATGATCTCAGAATGCTTGCAATTTTCTAAACATCTTGTAAAGTGTCCTGAGATGATACTGCTACCCAAACTCCACCACAAAATTAAATTGAACTTCTAGTTCTAGAGCTGCACTGTATTCATTGAACCACAACCTGTTAATGTAAAGTGGCGATAAAACCACCATGTAAATATAAACTGTTATTGTCACATATGCTATTAATGTATTATGCACATCGATGTACCAAAAGGGAAATAAGGAGAAAACAGACTGGAATTTGAGCTGTATTTTCTTTCACTCCGTACAGTGTAAAATGTCATGAAAAGGCATGTAGTGCGATAGCCTATTATTTACAGTTCTTTCAAAGTTACAGTGTTGTCAGTGGCCATAGCCCCCCCCCCCCCCCCCGGCAAGTTAGTCCTCCAGGTGGATGTTTAAATAGTAAATGCGCAGCTCGGCTAGTAACACTCAGAACATGACATTTAGATCTATTATATGCGCCAGCCTGAAGTTGTGCAACTCATATGGTACTCCTTCCAGAGGCTGTCCCATCTTATCATATTTAGGATCCTTGGTGCAACTGAAGAAACTGTCCTTCTCTTTCAAAAAGGAGGAAGATCTAGATCTAGATCTAGACTCTAGATAGATTGTCTACTTTGCAAAATTCAGGAGGAAAAAAAAAACAATGTTCAACTGAATCTAGAATCTAGTCTTGATCTAGGCCTAATTTTTTTTTTTTTTAATTTTCTTTTTACCTGTTGAAGACGGGCACGGCCACAATATATGATATGATATGATATGATATGATATATTTCCGGCTTTTTAGGCCTTTTGGCCTTTTGTCCGATCTTTTGATCGTTACTATTCTATTCTATACATTGTGATCTCCCCTGACTAAGTTCAAACTTGGTACATTCTATTCTTCCAGAGGGTATCTAGTCTGTTCTTAAAGCTGTTAAGTGTTGGTGCATTCACAATGTCAGCTGGCAGATTGTTCCATGTGTCCGTGGTCCTAATTGGAAAGAAGCCCTGTCGGATTACTGTGTTGACTCTGTTCTTTTTGAGTTTATAGGTGTGTCCTCTTGTTCTGGTGTCTTCTTCTGGTGTCAGTGGTGATTCAGTATCATACATGTCGTGTGTGAACTTGTACACCTCAATCATATCTCCTCGGTCTCTTCTATATTGCATACTTGGTATGCTGAGCTTTTGAAGTCTTTCTTCATAGGGCAGTGCTGTCATACCTGGCACCAGCTTGGTGGCTCTCCTCAGTACTCCTTCTATTAATTTTTTATCTTTCTGGTACCTAGGTGACCACACAACGTTGGCTAACTCTAGATGAGGTCTTACAAGTGACGTGAACATGATTCTTGTACTTTCACCATCCAAGAACTGGAACGATCGTCTGATGAGTCCAAGTATTCTGTTTGCTTTGTTTACTTGTGTTTCGATGTGCTTGCTGAATTTTAATTCGTCGTCAATCAGAACACCGAGGTCTTTTTCTAACACTGTTGTACTCAACACCTTCCTGTCTTGTGAGTGGTGCAGCCGCATTGTGTACTCATGTGTTGGGTTGTTTCTGCCGAAGTGGATGATTTTGCACTTGTCTGCGTTGAAGCGAAGTTGCCATTTGTCGGTCCAGTCGACTAATCTATCTATATCTCTTTGAAGATCTTGTCTGTTAGATTCAGTGTCTACTATTGAGGAAACTTTGGTATCGTCTGCATACATGTGACACCACGAGCTGATTACTTCTGGCAGATCATTGATAAAGATCACGAACAAGACTGGGCCTAGTACACTCCCCTGGGGAACACCACTTGACACTGTTGACCATTCTGAGTAGGATCCATTCACTGAAACTCTTTGACGTCTTCCTATGAGAAACTCGTTAATCCAGTCCAGTAGTTTGGATCTGATGCCATAAGACTGCAGCTTATTCACAAGTCGTAAATGTGGCACAGAATCGAAGGCCTTCGCGAAATCCAGGTATACCGCATCCACAGGTCTGCCGATGTCTAGTGCTGCTGTCCATTTATCCAATACCAGCAGTAGGTTTGTCGCACATGATCTTTTTGGCCTGAATCCATGTTGGCATGTTGATAAAAGTTCATTCTGCCCTAGGTATTCCAAAACTGCATCTACTATTATTGACTCCATGACTTTGCAAAGAATGCTGGTAAGGCTTACTGGGCGATAGTTCCCCGGGCTGGACTTGCTACCTTTTTTAAACAATGGGGTGACATTTGCATCCTTCCATGCCTCCGGTAGTTTTCCTTCTTCCAACGACCTTGTGAAAAGTATCGTAAGTGGCTCCGCCAGCTCATCCGCAAGTACCTGTAGGACACGTGGGTGTAGACCATCTGGTCCAGGTGACTTTCCCGGATAAAGCTGTTTTAGTTTCTTTTGTACTGTCTCTTTTGTAAAGGTAATATATTCAAGGACTGTTTGCAATTCTCTGTTCTCGCAGGTTGGCATTTCTTGGGTGCTTTCCTGTGTGAATACACAACAGAAAAATCTATTTAGGGTGTTCGCTTTGTCCTCGTTTCCAGTGACTGTATGTCCGTCTTCATCTATCAGGTCAGCGATTTCCTCTTTTATTTTCAGTTTTCTATTAGCATATGCATAGAATACCTTTGGGTTGCTTTGCGCCTTCCTTGCTATAGACTTTTCGTATTGCTTTATTGCGTTCTTGCAAGCCGTATTTGCTTGATTCCTTGCTTTGGCATATACTATGTAGTCTTTTCCCTCTTTCGTTTCCATGTATCTTGCAAAAGCCTGTTTTTTCTTTTTGACCTTGCTTAAGGCTTTCTCGTTCATCCACAACGGGAGTTTCCGTTTTGTTTGATTTCCTGTGTATTTTCTTGTTTTGGGAATGCATTCCTCCACTGCCTGATTGTACGTCTTCTCTAGGGCATTCCAGCCATCTGTTAAGGTCATGTTCTGTAATTTGTGACAAAGATTCTGGCCCTTGATTTGGTCTCTTAGTTTACTGTAGTTTCCCTTTGAGTAGTTGAATCTTACTTCTTCTCTTCTCTTGTCCTCCATGCTTGTTTTATACTCAAAGTGAAGAAATTGGTGATGGCTTTTTCCCAGTGGGGCACCATGTACAATGTTCTCCACCATGCCTTCTTCTTTCGTAAGGATCAAATCAATGAGGGTTGGTCTTTGTTCAGCTCTGTAGTGAGTGGGACTGTTGACATGCTGGTACAGGAAATTGTCTCTGACCACAGATTCCAGAAACACAGTTGCCTTGTGTTGTTCACTTGGTGGCGATGTTTCATTTTCCCAGTCTATCTCCGGGTGGTTGAAATCACCTGTAAGTAATATATTTAATCTTTCCTGGATAGCGATCTTGATTAATTTGTACAGTTTGTCATCTGCAACCTCAGTGTTATTAGGTGACCTGTAGACACACCCTATAAGCAGTCTGTCGCCTGCAGCCAAGCGAATCTCCACCCATATTGCATCTTTAACTGTGTCGTGCTCCCCAAAACATGTCTCTTGTGCTCTCAGCCATTTTTTCGCATAAATAATCACTCCTCTATCAGCATTGTCCTTGTCTATTTTGCAGAAACAATCGTATCCATCCATCTCCAGCTCCACCTTCTGTACAGCAAACTTAAAATTTTTCGGAAGAACCTCCGTTAGACAAACTATGTCTGGTTGATTTGAAGCAACAAAAACTTGGAATTCTATCCGTTTGTTTAAAAAACAGTCAACATTTGTATAAACGCAACTCAAAAAATCCTTAGTAACTTTAACTGAAGAATAAACTTTCTTAACACTATGTACATTCTTGGTCTGGGGTTTTGTTGTGTTTCCTACACTGTGGCCCCGTGCTGGTCCCTCGCCTCTGTTCTTGCGATGTTTATCACTCGATTTCTTCTGATTGCCCATATTTCCGTCCCTTTCTGTGCTTCTGTCTCCGCCCTCTTCTGGTTTCTTAATGAAACTAGCTTCCTCGTCTCTTCCCTTTCTAAAAAAGTCATATCCCTTTCGACTGAAATAGAGTGAAAGCGTTTGTCTTGATGTTCCCTCAGTTTCGGTCCTGATTGTAATAAGGCTTGTGCATGTTGATGTGTCTTGACTTTCAATAATAATGGACGTGGTCCTTTCTTATCCTTTGCCTCGTCTTCTTTTTTCCCCAGACGTCTGGTTTGCTCGATGACTGCATCATCACATCCAAGCCCCTTTTGGGCGACATCGACGGCTTTTTTCATGTCTTCCTCCTTCCTACGTTCTGTACTTTCCTCTACTCCAGACAAGATGACATTAAGCTTCCTTGAATCTCTATCTTCCATCTCTTTAATACTTTCCTTTGCTGTGTCCACTACTATGGTTTCTAACTTCTCTGCCAGCCTAGCATGTGATATCTCAACCTCCTTGAATTTGTGAGAAATCTGGACTTCTATGTCGGTAACTTTACTTTCGAGGGTGTCCTGCCTACCTGTAAGACTTTTCATGCTTGTCGTTAGACCACCTGCAAATTTGTTACACTTTTTGCAATACCAATGCAGCCCTTGTGAAGTTTCTTTCTCTGCCTCCTGCATTGCCTTGTATAGTGCCTCGCTGACACCCTCACACACTGTATGATACCACAGTTCACACATGTCGCACTTAACTCCCATTTCCTTTTTCCCCACTACTTTATCACATTTCCCACACACTGTGTCTTCTTTTCTTGACTGTTTTTTACTTCTGTCAGTACTCATTGTGACTTGTTTTTTCTTGGTCAAGATCAGTCTAGATCTAGATCTGGCCACTAGCTGGTTGTCTGTTAGCTTGTCTGGTTACTAGATCTGACCACTATAATGCAGTACAACGTTGAAACGATCCCACACTACTAGATCTAGGCTAGAATCCAAATTCTGCAGAGGTGTCCGCCATCTCGTTTTTCTTGTCAAGTTGGTACTGTAAACTAACCAGATTCTATATAGATCTAAATAACGTCTAGATTTTTGGGTCTGATATATTATAGATCTATGGTATGTCTAGACTCTCTAGATGTGAATAAATGTCAATAAATAATGCGTTTGATCCAGTATTTTTCAAAGTAGGCTATAATGGTTGATTTAACAGCTTCACAAATTTTCCACCATTTGCATTCAGGGGCAATCACTCCAAAAAAGAACATCGTGCCCAAAGATGAAAACAATCAACACAGCTCAACATCTAGATCTAGATCTAGGCCTAGATCTACTACTACGTACAATCTAATGCCCACAGACAATCTCTATCAAAACTGGATGAGGGACATCAACTTAGATTCAATGAAATAAAAGAATACCATGGCAGGATGCAAAGAGCCTCAAGGGACAAGGTGGTCTAGAGGCAAGGTGCTCGCCTCTCATGCCAAGGGTCCCGGGTTCTAAACCCGGGCAGTGCAGGCATGTTGGAAATTGGATTTTTCTCATATTTTCAAGTCCCTGGTCCTATTGGGGGGGTAGGAAAGGATCGAGTAGTTCTTGGAAATTGGATTTTTCTCATATTTTCAAGTCCCTGGTCCTATTGGGGGGTAGGATCGAGTACCTAGTCTTCTCGGATAAGGACGAAAAAATTCGGAGGGACCGTGTGCACGTTGCGCACGTTAAAGATACCTTGGCAGTTGGAAATCGTAAAGAGCAGGCCGAAAGGCCGCTGCCCGGGCAAAGGCAGTTGGAAATCGTAAAGAGCAGGCCGAAAGGCCGCTGCCCGGGCAAAATTGAAATTAATAGATTAAAATTTATCCATATCATCCCCCCCCCCCCCCCTCTGCCACAACAAGAAATAATAAAACAAGTAAAGTGAGGTGTAAATGCCAAGGGCAGCGAACCTCCTAAAATAAAGACCTCAAATCATGCAAAGAGCCTCACAAAGTTTAAAGAGATTGCTTACCTCTGCATTGTATACCCGTCACAGCAAAAGTATCGTTAACAATGTTATTCTGCCATAGACTGCATTCACATGTACTTGTGTGATGGTGACATTGTCATTCAGGCCTACTTTCGTTTTCCGGTGATTGGGAATTCCCAAATTATCAGGTTAGAGAACTTCCTTGCCAAATTGAAAAATTGCTTCTAAGTTAACTTCACATAAAGCAGTAGATTTAACATACCTTATAGAACAAAATGAATTGTAAAATATTTCAATAATGTAAAATGGTAAAAAATTGCTAGAGATATCGGTGGTAGCTTTTTTAAAAATGAAACTAAATTGATTTATAATATATTACTTTAGTAATGTGAAAAAACTGACCTATTATGATCATATGTTATGCTTCCGGGTTGAGAACGTGTTTACGTCGACTGTGACAGAGGCTGCTGACGCGCCAACAAGACAATCATTCTTTAACTGTTAGATCTAGATCTAGATCGACAAGGTTTTGTGTATTTCATCGCACTCTGGTTAATATGGGAAAGTTAGCCAAACCGCAAAGGAGTAAAAAGCATAAAAAGATTAAAGCTGTGGATCCATTCTATCACGGCGCCCGAAAAGATGCGTAAGTTCTCACTGACGTCGGTAACGACAGTAACGTGAAATTGTTGAGATGCTAGGCCAAATTAGTACAGTGGAACTTGGTTATAACGAGAGGTTATGTTCCACCAAAAATGTCTCGTTATACCAAAAGTCTCGCTATTTCAGGAAAACGGTAAAAAGGCAAGGGAAGGGGCTCCACTGTGCAGAACATGCTAACAAGGGAGGTAACCATGAAAAATAATGGTTACCTCTCTTGTTGGCATGTCCTGTCGATCAATGTAGGCCTACATATACTGTAATATCAAACTGACGGCAGATCTCGGTACTTTTTGTTTGTTTGTTTGACCATGTGCTGTGACAGCACACTACGTGCAGCCAGCTCAAAGTGATGACTCATCACTCACTGTTGCAAACTGTGGGGCTGGCCATGAAGGCCACAACCTTGTAGCATCATCAGACACGTACACTCTCTGGTCACTACTTGTGATACTGATGTGCGATAATTATTACTCGCAGCACGGTCTTTGATCCATGTAAATCACTACAGGTAAATTTTTTGGTTGCGTGGGTGGTGGCATAGTGTGAGGTCAGTAAGAAAACAAAGCTCCTTTGGTATAAGCAAGATTTTAAGAGATTATTGGACAGGTGGGTGGGCATAGATTTATTGATTGCGTGGGTGGTGGTGTGCAGTGCTGTCACGGCACATGGTCGGCAAGTAGACAACGCTTGCTAGGCCTACGCAAGACATAACTGGACGGGTAGGCAGGCGAGCAAATGTAAATTTATTGATTTTCGTGGGTGGTAGTGTAATGGGTTGTCATGACACGTGGTCAGTAAGAAAACAAAGCATTGTGGGCCTGAGTGAGAGGTGACTAGACGGATGGGCGTGCAGTAACAGACAAAGAACAATGTCTGACTCGCTACACGCTGTACTGCGGCCGCTCCCACAATTTGCCGTATGCACTCAGAATTAATTCTCTCGCTATAGCAAAGGTTGTGATTATCGATTGCCGTTATTCAAGTATTTTAATACTATATATTTTAGCTTATAGTAGAAAAAACGGGGATTTAAAATGTTCTCGCTATAAAGGCAAAGTTCTCGTTATTAGCAGTGTCGTTAAACATGATGATCCACTGTATAAAGTTTAAAATAGAAAGAGTCCAGTATCTTTATTTATTAGATATCATATCTAGATCAGGAATATTTTGTTGAGTTTGAATTCTCGATAGTGAAACTCTTTTCCAGTATCATTCTTGTTTAGGGAAAGACTTCTGAATGTGTCTCATACCACAGTATGATTATCTTACTGTAACTGAGCTAGAGGGTGAACCCGTAAGCAGCTAAAACTTCGCGACTACGCCATCAAAAATTATGAAACTTAGTGTACTGCATCAATTTTTGACAAAGAGTTACGTGGACTCATTCATTTTGAACAAAAATCAGCCTTTACTATTAGGCCTATTTATATTAAAAAATTTTTGAGCCGCAAAAACAGACGCATTTCCATCGGAAAGAACTGAAAAGTGTGATCGGAAATTGCACTCTACATCACTATTTACTCATTGCCGGCTGAAAGTCAACTTATCACATCTGTGTATTCTGCAAGAATTGTGGTGTAACAAAACGATCTATTAGTCTTTGCATCAAAGCTACGTGACGTTATGAATGCGACCCAGATCTAGATATATACAGCTGGATGTGATACAAGGAAATTTTGCAAGATTTACCATGCCGGGGTTGGCTAGTTGTGATAATTGTCAGATTACACACCATTTCATGTACTCTGTGGTCAGTCGTCTAGCTGTATGTTAACTACAGTACAGTGGAGTCCATGCAAATTGAGCTTTGATAAACTGACTTTCTTTTAAGTAGTAGAAGTAAAAAATTTCAAAGTCTATTGTGTTTTTTTTTCATCTTCAGGCCTATAGGCTATCTAATCTATATTATTATTAACACTTTCATCCTGTGACTTCAGAATGATGGATTGTTCCCACAGTAAGTAACAGGAAATCGTGCTCTTTTCCCTGAGTTAGAGTACGTAGGGTTTTGTAGACATTTTCTAAAAAATCATTGTGATCTTATTTTTTGACTTACAAGGAAAGTGGACTAGATTCAGGGAACAAAACGGATCTGCACAAGGGTGTGCGATGCGTCGAGTGGGAACATTTATTGATCGCACACCAATGTGCGATGGAGGCTGAAAGTGTTAATCTTTCTTGTATAATTCGAATTCAAACCGACCAATTACCAATAATTCGAAGCCATCAAGCTCGCTCACCCCAATACAACTTCGAATTTCCTGCCCGCCGGAAACCTTAGAACCCACAGAAGCCCGGCTCAAACACTTTTAGCACCCATGATCCAGAAGAAGGAATGATTAGGGTAATGTGATACAGCAAGCAGGGCTGCAACAGGACATGAAATGGAAGGAAGGGTACGAGTAGGGTATTGTTGCATTGCGTATGGTCATTTCTTGGTACATGTAGAAAGGTCAGCTAAAAGTGGGATAATGCAGTAGGCCTACATTCTTGCATTTTAACATGATACATGAGGGAATGGCTTTATCGATTAATGATGTCACAGTAGGCCTACCACATAGTACGTACATGTACCCTGTTTACACAATATACGCGGCACAAGTCAAAGACCAGCAACAGTTGGCTGGCCAGAATTACTAAGTATTGTACTAGACCTAGGCCATTCAATGCTGCTTTCTTGTTTTAAAACTATAGTATGGTCACTTCTAAAGTAAAAAATAATTAAATTAATAAAAAAAATCTTAGACAGGTGCCTGTGCTTTTTTTTTTTTTTTCAGGAGGGGGAGAGAGGAGACTGCCAGAAATTGATGTAATTACCTGTATGGTATGGGGCAAACAACATAATATTATAATGCTTATCTCTCCGTTCAGAGATAAATCGAATTCTGGTAAATGAAAGTGTAATCCATTTCCGGATAGCTTCGAATTACGCAGACTCCACTGTATAAACATTCCCTGTAGATGACTAATTCAACAGGGGCAACCTTGTGACCTCCCGTGCACTGCGGCTCTTTATGTTCAGTCCCTGTAGGGGTCCATGTACCCCAGCAGTTTGGAACATTTCATTACTCAAATTTACTGTTTTTAAAACAAAATTTGGTGATGACACGCATTCAAAAGTCCTCTATACTGATGATATGGCTAAGCCCTGCTGTTAATGTTATTCAATAAGACCTCAGCATACACTCTGCCCTCATCAGCATGGTACTTCAGTACATCACATGAGGCCGTCATGACCCCCTTTTGTGTGTGAATGTATGTGTCTATGTGCGAGGGGGGCATATCTTACTAGTACATT
Source organism: Onchidella celtica (assembly GCA_963931925.1). Taxonomy (NCBI): domain Eukaryota; kingdom Metazoa; phylum Mollusca; class Gastropoda; order Systellommatophora; family Onchidiidae; genus Onchidella; species Onchidella celtica. The sequence continues at coordinate 16,825,846 of OZ007568.1, read as the reverse complement.
ACTACAGCTAATATATAATGCATGACAATTTAAATCTAAAATGCCAAAGACGTGATATATTGGCTGCAGTGTCTAAACACCTAGATTTAACAACTGTTGTAAGTACCTCACATGATAAGTTCCATTTTTGAGGGTTTCAAGGATGGGACTTTAGGAGGGTGGTAGTAAGTAGGGTGGCACTCGCAGAGAGGGCTGTAGCCCCAGGCAAGTTAGTCCTCTCAATTCATGTTTTTACAGTTAACACTCAGAATATGAAATAAGTACTTACAGTCTAAAACTTTGTGCCTTGGTGCTCCCTCATATCCTGCCGCCAAATGTGTTCTAAATTCTTTTTTGTTAATTGTTTGCACCTCTTACCACTGGAAATTTACCATGATCAGGCTGCAAAGTCCAATTGGTTGAATATCACCACATACAGTCATTTAGACACTACATGACATGGCCATACATGAATGGCTAAAATAATAAAGTTGATCATGATTTCTGTTCTACTATATTTTGAAATTCATGAAAATGCTGTATCCACTTACCGGTACCTGTATCAGGTTTGAGTAAGATTAGTTTCATTTTGTTTTTTTATGTGAAGTTAAAGATTATCACAGTCAATGGCTGGGAATTTCAGTTAAAAATAATGTGCAGTTACTGTGGTTTTAATAAGTTATTTGAATTCTCACAGGAAGTTTTAAACTAAGAAGCCTATCAACTTAAAGACAGAGTAATGGATTTGAGTTTCACCACTACATGTATCTCATTATTTCCTTTTCAGTCGCCAGGAGGGGTGGAATCAGAAACCCAAGATCACTGATCAAGAAGTCCCCAAGAAGCTGAAGCGGTTGGGTTTTTCTATAGAGGGTGTGAAGAGTGGAAAAGTAGGAAAGAAAAGCAGAAATAAATTCAAGAAACACCCAGATGGTGAGTTTTGAATTTTGATTTGTTTAAGGTTTATCCAAGATCCCCTGTAATTAAATAAACACCCATTGTAATAATATTGTGTACTTTTTTCAAATATTATATATGTTCCTTTAAAATAATTCATGAAGGTAACATGGCTTCATAATGAAATATTTTATGAACAAAACTGATGAAAGTGAAGTAAACAGTCCATTATTCACATCTGAGTTTTAAAATTTCATGAGATCATAGAAAAAAAATGTGATTGTAACATGATTTTATATTTTTACTTTCAGCTCCACAAAAATATAACAGTCTCTACTCAACACCTTTGGGTTTGAAACCTGGAACCAAATTAAAGACACCAGAATCTCAGAAAAAGGATAAAGTTACCTCTGATGCCAGTGACACAAAGCCAAAACACAAAAAGTTCAAGAAAGGTTCAGCTCCAGAGATTTCAGAAACTGATTTAAACGAGTATATTGATGCTTTAAAACCAACCAGGCAGTTTGTTGAACCTTTTCAGTTTAAGAGGAAGTCAAGTGAAACAGAGGCAGCATTTATGAGGAGAGTGAATAAAACAACAGATAGAGTCCTTGCTAAATCAAAGATAGATGACAAGTTTGATGTAAGTATGGTTTTAGTTTCAGGATGTACTTCTTGTATTTGATAAAACATTTACTAAAGCACTGTGTAGTAATAGAATGTTGTTACACTTTCATAAATATCCCTGATTCAGCCAGAACTGCATGATTGTGTGATGCTCTATATCTTAGTTGAAATTAATTCAGTAGTAGGGTGCTCAAGAAAACAAACTGAGAAAAAAACTCATTTTTTTATGCAATTACTGTACCATCAGGGCAAAGAGTTGTGAAAACACATTCAGATAGAATATAGTAAGGACTATGAAATAGTCCTATGCGTGACTCTATTTTCACCTAATAATTGGCAGTTTCTTGTCCAGCATGACTTACAAGATACTGACTAATGTGGTAAGGCGCCATCCATTGTATTTAGCTAGATTTTGGCACTTCTTGAGCCATCTGCCCCCATCTACACTTTTCACTGTATATTAAGGGCACACTCATACCTCCACCACTACCACCACCACCACCACCACCATATGAGCATGTGGCCATTAAAATGATGAATGTCAATGATAAAGCCTTGATTTTGTCAAACTATTAGTGGCATTTTGCATACTATTTGACTGTTATGACTTTTATGTAATTTTACAGCTTCGTTGAAAAAAACAACAAAACATTTCAGTTTACTATCATATCTGAAAATCATTTAAACAAGATATATATTATATATTATGCTCTCCAGAAACTCCCTTGCCCCCATGTGTCCTTTTGGCATACATTGGCAGCACACTCCTTCCCCTTCCAGGTGTTTATAATGTACTTATTTATGGCCCCTAAAAAATTGTAATAAAACCATTAAAGAAGGATCAGAAGATCGTTTTTGCCCTCTGCAGTTCGCCTCAACAAGACACTATTGGTAGATGTGTGCCATATTTCACTAAGGTTCCTTACCATGTCACTTAATGAGTGCCTGTTATTGAATTATAATTGCATAAGATGTGTGTGCCATGTATGTGGTCTTAAACACTCTGTGCGAAAGAGAATATCCCTCATGGGACAATGAAGGGATTCTGATCTTGTCTAATCACGGTGTGACGGGTTCAGGAATGCTGTGCTAAGCCCGTAAATTGAACTACCTTTATGCTGTCTGTAAGAAGCCCTGATTTGCTGCAGCTGATGTGTCAGACATTGAATTGTTAATATAAGCTGTGTATTTAGGATTGATTAGTAGTATTATTAGTATTGGGGAAAATTTATTTTTTTGCTCTTTAACATCTTCACTGTGCTGTGGGTGTACACCGTAATCCTAGAGTCAATAGTTGGAGTGCATAGTGGACACGCAACATATGTTGTCCTTAAATAGATCGTGAGAGGGTGCTAGTTGGCATATGACGCAGAAAAACATGTAGCACTGAAGGGGTTTTAAAGTGAATTGTCCAACTTTACCAGCAGGAAGATAAGATTTGCAAGATTTCACTGTCTTCTGCACATTAAAGCAGCTATTTTTCTATTACCAGGTGAGCGATGAGAAAAAAATTTTATCCAAGCTGAAGGCGAAGAAAGGAATGAGTGAGAAGAAAAAACAGTGAGTATGAGTTTTCTTTTGCAGGCTGAATCAATGTAGATAAATCCCTCTGAATCTTCTTAGTAAATTTATACGATCCTGTTTTTTGAAAGTGGAGCTTGAAGGAGTTTGTATCTGAGACGGATGGGTCAACGCATAAGATTTCATCCATGTTACTGTTCATCCATGAACAGTGTCAACAGTACAACAGTGTGCTTCTCATCCTTTCATAAGACAAAGAAAAATAACTAGTTTTCACCATGTCTCAACAACTTATACGCTCACAGTTTGTGGACCTATTTTGCGAGAAGGAATGGTTCTCTTGGTTTTCTGTGTCTCGGGTTACATTCATAATATGGGGTGAGGGGGGATAAATTTGATCAAAATGTGAAATTTAAAAGTGCACTGACCTTTTCCCATACTCACTCGCCATGACATTTTGGTTTGCATTTCAGGCGGCTGAAGGAAAAGAAACAAAAGAAAGAGGCAGGTGTCAAGGAAAAGAGGCAAGAAAAACTCCTGGACTTCAATGCTCTGACTGGTATGTTATCAACAGAAAATGATAATGGGACACTGAGTTACATTGTTACACTGGGGATATTTATTTAATCTCTGTTAAGTGGAGAAAGGAAAAAAAAAACTGTAGTACTGTTCTCTTTGCAATAAAGATTTACCCCTTTTTTTGTTGTACTTTATACATTTTTGTTTACAATTGTGTCCATAAATAAAAAAATTTTTTTTTTTTGCATGAAAGATATAAAGTGTTGAAAAATACTGTTCATGCCATACATAATGCAATTAATTTTTTATGAGCTGTAATGAGTTGTGTGAGCTTGTTTGTATTAGTTTGGTTGTTTTTTTTCAAAAAGTTAGAGCAGTCACAACACTAGCATGTGATAAATGCCTTACAAGTGTGTTCAGAACTGTATGAAGCTTGACAGTTGTCAATAACATCTTCGTTTTTTGTTTTTTTTTCAGATAAGGTTGAGTTTGGAGATGTTGTGCATGCACCTCCAGTGTTGTCAGTTAGACCAAGGAAAGCAGTTGTCACAGATGTAGACAGGGTAAGTTGCCAGGGGCTAGATAGTGTAGAAAAAGATTGGATTCATCCGAAAAGACTTGACTCTAAATTTATAAACGTGAATTAGAAAATACCTTCCTGTTACATAAATTGAATTGAACATGTACATGACTCGGTCACACTGATGATAATTTTCCATGGTACAATAACTTTTGAGTAGAATGGAAAGAATGTAAAATGAATAAAAATTTGTGAATGCACATGCAGGCTCAGTTCATGGTTTGATATGTTTATTTTATTTCCCAGCCTGGAAAGAGAATGCCAGAACTCAAAGATGCCTTAGCCTGTAATTCTCTTGAATCTGCCAATTCCAGCCAACCAGAGAAAATTGCAAAATTGATGAAGAATAAAAAGGAGAGACAAGCTGGCAAGTCAGTCAAGAGGAAGTCCTTAACAGTCATAGAAAAACGTATCGCAGATGCTCAGCGAGAAAATTTCATAGATACTTATAGACAGTTAAAAAAGTCCAAACAATAATAATTAGTCAATTGTTATGATCATGTGATAAATACACAATGTTCTTTTCACATTATTGCCTTGTTTTGTTCCATCATTTATTGCTGAAAGTGAAAGGACACAGCTTTTAGTAATGGATTTATGCAGACTAGATGATGTGTGTGGTTGAGTGATCAAGTTGAGCATAGACCACCATCCAGATCTCAAGTGGTTTAAGTTATTAAAGTATTTTACTAAAGTTTTACCCTTGATGATTTTAGAACCCATGCTTTGAGGTATTTTTTATGTGAGAAAACACTGTTATTGTTAATTACATGTATTTCACCAGTATTTGATGAATGTAGTATATGTTAAAATTATTGTATTTTTGTACCACTAAAGGCAAACATTAAGGATCAGATTTCTGAAAACTAAGTGATGCATGATAAATCATTCTGTGGATGGATGGCAGAGAGGGGTTTTAGCAGACTGAAACATGCCAACAAATTTTATTTGATGACCCAGTGATTCTTTTCTTCTATTCAGCTATTTTTTAAAGAATTTTCTTTGGCGGTGCTCATCACACTGATTAATTTTACAACATTCCTAGATATAATTATGTGAGTGTGCATGAGAAAACCCACAATATGTCGAAAGAGCTGATTTTGAGAAAAACGGCTTTGAAGTGAAAATATGGGTCCGACACAAACTTCCAACTTGGCTGTTGTTTAGGGGACCGTGGCATGTTACTGGGTAAACTGTAGACGAGCAGTGAACACTACTCACTATGATCTCTATAAAGGCTTTGTAATTAGACTACGGTCTCCTAACAAGATCCAAAAACTTCCGTCTTGGCTGTTGCTAGGGGACCGTGGCATGTTACAGGGTAAACTGTAGATGAGCAGTGAACACTACTCACTATGATCTCTATACCGGCTTAGAGGATTAAATGCCGTTTTCTCAAAATCTTGTTTTCGGGGGGTCACTGACTTCAATTTATCAGAAATATCTTGTCTTTTATTATATGTACAGAACTCAAAATGTCATGTTTTCAACATATTGTGGGTTTTCTCATGCACACTCACATATATTCCCTACCAACAGTCTGCATTGAAGAACAGCACATTATAGTACACAACTTAAGAAAAATGACTGTATGATCAGATATACAGTGGTGCATAAAATGCCAGTTTAGATTTTGGTACATGTATTTTGGCACTTGTTCAAGAGGGGCAGCATTTTTAACCATTCACCTTTCACTCTGAAACACAGGCATGTAATACAAACCACTAATAGTCTAATGGAGCCACTTTCTTTGCCCAAAGTGAACAGCCGAAATAATGAGCATGGCTTTTCAGCAGACAGTTCCCACGTGGTATTAAAATCCAGTTTGGCATTCACCTGTTCACAACCTTAGTTCTTGTTCGTTCTGTCTCAATTTTCTGAAATACTGGAGATTTTTTAGTATGTAGAAGAGTTAATAACAAATACACACCGGCACTTGTTTATAATGTGCTGTGGCTCTTATCAAGCAGTTTCGCAGTTCCGAATTTATTTTAACTCATCATAATGGCTTTTATTTTCCCCTGTCTAATTACAGAGCCGAATACAGAAAATAACGAGTTGTGTTCACTGCCCATCAAAAGCTTTTACTGTGTAAAAGTACTATATGATCCCCTACCAACAGCATAATACCAAAGCCGCAAACGTTTAACGTCAACTTTCTCAGTTGTGTAAAAAGTGGAATTAGAACAAACAAGAATTAAGGCCGCTTGTGTCTGGACCTTCACAAGCCACTTTGCACCACAGTCTTAGTTTTAGTGTAATTGTAATTGTACTCTAGCCAAAATATTTTCATGCATTGTTTGTGTGTGAAACTGAGGAAAATCAATAAACTAAAGGGTCTATTATTGACATACTCATGCAGTTTGAGGGGAGAGAAAAGCACAGTTGGATGATGTGGGGGGGGGGGGGGGGGGGGGGGTTAAAATCATTTTGGAGAGAAAAATGTGAATTTTATTTGTCTCTAGTATCTTACATTCCGCCCGTGCAGATGCGGGGCTCTCTTGTAGAAGAGGGACAGCAGAGAATACATCTGACGTGATACTGCGTGTCGTAAGAGGCGACTAAAGGTGCAAAGGTCCTGGTCTCCCGAGAAGAGCCAGTTGGCGGTGGGCCAACTACCCACCCTGTAAAAATAAACCAGTTACAGAAACACAAGCAAATACTTCAAATCAGTCTTTTATCTTGGGAGAAGGGGGAGCATCTGCACCTGTAGATTCAATGAAGGACAATGGACAAAGCCGAAAGGACGCCACTGGCCCGACTGCTCCTTCATCAAGCAAGTCACTCCGGATTGCGTCGTGGAATGTCCGCTCCATGTATGAAGCAGGAAAGAGTGCCCAGGTTACAATGGAGATGAGGCGATACAGACTGCACATACTTGGAGTTAGCGAGACCCGCTGGATACAGTCCGGACTGAAACAACTTAATACTGGGGAAAAGATTTTGTATTCTGGAAGGGAGGACAAAAAGCATACAGAAGGAGTAGCGATCATCTTGAGCAAGCACGCCCAGAGGTCACTGAGGGGATGGGAACCCTATGGAAGGAGAATTATATTGGCATCATTTACTACTAAGAACAAGAACATCAACATGAACATTGTGCAGATATACGCCCCAACAAATGAAGCAACCGATGAGGACAAGGACGACTTCTACAACCAGCTTCAGGAAATAGTTGACACATTGCCAAGAAAAGATGTGAACATTATAATGGGAGACGCCAATGCCAAGATAGGACAGGACAATACAGGGTATGAGGACATTATGGGGTGCAATGGTTCAGGACAAATGAATGAGAATGGAGAGCGGTTTGCAAGTTTCTGCGCATTTAACAGCTATGTGATTGGAGGTTCAGTATTCCCACACAAGAGGATCCATAAGGCCACTTGGATTTCACCGGATGGAGTAACTGAAAATCAGATTGACCACTTTTGCATCACCCGACGATTCAGACGCTCACTAGAGGATGTCATAGTACAGAGAGGAGCAGATGTTGGATCTGACCATCACATGCTGCTGGCAAGACTCAAACTCCGCCTCAAGAAACAAGGTACCAGAGCAGGAACAAAGAGGAGAAAGTTTCAAGTGAGCCTTCTGGATGGAGACAAGAAGGAAGAGTTCCAGCTGACACTGAGGAATAGATTCAAACCCCTTGTTGACCTCGAAGAGACAGTAGATTTGGAGACTCACTGGGCTAAGGTAAAAGGAGTATTTACATCGACATGTCAGGATGTTATTGGGGAAAAGAAAGTGGAACACAAGGAATGGATCAGTCAAAAATCACTGGACTTGATAAGGATAAGAAGAGACCTAAAAGAACGGGTAAATGCAAGTCGTACAAGAAGCTCAAGAGTTGGTAACCAGGAAGAGTACCGAGCATCAGCTAAAGAGGTCAAAAAATCAATTAAAAAAGACAAAGAGGAGTTCATAGGAATGTTAGCAGAGAAAGCAGAGAAGGCAGCAACAGGAGGACACATGAGGATCCTCTACCAGACTACAAAGACTCTTGCTGGAAAATATGGAAAACCTGAAGTTCCTGTCAAGGATTACAACAGGAAGGCTATTTTTGGAAAGGAAGCTCAGGCAAAAAGATGGATAGAACATTTTAACAGCCTCTTGAACAGACCTCCACCAAGCAACCCACCCGACATTCTACCCGCAAGAAATGATTTACCGATCAGTTGCGACCCTCCGACTAAAGCAGAGATTAATGATGCCATAAAGCAGTTAAATCGAGGCAAGGCAGCTGGACCAGACCAGATCCCGCCAGAGGCGCTGAAGGCAGATGCTGCTGGGGCTGCAGAGGGTCTGCACTCACTATTCTCGAGGATTTGGATCGGAGGCAAGTTTCCAAAGGACTGGAAGGAAGGACACCTCGTGAAGCTCCCAAAAAAAGGGGACCTCAGCAATTGTAGTAACTACAGAGGAATCACACTTCTCTCCATCCCAGGAAAGGTTTTCAATCGGACTATTCTCAAGCGAATACAGAATGCAACAGACCAAAAACTTCGCGAGGAGCAAGCTGGTTTCAGGAGTAATCGATCAACCACCGACCACATCGCCACGCTGAGAATCATAGTAGAGCAGTCGCTAGAGTGGAACTCCCAACTGATAGTGAACTTCCTTGACTACGAGAAGGCCTTTGATAGCATCGATAGAGAAACACTGTGGAGAATATTGAGACATTATGGAATCCCAGAGAAGATGGTGAATCTTATCAAGAGCATGTACGAGGGGACAAGTTGCAGAGTCGTACATGATGGTGAGCTTACTGACAGCTTTGATATCAAGACTGGTGTTAGGCAGGGTTGTTTGCTGTCCCCATTTCTGTTTATCCTGGTGATTGATTGGCTTATGAAAGAAACCACCAGTGGAGGAAGAAATGGCATACAATGGACCCCATGGACACAGCTGGACGATCTAGATTTTGCAGATGACTTGGCACTATTGTCGCACACACACGACCAGATGCAAGCAAAGACTACAGCTCTAAACAAAATTTCAGAATCTATTGGATTGAGGATACATCCCGCGAAGTCGAAGGTCCTAAAAATTGTTGCACCCCTAAGCGAACAAGTCACAGTAGGAGATCAACCACTGGAAGATGTAGAGTCCTTCTGCTATCTTGGTAGTATCATTGACAATAAGGGAGGAACAGAGGCAGAAGTCAAAGCACGAATTGGAAAGGCACAGGCAGCTTTCACATCCTTAAGCAAGATTTGGAGAACCAAGGATATATCTAAAAACAAAGCTGAGGATATTCAACTCGAACGTGAAGTCAGTCCTGTTGTATGGATGTGAGACTTGGAATGCGTCCCAGGCCTGCATAAAGAGAATCCAAGTTTTCATCAACAGATGTTTGAGGAAGCTACTTAAGATCAGATGGACAGACAATGAAATTGTATGGAAAAGAACAAGACAGAACCCAGTCAGAGAGGAAATTGGTAGGAGGCGATGGAGATGGATCGGCCACACTCTCAGGAGGCCAGGAAACAGCATCACGAAGAAGGTATTGGATTGGAATCCCCAGGGCAAGAGATCAAGAGGAAGGCCGCGCGGAACGTGGAGAAGAGCCAGAGAAAATGATGTGCAACGAAGCGGAAAGACTTGGAATAATGTAAAGAGGCTGGCCCATGATAGAGAGGGATGGAAGGTGTTTGTTGGTGGCCTATACCCTGATCCAGGGTGAGAAAGGCAATGATGATGATCTTACATTCACTTTACTCCAGCTGAATGCTGACTCAGCTGATATATCTTCTGTGCTTCGTCTGTTCAGTCCTTCTGACTATCGGTGTCAGTCGTTGTCAACCTCGTCCATGCTCCAATTATGCAGGAACGTGATAATCTATCACTGATTTGTCCACTTCAGTTAAATCTACATGTGTTAGGTTTGGGCAGTTTGTGGTAAAGGGCGATGCATTTTCACCTCAAATATTTCTGTACATAGCAGAAAGTTGGCCTTATACCTGGACATCCTTCATGAAGAGTTCGTGGATAACTTAAAAAGTTTATTAAAAATAGAATATACACATTTCTAATATTAGATAGTCTAAACTGCCCCCCCTAAAGGGACAAAATCCCGTTTTGGCATAAGTTTAGGCCAACATTACAAGGCTACTACAGCTGTGTGTTGATGTCAAACTGCATGTATCCAACATCAAAATAAAGTTCAGTTCTTCCTCTGGCAAAATATGCTATCTCTTATACTGTTTAATGTGTGTAGCTGCGTGTTTTTATTGCTTGAACATGACATAGTCTTGCCGTTTTCGCCCTGAGCAGAGTGTGCCGGTTTGACCCCCTCACAACAAAGGGTCTCAGAGCATCCCGCCAATGTATTGCACGGGTTTGAAAATAAAGCCAGATAAATGGAGTTTAATTCAGTGTATTTTTCATCGTGTTTTGAGTTGAAATTCCTTTAAAAATCATTTGTTGAAAAGTTTGTTAACCGAGAAAATTGGCGGAAACTAACAGACCAGGATCAAAATTATAACCAAATGAATCTCAGCCTTTGTACTGTAAGAATATACCAAAATCAGACATGAGGCCGACTGTTTTTAAAGACCCATCCAATGCTTGATTTTGTCACCTTTGTCTAACTCTTGTTAGTGGCGCACACAGTTGACCTCGTTTTCAAATAGAAAAAACAACAACACCAAAACATTACTTTCGTCTCCTTTCTAAGAGTTCACAAAAAGCTGACGTTGGATGAAGTTTGATGACCAAAAAAAAGTGAAGTAAGATGCTTGCAATGTATTAGATTTGTTCCCCTCGAAAAAAATTGGGCGTAGTGTACACCCCCTTTGTCGTGGAAACTGAGAATTTTCAATGCTGTGACTCAATAAACTGTCATTTTATGGGCGGGTAAAGTTGGGACTATTTATTGTGGAATTTGCCAAACGTAGAAAATTCGAGGTGCTTTTCACTTTTGAAAATGCCATAACTTTCAAAGCCTTTAAACCAGAATAATAGATTTGGTATCAAAATTCTTACAAAAGCAAACTCCATCAGAGTAGACAATAACTAGTGAGTTATGATCAAAAGTACAACATCAGTTTGGTCTATCTACTCCAATTAATGGATTACGCAGGAGTCTGATAAGCTGTCACTGATTTGCCCACTTCAGTTAAGCTGAATGTATGCGTAGGTCCAACTGTGACCGCCCAGAAAATGGCGATTTAGTGAGTCACGGCATTGAAAATTCTCACTTTCCGTGTCAAAGGGATGTACATAATAATATAAGCATCTCATTTTACTTTTTTAGCCAGACTTCATCCGACGACAATTTTTTTTTGTGAACTGTTTAGGAGCGACCTTTTTTTTTTCAAATTGAAAAGGTCACTGAACCATGTTCCGCCATCGACTTAGTATTGGGTGTCTGACTTTATTGGCGAATCCAGGCATTGGGTGGGTCTTAAAAAAGACGCTTTTCGCACCGAAACATGCCCAGGTTTCATTCTGGCATACCTTTATACATACTGTAGTAGCCTACAAAGGCTGGGGTTCATTTGCATGCGATATTGATCCTTATGTATGAAAGTTTCTGCCAGTTTCTTTGTCGGAAAAACTTTTCAACATAAATTTCAAAGGAATTTCAACATAAAACACGATGAAAAACATTGGATTAAACCTCATTTATCTGGCTTTCCGAACTTATGGCTATCTTCAAATGTGCGCTAGATTGGCGCAGCACACCGCGGCCCTTTGTTATAAGGGGTCAAATCGGAGCGCATGGCTCATGGTGAAAACGGCAAGACTCTTGTTTAACAGGCTACACTCACTAAATGCAAAAATTACAGGTATATTTTGATGTGGTGTAGGCCTACATGCCATTTTACATGAACACACAGCAGTAGTAGCCCAAACAGGACTTTGCCCCTTTCTCGGGACAGTTTGGACTACCTAGTCACAATAATACACTGTATAATCATGCCAGTGTCCGACATCTGACCTTGAAATGCCAGTATAAAATAGCTTCAGACAATTTTGTAAACACAACTTGTTTCTGACAGTTGATGACCATGCTTAGGTTTTCAGGTATGATTGGTCAATTTCAAAACACTCATTTACAGCCAGACCTTTGTCACAATATCTTTGGAATAAAGTTAAATTCCTGAGAGTTACAATTTTCCGTCATTAACTTGATTAACTTGAAAATTTTCCGTCATTAACTTGAACATTTTCCCCCATCATTAACTTGAAAATTTTCCGTCATTAATTTGAAGAAATATCTAAGAAAGAAATGCTCTAAACGAAGTGTTATGCATGCATTTTGCCATTGTTAAAAATATTGTATGCAATAAACAGTACAGGTATCAGTTTTTAGGAATACCAAAGAAAGTACATTGTACATTGTAATTACATGTAAATTTGTAAGAGATGTAAATTTGTAAGACTTAAGAGATAAGCAGGCTTAACTTTGAAATGGCAAAATGTAGTGGACACTATTGCCTTAGGACAGTTTTTGGGAAAATTTGACAACTGAATTGTCTGTCATAAGGCCTGCTCGAATTTGGAAATGCTATGTACGACGTTATTCTGTCAGCTTAATTTAAGAAAATCCACTTATAATAGCTCCTTACAAAGTGAAGATTGTGAATTGTTCACCTAAAAGTAAAAAAAGAAAAACGTGTTTCGATGCACATTCCAGTTTAGTCTGTAGGAAAACCAAAACGATTTGCCGAAAAATTTCAGGAACAACTGGGTCCTCTAATAAATGTAAATTTTCAAACCGACATGTGGAAGTTTTAGTCTTGGGTGAGGTTTATTTGAACATCCCACCACAGAGTGAATGTATTAAACTACATGTATTAACATGTGGCATCCCACAAGTGATAAAGCGACAGTTTTGCACAATGTACATGTACCAGTGCGCAGGCTTTCTAAGAGATCATTGCCGCCAGTCATACCATTAAATCACAAACAAAAAAAAACAGGATGAGGGACGCATAAAAATTTATTTCTAAAAAGTTCAAACTGTCTACCGTAGAGTCATTAAGCTGTTGAAAGAGACGTTAAATAAGCAATATTCACATGTATTGTATTGTTGCCGGAATCAGTAAGCTCTTTTTGTTTTTGCATTTGCCTCTCACACAAGATTTATTCAGTGCATCAATTTGAGACCCCTCTTTAATTCATGAAACAAATCTTTTAACATGGAAATTTAAGAATTTTATAAAGATACATGTACAATTTTGTGGATATTCGAAGCAAACAATTATTTTGCGATTGATTAGATACAATTGGATTTTGCCCCAATGCCAAACAGATGTGTAAAGTAAAGTGGTTGTGTGAGTCATGTTGAATTAAAGTTACAAACAAGTCTAGTCATTAAAATTAAAAACACCAAGACCACAGTAAGATCAGCACTGTCAAAATTAGTATTCCCATTCTCTGACCCTGGGTTCATCCCGGCTATTTGGCAGGTTTGCGACCTCGAGCAGCTGGCTGTTTCATCAGTTTCTTCACTGCAGCGGTCTGAAAAGCGACGGATCTGTTTTATGACATGAAATTTGTGATGTATGGAGTATACATACATGTATTATATTTATAGTGACTAATATTAAATTGCACACATGTAATGATTCTATAAAATGTGCATTCAAGGAAAAGCTTTGCATAAATTGACAATGAGGAAAAGGGGGCAATTTTTGGTGTGTGGGTTGCTGTAAAATGTGGCAAAACAATTTAAGTCAGATTCAGTTATAATCATGATAGAAATTGTTATATCATGGAATTTTCAGCTTAGAATATTCACCTCTCCAAATGGAAGTCAGTTTTTGAAATGAACAGTAACACCCCATTATAAAACATATCCATAGTACATGTACCAGTATTTATCGAATTCGAAGATTACCTTTTTCTTGGCTCCTGCAGTTGCAGACTTGCTAAGCTTTGGAGTCGACGACAGCACAGTGGTTGGCGTTTTGGGGGTACCTGACCTCTTCATTTCAATAATTTTCTTCAAGGCTTCTTTCTTGGGGGTCGTCAGCCGAGAAGTTTGTGCCGGAGACTTAGTGGCTTTACGAACCAACGTTTTGGCAGCTTTCTGAGTAGTAGTCTTGGCTGCTTTGGGGGACTTTGCAGTCTTAGTTGTCTTGGTTCCTTTTGGTGATTTACCAGTTGTCTTGGTTCCTTTGGGTGATTTACTAATCGTCTTGGTTCCTTTGGGTGATTTACTAATCGTCTTGGTTGATTTTGGTGATTTACTAATCGTCTTGGTTGATTTTGGTGATTTACTAATCGTCTTGGTTGATTTTGGCGATTTACTTGTGGCAGTCTTTTTCATCGCTTTAACTGGAGTTCTCTTTGCCACCTTCTTTGCGCCACTGGAAGGGGTAGCCTTTTTCTCCTTAGCTTTTGCTGCCGCTTTTTTATCTTTTTCTTTCTGTGTAGCCAGAGCTCGATTCAGCAAGAAATGGCCCTTGGCTCCAGTCTCTTCGGAAGATTTGGGTCTGACGATTTCGTGACTTTCCAGTCCTTTGGCCAATGCCTTTCGTAGGCGAGCATTTGAGAAGTGTTCTTTTGCGTCAGGATACTTCTCTAGTATTAACCGCTTGATAGCCTGGAATGGAAAAAAAATGGTCATGCTCAGCGTGCAAACACACACCCACACAAAAATGGCTCGATTCCGCCCGTAAACATGTAAAATGCATGTACAATAATACACATGTACATGTATCCGTACATTTCAATTCCCAACCCATTGCCTCTCATCCTGAACAGCGAAAAGGGACAATTTTACGAGCTGACAAATTTTTAGAGAATGTGTCCACGGAGTAAATTGGGCGATTCCAAGCAAGTAGGTCCTGATGTCAAAATTTTCAAAACGGGTTTATAAACGTGTCCATGGTTTCAAATTACAGGTAAAAGACTAGGTTGAAAGTCCATATTAATTTTTCGAGTTTTATAAGGTCAATGTCGTTATTTTATTCGTTATTGAGTGTTAGGTAAAAATTGGCCGGAAATTTCACTCTCATCCAGAAAGTAGGTGCATGTTTTTAAACATCTGCTGAAGTTCCCAGTTTATAATTAGGATGCATCCTTATTGTCTACATGATAGCCCCTTTATAAAGGAACAATTGTACACCAGTTTTGTTCGACTGGGTATTTTAGTATTGACAAAATTTTAGAAAACAAATGTGGTTAGTCACGCCGTAACGTTTTTTTCCCTTTTTTTAATGTATAAACTTAGAAACTGAAAAAAATCAAAATACCCTTCGAACTGATTTATGGCCAAGATATGAGATATACACAAACCAAATTTAAACAAAATTGGTTAAAAAATAAAAGCTGTCAATCAAAACAGCGTCACGCCCGTTACGGCGTGACGTTACTGCGTGACAGGTGATTGTCAATCTGATGAGTGACAATAATATATATATCCATGCTTAATTTCTCTACATCAAACTGGTTTTCCAAAATCAATTAGACATTCCTGGCTCACATAGATATATGGTTGAAGTCCTTGAACTAAAGAAAATGTGTGTATTTTGTGATAATGAATGATAAAATTTATGTTAAATTTGTTTTTTTTTTATAAGCTGTTTTGGCTAAATAGATGGAATGAATGTGGTTGTACAAGTAGATTTTGCAGAAAATTATGCTATTATACACCAAAACGAAATCAAAAACGCTCATTGGAGCCATGAACAAGTGTCACTGTTTACAATTTGTGCGTGGATTAACAAAAATGTTGTCAGCCCCTGTTTGTAACATAATAATAATAATAATGAATGGCATTTATATAGCGCATATCCATTTAAAATGCTCTATGCGCTTTACAGTAGCAACATGTCAACCACAGAAAGCAGAATGGAGCGCCTGCGAAGCGCTCAACACACTACACGGCTTCTTTCTCTCTCTCCCTGTCTCACTCACTCTCTCTCTCTGCCTCTATCTCACAGCAAATTGTAACGCAGCCTGTTAGGCGCAGTTCACAACTCAGATCACATATAATTATCACAACTCATATCACAACTCAAATAATATTTGATAATTTATTAATAATATATATTTAATAATGAATAATAAATGTTGCTGGTGGGGGGGATGATATGGATAAATTTTTAATCTATTAATTTCAATTTTGCCCGGGCAGCGGCAGATGATTTGAATCATTACAAAGTAGCCGTTGTCTTTTTTATCAGAAAATTGATCACCACACTGCAAACTGAACGCAAAGAAATTGAACATGTCAGCATATTTTCAGATGGTGCCGCTTCCCAGTTTAAGCAAAAATTTGTCTCCTATCTTACTGTACTGAAAAATGAGCTGAAAGTAAATCTGTCCTGGCATTTCTTCGCAACGTCACATGGAAAGGGTGCAGTGGATGGCATTGGGGGGATGTGAAAAGGAGAGTCTGGATTTCAAATTTGGCAAGGCAGGTTGTTTCAAATGCAAAGGACTTTTCAGAAGTTGCCAGTGAAAGGTCAGTGAAGACTAAAGTCATTTTTGTGGCTTCTGAGGACATCAGAGCATCAGAAGATAGCCTATCTGAAATTTGGGAAAATGTGCAACCAATTCCCCAAACACAAACTACACATTTTGTCAAAGCTCTCCAGCCCTTTAAAGTTGAGCATTCTCTCCACAGTAAAAAAAAACAAAAAAAAACTGTTAGCACAGGTCTTCAAGCCTTTTCAAAACAAGTCTATATCTCATGAATCCACTTCTGCTGAAAGAAATGACCCACTTATTGGTGATTTTGTTGTGGCCAAAATCTCGAACCAAAAACTTCATAGCTCAAGTGATTGAGAAATCTGAATTCTTTATTGAAGTTCATTTTTTGAAACCTGGAATTAATGTCCAAACATTTATTGTAAATGAAAATGATGTGCACACTGTTGAAATGCATGAAAGTTCTACCAACTCCAACCTTGAACAAACAGGGTCACTTTTTTTTTTTTTTTTTACTACGTTCATGTTTTACGTTATTGACGAAAGAGTTTTTACGAGTTACATAATTGTACCAATACAAAAAGCCTACTTAAATTTACAATTTTTTTGGTTAAAATTCATATGCCTAAACATGAAGAAAAACCAGGAACAGTACACTGTAATCTTTTTTTTTTTTTTCTATGTGCAGTTGATTTTTTATACTGTCACGCCGTAACGGTCACTTTCACCCTTCTCTCATATAAACTTAAAAACCAACTTTGCTACCATTATGGTAACTAAGTTTGTCCTTACCCACCAGATATGTAAAGATGGGACCTCAGGTCCATCTCGGGGACGTGAATTTTACCACTAAAGTTTATGACCAAAAAAAAAGGCTTTTTCGTCACGCCGTAACGGTCAAGGGTTTGACCACATTAACTTTTGATTTTATTTCTCTTGGTGCCATCCTGAACACAATAAATCCTAGTTTATTAGTGTGAAATTTAAAGTCTGTACTGTCACTAATAATCCTTCTAGAAAAGATAAAAGGCAAAAAAGTTCCCTTTTTTGTCACGCCGTAACGCTTGGAATCGCCCAATTACGACTTCAGGAAGTTGTGGTGTGGCACAGTCAAACAGGACAGTCGGTGTCCAGGAAAGGACAAGAAGATGTTCAGAATAGGCCTACAAGTATACATGTATAAAATATAGGACAGAGTTTGATGGCATCTGCCACCATCTACATTGACACTATACACATCCAAATGTAAGCCGCTCGTAGTACAGTAAAAGTGTGACAAAAAGATCAAGATTCAGCATGCGACTGTCAACTTCTGGAATTTTCTAAGAATGAAGTTATGGGGATAAAAAAAAAAAACATTCTAAGAAAAACAAGTAAAAACACTGATCTGGGAAAATGTCACTTCAGCCTTTCTCCATTATTAGCTATCAGAAGTAATGTTTTTGAAAAGTAGTCTATCCAGTGTTCTCAGTTATGGATTTTTAAATTGGTAAGATTCTGTCGAAAATATTAAGCACCTTCTGATCATGACTGCACATGCGGCGAGCATTTCAAAATGGCACTGAAGTTTAACGCACTCATCTTCGTCAGTTGCCCCGTCTGGGACAGACATTGGCGATCATGGCTCTCCACTGAATCTGTCATCAGCCAACCCCAAGAAGTTGTTTTTTGTAACCTTTGTTTGTTGTCCATGAATTAAGGCTTTCAGTGAAAGTTTCTCTGTCTAGCCCTGCTTTTCCTGCCTTCGATCTTCCCTGTGACTGCTACATGTAGGAGGCGACAGACGTGTCCCAAAAACTTAGTTTTGCCTTAGACTTATTGTTTTAATTAATGATCTTTTCAGTTTAGAATCTATCAATACTGATCATTTGATTTATTTCTCCGTCCATGATATTCTCATTATTCTAATAAACCACATCTGCTGCTTCTGATTTCCTCTCTATTTTTTTGTTCATTGTCCAACATTCACATCCATATAAAAGCACTGAACACATGTTTTCAAGACACTGATTTTGGTGGTCGTTGATATATTTCTGTTCATTAATATTGGTCTCATTTTTTGGGAATGAATTTTTGGCCATTATTATTCCTTTCTTCATTTCACTGAGGCTCCTACCACCTGATGTTATCAAATAGCCTAGATATTTGAATTTTGTAACGTTGGATTTGCTCTCCTTTGCTGCCCAGATTACATTTGGGGTTGCACTACAGTTCAGACTTATAAAAGTGACACGTCTGATCTGTGTTGTCAAATTGGGTTATTTTGTCGTCTGTACTGAATGTTACCTACACACCACCATACCGATTGACCCCAGGGGGCTGAAAATTGGTCTGCATGGAGTTAATTGGCAGGGTGATAACTGACGGGTCGGCCAGCTCGTCTAATCGTGTTTTTTAAAGAGTGAACCGTTTGACTCATATCTAGTTTCAGTATATTTGGGCAGTTTATGGAGAACTCTTGACCATTAACTTTTGAGAAATTGATTGACGTTTCATGTGCTCACAGCTTTTAGGGATAAGACTTTTCTTCTTTTTAGTAATACTTGTACATTACTTGCAAATTACCTACCGAATCCCTTTGATACTTGACATAATGGAGAAGGCTTGTAGAAGTAGTGTACAATGTGTAACTCGGTTCAGTCAAAAGAACTTTATCATTCTAAGGGGACTATGTGCTGCCCACATTACATATACATGTATGTTCTTTGCTTACCTGTAGGCTTAGACCTTTCCCATTCTTGTTGCTCATAAGGACCTCGAGCAGCATATTCATCATGGTAGGATTGTTGCTCTTGCTCTTCTTCTTTACCGGGGATCCTGAGGAAGACCGAGCAGGCCTGGTCGACTTGGGTGCAGTTTTGATTGCCTTCAGCGCCACCACAGGAGACTTACGTGGAGGGCTCCTGGAGCTCTTTCTGGGCGACCCTTCCGGGGAGGTGATGTTTTGAGCGGCATCAGCCATGATAAATGTAAGGCTGAGTAATGAGAAAAATTTAATACATGAACATGTATACGATTTGACGACCGGAATGGGTAAGATTGTCACTGGCATGCCACTGCTGACCATACACAATGTCAGCTTGGGAAAGAGTTCGCCATGTCTCGACCACCCAGTACCCTAAACTTAATGTTTGCTGGTTGAAAGGGCCAGTGGTAGGGTCGGACTTCAGATCAGGTTTAGGGTATTTTGACTGGTGGTCGATAACTACGGAAGTCTTTCCCCTTAGCTTGTTAATACATGTAGGCTACAGTGAATCTAAATGGAAGACAAGTCATATGTGTACTATCATTTGGGTGGCCTACATTAAATGTCCACGACGATACAAATGCACATACCCCCAGTACACAAGAATTGGGGTAATACTGACTTCGTAATGAATTTTGAACGTTGTTGGATCCCACATTGACGGAGAGATTTGCTGGCCCTCCTAATGAGATACTGTTATTTGCAGGTATTTTGTAGTTCACATGATTTTGCAGTTGACATGATTTATACATAATCCAAACACAAAATATACCGGTGCGTTCATTTATGGCATCGTAGAAAAACCATACCATAGGATTTTTACATTTTACTTTTTAGCCGTTATCTAGAGGAAGCAATAAATACCATATGAATTTTAAAAAAAAACATTCTGAAGAAAATGAAACCACGTTTAGAGAATAATTGTAATGGATCTTACTCACTGTTCACTTTCTGCTTGAATCTAGTTAAAACAATGTGCTGCTCAGACAGAGATCTCTCTTTTTACTGCTGGCCTAGTGGACTGGCTATTTATACCAAGTGAGTAGCCTTCACCACGGCTCACATGTGAAACTTAAGTATTACAAATCTGCACGAGCTTACCGAGCAAAGAAAACCTGCAAGTCATCTTTTTTATTGCAGTTTACAAAGTATGCCTGAGACATATTTAAAAACTTATTTATTTAATCATTTTCAGTACCCCCCCCCCCCCCTCCATATACACACCGCTAAGTCTGGTTCTCTGTAATCTGTGTTCTCTTGCAGTAACACATTAGTGCACGCAGTCAAACATTTAGTTCATTGACGTAAGATTCTACACACACTGTAATGGTGGAAGGTCTTTACTTTAGGAAGTTCACAACTCTCGGCATTTACACCTCTCTTTTCTTGTTTTTGTTTGTCTTTCCTTGTTTCTCCAGTTCTTTCTTGCTTTTCTTCTGCCGCGTTTTCCGACTTCCGAGCCCTCTTCTTCTCCCGCATCTTTTTCTTCCTTTTGTTTAGTTGTTCTTCTTCTGCTTCTTTTTCACAGCCCTCAAAAGGACTGGCACCTGAAGAGGGAGAGTGCTGTAGATAAAGAAAGGCAGCTCATATCCAATCTCCCAAACCTACATACGCTGTGCATGTGATACATTGGAAGATAACTTTTGTTTTATGTACATGACAATGTATTTACTGCGTGGCCTCAGATAGGTAACGAGAAATACTTTTCATTGCTTGAACTACCTTCTCAATCTCAGCAATTCTTAAGAAAAGGGGTTCATTATTGATTACGTATTTCGATATATTCTGCTTTGAAATTGTTTTATCTGACATTCAGGATATCCTATGCTTTGGGTTCGATTGCTTTACTTCCGCATGCACACATAATTACTCATGTACACACTTTATAGTTTTCACGTCAGCTAGGTATGCACGGAATCTATCCGAGTGAGGAATCGAAGGGGCTTCATGTTACAAAGTCGGCAGTCTACTCTTCAAAGGAACAAGGTCCCTCCTACATACTGCATGTACATATTGTGATGATCAGAGACTGAGGGAGAATGAAAAATAATCAGTTCTGCAGCCACTTCACTGAACTAGTAACGCAAGAATCAACATGATGATTCGGTATGATGTTTTGCACACTATCGTTGTTTTTACTCTAAATCTTACTTTCTTCATTCAAGATTGGAACAATCTACTCTCCTGTGATATCAAATTAATGTCTTGAAGAGCTTTTTTTTTTTGGTGATTATCCTTTAACAATGTAGCTGAGTCATGGCGGGGACTGAAGTACGTGATAATTTCACAAGACCTGTTACCCCTCCCCTGTCTCCACTTTAGGGCCTTACCGGTTCAACTCCATTTCCCATTTCACAAACACATCGGTGTCGTAAACAACAGTGAACACAGATGAAATTAAATCATAGATTTCCAGCTGTTTAACGTTAGGCCTGTGTTGTTGTTTTTTTTTTATCTACACTCAGAAATCAGGTGAATACCTGTAATTCCCGTTCGCTGTGTCTCTAGTGGCGTCGATTGCCATGTTACTCTTAGTGAATGACGTCTGTGTTCACTGTTGTTTACGACACCGATGTGTTTGTGAAATGGAGTTGAACCCGTAAGGTTGCGTGAAGACCGCTGCAATTGGGCGGAAACGTTGATTATAATAGATGAAATGTTTGTTATTCCTCCTCCTCCATTTGCCAGGATGACAACAATGAAAACATAGCACCCACAAACACAGTGCACCAACATACATAGACATACGCCATCAACATAAACAATAAAGGAAATGCAATTTTCAAGTATATCTTTTGTAAGTTCATTTTATTCATTGTCTTTTTTAAAAAAAGCCAGTGTAATGTGTTTTCACCACCTTTTACATCCTTGGATTGTGGAAAAGATGGTAAGAATGAAGAAGTATGGGAAGTACATGATAGAATGGCAGTGGCACAGACTTCTATTTGTTCTTTTTTCATTTTAATTACATGTATTATTTGAGTTCACTCCACCATTTAACACTAAACTGCTTTATACTGTGTTTCCAATCTTGTTCTAATATTGATAACATAATATTAAATGCAAGTGACACTCTTCTTACTCAACAACCGATATTTCCTGTGAGTTCAGCGTTTTAATATGGGCATGATATGCCGTGAGGGGCAGGGCGGGGTGGGAGAAACCTGATTTCAGACTGTAAGCAACAGCTACTGTTTATGTGTTTGTTGTTTTTTTGTCACGAAATTCCCCTGTTTTAATGACAGTCAGTATCCCATACTAGCACTGTAGCCATAGAAAATAAAGCAAAATTACTGTAGCACTGGGAACAGACACTTTGAAATATAACAACATTTTTTTTTTACCTATAATTCTTTAATTACATCTCATTTATTTATGCTCACTCATTCATTCTTGCAATTCCATCCATTCTTCTTCACTTCCTCATTCAATCAATCTCCACATCACCAATGTATCCATACTCACTCCATCATTCCCCATCTGTACCAGTTTCTGTACAGTGCAGAGTTTGAACTGCATACATACCAGACTCATGGCAGAGCTTAGCTGGACCAGTTCAAAATACAGAAAATCAATATTAATGTAGAAACACAAGCAAAATAAGAAAAAAAAATATCACAAGAAGCTTTGGAAATTATCTTGGTCCTACACAAGAAATGTACATAATTTAAACAAAATCTTTTTCACATATTGTAAAATTGTGAACAATAAATCAGTGAGGCAAACTTAGTCTTGTCTCCTCTATGCAAAGTTGCAAAGAAAAGTACATGTACAATATAAGCCAGACCATCTTTTTATTTTCGGACAATGTATAAAGCATTTTGATTAAATAAAACAAGAAAGAATGCTTAAATCTGAAGTTAATAAAAAAAAAAAAGTGACAAAAAAACCCAGACCATACTGTTTTGTGTCTGAAATTTAGGGAAACTGGACTTGCATAAACAGTGTAGGCCTGTAAAAGCCCTGCATGACATACCTCAAGCAACCTAAAAATATTGTTAAAGAAAAAGTAAATTATTATGTATTTTCAGATCGAAAAAATGTACAGGGCATTAGATTTGAATGAGCTGACATGTCTGGCATCGGTAAAGAGAAATAAACTGGAATGCCCACAATTGTTTTCTGTGCATCAATTACCTGTGTGATAAAGAAGGTTTCCAGCCCCATTTTGGTACTGGCAGTTATTACTGTTCCAAAACAGAAATGAAACAACAAAAATACATGTACCTTGTGAGGATGACTTTTACTATACTGGCCTCATTACACGTCTGAGGTATATTATGAATATGAAATACACGAGGGCTGGGTTACTGCACTGTGGAAGTGGACTTAAAAGAGTTATCTCCTGCTGAGAGTACATGTATTTTTTAGCTGTTGATTCTTGTGGTTACACCAGGGGAGTTGAATTTTGGGCCTTGGCCCAATGTTTTCATATCCAGCCATGACCGCAGTGTTTGAGTCTGCCAATCTCCAAGAAACACAACTGACAAATAACATGTAACTCAGATTAAGAGAGTTACACAACACACACTTTTGTTTTACTCAAGAAAAAAGAACCTGCTGAGTGGTTTGGATCCCTTGGCAAAGTGGGCTTTGCCTCATTTCAACAGGTTGCACTGGGTCATGGGCAGGAGATCTTCTGTACTGATACACAAGTTGAAATATCATATACATGTATATTGATATGGTTTATAAATTTATGTAACAGCCAGGGAAGGTCCTTTAGAAAATATCTTAGTGTGGATGATTTCCTACAGGACATAAAAGCACCAATGAGGAACGGAACAGGTAGCATAAAATTGTCCTCTGACCTCATACACACTCACTGGAGATGCCAACTAATTTCACTTCTCATCACCACAGTCAACAGTATCCTTCTACCGTTTTAAAATTGAAAACCCACTCAATATTGGGGAGAAAAATTTCAAAAAAAAAGAAAAAGAAAATTTTAAATGCTTCCTTCTCACTCCCAGCTATGGATTTTTTGAAACCCCTGTGTCTATACATGTATTTATCAATTCTTTTCCAAACAACATAAAGCAGTATGTTAATAGACTCCTGGGAAAAACTGCTACCAAATAAACACCTCTATCAACAACTTCAGACACGCTCTTGAATCTTGTCAACTTTTTATCTTTTACCAGTATTAAAACAAAATACATGTAATGAACTTTACTTAACATAGGAGGGCAGGAGACATTGTCTTTTCTGTCTGTATTTGTTACAGGCTGTGTCACACAAAAGCACTGATCAGCTTAGAAAAATTCAGCATAAAACCCTTGAGTAATATTAGAAGCACTAAACTTTCAGAAACAAACTCATCTTTCAAAGGTAAAAAACACAGGATACCAATTCATGACCACTATCATTGAATGTTGCTACATGGACTTCAACATCTTCTCACAGATCAGGATCATGCAACACTTTGCTACAAAACCTTTCACATTGCCAAACGCATGGTTTCTCACAGAGGAATTCTGTTCTGGCTTCCACCAATAGGCACTCCACTGCTGGTATTCTACCCTTCAAACAATCTCAACAACTTTTAAACATGGCATTTACACGAGACAAGTGTTAAATTTCTAGTCTAGGAAATCACGCAACTATTCTTTTGCACATTATGTCACACTGATCAAGTGATGCCTCATTGGCAAGTGAGAAATGCAAGCCTACTAACAAGAGCAACAAATTCTCACTGAAGCTGCACATTAAGTGCAGAGTAGTTTCAAATTCATGTCTATAAACATAAGTTTTGTGCTAAAACATGTAATTCATTGCCCTCTCAATTCATCTACATTTTATCCACATTCTTTTCCAATCAGACAATGCAATTGCTTCGGTCCAGGATTCAAACTCATATACTGAATCCTCCCTTCGTTTCTTTGTAACTTTTACTTGTCTATCACACACAGCAATCTGCCAGGGTCTGAGTATGACACAGAAATGACAGGACTGATCTTACAACTGTGGAACCAAAAGTTTAGGAGAGGCACACCTAAAGAGGTACTGGTGATGAAAACATCTCACTCTGTCACAGTGGGACAAAATTCAACCCGATCTTACCTTGTAAAACAAGCAGGCCCGCATTCTTATCTTTGGTTAGCAAATGTTGGATTGCAAAAGTGAATGGTAAGTTAATGAGTTTATCGTCAAGCTGGAGATATCTGCAATGGAAATTTTGCAATTGTTGACTAAGGCCTAAGGCAAAGACTGAATGTACTGTATGAATATCTTTGAATAGCACACTGGTTTTCAGAGGACAAAGGCAGCATTAGTGATGACCCCCACAGATTGTCCACACACAACAGTTACCAGTGAAGATTTTCTAGATGTGAGAATAAAAAACAATGAAAAAAAAAACTCCTAACCAGCCTCAAGGAACATGATCCACTGAACTAGTATGAAAAATGGCAGCATCATAAATGCCCTTGTTGTGTCAACCCTCAGAAGGTAGCACTTTTTGAAGGCAACCATATCTGATTTCCTCAAATTCGTAAAAACTGGGACGGACAGGAATATAAGCGCTTACTTTTTTGTTTTTGTTTGTCTTTTTATTTTCCATATGTGTAACACAATTATCAACTTCCTATGTTTTGTGAAACAGATCTTTGCAAAATGCAAGACACATTCTTTAATGGCAACCTGCAGCCTCTTTCTCCCATGTTGAGATATTTGAAATACATATATTACTAATGTATTATGAAAAACACACTCATCGCACTCAATATGCATCTGCCAGACTCCTTCCCTTATACATGTATTTTAATCTCAAAGACCTAAGTATATCAAATTTCCAGTTGAATGAATTCATCTAATACTGTTTTCAGTTTTGCACAATACACCAGCAAGACAACAGTGCACAATTCAACAAATGTTCTCATTTTAAACTTTCTACTGTCATTTAAAAGAGGACAGGAAAGAGAAGTTTATGTCAATGTTGCTATAATACAAAGAGCTGGTATTATTGGGAATATTTGGTTAGCTTTTATCTTACTACTATACAGCCTGGGGATTGACAACAATAGTAATCGATCACTTCTTGCAACTAAATCTACCAGAATTAAATTGTAAATTCAAGCAAACATACCGGAAACTTATTGTGTCACGTGACAAAAAAAGGTAAGGTCATATCTTTGTTACATACCACTGTCTCTCACTCACAAGTTACGACACAAATCCATCTTTCACATCAAAACATCCTTAATTAATAATAATCATTATCATTGCACATATCCAAGACATAAGTTTACACCATAATAATAATTATAGTAATGCTGGTCGTCCATTCACAAATACTGATGCAAGCACAGCAACTCTGCCATTAGCGTCAAACAGTGCACGTCTACAACTCTTCACATTTCTCTTATCGCTTATCTGTTAACTCCAAACGAAAGTTTACTTCAATCTTATGAAAGTATCTCATATGCAGTTTCAGTGCCAACATGTAAAAATAATAGTAATACAAATTATATGCAATTCTGTAGTTTCTTTTTTTTTTTTTAATCCCCTTTGGGTTTTTGTCCATTCTAAATCCAAACAATTTCAAACATGACCTGAGAGTATAGTGTTTCCTTATGTACATGTATGTACATGCACACCTAACTTAATGATTGCGAAATCTTACTAATTTTATTTGTTTTATTTTTTACATACTTGAATCCACTGGACATGGTTAAGTTCAAGTTCACAGCTGTCAGTATTCTCATCTTACATTCAGCAGAATTAGGGCAGATTAGTTCCTGATACAAAACATCATCTGTTGCTAAAAGAAAATTACGTTAACAATCCTATAGACCACTTGTATACTGAAAGCAGTCTGCTGGGCAAATAGCATAGCATGTGACAGACATGGATAACAAATAGAAATCTAAAGTGATCCAGTTCATCTCAATTCACTTCATTTGCATTCCTCACAACTTACTGGGCTATTGCTGATCCACACAGACTTAAATTGTATAAAAGTACCTATGTAATCACACATGTCTATCAGAATCATGAAAATAATACAACAAAACAGCCCACTATTTTGAAGGCATTCTCTTCATACATAAACAGCCAAATAAAAATTTCCATTCATCTTTAGCCCTCACAATTAAACATCTACAAAATACAAAAAGTACAATCAGCTTTTAAGACAGTAAGTCTTGCTCTCTGAGAAAATTTCAGCCTCTTTACTATAAATGAGTTCAACCTTCTGTACATTATATACAAAACATAATAAACAACAAAGCTGAAACTGTACTTCTAATGCACCTTCAATCTGTCTTTAGTAAGGAAGTTATGGTTCCTTCAGGAGCTTTGTTACAATAACAATGGAAAGCTCAACAATGAGCATCCACAACACCTTCATATAGTCGAGCACGTGAAACTCGAACACACCTAAGTCAAAATCACGGATCCCACGAACAAAGATTTAGGTCCCAAATTTATTTCTCAATATTCTTTGTAGCTTTTTCATGCGAACCTCGAACCCTGACATGGATTCATCGAACCAGTTGGCTGCGAGTGTGATCCAAGTAGCCTAGAAGTAGAAATGACCCCCAAAAAAAAACAAAAAAACGTCAGAAACTTCATTCGGTTAGCAGTAACATAGCGGCAACCTAGTGGTGGCAGGATAGTCTGTATAGTCATCCTTTCCCCTTTTCCCCAATAAAAACGGCAACTAAAATATCTGAGAAGACCGATTCGGGCAGGAAATAGCCTTTTTTTCCTCGTTTGTCCCGCGCTCATCCCCCAGTGGAAAAAAAGAAAGGAAGCGCTGCTGTACGAACAGGAGTAAAGTCGAACAGAGAAAAATGGTGAGCTGTGTTCACCCTTTAGTTTATTTTATCGCTGTTGGGCTTGACTTGGAAACGGTCCTTACCGAAGCACTTCCAGAAGGGAAAAAAAAAGCGTTCCGGCACAAGGTCGCTGCTGTCGCCACGAGCGTCAGTTTAATACTTGCTTCTCTTTCAACTGACCACGGGAAGGGGAGGGGGGATTAAGGGAGACCAGGTATATGTAATTTGTGGTACATGTTGTCAGTTGTATTATTTTCCTTGAATATACAGTAACTAGTTGAGGTCCCCGGCCCTGCCCGGGATAAATCGGTTTGAATATTAGTTTCAGTTCTGGGTGGTTATTATGGACCTGCTTCATCTTGCCTGTTTCTATTTGTTTATTTTATTTTTGTTTGTTTGTTTTTAATTAAGTCTTACTGCTCTGCCTTTGTGAGTTGACACCCTGCGTCCCGTACAATAGCATGATTTGCGCACGGGTTAGTGTGTTTGATAGTGAACACATCGCAGGAAGTGATAACGAAACCTTAAAATGGCGAACCATGACTCGAAATAGATCTAAATGATGCCGAAACAATGAAAATGAAACGTAGAAGCCAGAACATTTCATAATTTCTAATATAGCCCATGTTAATTTCGCATTGATAATATGCTGTTGTGCAAAGTTTGAAGCCTGAGTGTGATGGGGTTCCTGAGCCCTAGGTGACCAAAGTTTCGAGTTACCAAAATATCTTACTACACTCGGCCCTCTCTGAGCTGTAAAAATGACGAATCGGAAAACCTCGAACGGCCCATTTTGTTTTCTATTTTTCTAAACTTTTAAGGTTGTTGCATCATTAAAATGAATTGATACAAACCTTGCTCGGTCTTTGAACTACTTTCAGTAATTTTTTCATGGCTCTACGTTCAGTAGTTTTTTTCAGCTATAGAGTACAGCCGTCCAATTTTACCCAATTATATATATAGATAATACCTCATGATTAATGCTTCACGTATTCCTCGAAATTCGGCAAACTCGAACTAGATGACGCCACCCCAAAGAATTCGAGATTTCCATGCTCGACTGTATTTCAAATGTGCAAGAAGTGATACTGTTGATTCCGACTTGCCCAAATCATAAACATGTATCCAATTTTTCACAATAACATTAGCTTGCAGGGTCAGAAAACTAGGGTCAGCAAAATGAGAACAGTTCTGCTTCTTATAGAAATATGAAGGGCACTGATTAAACCATTCACTCCTGGTGGTTGTGATCATCAGGTAAATACTGAAACTAAAGTAGCAATTGTGTTTTAGTTTTATGATATCTGCTATTGCCTTGTGGGGAATAAAGGCAACTTATAAAGTATATCATTCATGCCACCAGATTGAGATTGCTTAGTAATGAAAGTTTGCTTGTAGTAGAAGTGGTATGGCCAAGTTTTCTTACTCTTGTGGATGACCCCATTGTGGGTAACAGTTGTTTCAATCTAATGCAGACAGTAGATTATTTTCATATTCTACAGGAAACAGCATAACCATTTCATTTTCAGAATGGAAAACAGCTCTCCTCCTCCTGATAGAGAAAGCTCTTTTCCCTGGGCCTGAGGTGGTAGCAGAAACACAGAATCTGCTGACACTACCCTTTACAGGTGCTAAACATCTCCCCAAATGAACACAATAAATCTGACGTAGATCATGCTGAATCTTATATTACTGGAGATTCTGCAACTTTGTGCCAAAGTTCTGCTCTATGAACAGAAATTCATATGAATGATAAGCATCTGAAACATACCAATATCACAAGGTTGAACAGGATTCTTGAGTATAGTTTCTGCTTCAGGTATCACAAAAGCATAAAATAATCTTATCATTCTCACTTCTACTGATAGTTGTCTTTCTTATACAAGAAGAAACATGAGATTGAACATGATGACTGCAATGACATCACAATTTTTCTTTCACAAATGAGTTCAACTTTCTGCCTGTCACAAACAGACAAACTGAGGGCTGTGTGGTAAACTATTTTTGTTTTGTTTTCCTAAAATTAAGATATTTGATATGCTTGTAGATCTTGACATGTGTTGAAGTCTTTGTTTTGAAGGATTTCTACCATTGGTATTTTGTACCTCTGTTTTTTCTTGTTTCTGTTGTGAATTTCTGTGGTTTCAGGCTTTCTTAACACTCAAAAGGGTTCTGTGACAGGTGGCCTTGTTTTAGTTATATCATGGATGTCTTTTCCTTCCTAGCTCTCAAAAGGGAAGAAATAAATGCTTTTTTATACTTGTAACATAATACTTAAATTTCTTGTCACTGCTAGACTTGGTTCAAGTTCTAAAAATCAAGGGTCAAGTAACATTTTGAAAATATCGTATGAGAAAGAAAGCTATTCAGTTTTGTGTGTCTCATGAAAAATTTCTAAAAACCAAGTTATGAAAGTTTACCATACTGCCCTCAAAATATCTCTGAAAAATAACTGTTCCTTAACTGTGGATGATTCTTGCCAGGTTGGTTCGTGATGAATCTTTCTTGTAATACTCATCTTCCATATTGATGTTCCTTGTATTTTGATTCCAATGTTCTCTTTCACTGGGCAGCATAAATTCACATGAGAGGTCTCTCTATAACTGTAACTCCTGCATATGATCGGCCAGTCATCATGCTAGACTGAAGTAATGTCCATTTATTTGAGGACGGATCATACACTTCTACAGAACCCAAGTTTGATGAACCATCATCTCCTCCTACTACATATAGCTTGTTGCCATTGGCTACAACACCTGTTGAAGATCAGCAGATTGCCAATGAAAAAATCAATTTGCCAAAAAAATAGGAAAAATACTGTATAAAGAGAATAAACAAGACATCGTACAAATATTGCAATTGGTTACAGTAATGATGAGTTTATAATATCATTTGTGATCTGGAAAATATATTCACATGGAGCCTGAATTTTATTTCAGTTTCGAATAATTTTTATACCCACCAGACTTTTTCTCAGTGCCAGTCACAGCAAGGAATAGTCTATTCTGAAAACAAACATCCCTAACTCATGTTCAGACACAAATGTGAGCTATCTAAAACCAGGCCAAATCTTATGCTAAAGCTAACATGTACTCTAGTAAAACATTTGCATCAGTTTGCATCCCACCTGCATTTCTCCTGCTCATGTGCATGTCAGCTACAGCTGTCCATGTGTTGGTCTCAGGGTTATAGGCCTCCACACTCTTCCTGACCAGTGGGCCATCATGACCTCCCACAGCATACAACAGACCATCCACCACACCCACTCCTGGAATGTAAAACAGCTACTGATAAACAGCACTTTCTTATTGCATTGTGGATAATGATTCATACGTTTGGCTATGCTTAGACACAGGAATCTACATAGGAAACTGCATAAGGAAAAACAAAATTCTGATACAGTGTCTTGCTAACAAGCACTAGAATTCGATGGCAGTACATTCTTTCATTTTACAGTTCCTCTATACTCATTTCATGAATATGATGGAATTCTACACATTTCAAGTAACAGTGGTAGTCCTGAAAGTGTGCATACTGTCACATGATTTCTGTAGGTACAATATGTTTCCTTCTCTGGCGAACTGAGTTTAAGGATTTGTTGATAGCTGAAGTTGGACTGGTTTTTTTTCTCACACACCATAATATGTGGGCATTGAATGAATGCTGCAGGATCATTTGCTCCATGAAGAAAAATTTTTTTAAAAACATGAAAATTTCAGTTGAACCAATCCTATGTATTAACTATGGTCAGTATTATCAAACTACAGGTCATACTTCACTTAACCAGATTTCAAAAGTAACAGTTTCTCACCAGCACCACTTCTACGGCAGGACATCTCCGCTACTGTCGTCCACATATCACAGTGATGATTGTAACATTCCACTGAGCTTAGGCACTGACGAGAGGCCCCATCATAACCACCAACTGCATATAACAAACCTGGCAAAAAAGGAAATCTTCATGCACTTCATATCTCATAATCTTATTTTCAACATGTAATCTGAACCTTATTGAAGTTCACATAAAAGATTAATCCACAAACTTGTTCTCTTATTATCATGATTTCACGTCCACTTTACCTCAAACAGAATAATAACAGCAAGAAATTTCTTTGACTGTTACACAGACAAGCAAAGTTACACAAATGTCGGGGTTGGCTCTAATACAATGTTAAGCTTCTGTGTCTTACCTCCAACAACCCCTACACCCACACTACTTCTGCGGGTGCTCATACTAGATATTGATTTCCACTGTCCTGCTCTCACATCAAAGTACTCAGCTGTTTCAAGACCTGCAAATTAAGCAATAAATTATGTTCTGTTTCACGGTTGAAAGGAAGTGCAAAGTTTTATCCTCCTTCACTCTTGAATTTTATGCAGCAATTTTCTCTCTGCAATTTAACAAAATGACCACCATATTTCAAAAAACAAAAAAAAAGTACACAACAGTACTTTTTCTATGGCCAGAATGGTGGGTTACAGTCTTTCAGTACCGATGTCAACATTATCTGTCACTGCATTCTGATATACACGTATGTTAAATATATTTCTGAGTTTTTGCTCACATCCAGTCCGGGTATTATCCCAAGCTGCTGAATCAAAACGCATCAAATCTGGCCCATCAAAGATCTATTCAACCAGTCCCAGTTTGGATAGACGGTTGTAAACAGCGATGATAAAAGCTGTTTGATTATATTATTTAACCTGCATGTTATTACAAAGTTTTTTTGTTTTTTTTTCAGTATTTGACTGCCTTTCAGTAGGAAGCAGGTTTACCTCGGGCAATGCCAGAAAGCCAGGGGGTTATCATGCTTGTCATATAATACTGACTAGTAAATGCACTATATGTTTACCTGCAGCTCCATCAAATCCACCGACTGCGTAGATGTTTCCGTTCAGTACAGCTACTCCTAGTGTACTCCTTCTTGCTTCCATACTAGGGCAAGAGTTCCATGTGTCTTTCAGAGGATCATACACATCTATACTCCTTACTCGCAATGAGCCATTAAAACCACCAACAGCATATACTAACCCATTTAGTACTGCGACTCCTATAGACAAATCAAAACAGTTGTCAAGTAATAACTTAGATTTTCGCAATTTCCACTCATTCATGGCCAATTTAAAGAAGAAAACAACAACAAAAAACAGGCAACAAGTGATGAATATCATGTACATCACTGAATGAAGATTTTCCTTGTAAGAAAAGTAATTACACAACCACACTATGGTCACAAGTCACCTGAAATTTCAACACTTATTTTACTAGCCCTTTGCAAGTATTTATTTTGAATGCGCCACAATTCTGCTGTGATGAAAGTTCCCATTTACCCAAACTTACCACAACGGCATCTGCGAGATGGCATTTCTGCTAACTGGTACCACCTTTCCTCTTGGAAATCGTAGCATTCCACACTACGAATAGCTTTGGGGGCCTGGCCTCCTATCACAAGCAGTACCTGGATATAACACAGATTTTGTGATCCAGCAAATAGAAATGACTAAGAATACAAAACTTCATACATTTTTGACTTCACTGCCAGGACAACAGCAGTCATACACAACAGAACTCAAGTACAACGGCTTCGAATTGAAAGGGACCTCGATTACAACGGCATATATTGCAATTTCCATTTCATACACTTTACAACAGCTGCAAATAAAGCACACCTCTGATACAGCGTCAAATTTCATTCCGATGTCACGTAATACATAGAGAAAAAATATTGCGCGGCTGAGAGATCTAAAGGGAGATGGGCAGAGAGGGAATGCTGGGGGTGGGAGGGATAGTACTATGACCGGTTGCCAGTCCTTTGTGTGTACTCATGTGAAATTGTGTAACAGTGGGAGGTAGGGTGGTGGGATGGCCATGCACCGTGGAGGTGGGTGATGACGCAAGACTAGTTGCATGTGGTCAGTGCTTTGTGTGAATGTATAACCAATCAGGTAAACAGCGCCTGTGAGGTGGCCATCCCCCCACCCTACCTCCCACAGTTACACATTCTCCCACAAGTACACATAAAGGACTGGCAACTATGAAGGGTTTTTGACATTGCCATTCCCGTTTCCGTACCCATGAAAACCCAGCTTAATTCAGTCAGACAACCTGCTGTCAAGAAGTACCTTTGACTCTGCCTATAACGGGATCTCGCTTAGACTGCGAGTTTTGCAGTGGTCCCACGAATGCTGTTGTATCCAAGTTCCACTGCTTATCCAAACTATTCTTCAACTTCACTGACTCACTTCACATGGGAAAGCAGAGGTGACAGGCGTTTAAAAAACCAAAAATATACGTAAAACAGATAAATATTTACTTGTGGCAATATAAGCGATGCAGAAATAATGTTGGGAGTTTATATTATACAGTTTAGGTTAACTGAGACAAGTCTGAAAGCAGAGTCTTGCCATACCTTTGGTAACCCAATGGGATTTCTGGGCTGAGTCCTTGGTGTTTTGTACAATGGTTTTTGGTCTGTTTTGAGCAAATGATACTTCATAGCTTCAATGAGGTAATCTTTACACCTGAAAAGATTCCAAAAATTAATATTTAGCAAGATCAAAAGCTGTCCTTAATATGAAACCATACGAACATGAATTCATTACATCTATTATATAAAAATACAAGAAAACCCGTTTGGTACAAACAGACTCGAAAACAGCTGACAGATTTTTCTGGAATTTGGCATGAAGAAGTGAAATGTGGCAGTGGACCATACGCTATATAAGAGCATGCAATTATGCGACACCAAGGAATTTTTTAACTAACAAGAGGGTTTAGACAATATGTAACCAGGACATGATACATGCATTCACTGAACAAAATTGTTGGTGTGAATCTTGCTGTGTAGCTGCAGGGGTTGGAATAAGTGTCTTTGCATTCAGCTTTAGAAACGCTCCACACTACTAAACCATATAACCCTCACTGACACGAATAGGTTTTATGCTTGAATGACATAAAAGTGCAAAGATAAGCATGCTGCAAGCAAATTCATGTGCAACCCACCTAGAATTAGCCTTTACTAAAGGCTCTTCTTCCACTTTCTGAACAATGTATTCTTGATTCATCAGTGGGAGCCTCACATTTTCTAGTAATTGCTCTATACAGTCCTGCCTGGAGGGGAGATTGTGGTGAACCCAGGACATCACAGCTTCATAAACCTGATTGAAAATAAATGGCATAAGACATAA
Source organism: Onchidella celtica (assembly GCA_963931925.1). Lineage (NCBI taxonomy): Eukaryota > Metazoa > Mollusca > Gastropoda > Systellommatophora > Onchidiidae > Onchidella > Onchidella celtica. The sequence continues at coordinate 16,790,616 of OZ007568.1, read as the reverse complement.
TTATGTATGGCAATTATAAAGTAGGCCAGGATGAAACTGTTCCCAAGAGTTTGTGGTTTGTGCCTTTTTTGGCAAATTAACGTGGAAACAAATTAAAGTCACATACTCAGTTCTGTGGAATTTTAGAATATGCTGGCCGACCAGCGGCTGCCTATGACACCTCTGTCCTTTCATTTCATAAATGATTTTCACAGGCCATTGCACATTGTTTTCCTGTTGTCATGGCTATTTTTCTAGACCTCTGAGAAGTCATGCTATGAGTAATCTTTAAGAACGACAATGCAAAATAAATTGCCAGGATTATCTGACCTGTTCCTCTGAGCTGACAGTTAACCTGTCACTTGAGATCAGCTTACACACAGCTTCCACATCCATGGACAAAAACTCATCGTAGTGAACAACCTCCCTGAAAAGATTTTTACAAGAATGATGCACATAAATAAATATGCTGAAAAAAAAAACGAGAATATTATGGTAATTAAGCCCAACAGTCTTCCTTATATTTTATTTCCATCACCAAGTGCTTGTAAATGTATAATATTTTAGTAACTTTGATAAAATTTCAGACAGCTGCATTCACCTACAACCATGACAAAACAAATCTGAATCTGCAGCACAAACACATGGATTTTTACAAATTAAATTCTACCTTTTCACTACATTTCCTTGATTTCTTGAGACCTTTGTTGAACAAAGTGAGTTTAGTCCCCTAATATCTCAATTAATCAGTCACTTCAGACTGATAAAAACGAAAAAAGATAAAACAGGTTCTTTACCTAAGAGGGAGTTGACTCTCTAGTATTTGGCTTCCTGTCCGAAAAATCAGGACATATTTATTTATATCTCTACAGTACACTATTTAAACAACATTAGGTATCCTTGGACTTTCCAGCATAACCACAGAACTCACGTAAAATGTTGTTCTGTGTATGTTTGAGCATAATTATAAAGATCCTGGCATGCATGCAGATCAGCAAAATCTCGGATCCCCAAGCTGTTGGATGGGTGCAGCTGGGCTTGGAGGAAATCACAGCATGCATCCCTCACTTCTGTTATCTGCAGGATATTGGCTGCTGGAAGGAGAGTCTGTGGAAATATTTAAAGCCACAGTAAGAAATCCAACAATGAAACTTGCGAGTTTAGCAATGGATCAAGAGAAACATGTCAATATATGATTACTCACAAAGGATATTTCACATGTTTAATTGAATTACAGTGGAACTTGGCTATAATGAGATGTAATGTCCTACCAAAAATGTCTCGTTATAATCGAGGTCTCGCTATTCCAGGAAAGAGAGCAAAAAAGCAAGGCAAGGGATAAAAATACCCCCCTCCCCCCTTTTCCTTATGATCCCCTCCCTTGTTAACCCTCGTCCCGCATTTGAGTGAACCCGTCCACATAACCCCCTGTTAGCCGATCGTTCGCATGTTTTCGATAACCTCGGCAGTTGGGTCAATCAGGTCCTTTTGAACACGTGTCTCGTGTCTACTTGAGGACTCAATAACAACAACAATGGTGGATAAATTAGTAAGTGACCCCTATGATATTGGATAAAGTACTTGAGATGAGATGCAATAAGTTCTGTTGTTAAATAGAATTATTTTATCATGAATTATTTTATTATTTTATCATATCATTATCATAATCATGAATTTTCTGCATTTACATGCCGTTAATTACATACATGCGTTAACCTTTTGCCAGGAGGTCTGCGCTTTTTTTTTCCCCAAAGTTGGGCCATTCAGGTGAACAAATTTTTTTCAGCCATGCATTTCATGTAGGCCTGCTAGTCACCTGTATCGTGACACTGCCTTCTTCCTCCTCTACTATGCAAAGGTTCCATGTAGTATGATGTTAGTTTTCTTAGCACAACTTTAGCAAGAGATTTGATTTCCAGCTCGCAGAGTACATATGTGTACTGAAAAGCGGTTTTTAATCAAAGCAACACAATCTCTCTCTAATTACCATATCAGTTAACGACAACAATCAACAACAAAGTCGGTCACTTTCTCCCAGTCTTCCCTGATGAAAAACCTACTGACAGACATCTTTAAGCCTTATGCAGCATGCCCTAGTATTACATCGGAATTCATTATTACAAACATAAAACGATTTCTCAAATACGCAGCATGGCCCCTTTCTTCTCATTTCACATGTAGACGACAACCAGCATCAAAGTTAAACGTTTCCCTAAGATTTTCCACAGTTCCAACTTCAGACCATCAATACTATTACATGATTATGACAAATAGTTACGAACAGTTGCACTGTAATAAATGTAATTGGATGATAATATTTTGTTAGGCATAGTAGGGGTGACAGGATTGATAAGTAAGGGACACACGCAAAACTAGTGTGAATAAAAAAACATGAAAAACTCAAAACGATAGTCACAGCAATGGAATAAACAAAACACGAAGAGCAAGACTCGGTTTGCAAAATGTAGGCCACAATATTGGGCTAGCCTGCCTCACGTGTTGCACGAGGAGGCCAACGTGGCCTCCTGCAGGCCGAGGGTTAACATATTTTATACTTCAGTGTTATATCAAACTGACAGCATTTCTCTGCTTTCACACTGATCCTTTTTTTTTTTTGTTGCTGACAGTAGCTATGTTTTGATCAAATTACGAGATGAGATCAGAGTCAGATGCAAAAGTAAGAAATATAGGATAATTTTTGTTCCTAATGGTATCCCGTGCTGCATCATTCAATGAATATGAACAGACTGACCACATGATAGCTATACAAAGAGTGTAGGCACGTGGTCAAGTAAGTCTGGTGTGAACACAGAGTAAAAAAACGGCACGCCGCGGAGATTAGTGACAACCAGTGACGTGCTACATGTAATAATTATCGCACATCACAGGTAATGACAAGACCCTGCACTTGATGACTGACAAAGCTACATAGTTATTGCCTGTATCCTGCCCCACAATTGGTCTCATCAGTGAGCGATGAGTCATTACTTTGAACTGACTGCGTGTAATGTGCTGTCATAGCACGTGGTCAGTAGGGAGAGTAAAGCATACTAGGCCTGAGCGATAGATGGCTAGGTGGGACCACAACTTGCAAGGCAGGTGTGGTGGGCATATGGTAACAAAGAACAATACATGTACATGTATGACTCGCTACACGCTGTTCTGCGGCTGTGCCTCCTCATAATTAGTTCTCTCACTATAGCGGGTGTTTTGGTTATTGATTGCTGTTATTCAAGTATTTTATTATATAGCTCAGCAGCAAAATAGAGGATTTAAAATGTTCTCCCTGTCGACGAGCAGTGTCATTAAACATGATGGTCCACTGTAATTTGACAATGAATTGTGCTTATAATATTATATATCGCAGATGATAATTGATAAATTTGATCTCCAAACTACCAGAGTTTTTGTTTTCCCTCAGCTGAATGACTAATTCAAAAGCCTCCACCACGTGGCTTGTGGTATTGCATAATCATTAAAAAAAAACAATATATCATACCTGCACGTTGTCCTCTGTGACATGAATTTCAGATGAGTAAACGAACTCTATGAGCAATGATAATGCTGCAGGATCTATTTCCTGTAATGTGATACGATTAGCTTTGGACTCTGACATTTCATTGGTGAACATAGCATAAAAATATTGGCTACACGCAGCAAGCACTGATTTATGACACTGGAGTTCAAGATCTCCCGCCACCAGACACACATCACACAGCAAGCCCATCCTGTAATGTGGAACAATTAAAGAACAATAATACATGCAGCTGAAAAAGATAAATTCTTATAATTCTAACCTGAATTTTCACAAATTTGACTCATGATCTGAAAGTAGCAATTTTTTTGTTTGTAGTACACTCAGTCAGATCTGAAGCCTTGGTGGTGTATTCAGATTTGAAGATACTTGAAATTATTGAAGCACAAGCACATTACACTTTTGTACTGTGAGTATTTTTATTCAATAACATTAACATAGAGAAATTTATTATAAAATGAAACTGCATGCTCTGATGTGGATCATGACTGGGCAAGATAGTCTGTGACTAAATCTTTAGACGACTTCACTTCATACTAACAACTTTAGAAAACTGCCACCCCTACTACAAGCACCAATAACTCAGTGATGAGGTAGCAATAGTTTCATATTAATCATGACAAAGTGATCCTACAATTGTACAATCAACTGCATTTGCTGATTGGATGTACAGTGAAAATACTTGAGTACACTGTGATACCTTCTCATTTCATTCAGAGATTCAAAGGCCTTGTGAGAATGCTGTGTGTGTTTGTAGACTGGTCTCTCCCTACCACATAAAATTTTGGGTTTGACATCCAAACTTGACATTCTGGATTTTGAAATTGAATATGCTGTGGATGTTGCAACAGGAGGTACTGATGGTACTAAAAAAGTCTGCTCGGATTCCCCACTCATGGCAATGGTCAGTGGTCTTCCATGGTATCTCTGAGCTCTGTTATTTCCAGATCATAAGTGTCACTTGATGCACATGCCTGCTGAAAATACAGTTAAATGCACAAGTTTTAAATGAATGAATTTTTAAGAGAACCAAATTATTGAGATTAGATTCTTATTCTTAAAAGATTAGTGCTTTTCCACAGAAATTACCCCCAATTCAATCAGGCCAATGACCACTTAGTTATCAATCATTGTCACAGACATGACAGGATATCTACATATAAATTTTAAAATCAAACAAACTTGTAAACAAACCAGACTTGTTGCTCACTGTTGCAAACAATGGGATTTGTTCTGAGTCTAAGGTAGACTTGATTTTAATCCAACTTTAAATAACAGATTACCAGTTACTGAAAGATCACCAGTTGTTACTGTCAAGTTACAGATCAGCAAAAACCACAATTGATACATTCTTTCTGTGCACCAAAAACTCAGTTCTGTAGCAAAATCAATGAGTCACACTATTCTCGCTCTAGGTCACGGTCACCTCTTCCACATCACCAATCCCCTCGCAATACCACTTACAAACTAACAAACATCTTCATAAAATGTCTTACAAGATCTAAACCTCAACTTTTGTAAGACTAGTAAGAGTGCCCCAAACACCCAGTCAGACCATTCTGTCCTTAATGCCAACCCTAAATTTAATCCTGTCCCACTCTGTACTCCTTGCCCTTTCAACCAGAAAACAACAACAAAAAAAAAAGAGCCAAATGCTTTAAAAAAAACTGAGTATGAAGTAAAGTGGTTTAACTCATTTACTCCCCTAAGCTGGATTCTCCGGCTCAGGCCGTTGCCGAGGTCGGATCCTAAGCCGGATTTCCCGGCTCGGAATTAAAAACTTAATTTAGGAAGCTACTAACTGTTCCAATGAAGTATACTTTTGCGTATGCGCGAGGTTGGCTTTCCTGTTTCTTCCGTGAAATGTAAATAGTGAATGGCGTGTGGAAATTGATGTTTTTATTGTTTTGTTTTTTTATATTTCTATAGTGTGGCATCGTGTAATGTGTCGCCATATCTGCTATATGATTTTGATCTTAACTCAAAAAGTTTGGAAGATATCTTCATGAAATTTGGACGGTGAATTCATAATTGGATTAGGCTACTTTTATTATTTTAAAAGTTGAATGCTTAGTAAAGGGATACATAGAAGCTGCATGAGCAGTGGGTAAGTTGAAAAATTTAGGTGTGAAAATCTGTTCTCGAATAATTCATTTCACTTTATTGTCCTGTTTTTGTGTCAAAAGTGTGCTAAATCACTCTGTCAATCTGACTCAATGCCTTTTTTAAAATCTTATTCTGCATTCAATTTCCAACAAATTGATGATATGTCATGTATCATATTGACATATTGTGTAGTCTAGCTCTACCTACAACAAACTTGTGCACATGATTTAGAAAGCCAGTGTGGAATTTCGTTTGTTGCAAATTCACCTGGGGTCCAACCATAAATTTCTGCAGGGGAGCCAATGAGCTTCTAGGACACTTAGGTATGGCACCTCTAGTCCAAAACTATTGAATTTAGATTAGAATCAATAATCGCCACAATGTGAAGTTTTAACTAAAATGAGTGAAATAGGACTGCACTTCTTTGTGTGCACATTATTTCATGTAACTCTAAAATTTCCATATAGAGTCTAAGTGTAAACAAAGACCATATCAGATCTAGAGAACAGACGTGTATGCTTAGATCAAGTGGTAGGCCCTAGATGCAATGTACATTATACAACTACAAGAAACTGATGAAAAACGTAAGTAAGAGAGAGAGTGACATGCAAACCGACAACAGAGTGAAATATGAGGACGGAAAAAGCTTAAATTCAAGTTCCTAATGGAATACTCTGCAGTAGAATTTGTCACTCAATGCTTTGCTAGTTTCCGTAGCTGTGAATTAGAGTAGATCTACCTCATAAAAAGAGAAATTCTATTCTTCTAGGCTAGATAGATCTATATTCTAGATCTAGACTCTTGATCTAGACTCTAGATTAGTTCTAAATCTAGATTTAGATCTAGCAACAGCTGATTCTTACTCTTTCGTGACAAACAGCTCTTGGTTATCCTTCCTGTAAGTCCAGCACCCTGTGAAAGATAGGATTTCATTCACAGACTGCAAAAAAATCTAATTTTCTTTGACACAAGAATGAAGACATGATTTTCTAACAATATTTTTTTTCAGAATAAAACAAAACAATTCAGGCTATCTCTAGGCCTATTACTTCAATTACAGGAACCGGAAGCAAATGTTACGAGCTGTTCGGCACATGCGCTGAAATGAAAAGTATCTTGTGCAGATTCCGATTTTGTGTGAAATAGAACATTTTAAGAAACCTATCTGTTGACGTACAGACGTTAAATACATACTGAAGAAACAGCTCTGAAAAAATGTGATGTATTTTAGACTTGAATGACATCTTATTGAATGTAGCCATAGTCTCCAGCTATATAAAATTTACTCTACCCGAATCGTGTTTTGCGCATTACAAGAACAAGAACTAACCATTATGGGAACATGTTAGTCGGCTCGAGTGATAAGGGGAAAAAACTGACCCACCTATCTTTGAGTGTGAAAGTTGTCGCCTAGGTAAACAAACGGCAGCAAATGACGGTTCTGGGAACTACATAATGTCTGTGTTGGAAGTGAGTACTTTTGCCACTTTTTTATCTTTCCATTTCAATCATTGTTTGGTAATCTCTGACGAAACAAACAACTTTTAAACCACTTTCTTGTATTCATTTGCATGCCTAAGCCTGTTAGCCTATTAGACTGTTTGCATTCGAGCCCGCGGCCAGCTAGCTATCCGGCCCTTATCAATTAAATAACTCAGAGGTGGTATTGTACACGCAAACAGAAACAGAAGAAAGAATGAACACCGTTTAAGGCAGCCTCCTTGTAAATGTGGCGTTTGCATCATTTACCAAATTTAGGCTTTTGTTTAATTTTTATAGAATATTGTTTAAATTTAAGCTAGGCTTAGCTCAGAACGTTTTTTTTTTTTTGTGACAGAATGAACATTTTATTCATTAAATCTGCTGGAGTTTGGTTTCAGTTAATTCTGTCCATTTTTTCCCCCTGGTTGAATTTTCGGGGATGCGAAAATAAATTTTGTTTGTCAAGCATGCGCAGCATTCAGTAACGAACATAGAGCTCTCCTCTTATAACCCAGTTTACCAGTCTGATGCCATATAATGTAGCCTAATACATTCTGCTACCAACCCAGTTACGTCATACTTCATATAATATTTTGGTGTTATAATGCAGAGAAATTTGACGTAAAACTGTCAGATTTACCTTGCAAGTATAATGTTGGGTGGTATTTTTAAATTCAGTGAACCATGTGCAGTGTCTTCAAAGGTGCCGATACTGGCTTCTTTTTACAGTCAGTTCCATCATGAATGTCTAAATACAATGAAGTAAATATTGACATTTATTGGTTTGGTTTTCACGTCTGGGAGTGTTTATTTGATAATGTCAAAAAAAAATTCCTGTCTGTAAAATTAAATGGATAAATAAAGGAATAGACCGGAACATGTCCAGAGAATAGGTGGATAGATGAATGGATGAATCATTGAATGTGCATAAAATAGGAAACGAGGGAGAGAGAGAGAAAAAGAGAGAGAGAGAGAGAGAGAGAGAGAGAGAGAGGAGAGAGAGAACGAGAGAGAGAGAGAGAGAGAGAGAGAGCAACACGGCGTCGAATTTTTTATTTTTTTATATATTTTTTTTTAGGCTTCTTTGGGAACATCTGTTAAGATGAAGTTGCTTTGAATGCGGCATTTACACATCGGGAATACGTTAGGCCGCTCAAAACTATTCATATACTCTCACAAACTTAGTGCTTCTGCCTTTGCTGAATCGTTATGATATCATGAATAAAGCTCCATATTATACACACAGGCCCCTGAAAGAGACGCTTGTTCGGCACGATCTCCGCGTGCCGTACGGAAAACTCAGGTGATTGCACCCTGCTGTGAATTTGCAGTTCAATGTTAGATTACTGTAGCACATGTGCATGGTTTTTGCCGTGTTTACCACATAGCCCAATTATCGTATTTACGACATACCGGTAGCCTAATTGATTGATACATGCATTCAGAGGTGAAGACAGTGTGCACTGTGTGTAACGTTTTCTTTGTTTTAATCATTACTAATGTGTCAGCATTTATTATTTCTACGCGTCACGGGTGCTTTTTCTCCCGCAAAAGAAAAAGTCTTCCCGAAACTAAAGGAGGAGAACGGGGGCCGCTTTCCATGTTCAACCTGGGCGAAAAGAAAAAGCGGCTGAATTGGCCATAAGTTTCCCACAAAGTATAAAAGCATCATTTATCAGTAATGATTCTGTTTGTCTGGAGGCCAAAACACCATTCTGTAGATTCAGTTTGAGCGCGAGACCGGCCTCGGCAGTTGGAGTATGACGACTACTGTAGGCTATTGTTCGACAAAAAAACAAACAAAAAAACAACAACAAAGAAACAACGGAACTTTTGCCTTGCGTGTATTCTTTCGTAATTTTTTTTTTTTCAAAACAAATTGTGACACTGTCTTCACTTCGGAATGATTACTTATTTCTTATTAGGTATCAATGTGAGTATTACTGTAATTAATTGGTGTAGCCTATAAATTTGCGACTTGTTTGTAATACTAAGAATGTTTTGTTTGAAAGTGCATCATTGACTTTTGTAACACTGCATCTGGTTAACTCCAATGGGATCTTGAGATCTCAAGAGATACCCACAGAACAGGGCCGTCCTATTAACATCATTACGTCACAGTCATGTACATATTTGCCTAAGTCAGTTTTACAATATTTTCAGCAAGCGAGAAAAAGTACCATTGCTTTGCAAATCTTGTGACTTGCGCAAAAGTGGTTTCGTGTCAATATTCAGACGTTGAAGGCTCCGTACAAAACTGCATGCTTTTCAGGAAACAAAGCATACTAACCTTATTTTATCTGGGACGTTTGGCCTCACCTTAAAAATATTTAAAATGACTTAGGCAATTACGTTATGACCGTGACGATTATGAACCCCTGGGCAAAGCAATAAGGATTTTCTTCTCCATTTCTAAAACCAATATAACTGTGCCTGCAAGGGGCCCTGTAAACCTATGGGCCCCCTGGGCGACTGCCCACCGGCGCTTTCAAGCAAGAGATCGATCTCATTTCAGGATGGACGTGGTAACTCATTTGCGTTATGTGTTCAAGAGATTTTTTAGGTTTGACTGAGGTTTCCTTTATAAGTAACTAACATCGTGTTCTCAGCTCCCTGAATGTTTTATTGCACTGAATTAACATTTTAGTACGATAGAGTCATTATTTTGTATTTTTTAAAAAGAATAGATTGCATAAATTTTAATGTTGACGACTAAAATCAAGGCACTTGTTGGGAAGGAGGAGCCACTTTTTAAGCTATCATGAAAGGTTTATGCTTGACAAGCTAAATAAATCAAATTTTGCAGCCTTTGGGTCAGGTCCTCTCATAATGGGTAAGCTGATCCTATTAAGTTGAACATTCGACGACCTAACATTTGGACCACAAATTCAGTGAAATAACAGTCTGCCATTTAAACAGAAAATGGAATAAATTACCCAAATTAAGTGTGGTGTCTAAGAAACTGTAATGTAGCTACATTAAAACCATGAAGAAGGCATTAAAAGTTATATACCTCATTCAGATCTTAATGAAATCACAGTAATAATGTAGGCCTGGTGTGCATATTTCTTTGTTTTTAACACATTGTTGTCAATTAATCCCCAACGACAATATCGGGTACCGATGCAAATGTTGCCTATCGGTGGTGGAATTGTTTTAAGTCTAACACTGTGTTCTTGTCATATGTCATGCAGTGTGCACATCGCTTTTTTTGAGTGGGTTGCTTGAACACAGATTAAATGACACTTTGCTGGTTGCCTTTGAAATGTCGGTATTTTATGGACAACATTCGAAATTGTAGTGGGTTACAGTGTGTACAAATTAATTTCAGTTTCTACAGTTGTGCTGTGCGACTATACGCAGTTCAGCGTTTGTTGATGATGCCGCTATTGCTGTTATTATTATTATTGTTGTTGTTATTATTACATGCTAGTTGGATAATTCCAGACAATTGGAAAACTGAGGTGTTTTACTGATTGCATTGTGTGTCTCTTTGAAATAATTAACTAACGCCCCTTTTTAAAAAAAAAGGGGGGGGGGGAGGGGGATAGCTTCATTTTCCCCGAGGAAAGTCCCCTGTCTCGGACTTTATGATTATATAAGCCTTAAGTTCAATGGCTAAATACACTAGCCTAGCCTCTGTTTGCATATAGACAGCATAGCGTCAGAAAGTAACCGATCAGTTCAGCACTTAGGCATTATAGCCGTAACTTGCTCTTCACCATTCATTGAAAGCTTTAATACTAATATTCCTGTGAGACGTGCTCTTGCGAGCAAAGCATTGTCAGTTCACGAGGTTAGCTAAGACGGCTATAGATTATTGGTTATTGATTATCGATCAATTGCTGACGTTGCTACTTACGAAAGTAGGCAGCCTGACCCTTCTATTTTCGGTGCTTGAAGCGGTAATTCAATTACGACTTGAGGTTTTGAGGACGCGGAACAAAACTTATAAATTATATGATCAAAGGAAATAATTTCATATGAGCTTTATGAAGTCCAGGCGTCTGTGTAAACTGACATTGTGAATCAATAGCATTTGAGCATAAAGCGTGAAGTGCTGTGACACAGGCGTGCGGTGCAGTACTGAAATGATGACATCAAAGTCAGGTCATGTCCAGACATGCAACATAAACGGTGAAACCGTGCATTCCACACCCATTTCAGAGTATTTGAATTCCTGCTATATTTATGAAGACTTTACTAGACATGTCATGTCTCTCTTGCCAACAGTCTATTGCCTGTGGAGAGAATCTGGACAAGTTAGTGTGAATGACCATTTTCTGTTGTTGTTGTTTTTTTTGTTTTTAAATCCTGTTGTCTGCGCTGCGTCTAGGAAAGCATTGAGGATTAGGGTTTCTTGACCAAGTACTGTGCATTGAGCAAAATATCCCGAAATCGACGTTATGCTCGCTCAGTCACAAGTTTGACATAATATAGTGCCATTTCTCTAGAATACTGATATTACGTAAGCACAGAAATAAAAAAAAACACACACATACACACACACACACACACACACAGACACACCAAAGAGCAAAATCTATAACTCCCTTTCTTCAAAACTAAAAACTTGCAGTGAATCAAAGTCAATATGAAAATATTGGGCTCGTCTATAATCCATGCAATATCACAGATGTAGCGGCAGGAGTGATGCGTTGTCAAAATAATGCAGTTTTAACAATAGTTTTCACAGGCCTCTTGACCCTTACTAGCTGAAGCTAAAATCATATGACCATACAAATACGGGTATGAATGAAACCCTGGTAGTCCTCAAATTCAAAGAACGGGTCATTATCCTGTCTTCTCGGGGTAGCATGCTTTCCATTGGCGACTTCTCCCCTGGGGGTAGGCTTAATAAGCGCTTTGACTGTTTTCAGGATTACGTTGTTTGAAAGTGCGCCACCCGGAAATTTATTATGTATGGGGTTTAGCACCGGAAGGAGCTGTCTAGCCATGGTTGCAACGGTTATACTAAACTCAGCTTTGAACCAGCAGAACCTCATAAAAATACATTTAATTGTGAAACCCAATAGTACCATGCAAGGGATCAAGCTAATAATACTCCCCATGAATTAATGATATTGTAAGTATAACACGGGGTGTCCTTACGACCCAAGATTCACTAGAGAATGTTTTTAATTACTGATTTTACATATTCCCACACAAGATTATAGTTCCATAAGCTTAAGAGACAATGATCTAACCAAGTGTTTCTCAACCCAATTTTGTGCCACGCCCCATCTCAGTTTTGAAAAACCAAACGTGCGTTCCACCATGATCAGTCCAAGTTAGTATACAGTAAATACATCCCCACACCCCATTCTGAAGTCCCACGCCACACCGAAATATTGCCACACCTTAGCGGTGGGGCATGCGCCCCACTTTGAGAAACACTGATCTAACCTTTGCCGTAAGAAGAAAGTATCTCTAAGCGACATGGGTGATTTGATCCGGAACTTTGGTCGTGTGTTCATGCAATAATGTTTGCAGTAAGCTTAATGCCCACCAAGGGAGAGGAAATCCTCACAAAGCTGATATAAAAACGTCTAATGACTTAGTCGTTGTGTTTTTTCCGCATTTAAATGCTTATTTCACACTTCGGTATCTTCAGATGACAGGAAAGAACCTGATCCCATGGTGAACCGTCAAAATATTTTCCTGTACAGAACTTTTCTTCAGCAGTTTCGGTATTTGCTTAAGGGCATACCAGACCACTTCCAACTAAACAGCAATTTAAGTTGCCTGTGTGAGTCTAGGGAACCCATATTTCATTGTAACAGAAGTTATTTAATCAAAACAGTGAAAGCTTTGGGAAGGGAAGATCTCGAAGTTTTTGTTTTTTTTCGCCCCCAATAACTTCCATGTTCAGGTCTACCGACATTGCTTGGCCTACTTTTAAGTTCATTTTTTTTCTTCAAATTTATAGTTTTTGTAAAATGGCTCGTTGTTTATGCATACAGCTCTAATTAAAATAAACAATAATAATAATAATAATAAAAGGTGGATATAGGCTATTGCTTCTATAACTCGAAGACAGGGAGAGCAAGAAAGCGTATCACACTAAATAATTATGTTACAGTATGAGACGCCGTTTTTATTTTCTATTTGTACATTTCTTGGAACATCTTATTTGAAAGCAACGACCAAAGTAGAAACAGAAGAAGAGAACATCGTAATGGTGGAGGAAGACAGGTATTGCTGAAGTAAGATGGGTATTGGTGTGTACGGAAACGGCAACTGAAACATCAAAAATCCATCAAGTTTTTTAAAAAAAAAGAGTGTACCGGTGTGTGCGGAAAGCACGTTCCGGTACAAATGAAAATATTCTTTCTATTTCACCACTTGATGGGTTTTTGACATTTCCGTTGCCGTTTCCTTACACATGAAAACCCAGCTTTGGTGTTGTTTTAATGCAGGCGATAATACAAGCATTCGAGTAATGTTTATTGGAGCAATCGGAGGGTCTAGAAAATTCTAGAGCAACAAAACACTGGCAATTTCTCATTGGCACAGAGTCTCCTCAGATCAATAAACAAGACAGATCATTATGACATTTTATGGTCGACGGTTTATTAACATTTTGTTATTTTGACACTGTCAGTGGCAAAGTGAGCGCATACTAATCCCATGGGCCATTTACGCAGTAAATATTCATTTCAGGCCTGTTCTTGTTTATCGCCCCATCCCTGATTCTTTTTTTCTTCATTGATTTCAATAGCGCTGCACTGTTTTAGCTTCCATTAATAGCATCGATACTCCATTACACCAGATGTCTCGAAGGTGGTGATGTATGTCACAGACACAGCTATCCTGGCATTTCATGTAAACATTTATACCAGATAAAGTTCCTGCACTGCTTCAGTTTCAGTTATTTTATATCATACACTGTTGCACTCGCACATCTCATAAGACAGAATTTATACAAGGATCTGAACACTTTGCGGACTACTTTGTGGACATATTTTTTTAAGGAGCTTCCGACATGGAGATATGTAGTGATATACTGGGGACCAAAGAAAGAAAAAAAAAAAAGAAAACCCCTCAGCATCCCGCATGATCTAAATTAAATGTTTCACTGAAGGAATACAATAAAACGTACCAATTCCAAGAGTTGTTAACTTTTCGCCTATGATAATAATTATCATCACACCGGTTTTTTGTTTTCCTATTGTGACATTTGGTTTGTTGGTTTTTAGTTTCATTGCGATGTTTATACTGGTTGATTTGTTGGTCTTTGTGTTCCTTCTTTCAGTTTGGCTTAATCAATTTTCTATAAGATATTCGTGTATGAATTTTCACATATTATGACCCCAGTACTCATTTTAAGAGTGAATTATACCTTTCTTCCTACGAATGGTACACCATAAGACGGCGCTATCTTCATAATTATGATACCATTAGATTAGAACTGAATGTGCTCCACCAAACTTCTGTTATTAAGGCAGGACAGGCCTTTCGAATGTGAAATTAGCATAACCTTAGACTGAAACTCTTGAGTTGACACATTTTTATTCAAGTTACTGACTCTCTCTCTCTGGAGTTTATAAATATTGACTTTAGGCATTGTTTGAGCCTTGAGCCTATATTGAGCATTGTTGTATGGTCAGGAGTTAGGCCCTAACATTTCAGCGCTCCCGGTAAGGCTGAAGTGGGCGAGGTAGATTTACGGTAAGACGAAATACTACGAAATAAAACTTCGATGTAATGATCTTTGTGTAGATACTGTGTGCTAGTTAAGACAAAGGACAAGCTGTCAGAGACCAAAGCTTTGATGTCAGAAGAAAGGGGCCAGTAGAGATAATAGTCTTATGATAAGGAAAGTCGATCCGACGTTAGAAAGAATTTTTATTTTCCATTGTCGACCTCCTGTCTGACAAAAACGTTTTCTCAAGCGAATTGCTCCCTGTCTTGAAACTGACGCCCTAACACAACCTTGCGCTGTGTATGTACAAAGACTTCGCCAAAATATCTTTGTGTGGTTGTTTCAGTATACACAGAGGAACTGGGATTTTATTTTTTAGATTTTAGTCGCGAAATTTTGTTTAGCTAATGGGAAACTAGTACAGTAGTAGAAATGCAGTTATTGTAATCTAAGTTGACTTGCGAATGGCGTATCACTAGAACTTGTAACCCAAAGGAAGAGAACATTACCTAAATACATGGCTGCGAATAGGGAACTGGACTTGGTTTTTACACACGATTTCGAGACATGGAAAGTTTGGGAAAAATTTTCTTGCTCTTTCTGCCCTTTTTTTTCTATCTGTCTTTCGATTTTTTTTTTGTGTGTGTCTCTTTCTGGCTTACTGTTATAATGATAAAATACAAACCCAGGTGGATTGACGTAAGCTGCCATAGTTTGGCACAACTTTCTTAGCAAGAGAGATTACAAATGTGGCTATTCAAAAAAAGTTGTATTACCTACAAGGTGTAAATAGCCTAGGTCAGATATGTTTTTCTCAAAATTCTAAACATTTCTTTGTCGGAGGAGACTTTCACTGAAATACTAATCGATATCATATTTGAAGTAGGCCTAGTGCATGTTTATAACAGGGGCTGCCTCAGGGGTTTGTGGGTTTTTTAAAATCAATATGTATACAGATGACGTCATTTTGCTGCCAGTCACAATGCAGTGAATACCTGTAACACTGACAGACTAACCACGCTTTTCTTCTTCAAGTCTTAAGCTCTCCCTGCATGCGCAGAAAATATCCAGATTTTATTCACAATATAGTGTTAAATTGTTGAAGTGAAGTGAACTGTGTTTCTCTCAGCCTACACAAACTTACGTCAAGAAAACTCCGTGTTAGAGTTTAAAACTTCATTAATGTTCTTCAGAATGGTCAGAATACTGCCCGAGTCGTATCTGTTGGCTGCCGTGACAGGGAGTTGAATTAAATTTGTTTTCTATTCACCAGCTTACAGCTATGTCTATAGTGAAATGTATCCGAGCAGCAGGCATATATAGAAGATCATACACTTCTTGGATTCATTGCCTGTGTCTGGTACACAAAGATCTAAAAGCCACTTTAGAGTACATTGCAATCATAAAGGCTTTTTTGCTTTTAGGTTATGTATATACGAATTTATTGGTCCTCGGGTCTAGCGTTACGTGCGGGCTCTTTATGCTGATCTGTTGTAAGCGCCTATCGGATCTCGTGTCAACTGCCTTCCAGCTGTCCTCCCTATGAAAACCCATTACGTTACGTGTAATGCTGTTCTGGGTCTTCTCCGTTTTCCTGACTCTCGAGCCGAGTTAGTGCTGGGATTAATGTCCCCCGGTGGATAGCATTGCGTGAGGCTTGCACCATTCCTCATTGACGAGGGATTATAACTGAAGTCGAATCCTTTGAACGAAGAAAAGACAGAGGGGAACTTTTGAATTTGTGGATGAGATCTGATTGCCTGTAAGATAAACGGAACAAGTTTTTATTTCGTATGGCATTTAATATTCATTATAGAGTAGGCACCTTTAGTAGGTATTTATCTGTTACTTGAATTTGAGAACTTAATTTCAGTTGCAGTATTATGCTGGTTGAGAGCTGCCAAGTTTGAACCTTTATTTTTGACAACGCTGCTTCTCTTTGCCACTTGTTTTCTCCGATTTGGATGTTGGTCAATCCTTCATTCCACAACGTAGAGTTTTCATTTGATTAAGTATTAAGTGCGGAGAGACCCCCCCCCCCCAAAAGAAGAAAAGTGCGGGGGGGGGGGGGGAGAGTTGAGAGTTATGGTAAGATCATTTTTTAAAAAATGTGAAATCAATTTTTCGCCTGACATAGAACGTAGTGAAGCGATGCAATCGCAGATCGCTACCTAAAAAAAAAAATCAATCATTGATGCCGACGAGACCTGCATCAGGAGATTGTTAATTAAGGCTTAACTACCATAACTGACACCGCAGCCAGGGATTTGGTCCTTTCATTTACAGCCAGTTCGCCCAAAATGTATAGCATGAAACTATTATGTAGGCCTATACAAATCCTCAAAACCACGTACCGGTACTTGTCATTTTAAACTACACTTTTAGAGAGTTCGCCTAGTTTATGAATCATTAATTCAATCGTAGTTAACTGGAAGATGATTTTGACTTTTGAAAAACAAGGTACTGAACGAAATAATAAGCAAGTTTGTTCAGCGATACGACAGTGGACATCACGATCATACAATTTATTCAGGCGATGTCCATGCCCAAGACGTTCAGCCCTCAGGAATTAAGGTCAACACGCGCTTTTCGATGAAACCATAAGAAGATATGAACCCAGGACAGTGACAGGCAAAAGCCGTACATAATATAATATTATATCGGGACGAGAACACAGCGACACCTTATTCGTAATTATGGTCTATGTTTTCCAGCCAGGGCGGTGACACAGTGGTAAGAGCCTTTAACCTGGATGCGAGAGATCCTAATTTAGAGTCCCTCTTGGGGCGGTGTCTAACATAATTTCCTCCGCGTTAATTTTTTTTGTTCAAAGGCAGCCTAACAGAGCCCCAAGTATCAACTAGGAAAAAGTTAAGTGCTACTTAAAAAAACAACAAAACAAAAAAAACCAACCCTGCCCGGCAAAAAAGTTGAATGAAAAATAATGCACTGCAAGCGATACTCTTTCGACCAGCAAGTTTTTCTCGACTAGGCTACACAGTCTAGTGATGCGTGACGAGAAAGTGCCTGCTGTGGTCAATCGCTCCGATAGAGCTAATCAGGCATGACAGATAAGCTGACGAATTCTTCACTACCAGTCCACCTCGAGTGCTGAGGTCGTAACATATCCCTTTTATTAGGTAGTGCTGGCTTTGGAATGTGAGGAAAACAGTTGAGGAAGGTGTCCTGTGTTAGGAACGATTTTAAAATGTGAAAATTTTAATTTATTAACAATGGTAGACCCGATATATTTGTTTTAATATTATATACGATCAGGAGTTGAAAAAAATGTATAGATATCTCGTTAAATATCTATGCGCCAGATAGGGAAACTGTTAATCGTAAGTTTACAGATAAAAGAAGGAGAAAATGTATCATAAAAATAGAATTAATATTGAACGTTTAAATTTCCCAATCCCAGCTAACGAATGTATCAATACTCCCGTGACAGCTATTTTATCGTCAAGGTTTGTGCCTGTAAACAGCATGAATAATATTATGAGAGAAGTGTCAGGCCTTCAAACAGCGACGATTTGATCGTTCCACTATAGTTAGGATTATAATGCCCAGCCTAAAAGATTAGCAGCACAGTCATAGTCTGTGAAACTTTGATATAATACTTATAAGCCTGAGAGAAAGGTTCGAACTGAATAGAAATACATTAGCGGGGTCCGTTAAAGAAATAATGCTGCATTTCTCGATACCAGTATGAAATTGGCGCACACCATCGGGAATTGATTTGATGTTCAGTCGTGCTCGAAGTGGTATCATGCCTGGGTTTTGAAACATTGCACCTCAGAGTTAAGACCTTTTCAGTAAATTCGATCTATTCACTGCACAACATTAAATTATGTTTCGTGCGGAATGAAGTATACCCGAACTTATCAACGCATAATCATTTGTAAGTTTAGCAGACTGACACGTTGGTTATGTGGACCTTGAGACTGTCATTCTTATTATTATCTGCAATGTTTCGGCTGTCTTTTCTGAAGGCTGGGTTTTGCACATTTTTTGAGGACTTGGTTACTTTTAGGGTACGTAATCAATTTAATGAGAAGTAATTTAAAGGGGAAATAATAAGAGAGCAATACAGGCAGGGGAAGGTAAGAGACTGTGAAGCCAGGCAGAAGATTTTAAGACGTGGATATTATTTTGGTCCCAAACGTCCGACAGGAAACTGGTGGCATAGGTTAGGAGCATTCGTTGGATGTGTGTCGCATGCATATTTTGATGCGCCTCCACGAAACCTTTTCAAATTTTTGTTCGTTTCCGATTTTTTTTTCCATGGTTATTTGTCCTGGTATTACGTTGTGTGGCATGGATTCGTTATACTTAAAAACGAGTTGCCTGAATCCGACTGTTACCCTTGTAGTTTAACCTGGATGGTTTTTAACCATGGACTGTGGTGATCAGAGTTAAAACCACAGACTTCAAATAATCAAGGCGCCGCCTGGAAGTATACCTGTACTGCGATGGCATCTATTCATCTATTGATCCCTTACAACAAGACCCAGTCTCTAACTTTCGATTTTATTGATGCGCAGGAAATATGGCCGTCAATGGGAAAATAGCTCAGGAAAGCACTTCTTTGTACTCGATAATCGCATGTTTTAAGGCACGTCAAGCCATGCATTAATAACAATTTCCTTTCACTCATTGGAAGAGAAAAAAGGCACTTCTAGCAGGAATCACTGGATGCCTACCTGCAGGTAGAATGCCGTGCCGGGCTCATATTTATAGCTCTTAATGTGAGGGCCATTATAAACAATACACATAATGCAGCCGCATATTCAAATTAGTATCAATGAATTTAGGCGTAAAATTTCATTGAGGAAGGCTAGGCAAAATGTCTCTATTTAGCCCACGTCAGCCCAAAGTTACGTCGCTATCACTTTCTGTTTCCTTATCTCCACTCGTCAGCACGTCATGCTGAGACTTATGTTCTGGGCAGGAATTGAGGTACAGTTTGAATATTTGAAAGGAAAGGGTCATACAAATTGTAACTTCTTAGAGTACCAACGGTTCCATGAACTGCCAGCCAGGGCACCGTGTCCCCGTCCCATAGCTGTGCTTATTTCTGTCAGTCATTATTCCTTTACCAAGATAGTTTTTCCAAGAAAAGCTATGGCGGTCTTGAAAATTAATGTTCTGCACTTCCCCCTTCCTGGCAATATCATGCTGACACTCTCATCCACTGGTTACCCTGCTGCAAAAAGTACAATGTGAGCTGTGATACGAGTTTAGGATCACCTGTTCTCAAACAAGCCATATAAATCTTTCTGACTCCAGCCGAACTTAAACTGTGTTTTCATATGTACGGAAACGGCAAAAATCCATCAAGTAGTAAAAAGAAAGACTGTTTCCAAGTGTACGGAAAAGGCGTTTTCGTACATATGAAAACATTCTTTCTATTTCACTACTTGAAGGTGTTTTTTTTTTCACGTTTCCGTTTCCGTGCACATGAAAACAGATCTAGCCTTGCAGATTCAGTAGTTCTACGTGCCCTCTTGTTCATCAACACATTACGGTATCTGAAATGGCCAATGTCCTTTCTGCTTGGCAGCGATGGGATAGTGGCTGATGATGAAATACTAATAACATTAAGAACTCCGTGAGACAAGAGGTCATGTCTTGGATGATATCTTTTTTTCAGGACTACTTAAGGAGAACCACTGTACAACTCAACTGATAACTAACGGTATTTTTAATGGCCTTCATAATTGAAATGCGGCTAATGCTGACTGAAGTATCGTTGCACAGATTACAGTTCCGCATTGGCACTGTTTGTTCTGTGTTATCGAACTGTCGCGAATCCCTATAATCTACCGTCTGAACCGCCTCGGCAGTCGCTGCTCCACGCCAGGTCATGCGCTGACACGTACAGGAGCAAGCCTACGGGGGACTGCCCTCATTATTTTCTCTCCCTCCTTGCATGTCAATGAGCATTTGATCCGCACGGCTGTGTTATGAGAAAATCAGAGACGTAATTCTCTATAATTTCCTGTCAGGAAATGGAAGAAAAGGATTGTTGTCATTACTATTTATGGCAGGGCTCGAGGATTGAAAATTATTCCGTTGGGCCAATGAGAAGAAAATTGGTACTGTACGGCTGAAAATGAAAGTCATTTAGTTATTGTCACTGTTGTTGTATTGCAGTTTGGAATTACCGAATTAACTCCTCCATGGAAATGACAACACTTTATAATGAAATGAAGGCTTCTGTGATGAACATAACCTTGATTTGTCAATATGTCAGTATAACCTTCTGATTCTCCACCTCTGAAGTAGCTCTCTGTTCATGACAATGTTTAATGTAACGGACAGAATTCTAAGTCTCGTTACAAAATTCAGGTTTTTGAAATTGCAAGTTATGGTCTTACATAATTTAGTTCCTTGATATAAATTTTTTATTATCTAAATTCAGATTCTTGCAGATTTTCTTATGACCAGAGCCGCCATGGAACTCTTTGGACATTTAGATGTATCAGCAAATAATTATTGTCTTCCCATTCGTAATGCCTTATGACGGCATAAAGAACAAGTCGTTGAACTTACAGAACACAAGTAACTTGCATGGCGTTTGTTAAGTCAGAATACTATAGCAGGCTCATAAATTATGAAATGACAATTTGGATTACCATTTTTCTTAAGCCCCTCCCCCTCCCCCCTTTTTCCCACATACATTCACAAACACCAATACACATTATGTAATGTTCATTTATGACCCATCCACCGACAGAGTACAGCCTGAAAGAACAACCATTACTTCTATACCCACATTTTGTTTTCTTTTGTAGACAGTGACATGTTAAAACACGCCAAGATTCCCAGTTTGGACTTAGTGCAATATAGTAAAATGTGAGCAATAAAGCTGGAGAGAAAAACAGCACATGACGGGTGTAGCATGAGCTATGGAAATTCTGGCATCGACTTAAGGAAATTTATTCAATTCACGCCAGAGGTTTTAGGCTAGGGACATTCTCTTTGCCGCCATTAGTTCACACAAACAATAACTATGATCAATCGCGAACTGCTATGTTTTGATTGGGATCTAAGAGGTAACAAAGACATGCACTGAACTGGAAATCACTGGGGAGTTCCCGAACCGAAGCAATTTAAAGGAATTTGAAAGAGCTTAATGATGGTTAGCACTCTCTGGAATTACGAGTTGTATTTTCTCCGTATGGCAGTGGAGGAAAGGAGGAAAATACAATGTAGTTTACGGCTTTAATTATCGAATAAAACATTGTGTTTGATAATAGTTACGTACATGTCAGGAAATACGCACAGAAATTATTGTTCGTTTTCATAATATTGACTGGATAACAAATGCAAGGCTACCTGATAGCCCTGATTTCTTGAATTTCAAAATACTTCACCTTTAACTGTTCTTGGGCGATCATAATCTTGAAATTGCAAGGTTGAATCTTTAGCAATTAACGCTTCCTATTTGCACCAAAATACATGTGTTTGACAAGCAATGTCCTTTACAGTCGCAGGACAGGGCCAGTGAAATCAGTGGCACAGTAATGAAATGTTAAATTTATGCGCAGCACGGCTTGTAAAACATGGGATTTTAGCATTGAAACGTTCAAAACTGCGTGTTTATATGCAATTTATTATCTGCAGTAAAGTGTCGGTTGCATCAACATTATGTTAACGTGGGCGAGCGCGGGTATATATATTAAAATGTGTCCAATTGCCAAATGCATCGTGACATAACATGCGACAAGGGTTCTTAATGATTATGTCGTAAGCGGCGTTAGCTTAAGTGTGATAATGACAAATCAGGATTTGGCCCTTGGATCCTGGCTTTACCTGAGAAAGTACCTGTACCATCAGCACTCTCAGCCAGGTGCTTACATAACAACTTGGCTGATACGCGTTTGTACACAGCCGATCACCCACCGGTCGGACGCCTTGTCGGCAAAATTCATAGTGGTGATCGATGCCAAATCGATTGCAATAGCCGGGCTCATTGAGACGTTCTCTCTTGCCGACAACTACTGAATCATGGGGTTTTACCACTCATTAGATGGCAAGGAACATGATTTGTCATCTGAGTATATTTTGTACTCATCTTACGAATAGCTGTTGGCCTAACTGAGGGAAATGCATGTTTTTGAAACCACTTGCTGTCTTGAATAAATATTAATAATAAAGTTGTCCAGCTTTCTTAAGTGCCAGCTACATTTATTTGCCTGCTGGCACTCTCCCCTTCCCGACAGATGTTTATTATTGCCTTATTCGGAAAAACAAACATACTGTATTTATTATTACGAGTGGATTGGGAAGGTAGGTGGGACATAACTAAAAAGGAACAGTCGCGATTTGCTATCAATATTATTACTCTGTATAATCTTGTACTTTGTTATTACATTGTAGGTACTTCGATTTTTGAAAGTACTAGCCTACTGCCCATGGAGTTATGAATTTCTTGTCACTGATAAAAATTACGGTAAAATAACGAAAGACAGGAAGTATTCACAAAGTGTTTAGTGAATATAAAAGCAGGGGAGTGTGATGAGACTGGACTCCGGCAAAGACAGTCGTTTAGTACAGCCTACTGTGGCACCACAGATATCCCGCTCTGATTCTCCATCGGGAATTCATTCAAAAGCACCTTTGGTTTAGCCACCCCTCAAGCAGTTATTCTTCAGTGGTTTCTCTAATGGATTTGTGCATGCAAACTGGAACCAACGATCACAGAATGAATTCTGTCTCACCAATTGATTAAAATTATAATAGTGTTTTACAATTGTTTACACATAGCTTGTCATAGCTATGTGTATTCACGTAACTATTTCAGAATAGTGATACACCATTCTATGTGATTTTAAAGCCTATGAGAAATGCTATCTGGGTTTACCTGTTACGCCATTTGTGCCCATTATGACAATGTCATTTTTATCTTGCCCCTGAATTAGCGTGTCAGAGAAGGACTATCTGTTGCTCCCTGACCTAGCGAGAAATCTGATAGTGTCCCACTGTTTACCTTTACGCCAGAAATCTCAATGGCCAAATGAACATAGAAAAGAAGTAGAACATAAATAGTATTTAGGCCATAAAAAGTTAACCGGGGTCGGCACCTTTTGCTTTCTCCAAACCACCCCCCCCCCTCCCCAAACCTCCGGCATTTCAATGCCAATGAGCGGACCAAGTCATGCCAAACTTTCTATACTAGTTACAGCCGTATTTAACCAAATCCGTACAGACATTTCTAAACAATAAGGCTTTGTTTATTCTTTTCTAATTCCCCCTGCCCTACCTTGCCCCAGAGGTTTATGGACGTTATAGATTATGAAGTTTATGGATTTGTGTTAAGAACATTATTACGTCTGCAATAAGAGCTGAAAGTAGTTACACCAAACACAACAGGACGGGGTATATGGGGCAAATGAAAAAAGCAACAAAAACACACACACACTATCTCACAAGCTAAATATATTGCGTTTTAATATGTTTACACTTGCATGCTGGGACTCCCCAAATTTAGCAACTTCTCCCGCCAGGCAGTTCACACACTGTGCCATTTACAGCTGAACCCAAACACGCTTCATGAGCGCCACAGATCTACACAGTACGTTTCGGTGTTCTCCTTACACAGCCTGACAATAATGTGTTCACTATTGACATTGATCTTGGCCCTTTCCTCACCGCTATTCCAGTGGCTGAGACACTCAAACAGCGCTATTTATTAATTCACTTTAATGTAAACAGAATTCAATAATATTTCAGGTCTCACCAACGTTTCGGGCAGGGAATGAAAGCACTCGGTGGGCGTTCATTGATTGTCACCTTATGGACGCCAATATGGGAGAATTACAATACCTACATTTTTTATTCTGTGTGTAAATCGGATTCTCGTAAAACATTTATACCCGTCGAACAGGCCAATTGCCCGGCATTCACCGCCTCTTCAAGTCTTTATGACAGACTTCCGTGCAATGAAAGGTACTATGTATCTTTGAGCAGTGAGGGTCTGGAAGCTTTGTTCCTGTAATATCGGAGAAGATCGATTGTATTCCCGCTATCCAGCACTTTTCAAACACATAAATACTTTATTGCCACCCAAGTACTGGCAGAATCACAAACATACAATGAAGAAAAAGAAAAAACAAATAACAAAACACGAAGCTTTCTTGAAAAGGTAAGGGGCAACTGATAGAGCACCGAAGGCTTGTTGCTTATTCTGACTGTGTTTTGATAAAATAAAATAACATAGAAATAACATAGACTTTAGCCTAACATGAAATCTAAAGTCAGTATGTTCAGCGTCTTTTGTGGGCTTTTGCTTCCATTCCTCATGACTCAGGGATCGAAGAAACTTTGCCTTTTCTTTGAGTTAGAAGAGCAATCGATCACGTTTTTAAAAAGATCGATTTGTCACTGTGTAGTTTCTTTCAGGAATATGTAAGATTTATTTTTAAAATTTGTTTTGCTTCACAGCCTTTTAAGGTCTTAAACTACTTAAAGAACACAAAAAGGAGTGGCATGGAAATTAAGAGTGTACGATATATTGAAATGAAATAACAACAACAAAACTGGAAAGACATCTTTCATTAAATTGATCAAGTGCACGTGGCGTTGCTTTTTGTCTGGAAATCGACAGGAAAGGAAATGTTTTACTGTTGTTGTTTTTATTCCTTTCGTCGTCCTTCTCATCATTTCCCTTCACGCCGATCTGCTGCTGCTGAAGCTTGTTGAACATATTAGGACACCACTCGTACACGCCTCGTCAAATTGTTCTCCCAAGAGGTCTTGCTATGTTTGTCTTGAAAATGCATTCAGGCGGTTATGATTGTTGTTAGTTTTGTTCTGAAAACACTACGGAAATCGCGAGTTCCGCTGCTTTTCTCTTAACAGCAGAAAAGAACGCAACTCCACTACTGTGGCCAGATCCATAAAGTGGTGATAAACACTGTCGTAAAAGACCCAGCTCGTGTACTTTGACAGATATCAGGCACTATATTCTGTTTTGTTAGGTTTATTCTTCAGAATCATGCGAAGGTATCACATCGTGTTTTCGAAATTTGGTCCTTTATCTTTATTTGCATATAATATTTGAATATAGGGCTGTCATTTCGCTTGGGAGATGTCAGCAAGACTATCGAGCGGAGGATATTGGTTCTGATTTCTTTATCTTTTCCACTGCCATTAGACTGTTATCTTCTTTGCATTGCACACATTCAAAGCATTCTGCAATATGGGTTAAAAGGCGGTATTCCTCGACTTCATCCCAGCCCTTACTGCGATCCCTGAAAAACTGTATCTTCAGTCATTGGAAGTGGACGAGGTAATTAACATCATATGATGGAGTTGATTTCTGACCAGAGTCTTCTTTGGGGCTCGGAGATTGTACAAGCCCGAACTATTCTGAACAGCCGACAACAGAAACCGTATGATCGTCCAGGGAGATAATGGCTGTGGATAAAGCCGGTATAACCGACATTCAGTTTTTGATAATCCCCCACATTCAGTTACGCTGCAATAGTATACTATCAGCATAATGGAAAACAAGACGGTATGGAAATGGGCTTGCTACTTTGTGCCAGAGAGTGAATTTGTCTACAGAAACAACAACAATGATAATAATAATAAAGATTTCGAAGCAAATCTCAGGTAACAAACTTTTGAATTATCTCATATATATCCCCCCCCCCCGCCCCCCCCCCCTTTTTTCATGTTATGGATACTGGTATACATCGGTAGGGAAGTAGAAGTGGATACAACTTCTATAAAATGAGAAAAATGTCTCACCGAAGAAGATGCGATGTCTTAGAATTTTAGGAGTTGGCTATAAAACAACATGGATTTTCCTTAACATGTTTTTTTTTTTTTTCAGTTAATCAGTAAAGCTGTGATGTGGTCCGGGGGGGGGGGGGGGAGCTAAATGCATCGAAGGGTAGACACAATTAACACAGCTGAACGTGTTACCCAACCGATACCACCCTCGATCTTTACAGTTCTCATAATGAAAGCGTCGGCTGAAAATTAAGTTCGTTTCCTGGTGAAAAATGTTGTGGCCGCCTTGAAAAACAATTAAAGTCCCAAAAGTGGTCAATGGCGGCACAGTTGTTCAGACCTTGCCATGTCTTTTCATCATTCACGGAGTTGTCGCTTTTGTAGTTCAGAACCTGTCCAGGGGCTTAAGCTATCTTTATCACGCGGCATAGAATTTCCCCTTTGTCGCATTCACCCTTTAAGATCAAGGTACAATCAACGTCTTCCCTAATTATTGACCCTCTATCTCACGTGTCTTGCACCCCCCCCCCACCTCTCCCATTGCCCACTGCTCAGTGATCCTGTAGGTGAAGCCCCGATTTCTGCCGGCCACTGCTATTATTGTTGCATGGTTTTTACCTCTGGTTATTCAAGCAGGACGAGCACTAGAATTGTGTGCAAGTTTCTCCAGGTCTCCCAGCGCCTGCCAGATCGACAGCGGATGGTAGATTTTCCGGTCAAACAATAATCCATTGTGTAGGGTGCCGGACCACTGTTCACACTGCAGCGGTTTCCGCGTTTTTCCGGAATTCGAGTTCAAACATTGGGATAAGCTTTGGCCCAGTCAGCAAGTGCAGTGAACGGGAAACGCAAATGTATGCATTCCCACATTAACGTATACACAATACATTATTTATTGTTTGTTATGTCTTTATTTATGTTTATGTGGGAATATAGATGCAGTTGGTTTGACTAAGCAGTCCATTGAAGAAAGGGCGGCGGAGGGATTTTAGAAATGGAGGGAGAGATAGAGAGGCGGAGAGAGAGAGAGAGAGAGAGATAGACAGACACACAGAGACAAAAAGACAGAGATCGAGACGGACAGACAGACAGATAGACAGACTGGGAAGGAGGAGGTAGATTTAATTAGCACTGTTGGCACCACTTGAGCTTTCACTCGGTCAGTAAAGTTTTCGCTTCTGGTACCGTAGATGAATGCTTTCTCTCCATTTCCAGCATGTGCTGCCCTTAAGGAATTTTAGCAATGCACATTCAAATAAAAGTGTGCACCCTATCTGTCCCTGAATCACACCAAAGTTGTTCAAAACTCGGACTGGAGATCTCTAGTCAGCCTTCACTGATCACACCTGATACGGCTAGTTGTGATTTTTTTTTTTCAAGCAGAATCCAGCTTTACACGAACATTTCCCAAACAATGCAAATCATAAAACAATGAAGAATAATAGCACCAGAGCAAAATGCAGAATTCTGTTGTGAGGATGAATAAAGGATAAAAAAACACAATTGAAAAGGCTAATGGCATAGAAAACACACTGCACCATTTACCGGTATATCCACAGGCACTGTCAGCCGGCCAACAGTCACACAATTCATCCAGATCCAGATATATATTTCTCTTGTTATTTGTTTTCCCTTTTCAACATTTAATGTCGTCTGGCAGCTTGTACGGCCGCCCAAGATGTGAAATAATTCAAATGACAATAAGTTACATTTTGATATGTCTTCAGATGTTCCCGTCTCGTGGAAAGAAGGGGAGAGGGATGCAACAAGCTCTAACAAGAGTTATCCAATAAGTGAGAATTGCAACTATTATGCTTTAAGTTTTGGTGTTTCATTACCTTTTCCTGCCATTTTTTACCCTCAGATCTACATTAACTGGGTGAACTCCGTCCTTGGAGAGGCCGGAGGTCACGTGGATGGTGTAGAAGCGGTGCAGGATGGGAAGGTATTGTGTGAACTCATCGATGTCCTTGCTCCTGATGCCGGCCTTCAAGCCAAGGTCAAGGTAAGTACGTCAAACGTTTATTGACAGAATATTTATAAGTAAAATTGGGGTTCCCCAAAAAAACTTATGGCGCCAGAGAGAAAAGGTGGATGGGTTATCAATTTTTTTTTTTAACCTTTGCCTTCGGTAATAACGATCTTTTACGTTGTCATGATAAACCAATGTTACGTCGCTAATGCTATTTGCGCAATGCCAAAATAACTAAAGGAAAATGATAAGATTATAATATTTTTATGGCGTTCAACAGTCTCTGCTCTAAATTCATGTCGTGCTCCTCATTGGATGAAAGATCTTGTACATAACACATGGCAAATTATGATAGGCAGGAGTAAGAAGGTTGCTTTTTGTAGACATCACATCATCCTGACACACCATCCGGATTTTTCAGTTAAAAACTGCCACAATATTGTACTGATCGAACATACCGTGTGATTCAATAGGTCTTTCTATTTTGGTAATCTTTTGCACTTGGACAAATGTGGAAGTATAATCAAATTGAATGAATAACGTGTCACCTAATATAAAGAAAGGAATGTCTGTAAAATTTGCAGAAAGGTGGTTAAGAATGGCAGTTTCATTTCCCGTACCAGCAAAGTATAAGACAGATTTCCTGACTGAGATTTTATATGGCATAAAGACGCTAAACTCAACAATTTAATGCAACAGAACTTTCTTGCCTCTCAAATTTTATACCACAGCGCCAGATAACGATAAGTATTATCGATTGGATCCACCCCCTCCACCCCCACAAAAAAAGCCTACGGACTCGCAGAAACCATATTTGCTGAACACGACCTTTGCCAGTTTTTACATTCTAACAAAACTCTTTTGAGAAGTAAAAGTCGTCTTATCTCTGGCAGTATCAACAAGGGTAATTTGATTTCTGCAATCTCGAGAGAATGGTTTCATTCTTACATGCGATAAGAAAGTAAATTTCCAGCCGTAGCTCTGCTTCAGATTAGTTATAATATCGTCACAAAAAAAAAAAAAAAAAGAAAAACAACAACGGTAATTAATTGTTTGAAATAATAAACATATTGCTGTCAACTCACAAGTGCTTTCTGTGGTAATTATAGACGCCCAGTAAGTGATATTTCGTCAGGTCCACTTCAAAACAAACAATTACCTGAACATTAAAGCTGTTTACGATAATTTTATTCATAGAAAATGAGAGGAGGAAGGAACAGGCGAATCTCATGTCCCAATAAACCTGTCTTTAGTGCCTCTTGGAATGTATAGTTGGTATGTCAACCCCAACATCCATTTTCTTGGCTAAATATAACGCAATGACTCTGGGCTTTCAGAATGTTGTCAGATTTGCTTAACATTGTGTTTCTGACAGTTTTAAACACCCAGAGCCCAAAGTCGTTCACTATCTGTAAGCGACAGAGGAATGTCAGGGTTCCGTTCATTGCTGCATTCTTTTCATATAGGAGGAATGTAAAATCTGTGCCAAGGGAAAAACTCTAGGCGTCAGCATCTGAATTGTCTCTCACGACTTTGATGAGAAGGGGAATGTAGTTACCATATCACTTTAACTGTCTTATATATCTATAAATGTTTAATATATTCGTTTTCCTATGTTTAATAATATAAATTCAGTCGTTTTTCAAGTGAAAGTATGTCTTACAACATTACTTTGTGTTATAAATGTCGGTTAGTGATGTCACCACAGGCTGGCATATCAGACCGGTAATTATATAACGTGAAGTAGAATTCATGAAATAACTGCTGAATGAGTATTGTTTGAAAGCCCAGAATGCTTTCAGTGATAACAATACATACCGCTTGCTGGGGAATTTCTAAGTCATTTCGTCCCATAATCGTTGTGAGAAGATTGTGTCGCTGTCGAGGTCCCTGGAAGGGCCTGCTGAAGTATGCTTTTGACTGTCTGTGATCAAGCGCGGCACATTACAGCAGAACAAAACAATCTGAATTAAGGACAGGAAAGAAGAACATTATCAGTCTTAGTCTGCCCTCGTCATTCATGCGACTGAAGACTTTGGGGTATTCATGATTATTATCTTGACCTATAGATTTCGACCAGAAAATCTTGCAATGCCGCCGTTAAGGTTATTTTGCATACCTTGGATGTCCTTGTCATCGGGAAAATGATCCATATTATTTGATTTGGATGAAAAATGTGTCACATCAACAACCGTTTTCAAAGGAAAACAATATTATTAAAAGCCAACAATGTTACAATCTGAGAGCATTACCTGGTTTTGATTAATCTAATTTTTGTTAACCAGAGGTAAAGTGCAGTTTGCCTACGCGATTTTACGTCTACACTATGCACTCCCAGTTTCAACAGTGTTAATCAAAATAATTGAAATATCTAGGAGTCTGGAAACTACAGAAGATGGCAGCTCCTGCTGGAACAGGCGGTGCGCTGCATTTAAATGATCTCGTGTTTTCAGTCACATTCTGAATTAGTATTTTAGGATTTAAGTAAACCATCATCAGTATGATAATGGCACACCCATGCACTACACTCAACTCTGTCCGAGGAAGTAGAATTCTTAAATTATGAGCGTGTAATCATTATGGACAGTTCTTAGACAAGATGGAATATTTACAAGAATATTATGATCACTGTGATACAGTTAAGTTCTCCTTCAACCAGGCAGGCGGTTAGGTTGGTCGGCCATGTGACCTCGCGAGGACAGATAAGAGGCGTCCACAATTTCGCGAGAGACTCCATAGAATAGAGGCCTGTTTTTGATGTGTACAGTAAACGTATTTACGCTGATTTGTGGCAGGTAGTTTTTATCAAGTTTTGCTCACCGACCTCCTCATTTCCTGTAAGTTGATGTGGAGACAATCTGACTTTCAGGGATTTAACGGCCCCTCCCCCCTCCCAAGATTATTATTTGTATTTCCTTCCTTGTCCTTAAGTATTGACTAACTTTTATCTGGCCTCTTGGAATAAATTGTGACGTCAGGACAGGTAAAGTGATGTGCAGAAGAATTTATTCTTGAAAGTGTTTGGCAGAATGGTGTTGTAGTCTACCCGTTTCCTCATGTCCTGAAAAACAAGGCCTCATCCGAGACACGTGGTGCATCTTGGGTCTCATCGTGCAGAATGAAATGGTAATGTCGCCAGGTCTTGTTGGGGTGTAAGGTTAATTGGCCGCAGGGGATTCTACACAGCTTGTCGGTCTTACTTGACTTCTTTGTCGTGGGCGATCGTTCTTTCACATGGCAATGAATTTTTTTTATAAACATTCTCTCTTCCACAGTGTGAGCCTAAGGTTATTTAATGAGATGCTTATTTATGGTAATTCTGATGCTCGGACCATTAGAGAATAGAACAGATCGCTGTAGATCTGTGCTAACAGAATGGTTTTGAACTGTTCAAAATCAGTTCGGCAGGAAAATAATGGTAATTGTTTGTCAC
The DNA here is from genome assembly GCA_963931925.1 of Onchidella celtica. NCBI lineage: Eukaryota > Metazoa > Mollusca > Gastropoda > Systellommatophora > Onchidiidae > Onchidella > Onchidella celtica. Next base: position 16,758,719 of record OZ007568.1, on the reverse strand, counting down.
ATCCTAGACGCCAGTGGTTGAATGGTTGGATCAGAACCGGATTAGAGGGCTTCCAATTCTCCCCCTGCCCCCTCTCCAAACGCCGAATATCATAAACACTTGTGTCAACTATGTGAAAACTTCTATGACGTCCGTCAGAAAGGAAATGGTTTCCGCACCATCACTGCCTTGCCTGATATCTGTCTGCAGCATTATTTCATTAGCTAGAGTTGAAACAGTCAGATGTGTTTGGAGTGTCGGATATGGGACATTTTGCGACAGTTGTTTGAAGACAAAAAGCGGAAAGTTCCGTGGGAATGAAGGAGAGAAAACAGCATCCTGTAAAACACTTTACTATTATTATGGCTAGAGAAGAGAAACTATTTCCATTTGTCCATTAGTATCGTCACTTTTATTTCTTCTTCAGTAGCCTACGTCATCAAAAATGATTTGCAGCATAGGGGCACGAATGTGTATCTCTAGGAATGGCTTAGGGCTGAGGTGGTACTCAAAACATCTTGGGTGATACCAAAGTCTAGTTATACTCAGCGATACAGGACAGCCCCACAGACTTGGGTGGATGGTACGGACCTGGCAATAACAGAACCGTTTATAGCACGCGAATGTACTTATCTAAATGTGGCAAGTGGGTTCGGGTCAGTTTGATGACAAACACTTCAGCGATCCAGTTTGCCGAAGGTTAATTCCTCTCCTGTTGTAAACTAACTATAATTACCTGAATACGGCGACCAGGAACTTTGTATTTACCAAAGTAGATAATGCGTAGAAAGAAATGGAGTTCGTATTTCACTGTTAAGAATCATAAGTGGGCTTTGAAGATATTAGTGCTGGAATTCAGATTAATTAAAATTATTCTGAACTGCGTATTCTTAATTTGAGTGAATGAATTTGACTGTGGTGATAACTTATGCCTATTCATGATTTCCCTTCCGAATGTGTGTATGGGTGTGTACGCGCGCGTGCGTTTTGAAGAGGAAGTTCATATTGCATATAATGCCAGGTTTAATTCCCATGGGACGGAAATTTGGAAATTACAGTATTCATAGAAAACTATGGTGGCAAGAAGTATTCCATGCATTAAAATTGGAAAACCTGGGCAAGCTTTAGTAAATTCATGGCAAGTGATTAGTGTGATGGGTTTTTGGTGAAAAGGAAAAAAAAAGGCGGACATTGAACGTGACACATTCCTCGGAAATGCACAGTGCCGTCCCTAGGCACCATGTATTCTGATCCTATGCAATCCTACGGTGAAAGGAGCTGGGGAGATCGTTTAAAATACACTAAAACTCCAGGGAAATAACATTTCTGACTGTACTAGTCCTACTACCTCTAGTTTTTGAAACTATTGTTGTTTTTTTAGCGAATTTATTTTAAGAAATGAATTAATGGTGTAACAATACCTTTCTAAAGATTAATTATAAAAATCGGACAGGATATGATCTTCTTGGCACTGTACTTTATGCATCATCCTAACATGTTTCGGTTCTGTGCCGCTCTATATGAATGAACAGAGCACGAGTGCAGAGTTGTTGCAATTCGCTATTGGATCAGTTTACAAAGGGCTTGAATTTACACCGATCTTTTCTAAATAACTTTGAATGGGGAATACCATTATTTGCAGATAAATCATGTGTGTAACTGATAGTTTTATTATTATCATTATTACTGATACGGCGAAGTGATATCGAACAGAATGGGTTAAAGGTAGAAGAAAAAGCAACGTATAATGCATGATCTATTCTGTTGTTTGTCATGGGTTATCTGCAACTGGCAAATCAATCAACCATGGGGCTTGTGTTGGAAGATTATCAGATACATTAAAATTCAGTATCATTGTGTCTTCTGGCAGCACTGATGATAACGTATCATAATTGTAGAGATACAAGACAAAAACATAATAAGCAAGATAGAAACGGTATTGCAAAACATATCAAGCTATGCACGTGGAGGAAACGTATTGTCATGAATTAAGAAATTGCATCTAATCGGGAGTTTTGATTTCAGTTTTCATCTGCTTTGATGTGCAGGTTCGTTTTGGGTTCGAATGTGTGTAGCTGTGGTTCAATTTGTGAGTAAATAGTTATACATGTACTAAATTTTTTCATGGCTATTAACAACCCTATTCGGTAAGAAGATGCAACAGCAGTTTGTCTGTCAAATTTGTCGTACTGATGTTTTTGTTTTTTAACAGACAGCGTTTCATCATAAACGCCTTGCCTTTGTGAGAGTATTCGTAGAGATAGAGACCCCTCACGCGTGGACTGATAATATGTGAATTCTAAGCATTTTAGAGGGAATCTTATTCTTAGACGGTATCAGAAACCGAATCCTCAGTGATCTGTAAGCACAAGGCAATCTTGGTTTATTGACTCAAGAATATGCTACTTCCGGATATCAACACTTTTGTGTCATGAAATCATTGACTCTGTTAATTTTGCTATGTTGCGATAGGACGTTCCAAATTTCCATTTGTTGTAGTGAATCTAGAGAGATTTCTCTGAGGAGCAGCCAGTGTTTGGACAATGAATCGGTGTGTTGCGCGCTAAATCAATGTTTGCTTTTACGCAGAATGCCAATATCAGAAACTCATAACACTCAGGTGTCACTTTGACCATAGGAGACCGATGTCTGATGGGGAATTCTATTGCCGCTAGGTCGGTCGATCATCATGGAAATAATTAGTCATCATAAGGAGACAGATAGAGTTTTATTCTGAAACATAATTACATCCTGCGAAACGTGTCTCAACCCGCCCGGCTGCAATGTTGGTTGTTGAGGAACGAGAATAAAATGTGTGAGAGGAGGGAAAAGTTGTGGTACTCGCACAGTACGAGCTTACAGGCACATCGGACGAAGTGTCGAAGATTTGTCAGATAATTTCTCGCTGAGGACAAAAAATGAAAGAAAATTGAGAGAGAGAGAGAAAAAGAGAGACAGAGAGAGAGAGAGAGAGAGAGAGAGAGAGAGAGAGAGAGAGAGAGAGAGAGAGAGAGAGAGAGAGAATTGCTAGGCACATCAGGGCACTAAAAATTTCCACAAGTAGACCCAAACTGCTTTTGACCTGCACAGGGTTCGGAACAAATTCATCTAAAAAATTAGTTGGTTTCTGCAGTGCTTCATTTGTCTAATAATCGCAAGTTAAATGGGGAAACAGGCAGCCGTGATGAAGCAAGTGGGTCACCAGGTTTCGTTGTTCTTGTCATCGTCTCGTGCAGTACAAAGTCATTTTATTAATGCCTACAGGTATCACCGAGAACGAAATTTCGGCTCACTGATAACCATTATAGCCCCTTAGCTCCTAATTCTAACTTAAATGAAAGTGGCTACCCCAAGGAAATGCCAGGGCTTTATCCCCCGAATTCCACGATTGATATTGGGACTCGCCGACCTGCCTTGTGGTCAGCAGCAGTACGGCATTTCACTTACCTGCATTTGGCAGGCACTTTCACTGACGACACTGTCTCATACTTTACACTGATATCGCTTGTCCGGGTGGCTACGTTTGGTACTAAAGTAAAGTAACCGATGTGTAACATTTATTCCTATGTAGAAAAAGCGATTAGAGGTAATCGAATCAGGAGATTATAAGGAACCGCCAGCCTGGTGACCAAGAAATCTCTTTTATGAACTCGTTAGAATGTAACAATCAAGAACTGATATAGTTGTTATAGGATTAGGACCCAGTAGGCCCTACGCTATAATAGGCTACATGTTCTGGCAAGGGAGTTTTGGAATTGGTTTCCTAAAGTTACAATCACTGTAGGGACGGATGGGAGCTATAATATTTAATAAGATAACTTGTGTGACATGGAAAACGAATTATTGAAAGCACATAGATAATCATAAATTATTTCCTGTCAAGATTTCCCGTCCTATTAGGCCTAATTGATGTGTGTGTGGATGTGTTTTTTTCTTGGGGGGGGGGGGGGTAAATTTTTTCAGGTTTCTTTCTTAAGAAGGCACTGCAGTAGTATAACAAATACAAATATCATGCATGCACACATGCAGCTTTTGATCCTTGAGATCGGTCCACCATTCCACTATTTTGGGCGCCGTTTTTGGTCCCGTCTCCTTGCGGTGGTTGTGCTTGTAAGCCTCCTCCTCCTGCATGGATTCACTCACATGTGAAAGGTTTGATTGGGCTTTGAAGTACAGGCCCGTCGTTTTTCTCTCTCTCCCCCCCCCCCCCGCCCACCTGTTTTATTCCTTTCGGTTCCTATCTCTCTCTCTTTCCACACTATTACGTGTTTTTCTTTCTCTCCGGGCTTGTGGGTGCAGACCACGATCTGGGATGTAGAGAAAGCTGCAACAACAGTTTTTACTTCATGTAGCTGGGAACATGAATAATTGTTCCTCCTCTCTCTTCCTTCATGTCCCACGTTCCTCTGTGTAGGCCTCCGGTGACTGCACTCCTCTTGCCTACATCACAGCAGCGCTGGAACATATGAAAAGTCATGACATCAAGATCAAATTTCCAGCGGAAGGTAGGTCTCAAATCATAGTATGTCTTGGTCTTTCTATAATGTCTTGTTTCCCCGTAATCTTTCACTTCATTAGGGCTTCAGAAAAGCAAAACACCGCCACCCACCCCCCTCCCCTTCACTAAAATCCTAAATCGTGCCGTATTTACATGCTTAATAAGACTGCCTCTTTATAAACAAGAGTTCAGAGATGGCGGGAATAAATTGTAATCCATCCGCTATTGTGTGAATATTTTATGAAATTCTAAAACTTTTAGAATCTCTGTCTGTCTGTCTCTCTCTCTGTGAGCATAAATAATTAACCTAAGCGAAAGCGATCCCCACGAGGACCAGAAAAATGGATCTTGTCATGGCAGGATGCAAGGGAGAGAATGCAAGTAAAGACGTCTTGCTTCATCTTATTAAGTATTTCCCCTTATTTCATAAGCGCAAAAGGCGAAATGCTTTTACGAAATGACGGGCGCATTTCTGTTGCTTTTCATTTTTGTTTTTCTATCTTTCATTTTTTGTTTCCATTTTACTTTTGCAGTAAAACAGTAATTTCAAATGCTACTTTGCACTGAGCATTACCAAGTGATATCAAAATATGTTTTACTATCTTTTGCCGTGGATGTAAACTTGTCATACTGGTATGTATTTGTGTTGCTTTTGCTTTGGTTTCAGTGCAAGTTTTAATCCTGGTATGTAGATAGTGAATTGGCTTTTCAGGGTGTCCAACTATTTCAGTCTTCTTGTATCTCTCTGATTACAGACATCATTCACAACGAGATCAAATCTATGCTGGATGTGCTGTGGATACTTATACTCAATTATGGAATTCATTTCATAGGTGAGCACTCAGCATAATGGCATTAAGTAGAACTTGATACACATTGACAAGTAACATTTGGATATAGCACTCAAAACCAGAGAACTTTAAACTTTCAGTATTTTTAAGCTCTAAATCAGTGGTTGTCAATGTGTACAGTATCACCGCGAGGGGGCAATTTTGATTTCCAGGGGGCTAAAATGAAAAAAAAAAAAGGGCAATAAGGGGGCAAAAATGATGAAGATGGGGGAGGGGTGGGGGGGGGGCATTCATGGAGAATGACTTGGGGACAAATACGGGTCAGCCATTGACCTGTTCAACAGCATGCATAGATGGGTTTTATGAACAGAAATGGCCTCTTTTCAATGCGTTTGATAAAGAATGCTTTCTGTTTTATAATGAACAGTTGACATACCTATCGCCATTGATAAAATTAAAAAAGAAAATTTGATATCATAATTTGTGTTTAGTCTGTCTTCTTGTGAAATGTATTTGTTGGGTTTGATCAATTGAGTAGGAAATTTGGGGAGGGGGAGGGAGCAACGGATGAACATTTGGAGCCTTTGGAAGTGATTGTCTGAAGAATGTTGAGAGCCGCTACACTAAATGACGTCTCTATTGAATTTTTCAACATTCCAGAAATTTTGACAAATGCTATTGACATTAGACTGGCTACTGGTGATTGAAATTATATGAAAAATATTGAAATTATATATAGTGAAAAATATCACAACTGCATTATAAGAAAAAAAAAAGAAAAAAGACAACAAAGGAAATATCTTGTAGTCCCATAATTATGTACAAAGACACATTTTATGTTATTTGGTGAAAGCCTCTGATATTGTATGATTTGTTACCTGCACAATGTCAGCAATTTTATCTTTAAAAACTTCTGTATGATCATACTCAGGAGGATTCATCCCACTTAAAGCAGGTGTAAAAACCATGATTTTAAGATAAAGTAGCACAATTTTATACATGGTGTATTTACTTTATTTTTTTCCTTCTAGGCCAAAATGCCTTCCAGCGCAGTGTTGGAATTGGGAAGAAAAACTTACTAGAATGGTGTCAGGAGGAATTGGACACAACTTTCGACCCGAGGAATACACTTACTTTCAAGTAGGTGGATGGAAGGATGGATGGGAGGGTGGACGTACCAATGTATGGTTGGATGGATAGATTTAGGGTTTGAATTTGAGTTTAGAGAAAGCATGTTGACATGACAATGGCCTTATTGTGCAAGGAAGAAGCAAGATGGCAGACAGAAAATAGCAGAATGATAGGATTGACGGAGGCTTGAAAGATCGGGAGAATGAATGGATTAATGGATGGATGGACTGGGACTTGGATGTTGAAGGACTGAAAGATGGACTGATGGGTGTATTGATGATTGGGAAGTGGAAAGGGGGATGTTTCAGAAAATGAAATGGATTACGGGATTGAAAGATGGGGCAAAAAATACATGGCTAGATGAATTAAGGAATAGTGAGTGAGGCAAGTGAAACATGCCAGTTTTCATGTAAATGTACTTCATAATATGGCCATAAAAAGTTTCCTGCAAAGATTAAGTTGCCTGTGGGTTACAGAAATACAAGCGGTGAGCATTGATGTGAAGCGAAAATAGTATTAGTTTTCGACAATTCATGGCATCTGACACTGTGTTTGATTCCACAGTTTGTGTAATGGGAGCTGGTTTGTGAAACTGTTGGAGAAAGTGGCAGGTTGCAGCATGCAGAAATCTGAGGTAAGCAAAGATTTAGCAGGACAGTAATAGGCTGACTGTCCACATAATTATCTTTGTACTTTTGTGTTGTTAAGGCAGTGGAAAGACTGGGAGAAATTTGATCATCTATTTAATCATTAATCAGTGAATTAGCCAATCTATTCTTCAATCAAATTGTCAATCAGCTAGCCGCATGTGAATTATGGAATGATTGGATCTTTCAAGGAGACACTCAGTGAGACAGTCTTTCACAGATACCTAGTTAAGCTGTGGACAAAGTAATAATTTAAAAACAAACCAAAAACTTCATACTTCCATTGTGTATTAGCAGACTTGTTGGGGGGAGGGGGGGAGGGGAAGGGGAGGCAGGCAGGTACAAGATGTGAAGTGTGTGGATAAACAAATATTTAAGAGGGTAGTATAAGTCTAGGTATTCATAAAGTATAGATTCCTCACCACTAAAGACATTATAATCAATACAGCCATTGTGCCATACATCAATTTTAGAAGTTGTAGATTGACTCTTTCTGTAGAAACTCCCCATTTGCTCTGTTTGCTTCTCTAAGGTGTCATTGTTGAACTGACATAACATACTATTTAGTCTGGCAAGCACTAAATCCATGTCCTAAGTCATCTAGTTTTTGGACTTGGTCATTTTGAAATTCTCACCACTACTGTTGAATCTTAACTCTTTAATGGTTTCACCCTCAGGACAAAAGTGAATACATTGACACATTGCTCACTGAAATCCAGGACCGCTACCTCATCCGAAAAGAGATCATCAAGTAAGTTACCTGGTCTGTAGATATACTGATCATATCGTCGCTGCAGGATTCTAAACAGCTAACTCTGAAAATGCAGTGTATTGTTGTTTTTTTCCGGAATTAAGAGTGACATTGCATAACACATCCTATAAATAAAATAAGCCCTGGTATTATGTAATGGGAAACATTTTTAGTACCAGTACCGATTCCCAGCTCCAAAATGTGTATAACAGCCTTGCTATTTAGTTTTTTCACTCTACTGTAAAATTTACAAAAACCGAGTTAGCCGTTTAGAATCCTGCAGCGACGATATGTCCTTGTAGTGAATGAGATTCAAAAATGTGTTCCTGAATGTAGTGCATGTGAGTGAAATAGTACATGTGACCACATTATGCCAGAGCTTAAGAAAAAGTCCAGCCTGTTTTCATTCGCTGATCTACGTGTTCTTTTTAAGTCAGTTCATCTGAAAGGTGGCCTTTGTTCTCCATTCCAAAATAGTGTGAAGTGTATTGTATTTAAATAATTTCTATAAATTACATAACAGTAACTATCCCTTTAGGGAATGTGCTGGAGAAAATTCCCGAAATGTCAACACACAAACACATAAAGTAGATTTTACCTCTCTCTCCCTGGAATGACCCACAAGTATTGATTTGCTGTATGAAAGGCACTTAAGTACAAACACTGTCCATCTATTTCTTGTCCACCCTTTATGAATTTGAACACACAGATTGACTACATGCCAAAAATCAACGTGAAGGCAAACTGCTTTTCACAAGTTAACAAGAACTGATGATTAAACCTGATAGGATTACATCATATAATCTGGTTAAGAAAGAATTTACACAGTCTTAACATTTGTTTTTCAACATCTGCAGAGCCAGTGACATAGTAGATGGAACTGTGGATGAGCACACACTCATGATATACTTGTCACTTATTAAGAGAAGGGTGAGTGTTGTAAAACTGTAACATGTTTGCAGAAGAGTGAAAGTTTATTGTTCTTGCATTGAAGTTTGAGGTTGAGCAGCAGCAAAGAGGAGTGTCTGAATAAATGATTGGGGAAGAAAGAAAAAGTGGAGGAGAGGTCATAAAAAAGTGCAGGCAAGTAGAGGTAGGAAGGTCGTTTAATGGCTGTCTCCTAGAAAAAAATTCTGAAAAAGAAAAGTGATTGAAATGGACTAGTATCTATGCACACTGTTGCACGGAAAACAGAAAAGCAAAGGCAGCCAGAAACAATTGAATAGAGAGAAGATGAAGAAAGAAAACTGTGCATTTAAATATAACCATAGAAATAAGTATAAAAAAAAACAAAACATTATTAATAAAATATACAGGATTTTGAGAAGTTATTTATCAGAGTTGCACCTCATCAAATGTGTATCATGCTAAAGCTGACAGTCATAACTTTAAACAAAACTTATCTCAGGTATCAAACTCTGAGCGCCACTCTAGAAGAGAGATGTTCAGTACGGATGGCAAAGCTGCTGCAATGGCAAAAGTGAGTAATGAAGACACAAATTAGAATATTTTAATGTCCATTGTATTTTAGGCCCAGGTTAAAGTGCCATCTGATGAGGACTGAATTCACTTGGTTGTATGAAATAAAGTTATGATTCATAATTTGTTATATTATGATGTTATCCCAGAGACATACACTGTGTTGGAAGACAGTGGTAGCAGACATTTCTCTCTTCGATGTTCAGGAAATTGACGAACATTATTAGATATAATAATACATTTTAATGCGATTTGATGAATCATGAGCGGTTACATTTTTTTTTCCTTTAATCTCCCAATTTTGATAGCATTTCTTCTTTTTATCGGAATCAACAGAACCCAATATCCCTACGTGCCTTTTCTTTAAAAAAAAAAATAATTTCACAAATGATTATATCTATATTTTCAAACATTCCACTCCAGATTCACAATTTCGAACAACGAGCACGCTCATTGTCAAGTGACAGATCAAAATCAGCAGATTCATTGAAAGAATTGGGTCAGAACCGTGGGAAATCTAGCTCAGGTGGAGGAAGATCAAGCTCAGCTAATTCCGACATGGCCCAGATCCGAAATCGCAGCCGTAGTTTGTTTGACCAGGTGACAGGAGATGGAAATGAGACATCTGATTGGTCTTCCACTGGCTCACTGTTTTCGGGGCGGGAGAAATCCTCCCCCAAGCAAGGATCCTCCCCTTCACGAGGTCTTGGAGGAGAAGAGATTTTACACCAGACTATAAGCGAGAGAGTGACAGAACACTTGCCAGAATTGGCTTCGGACAAGGAGGATGTGAGGAAGGAAATGGAGTCTCAGAGAATCAGTGAGAAAGAAACAGACACACTGTCAGAATTCTCCAGTACCTCCTTGTCCAGAGAAAAACTTCCTATGAAGTCTTCCACTCCAAGGAGGCAGTACCAGTCTGATACTAGCAAGGCAAGAAATGGAGCCGTTTCCAGTGGAAATGGGAAACGATCCCCACCAACAAGTAGCAGTCATGAATACAGCTCATCTCAGGTACAACGTACCATTGTCTCAGAGTCTGTTAGCAATGGCAGAAAGAAGGAACATGGTGGATCAGAATCCAATGGAGAGGAGCATACTTCAAAGCTATCCCAGGAAAGACCCAGAAACCGAGATAGCAGAGAAGAAAATGTAAGGATCCGCATCAAGCGGCCAAAAGATTATATTCGGCAGTGGGAAGATACAATGGATCGATTGTCGGGTGCATCAGTCACAGATGAGTATGGCTCACCCAGGTCATCATTAATCAGCAGCTATAAAGTCAGCATTCCACCCAGATCCAAGTCAACTGATTTGGAAATAACATCCACAAGGCAAACAAATGTGACATCTCACAGAACATACATCTCAGGTCCTAGGAGTAAATCCACTGATGCCATGCCTGAAATCACTATTTCGTCTGCAGATCCTAGAGGTCCAAAATCGGGTGTACAGACATCACTTTCAGATGAGACCAGATTGCCATCCTCTTCAGTGAGAAGTGCAGCACTGAGTGAGGAAGGTTTTGACTCAATTCTAGATCGATTACCTGAGAATATGAGACAAACAGCCAAAGAGGCTTCAAAGTTTCTTATGCATACAAGTGGACCTGAAGTAATTGCTTTGATTGATGCCATAAAGCAAGCTAGAGAAAATGTCCATTCCCCCATGGCTAAAGATGATGAAAGACCACAGCGGCATCGCAATATTAGTTCCCCTGAAAGCACTGAACAAACAATCTTGAAGAGGAGCCACAATCCAGAGTCGTCACCTCCAGGATCAAGAGTCAGATTTCAACCAACTGCAAGTAGATCGCAAGGCGGGCGTCGAGCACAGTCTGATGGTTTACGAACAACAACATCTCATTCAACTACCTCATCGGTTTCTCCACAACTATCCTCCAGTAGCCCAAGAAGGCGAGCCATCAGTTCCAATGGTGTAAATTCTGATGGTGAAAAAGGGTCTGACACGATGTTGTCTGTATCACCCAGATCAAGGTCAATGTCTCCACGAGCGATTGCCCATTCCACAGGTGATCAGGAATTAGACACCAAAAGTCCAAGAATACTGGACTCTACTGAGAGTGCCTCCTCTTCTGCATCCAGACCTCTCAGAGAAGAGTTGCTGCTGAAAAATCTTGGTTTAAATACTCGGGTGATAGAAGATGAAAGGCCATCTTCAAGGCTGAAAGCTCTCAACATGTCTCCTAGAAATAGCACAATGGATTCTCCTGGACGTATGTACACGTCATCACCTAGAAAACCAGTTGTGGAAAGATTGTCAGTGAACACAGCATACCCAGAAGTGACAAGGCTTGATCTGGGTTTAGACTCAGATAGAAGTTATATCAGTGCTATTGATGATGGCAGAGAGGATTCACCTCCACCTTTGAGGAGAGGAGGAAGTGGGAGAGTACCTAGGCGAGAGGCATGGGAACAGGAGAGAAGAAGACGGGAAGAGCCATCGATAATTGGAATTAGACCTGACACAGCCGGTCAGTCTAGATTTATTGATGTTTTATGTAAAGAAATTGAAAACCTCAAACAGAGGATTGAGTTGATGGAAGATGATGGTGGCAGACGAAGTCTGAGTAGACAGGCCAGATCTCCTAGTGCTATAGGGCATACCCGACCTAGCACCTCCTACACCACAAGAGAAATCAGAACTGAGAACAATAAAATGGTATTAGCCCCTCGGACGAGTACAGTTACTAGCCCAATTAGGGACAGAGCCACATCTTGTCCACTGCTGCAGGTCAGCAGTCGTTCTACAGCCACCAGATCATCTCCGAGAAGAACAGTGGTCACTTCAGATGCAGTCAAGCGGCCAGTGGCCACATACTCTGGATCACTTCACAACTCTGGAATACGAACCAATCCCACATCAACTCCTCGTGGTAGAAGCATCAGCCCACAGCAACAGGACAGAATAACTTTAGGCTATGCCAGCCCAGCTCGAAGTGTGACTCCAGAGATCTGGGGTAATGATCTCCATGCTCCTGGAGACCTTGAAACAGACAGACAAGAGAAATGGAAACAACTTATCTCACGGCGAAATCTCACAGATGCGGAAGTTATAGAATTGAAACAAGCTCTTGCCTGCGCCATAGTTGAAAATGATATCATTCATGCTAAATTAAACAATGCCCGCCATGAGATTCATGACAAATTGAATCATACCAACAGTGTTTTGGATGACTGTCGGCGACATCTGGCCAAAGCTCAAGCAGAAAACATGGAGCTGAGGACCATGTTTGAGAAAGAGAAACATAGATCTGAGGATTATGAAGGAAGAATAAGAGAACTGGAAAATGACATATTTGAGGTAAGGAGTTCCAAAATAATTCAACTGCTTGAGATTAATTTTTCAGTATGAGACTCAAACTGCTGTGAGACATGTTGTCATTGATGAAAATACACTCAAAGACAGTAGTTTAACATTGAACAAATCCAGAGAATAGAAGAAGATCCAGTGAAAATTAATTATAGTCAATCACATTTCACTCTGTTGACATGCATATGTGGTGAGATATTGTTTATCCTTTACTGAATATGTGAGTGAACATTTCAAATAATTTCACTCAAAATAATTTTGTCAACCTGATTTAATTCTCCATTATATGCATATACCAGGTTTGCATCAGTCAACCATTGCAGTGTGAAAGTCTTGAGTATTATAGTTTCATTCATTGTGAACTCATTACTAAGCTTTTTCTTTTCTGTTGTTATTTTTTGAGCTTATCGAACTTGCTGGCAGTGAGAAAATATGTCTTCATCATACGTGGCTGGTGTAAATCTATTTCAGGTGAAGACAGACAATCAGCAGTTGGAAAACAAGTTGGAACAAGCCGCTGCCTTACTGGATCGCACAGTCACAGAAACCAAACCAGGAGTGGATGCTTTGAAGGCTGAAAATTCCAAGTTGATCTCCAGATTAGCCAGTGTTGAAAATGATAATGATTCTCTCACAGAGGTGGGTGCAGGATGTCAAATGAAGATACAAATACAGAATTTATTTAACAAAATGTTTTACCTAGGGCATACAGATAAAAGGTCAGATTTTGCTGTATCAGGAATAACTCTATCAGTAAGTCCAACCACAAACAGGAGCATCAGACCACAAATACATTACTAATGAAATGTGCAAGAACAAATACTAAACATATCAATTGAATAGGAAGCAAGACAGGGTTGATCAGTGGTTTCTATGATTAATGGCTTTCAGATTTCCAGACCATGGAACTCCTGAGTGTTATTCATGGTGGCTGGTATGTTAGACATCAATGATTTTGGAATGGTCACCTGGAGCTGGCTGTCTAGTATATGCAAGGCATAGGACATTACTGAGATGTTCAGAATGTTTTTTGAATTACTTAAATAAGATCTTTTCACAGAAGACATCTCGGGATACTCAATTCGTATGTGTTTTTTTTATTTTTATTACAGGAGGTCCACAACCTAAAGCGCAGCCAAGCCAAGGCCATGAACACAATGGATGATCTGAGAGAATGTTTGTCAAGGGTTAGACGAGAACGCCAAGAACTGTTTGAGGAGGTGACATCCCTACACCGGCGTGAACAGTCAGCCCGAGTCAGGGACATCATCACTAATTACCAGGAGAAAGGAGCTGGGGATGAGCGTGAGAGAGAACAAGACTTGCTGGCTGAATCAAGCAGATCTTATTTTCAAATGCCTGGACCTGATGAGAGGAGCTTTTTTAACTCCATGACCAGCCCCAGACAAAGTTTTAGGCGGAGTTATGATGATGATGACATCTTACATAGGTCATCACCAAGAGTGGTAACCCCCAGAAGGTCAGCTAGTCAGCACAGAGACTCTAGCCTTAATGATCTTTCCCCTTCTGGTAGGGAGATTTATCCACATCGAAAGAGTTACACACCACGCAGTAGAAGCTGTAGCCCCAACAGATTTGACCAAAGAGCATCTTCTCCAGGCTATCGCAGTCCGCCAAACTTTGATGAATCTCTCATAGACCAAACCCTTCAAGAAATTGAGCATGACATGCAGAAAGAAAGGCAGAGAATCCTTTCACGAAGTAGATCACCATCTGTGCAGCGAAGGCTTCGTTTCCCGTCTTACCCTGCAGAGGGCAACACTGATGCACCAACACGCAAGGGAGCAACGTCTGCGAGATTCAACAGTCATAAGTCACCAGGAAGACTTGCTGGAAACTCATACTCATCCAACTATTCCCGACTAAATCAGAGTTCACAGGATTCATCTTTGAATAAACCATACTCAGCCCGAGGAAATGCTTCTGATAGGTTGAACAGATCATTTAGTTCCTTGGAGGACTTGCGTCAACAACGCAGTAGAAGTTCCAGCCCGATGACTCACTCTTCACGACTTGGCATACCCCGAGCAAGTGATCAACGTAGTGGTGATGATTCCTGTATATTTCGTAGCCAGAGCCCTTCGTTTACACGTCAGGAGAAAACCACAGTGGAGACAAGCAGGTTGGTTGAATGTAAAATATAAAATGTCTGCTTAAAGTGATGATAATTTCCACAAATCATAGAAGTTCATATTTCATTGTTCTGTTTTTATTGTGAAATAATTAGGCAAAGATAGTTTTTCCACAACTGAAGGATAATAATAGATTTTCCCAATGTCTGAGTGTTGTTTTAGCAGCTGAAAACTGAGAGTCAGATGCAAACCATTTCAGTTGAAGAAATAGTTTGTGCTTAAAGGGAATCATGTCATGAATCCAAAATTATTTAATTGCACCATGAACTCATCAGCAACTACCACTAGAAAGAGAGCTTTAGATGTACTGGTACTCTTACTTATGAAATACATAAATTGCTGACCGTGGGATTGAAAGAGAAAAGAATAATGAAAAAAAGGAGAGGGCTCAGTTGGATCATGCTTATTTTTTTTTCTTCACATTATTCTTGTTTTCTGTTTGGCCATAAAATCACTATACATAAACTGTAATCTCCTGTCTCCAGAACACACATTTGAAATACACATTAATGACATGGTGTCTGGGCCTAAACCAGAGATAATAGATATGATATGAAACAGCAGGAGCATTTTGCATTCAGGGGTTTCGCATCACCATTTGCGAATGCACTGAAGTCATACAAACAATGGCATATTTTACAAAGCCAATATAGAGAAAAAAGAAATAATGAATTTTATTTACTATTCAGTTATCACTCTAGATCTTGATTGAGATATCTTACACTGTACTTGTAACTGTAGTCACCGCAAGAAGCCTCAGGCCATTTTCTTTCATTTTATTGGCAGTTGCACTGTGATAAAATTGTATTTTTAATTTGCCATTTTTACAAGCACTTTTATCAAGCAGTGCATCACAGGCCATGCCCCCAACTGATGCACTGCTATGTGTGCTACTTTTGAAGGAGCGAAAAAGGCACTGTTCCATAATATCTTTCTATATTCTCCAACGTAAATCTCTGCACACTGTTTGAAAGTGATGAAATTTGATCAAGAAAATGTACAGGTCTCTGTGTCTAACTATTGTTAAATTCAGATTTATTTAGTCTCTCTGTAAATCATGGGATGTCAACATCATATTATTTTTCTGTTTAATTTTCACAAGGAGTTCAACCGTTCATCAGAGTGAAATAACCTCCACATCTCTGGACCGTAGTCGAAGCCCCAAATATTTCCCACGTGAGAGCCACTCCCCACCAACTCGGCTTTCCCCTGATGACAAGGAGAAGAAGAGGAGACCACTCCATGATAAAAGTGAAATGGGCCAGTTTGCCCGTAATTTACAAAAGGAATTTGATAAAGAGGACAAACTCATCAAAGCCTTATCCAAATCGCCAGACTTTCAGAACAAATCTTGGTTTGAAATGCAGAGGTAAGTCAAAAGAAATAAAATACTGACCCACTGGAACACAGATTACAAGTCCAGGCAAATGCTAGTGTTGCTTTTAATAGTCTTCAAGAACATCAGAATAAATTGTGTGGCATTTTCTGTTATTTTTGTATGAATCATAATGAAGATTGAGGATTTATGTAAAAGGCAAGAAGTAATAGGATTCTTTCTTCATTAACTTACGTTAGGTGACTTTGGTCCAAAGTATATATCAAGTAATTCAATATTTTACATTCAGCTGTTTGCTAAGGTATGAAAATGATGTCCTAAATATTGTCACAGACAGTTTAGTGTCTCAGTTGCTTAATAATACTTGGCATGTTAAGTTAATGAAAAACTCTGCAATAGCTACGATCATATTCTTTTTCAATTATGCAGTGTTTGGGCAGTAACTTTTTTGAAAGTTTAAGGTAATTTCTTGTATGACAGTACCAAATGAACAATGGTGCTATATGTTTCAGAATCATATCACTATTTCTTAAACGTATCAGGTACGGACGACACATTAGTTAGGTGACCTTTTACCTCAAAACAGCTGACACTTTACTTCTTGATGTCCAGTTTTGAGTTTCAGGGTCATTGCCTATTCCTGTGCTTTAATTATTTCACACTGAGTTTGTTTTGTTGCATTCCCCCCCCCATTCATGTTTTTGTTTTCACTTCCAGTTCTTGACTTTTCCCACTTTGTTTTTGGATTCTGTTTGCAAGTACAGATCTCTAGATCACGCTGGATAAATTGGCAAATTTTTCTTCACAGCTAATGTGTATATTTTTTATGTTCCAGTGTCACAAAAATAACCCTCTCAGTCTCATAACTTCTTATCCATTTCCCCTCCAGATTCTATGGTGTCAGAACTTGTTTCACCAGTAATATAATGATGAATACACAAGCTATAATATATGTAACTAAAAAACGCATACACATACACACATGCCCTTACACACAGTACATTATATGTATTAAACGTTCTTGAACGGTTTGGCTAGCAGGGTGATTAAGTATGATTTCACCTCCTTACTGTGTGTGTTTTATTCTTCTCTTAAAAACTGTTGGAAAAGGGAGGGGGGGGGGGAGCGCTAGGGAATGGATCCACTTAACATTTTTGTAAATAAATCACAGATGTATTTACAGTGCATTGCTTTTGGCAATTCAGAATTATTATTTTGGCTTATTGGTTTATGTATTTAACTAAGTATAGCACAGCATGGCTTTCATAACTTAATACTTAATGTATCATTATAGGGAAATGCGTCAAATGAAGTATAGTGCACTGCATGCCTCTGATTTATCTTAGTGAAGTCTTGAATTCTGATACTTATTACATATAATTTTATCTATAGCCAGGTCGTAGCAAAATAATTAAAACTATTGGCATGTATTAGTTGAGAATATCATTGTTCTTTGTAATGTTTTTCATGTAAATATTTGGATCAGTTTGCTACTTGTTATTTAGACAGAACATACAAAGTATTATGGTCCTATTTCTACCATGTATTGCACGATTATGTAGCTCACATCATTTCTTAGTCCCGGCAGAAATATTTTGAAAGATAGAAGACAACACATCTGTCTGGAGACTGGTATGGGGCTGCAGTTATTAAGAGTTAACTCTTGAGGTCGTAGCTGGGCCCAAATCCTATAGAATGAACCTATTTAGAGTTCGAGATCGAGATCACTGATAGTAAAGGGGCATTTTGCTTATCGGAAATCCACGTAATACATAACATTTGAACCACTGACATTTTAGGACAAAGATGAATGAATTCCGTGGATTACGTACACGCCAGATAGCTGAAGACCGTTACAGGAATCTAATTCAGACATGCAGCGGCGAGGAATTTTCAGGCCCCAGGTTCAGTCGTGGAGATAGAATGGCGAGGAAGACGAATTTCAGCCGTTTCAGGTCTAACTTACCACCTCAAACTTTACCTGGTCTTGCTCCTGTGCAGAAACTAAGCCTTTATTTCGCTTACCTGATGGTCTATAATTAATCTCCGGTTCCCATAGATTTGACTTAATTTTTTTTTTCAACCTTTGTAAAATTTTATTTATTTATTTTATTTTCTGATTATGTGTTCATGATAACGTTCTGTTTGGTGATGCGAATTTTACTGACACCTAGAAAGAAAACTGCATCAACAACAGCAATACAACGACAACCAGATCTTCATACGTGCAAATAACCGGCAGCCTGTTGTTGCTTCTAACCTTGGGAACATTCTCTTTCTATTTTCGTGGACGTAAGACCATGCAGAGATTATTCCTTTAATGTCTTGCATGAAAGTCCACGAAAAAAAAAGATTTAGTTCTACAGGTATTCAGAACCAGGTTTCTGTGCCGGCCACCCCAGTGTTAAACATTAGAAATGACCCCTATGATAATCACTTGTTTTTTTGTATGCAGATCGATTTTTAGTATAATATTAATGAAGATACAAAAGTTGTGATTGCACGAGGGCTTTGGGTACTCATGCTGTCTTTCCTTCCTCTTGCACGTGCGCCAGTGAGTCAGACGGGGATGACACAGGAATTAATTCTAGCATGAGCAGTCGCTCCAGTTGCGAGCGCTCCTTTTCCAGGTAACATTTGACATACTTTTAGTAGAGCGGTAGTAGTGTACACACTCACACATGTAGTCTTCTGAATCTCACCTGATATTATTGTAGAATAGTTCATATTCTATCTTGAAAAGAAATTGTTAGCCATCACAAAGTTTATTATATCGAAATGAATGTTACAGCTGAAGCGTGTTTTGAAAGCATAGCAACTATCATCACATGGAGCCATCTTATCCATGTCTGTGAAGTCTTCTTTGACCTTTAAATCTGAAATGTATTGGAAGGCGCCACTGATTGTATCAGGGCCTCTCGCCCTGGAACGCTTGAAAGTCCATGCTATATTTTTTTGAACATGCCATTGTTATAGTTGCATGCATTCAAAACACTGATATTCGAAAAGACAGGTTGGATTTTAAAGGTGAAACATGGAACAGTGTAATATAAATCTAAATTAATTTTTGATTCAGAAAAGTCTTTTTGGAAAAATATTTTAAAGCCATGGCATAATTTGAGAAAAACGTCAAAAACTCGTGTGCGAAGGCCTAAATGTCTTGAGGAGTCTGCTGCCGCACTCTTGCGAGCAAAATTGGCGGGGGTCACTTTTGTCACAAATCCCAGACTGGGAGATGCGATGGTTATAACAGGACAACAATCACGAACGAACAAGTATAACACTTAACAGAACAACCCATCAGACTCACACATTTATTAAACATAAATATAAAGATAAGGATAACAGTGCCATTACATACATACATTATATTCTTCAAGTTAACTGCCGTCCACGGCCTTCTTCAGTGAACACACTTCCTCGGGTCCACAACCCGGTAATTACTCTAAAGACACCTCGGCCTCAGCCTCTCCCCTCAGGGTCTTAATGACACACTAATATTCTTTCACACCACAGTCTCTCAATAGCGCCTCCCTAAGGCAATACACCTTAGCCTCCTATAAACCTCACGTGGCCATAGCACGTTAATACTTCAATTCACATGAATATCTCATTCGCACAGTAATACATCCATGTCACAATAGCAGTCTTAATAGCACATTCACAATCCTATATACATCCCTGTCTGTGGCCAGACTGCCACGACTCATGTGCTGCGACTGTCCTACACCGACAGCTTCACTCCTGGCCTATGTGTGGCCTTCGGCCCTATGCTGGCCTATCCCCTGTGCTCACCGTAGGCGGCGCTTCGGCCCGACCCCGGCACCTACAAAAATAACATTACATTGGTATAATACCATACCATTTCTAATCACTTCACCCCTCATTACAACTCATGAAGCGTACACACAATAGTTCACATTTCACTCACCAAACATCTTACGGTAACACTTCCACCGTATTACACCCTACTCACTCTCGCTACAAATCCATGAAGCTAACTTCCATCTATCGCTCATGGCGCACATTGCCATATACAGTATCAAGGACTTCCACATTCCTCACATATACTTATTTACATCATGGTCGTAGACGAATATAATACATCAATCATAATTATCAATCATCGTTCCACCTACCAGTCATCACTGGAAACACTGTCACAATCTCCCGACTGTTCTCACTTACGTCCGTCCCCTAGGACCTTCTAACTTACAGTGATAGTAGTACAGCGCTCTCGCCTCATGCAGACCCCCCCCCCCCCAGTCACAACATGCACGCTTTTCATTACCCGTGGGCCGTGGGTTAACTTTACTCTACCCCCTTCCCCCGTAACTACTGATCCCAGCTCACCTGCTCGTGACAACATTTAGTACTATGAACCAGCTCTTTTCTGGCGGTACGTTGTGTCGGATGTTGGGTGGAAGGCCTTTCTTAAAACCGATATTGCATCAGCTGTTCACCTTTCTTACTACTGTAGCAAAGTGGACATTGGCCAGTGTTTCTGTGATGAAGAGATCAAGCACATGGAGTGGCTGATTTAAATAAACGAAAAAATTAGTAAGCCTTGGAGAAATTTGAGCATGTTAACCACTGACCAAATAGTTCGAAGTTCCAAGTATGGCCTTTGAAATTCAAACCCATTGAAATATTTGCAGTGGTTTCAATTTGATGAGCATAAATCCTAACCTTTATTAGCAAACTAAGTGCATTTCTTTTTCATTTTTAAAAGAAATTATCCTTGTCCATTGTGCAGATTTTGTTAATAATAATCCGGCTGGCTGCCTTTCTTCAGTGACCAGTCCCTTAACTTGTGACCTGACTTAATTTTAACACTTTTATAATCCAGTTTACTTTTCTGACATAATTACGAGATTTATCTGCTTCCAGCCTAACTACATTATAATTCAAATCAAATGTAAATGTCATAGGAGTATTTCCAATGTGTCAAGAAAACAGGTCTATTAGGCCCAGATATGTAGGCCTACATTGCTTACTTTTTTTTTGTAAAGTCTGGTCATTTCAGAATGTAATAATCAGTAGTGCACGTGTATTTTGATCTGAAAGTTTTCTGTAATATTACTTATTGAGAATTACTTTATGTCTATGAAGAGACAAGTTTATCACATGACCTAAACTCTTAAGAGTTCCTATTTCAATTTGGTATTTATCCGCATCTTCACATTTATGTGTTTACATAAAACTGCAAATTTCTGCAAAACATTGTGGTCTTAGAAATAAATGCTTTATATTTTACGAATGATGGGGAGGAAATCAAAACAAAAACAACAACAACAACAAAACACCTTTGCCATATTTCCACATATTTCTCTTACTGGATTTTTAATTACACAAGCAGAATTTGAACGGATGCAGCCATATCATATCAGTTGACCACAAAAGTAAGTTTATAGATTGTCATTGTATGATGCAATTTCCATCCCTTAGAGAATTTTGAATTGGATATATTTCCTCGAGTAAACACCACCTCATTTATACACACTGATAAAGATCTGGTAGTGAGAAGGAGTCTTTTAAGCACTGGTACGCAATATCACATTGAAAAACAGGTGTGAAATCAAATTTTATCTGAAGCTTTTACTTTTCCAGGAAGACACTTAATTCTATACCTGATTTTATCGCAGCATTCTAGTTCTATACAATATGGCGTACATAATATATACATGTACATGTAATTATAACGACACGCTTCTTTTACAGCCACATTTAAATCTGACAGATCAGTTGGTTTTTTTTTTTTTTTTAATTAATGCATTTTAAAAATTAATTCATTTGGATACCTTTTTAAATATTACACATGCCAGATGTGGAGTCACATTTGTCGATATGTACTTCAGCAACAAAGACCAATATATAATTACATATTTTTATTACAAATAATATTGTTTTTCTTTCTGTGCAATTTCTTTCTCATCTTTACAATATACTGTGTATCTGTGAGACATTGTACGTGGTCAATCAGTTCGTCGTTCAGAGGCTCAAGAAAAGAGAAATTGATGCACATCTCAATAGAATAATTTACTTAAACGAGCTTCAACACCTGCTTCATTATTGTTTTGATTATTTTAGTGCAGTGTGGAATTTGTTTGAACTCAGACAGTCAACATTTTGATTTTGGTGTCGAAGAATGACCAGTATGTTTTCGATGGCTACTTTATTTTAACGGATTGTTAAATGAATGTTGTCATTAAGATCTTGTTGTGAGATATCAGATGTGAACGATTTTTTTGTTACAGACCAAGATCCAAGGTATTTGTTGGTAGGAATAATGGAAGACGATGGCCGGTTGTATGATACCATGCAATGTTGGGGGTGACGGTTGGGGTTTGGGCTGACGTTTTAAATGTCATTCATGCTATACATAAAAGAGTGTATTTTAGAAGAAATAACAAATCCTTAATGGCATAAAGGGATGATTTTTAAAAAATGCACAGCTTTGTTTTCTTAAGAATTTCTGGACGATTCTCTTCTCATTCTAGTCAGGCCGTCTTTATGGCGTGGTGGATACAGTCTATATAAGACTGGGAACAATGAAAGCGGGACCGTATTTAACAATTGTGTATTTATCATGATGTCTTGCTTTGGCTGTTCCCCGTCGATATAAGTTTTCGCGAAAAATCTCATATGTTACCTTCTCAGAACAAGTATGAAGTAAATTATGTTTAGAATGAGTTACTGAATATGAGAGTGAAGAAGTCATAGCTTGGATTCATTATAGTGCTTGCATTGCCCGTTCATTGACAGCTGCTGGCTTGCGAACAAAGCATTATAGTCTTTGCTGTTCTTTTTTCCAGGAGAGGCCCAAGTGTTTGCAACGAAATATTGCTTACACCCATAGAGAATTGATTTCATTTCCGCCATAATTTTGTTGTTTTTAGATGCATAAACCCCTCTTCATTTCGTGCATTAGTAATTATATCTGTTTGTTTTGCCTTCTGTAATTTATTTCCTTTGTCTCAGTTTCGAACCAATTCAATTTTCCATCCCTATCTTTATCTTTCCCATCATGCACTCACTGCAAACCCTTGCACTAGTATGTATTCAGAATTTAACAACCAACTCCATTGTACCACCTTAATACTTTTCATCTGATCATTAGATTTGAAAGAAGCTCAGGGTGAGCTTTATGCTCCCAGTGATACCAATGATTTACTGACACAGTGATTTACTGCTTTGCATTGCAGGAAAAAAACTCCCTTGCTCAGTGACGAGCAGAGGCGATACGCCGACGAGCTGATCCAGAAGTATACGGGGAATCCGCCCATGAAATGAGACCACATTTTTAGAAACTTAAATAATTATTACGATTTTACTGCTGTTCTATAGTTTTACGGATTGATCATTAATGGGACTGCTGCTATTTCAATGTTTATTTTTCCTGATCGATTCTTTGCTATTGACTAAAAGTTTCGATAATATATGAAATTTTGTTGCATGTTTATATTTATTCTTTGTAGTTCTTGATTTTTTATTGAAATTTGACTGTTTCCACAACGATCAGTTTTTGTTAATGTTTCAAATCTATTCCTTATTTTGAAAGTTTTACGAATTAATTTTGCCGTATTAACCGTTGCTCAAATCCGCCCTGCTGTTCTTTTGAATAATAATATGTATGTTTTGAATACCCATCCACGATAATTATTATATTTTAGCCTTGTTTCTAGTGCTAAAAAAAAAAAATGAAGGACATTTTGCAGCCCCTTCCCAATTTGTCAACAGAGGAGCCGTCTGTCCCTTTTGTACCCCATCACTACATCTTTAGGGTTTGATAAAGAAAGTCAATTTAATGAAAATAATATTATACCTACATTACATTGAGGCATTGCGATGTTGTAAGCGGATTCCCTAACACGAGAGAGAGACCCCCATGCCGCAGTCCACCTCATTGCCGTGCTTTCAGTAACTTTCTTCTTTAAATTTAAAACTTCTTAAATGATGTCAGGAAGTGATGTGCTTGCGGGGCACTGTACACAGTATTTACGCGGTCTTCTGCAGAAGGCCTAATACTGAAATTTCTCTCGTTTTCACTTTATTTACGGTACTGTGATGTGTCTGCTGAGCTTCAGTGGAGATGAAAAAAGAATGATATGTGAATAATATGAGATAGTGGTGAAGAAATCCAACGTTTTTGTAAATCATTTGTATGTTTCATACGTCTGTAAAATGCGGTTTTCATTTTTGCTGCGTTACAGTGTTTAATATGGCACCCTGGGAGAAAGGGGTTTTATCTTGTGATACAATCCAATGTTAAATTCGAATGCATTTTTTTTCTGACTTAGCCTCAGAAGAAATTCGGGAGTTGCAGTTGGGGGCGGTGAGACTTGCTTTGGTCTTGCACCAAGATAGAACATTTTTAAGAAAAGATAACGACTTCCTTTCCCACTAATTTTAACGCTCAGGTGAAAGGATTTGTTTCCTTGTAATTTTTATCGAATTAAATGAATATCATGGTTGCCCCTACACTTGATTTTTCCATGTGTCCCAAAAAGCCAGTCCTCTTGTTATTAACCATCACACTGTCAGATGGAAATTCATTCATCCTTTAATGAATTCACGTCAGAGAATCGTCATTACATACTTATTTTATTTTTTTGATGAAGTAGCAGGTGAGGCTACCTGTGTGTAATTTTGTTTATTATTATAGCCTTGCAAGTGACGTTTATACCAATTATTTGCCAACAGTGTTCACTGTTGAACCTTTACGTCATTTACCAAGTAACACCAAGTAATTTTTATGCGAGCAGACTGTGATATATTGCAGTTTTGTGTTTTCTCTCTGTGATATTTGGGGCCCATTTCCAATTTTATCAGCACAACAGTTTGTAATACTGAACGAGAACGGGCCATTTTTAATTGCGTAGTCGAGGCTTCATACTCTTTTTTTCATATTTACATCAGAAATACAGCATTGTATTTATCATTTCCATGAATGTAGAGTATTATACTTCGGCAGTGGAAAGAACTGTAAAAAAAAAGCATGTTCTGAGTGTATCCTGTGTTGGTTAACTTTTGGCCTTTCACTGCATGGTTTACATGAACGGACCTCAGACGAGCTCCCAACGCGTTCTTGTTATCATGTTGCACTCGTGTCTCTGTTTTATGTTCCTATCGTTTCTGCATTGTGCCGGTGTCTCGCACGTTTGCGCATCTCCATTCATTCTCCTTGATGATAACAAGAAAATGCAACATGTCTGCAACGCAACAAAGCCGCATGTGCTCGCCTTTGCTTGCATGTTACACACGTGGAACTCTTCACTGAAAGTTCTGGAATGAATGAGTAATGTTGAAATTCTCCCACTGACAGAGTTAACCATACAGCAGAGTATTATTGTATCCAGTGTATTGTGATGGAATAATAACACTTTGTCCGCCTTGAGAAGCCATCTAGATCTAGCAACATTAAATCCAACACTAATGTTTACGTAACTGGTAACAATATTATTATGCACAGTATTGGCAGTAGCAAACTAAAATTGTTTGTGAATAAACAGATGTCTTGTCCAAGAGTAAATGGATATTAATCTACAGTCACTTTCAGGAATGTCATATGTGAAAGTGATGCATAATGTCATAAGCGCTGTCCATCTGGTTCAGATTCCTTGGACCCCTGTTTATATGTGAGAACTAACGGGTTGCACTGAATAAATGCTGGGTAGAATTAAATTAAATAATCATCAGCTACATGTTAAGGATACTTCTTTCTCTAATGATTTACAGGTGAAAGCAGTTTTTATTGTCCTTTTTATCAGTACCGGTATATTTTTTTTTCATGCATCCATTTTCAGTGTAATTTGTTTGTTTTGTGCATTTAATGAAACATATATTTATGTAGAACTCAGTTTGATAAGAATTTTTAAGTTTTGTGATAATTTCGTGATATTCTTTACTTGAACATTCCGTCCACTACTAACCCTCCACATCTTTATTTTACTGAACATGTTATTGTACGGCAGAATAGTTGTTTCTGATATATAAATGTGTCCACTGTTAACTCAGTTCTACGATTTAAAAAAAAAAAAATTGCCTTTCACAGATATCAATTCATTTTGTTTGTACTGATATATAGAAATCACATAGAACGTGAGCCTATTAAACTGCTATATAATTTATATGTATAGAGATAATGTAGGAAAGGGTAAATGCTCACTTTTGTTGTGTGTGTGTGTTTTTTTTAAATCTGTTTAGGTAAGGTTATCTAGTAAGATCTATATAGTGTGCTTACATGTAGGGAGTATTTGTACCAGCAAGTGCCTTGATATACCAATAAAGTAACCACAGCTGATAGTAATTCACCTACACATTTTCTTGTTGTTATTATTACGTTGAGAGTGAATGTACCTTTTACTTTTAGTATTTTGAATTCGAAAGTACACCTTTGTTCGCTCAGTGGGTTTAGCAGTGGTGGGTGGGAACGTATTTTTGAAACGTTTTTCATATATAATATGTATTACTGATCGAAACTGCAAATATCCTACCATTTCGTTCTGAGCATTTTCAAGGAGCAAGAAATACGCACGCCACCTGCAAGCACAAAATGCGCATCATGAATAGGAAAAATACGGACCGCTTCTGCACGGAAACAATACGGACGTAATTAAGGGGCTTTGAGGTCACTTTCCATGAAGCATATTTTTACGTACGTATTTATACCAATCGCATGCCAGAAAGCTAAATCACTTTCATCTGGCCTGCCTTAGAAAGATCCTAAGGATCAAATGGCAGGATAAAATTCCAGACACTGAGGTCCTCAATCGTGCCAAGGAATTGAGCATCTTCTGCCACCTGAAAAAAATTCAGCTACGTTGGGCAGGACATGTTGTCAGAATGCCCGACTCCAGACTCCCTAAGCAAATCTTCTTCTCTGAGCTCTCCAATGGAACGAGGAATGTTGGGGCCCCAAAGAGACGTTACAAAGACACTCTCAAGCAATCACTGAAGGCCTTTGCCATTGATGTGAGTGAGTGGGAAAAGCTCTCGCTTGATCGTGCAAATTGGAGGGCGGCCCTTACCAGAGGCAGCAAAGCATGGGAAGCTGACAGAGTCCAGCAGGCTATCAAAAAAAGAGAACGGCGCAAGAAAAGGCCCAGTGGCACTGAACCAACGGAGCACTCTTGTCATTTATGCGGAAGGGTCTGCAGGGCAAAAATAGGACTTATCAGTCACATGAGAAGCCATAAGTCATGAAAGAACAGTCTTTCCATTCTGTCCTCTGTGTCCTTTAGTTCTCTTTATTGTCCATGTGTTGAAATTCTCAACAATTTCTGTTCTTTATTCCTCTGGTGTTGTTAAGGTCATCATCATACCTGATGGACGAACTATTATTATTATTTATTTCACTTAAGTGTCCTGCAGAAGTCGTGCATATTTTTCATCCCCATTTTTAGTTTTTCTCATAGAGATACTATATTCGGTTTTTCTACACGCCCCGTGGAAATGCCCACAATGAAATAGTGCTATGCGTATTTTAAAACTATGCACGTCTTCTGCTTTTGCAGTTTTCGGTCCCCAAACGTACGAAAAATGCATCAAAATCATAACTTTACCAAAGATTCAAAACATTAGATATCTTAAATAAACCAAATGTAGTTGTCAAGCTCAAAATAATCCAGATCATCCAATGTCCAATGTCTGAAGCAATATGAAATTCAGTTTTATTCAGTTCTTCCATCTCAGATACAATCATGCATTTCTCTTTCTCTCTCTCTGCCTGCCTGTCTATCTCTCTCTCTCTGTATTTTAGTATGTGTGTGTACGATGTGGTGTGTGTGTGTGTGTTTTAATGCACTGGAAAAAGTCATGTGAACCAGAGTTTGTGTTTTCATCAAACAGTGACCGAATTCTAGTGCATTGAAAGTGATGTTTACATTAAAGGTTTGTTTGGACTGGAAAAGTTCCGATCATGCCATACACGCAAATGGCAGAATGGTACAAACAATGCTGACACTAATTTATTGCTCTCCTTGCCTCCCCCAGCCTCCTTATCTTTACATAAGCTTCAGTCGTCGAGCATTGACTTGCCACTAAGCGCAAAATACTTTAAAGTCATGAAAACAATGTCACTTTTCACTGGGAGGTTATCCTAATATACCGGAGGTCACTAATGATGACTGAAAATTCTTCATATTGGACGAGGTTTACACAATGACAAAGACACAATAACTGCTTATAGAAAATGGGTGTGGTATAAATCACACCTTATAACCTGATGAATAAACAGGCTTGCTATTGTATCTCAAATTGTTACGTTTTAAATGAGATTTCCAGAAAATGAAAGACAGTGTACGTTTTATAACCAGATCTCAAATTGTAGAGCAATAGTATGCTGCAAATATACATCACAATGAACTATGGGCCTCAGGAACCCCCCCCCCCCCCCATTCCCGAAAGCAAACAAAATCCCTGAGGATTTTACGATCCTATTGGGTGTTTTCTTGAAGCTTAGGGTCATTGCAATCCAACTGTTTGCCTTTTGAGGTGCGTCCACCAGTATTTCACAGTCCTTTATGACGTCAAAAGTATAAAAATATAGAACATGGGTAAGTAATCAATAATGTGCTATTCCAGAAAGCAGAAGGTACTTATTAATTACGAAGAGCATATTAATAATGACCCATCTAAAATAATGTAAAATAAATTACATAATAAAGATAATAATAAAAACAACAGCCGTATAACAGCCTAAGGCTGCGATCATCATAATGATCTTCAACCCATGTATTAATATTAATAATAATAAAACTAATAATAACATTCGTGTCAAAATACATTGTAACTTGAGATTATCATTGCTAAGAGAAAACTGTGCCATTTTCTCTGTCTATCCCCCAAAACCAAGCGAAAAGTTTTTTGATCTTACATTTTCAGTGTGTTTTGGGGCGATATGCCTTGGACATCACTTTTCACCCTGTGAGGTGACAGGTACCTGATCACGATGCCAGATGTATTGCTCATATAAGAAGACTTCTGAACCTCAGTATTGTATGAATGGGTAATCCGCCTCTTGTTTCTTTCTTTCTTTCTTATTTTCCCTTAAATAAAACTCTATAAATTTACACCCCCCCCCCCACTCCCCGTCGCCCTCAACACCACACACACACATTCATGATACAAATGAACATTCGGAACACCTAAATAATGGCTTTCCGTGGTGGACTGTCATTTTTGAAGGGTGACAATTTATAGTTGACAAAAAGAAGAACTTGAAATTCCTTGATTGTTCAGCTACAAAATAAAATTGTTCAACTACGTGGAAAAAATAGGTATTAGTAAAAACGCGTTTTTTTGTTGTTTTTTTTTTGGCAGGGGCAGGGTTTGTTACATTCCTATCAAGGTGTTTGACGATTAATTAAAAAAAGAAAAGAAAAGAATTAGCAACTACAATAGGCAAACAAACAAAAACAAACAGCAGAAGCAACCAAGCAACAGACTTATGAAAATCAGAAGATACGGCCTTTTCACTATACGCGCATTCTCTGGCACGCCGTTTTACCATTTGTCACTGTTTCTACTGCGTGGGAAAACAAGACGAAAACTACAAGTGATAAGCACTGAGACGGCTGCAAACTGAAATGGGAAGCGGGAGAAAAAACAACAACAACAACAACAACAACAACAACAACAACAACAACAACAACAACAACGGCGAAGTAACAATTACATTAAAAAAAGAAAAAGAAAAGAACATACCGGCGTATTCTTATTCATTTCCCATTTTTATTCATGATTCTAAATAAAATTCTTGTCCATCGAAATACTGAACACGTAGGGGTGAAACGGACCAAGGCTGGAGAAGGCAGCGGACTGGTGGCTCACTATCCATAAATTTGCTTAACATTAACAGTTCACAATAGGCACTGCCCACACCAACCCTGGTCTGTTTCACGCTTTAGGTTTCAAGTCATGTGAAATGAAATTAGCTACAGCCCCCCCCCCCCCTCCTTTTAAAATTCCCCCGCCTACGTTTTTGAAGTAATAAAGAACCCTTTTGTTAAATATCAGTTTCAAAGTTGGACACACTGCATCAAAACTAAAGAAAAGACTTGTTTAGTCCAAGGAGTAGTATGTTTCCAAAGAGCAACAGGCAGAATTTGAGGTTTGTGAGTTTCGTAGTGAACAAGAACAACAACAGAGATTTCTACCATACCAAGGCAAAAGCTAGATTCACTTGTTACCCAAATCATTGTGTATAGAAAGATAGATAAGAGATCTTAACGTTAGGGGAGAGCACCAGAACCTATTCTTACTTAGCTTGTTTAGTTTCTTTAAACTTACTATGTTCGACCGATAATCAAAATGTTTAATCGGCAGCTGTTGATTTTGGCAACTTTGATTTTGTTTTATGTTAACTTTACGTTGGGTTTTCAGGTGTACAGAAACGGAAACGCCAAAAAATCTAACAAGTGTTTCCACGGGTGCGGAAACGGCAATTTTCTTGCACATGAAATTGTTCTATTTCATTACTTCAAGGGTTTTCGACGTTTCTGTTCCGTTTCCTTAGACATGAAATCCCAGCATTACTCTCGTTTGTTTAGTTTCCGTTTTTCGTTGTTGTCTTTTTAAAATTTTATCTTGATGTGTTTGCTAATACAGATTTAAGATACGATATTTGCTATGCCATACCCCTATCCTGTCCCGTCTGGGCTGAGCCGATTCAATTCTCTGCAGTAGACCCCGTGGAAATGGGCTGGCAACCAAATCCCAATTTTCTAAGCAGGCCCGGCAGGGAACTGCTGGCAGATAAATCGGTTTTCAGTATTACAATCTTGGTCGTTAATTTTGAAGAAATTACCATGCCTTCCTGTTTCACAACAGTCTTCCCCGCCAGGAGTTGTAGGAGAGTTGTCAAAAGCTTCTGCGGGGATAAAATAAACCGCATTTAATCTATTATATATTTCAGTAACTCGCAACCTTTGGCATGAGTAACTGACCAAACTATACACTCTTCAGGCCTTAAATTTGGCAGGAAGGTGGCAATTGAGATATGGAAGGTGATGGCTATAATTAAAAGTTGTTTACTTCAAGCATGTATTTTTAAAAAATAACAATGTTTATTGCTATGTAACATTTGTATTTTTGCATGTTTGTTTCGTAATATAAATATATAATATATCGCAACATACAACCTTTTCTTTTTGCCCAATTTTGACTTTGCTTATAGCCCTGCTGCGACCCCACAGTTTTTCTGTGGTTTTTATGATATTTCGTGAAGTAAGACTGTAGTTCATTACTTTTATTATGTGTGAGAGAGAGAGAGAGAGAGAGAGAGAGAGAGAGAGAGAGAGAGAGAGAGAGAGAGAGAGAGAGAGAGAGAGAGAGAGAGAGAGAGAGAGGGAGAGAGAGAGAGAGAGGGGGGGGGCAAATGATTGTTTATTCCGGACAATGCCCGGCATGTCATCTAGTAATGAATGTTGCTAGGCAGACCTACTCCAATTACAAAGACAAACACTAAACAGAGAAAATACTGAGATGTGTTCACTGTACAGCTATAGCTCTCTATGTAAAACACTATATTTTCCTAGCAACAATGTTTAATAATTGCATGATACCTTCTGCTTTTCTAATATTATGTAAAATAATATTTCAGCTTTAACCTTTAGTATTACCAAAGATATTAGATCCGATAAGATTGAACAGCCCCGTCTTCGCGTCTCTAAAAGATGCGTGTATGAGCCAGCGCTTCGCACTGTGATTTGCCGGAAAATAAGACATACCACAGATCGATTTCGCTTATAGATGCTATTTCAACGCTGTAGTATAAAAAAAATGTAATATTTAAAGTCCCTAAAAAGGGCGGTTGAGGGAAACAGAGAGAGAGAGAGTGGTGTGTGTATGTGAAAGAGAGAGAGAGAGTGAGTGAGTGGTGTGTGTGTGTGAGAGAGAGTGGTGTGTGTGTGTGTGTGAGAGAGAGTGGGTGGTGTGTGTGTGTGTGTGTGTATGTGAGAGAGATAGATAGAGAGAGAGGTTCCATCCACCCCTGGCCCATCTAAAGTGCATCCAAAATATACTAGATCTATCTTCGGTATCACGGTAAGTTCATAAAACAATGTTGTTACAATGCTACCACATTTACAAGAAATAAAATGTACAGAAGTTTCTTACAGCGAATTAAGTTATGATTTCCAAGTAAGCGACTTCTATCAAAATCTGGGTCGATAGCTGAACAGTGACCAAGGCTAAGTATTTTCTCTATTCGGCTTTGTGAAGTACAACATTGTTTATGTCTCCCAAGAATTCACCGTTAGGTGGCAAGCACGGAGCCTGTGAACGCAAAGCGCCCTAGCTGTCCCATTTTACCTATCTTATATCTTATATATATTGAGTAGCACACGAAAGCTGCATATTTATGAGAATCCCCCTTCCTTCAGGTGTATTTTATTATCGCGCTGCAATATAAGCGATGTTACCTCGGGGAGTAAATATCCCCCTCCCATGCACAGGACAAAACGAAAATACTTATTCAGTATGACACATAGTTAACAACATAGAAATAAGAAATTGTATATGAAAAGGCAAGCAACAGTTGAGCAAACTGGTTTTCAATTAAAATCAAAGAAAAAAAAAGAACAATGGCTGTGATATTAATGAAGATAGGATGAGATTGGGGAAGGTCAGAGGGAATCTGATAAAGGAGGAATAGATTGTAAGTAATGTAAGGAAACGTCATGCTGTTGATGATAGTACCAGAATAAGTATTAATTATAGGGAATACAATCATGACATTTCAAAAGTAACCCCAATGGAGTAGATACGACATTATGACTGGCTTTAAGTTTTAACGCTCCAAGTAACATTTCCCTTGGAATTTAAGGACAAGCCGTAGTGGCTAAAGTTTAAGCTAAGGATTACTGATTAGGAGTTGTAAAAAAAACAACCAAAAAACAACTTATATTAAAACAATATTTCATTACAATCACTTGTTTATTTATGCATCGATAAACAAATAAAAACGCTAAAAGTGAATATGCGTGTGGGGGTAACTGTCTACTTCTACTAAAATACAGACAAAGACAAGAACCATAGATGCAGAATAAATTCGTAGAGAAACCGATGCCATATAAAGATGGCATGGCTAAATCTGTAGTGAATACTCACTTGCAAAAATAAGGATCATTACAGGCACATTAGGGAATCAAACATTATGAATAAAGAAGTGATTCATGACGTTTAATTAAACGCTAACCTAGCTATGAAGTTACCATGCCTTGTACTGTATAAATGAGCCAGACGTATCGTTGAATTGGTCATACGCTTACTTACGATTTCTGTTCAAGGCGGTCGTAAAACCGGGTGACAGTGGCATTCCATCTTCCCAATAAAAGTTACCCTCATCAGCCATGTCATTTAATCCCAGCCAAGTTATGGATTTTGTTACATTTTCAGCCAAGTAGCGAAATAAGTCCATCCTTGGTTGTGTCGGGGCCACGAAGAGAATGGTGCCCTTTGCTGGGAAATATGACAAATGAAATCAATGAGTCTTTATTTCAGAGAATGGAAGTTTCAGAGTGACACAGATTTGTCTTCGGGTATTTGCCATAGTTTTGTATGTACGTTTTGCCTTTTCAAGAAAATAAGGATTGAAGTTTGGTCCACTAAAGGGCTAAAACGCATGAAACATCACGGCACAAACGCATATCTCGAAAAGTGTTTAACCGATTGGAATGACACTGACACATAATGGAATTAAGAGTGAGAGAACCATTTTCAGGACAGAAACATCAAAATCGACGAAATATCGCATACAACAATATGGCAGATATCCTTCGATGTACGGTAGACTTAACCTTGTAAACCATGTGTGATGCCTTTCGTAGTGTGAGATGGAGTATAGCGTAAGCTAAGGATTATTACTGCCACAGACAGCGTATTATTTTTAAAATGACATCAGAAAATTCATGCCCCCACCACCCTTTTTTACATAAACAGAAAGCAATCACGAACGATATGACAGTTAATTTATCAACTTGGAAAATGGCACTTCTGTACAATGTTCTGCTTTTCAAGTCGCTGCAGACATTTCACGACACCTCACTGCCAGCATTGGTGAAACACAAGGGCTAACTACTCAAACGAAAACGGAGCTTGGAAAACTTTATGTACGAAAGGATAACACACTTATTTTTGTCTCCCACCATAACAGGTAAGTAGAAACCTTCATAACTAAGGCATTTAAATTTTTTAAAGCAAGACGTGAGCGATGTCTATGATCTTGATCAGCGCCACCTATGCCATAATCATTTGTAGAGAAGGATGAATCCGTTAATAAACTGTCAGAAATTATCAATGCAATACGATTTACTTAAAATATACGAATTACTGCAATCAAAACATCTCTACCTCCGCATACTGCTCGAGCGCTCAGGTAATCCAGTTTCTCCTCAGAGGTGAAAAGACATTCCACAATCCCTCCATAAGTAATAAGTCGAAATCCTTCCTTGCTATCGCAGTAATCCACGTAATAAAACATATCCCCTGCAGTTAGGGATGTTTGAGGTAATGTAGCGACAGACGCCAAGACAAACCCTAGTAGAGAACAAATGAAAATAATATTACTACCTTTATAAGTATTATAAGCTGTTCCATTTCTTACATGAGCCTTGGCGAATACAGCCTTTTATTTTTGCCACATTTTTACTCCAGTAGAGATTTCGAGATTTCTGGCTCTCCATGGCCTGACCGGGCTGTGCTGAATACAAATAGAGGCCACATGGAAAAAACAGCGATAGTCACGGAGATGTGAAACGTAGAAAATCGTTTTTAAAGTTTTCAAGTCCACAACTTCCCACTTACAACTCGAGGGGTGATTTGTAATATTATCTTGCCATTGGCCTTTGTTCAAACGATGTTTTGCAGACACGAGGCAGATAAACCACGCTTGTACATAAAGGAGATAAAGGCGAAAAAAATCACTTTCTGTAACTATGTTTGTTTTTCGCCAGTGATCTTCAATTACAAATTTATCTATCTATCTTTCTATCTATCTATCTATCTATCTATCTATCTATCTATCTATCTATCTATCTATCTATCTATCTATCTATCTATCTATCTATCTATCTATCTATCTATCTATCTATCTATCTATCTATCTATCTATCTATCTATCTATCTATCTATCTATCTATCTATCTATCTATCTATCTATCTATCTATCTATCTATCTATCTATCTATCTATCTATCTATCTATCTATCTATCTATCTATCTATCTGTCTGTCTGTCTGTCTGTCTGTCTGTCTGTCTGTCTGTCTGTCTGTCTGTCTGTCTGTCTGTCTGTCTGTCTGTCTGTCTGTCTGTCTGTCTGTCTGTCTGTCTGTTTATCTATCTGTTTGCCTAACTGTATGTCTGTCATTTTTCCATCCCCCGGGATCAAGCAGTCTTTCTGTCTGTGAGTGAAGGCAAACCCTATGGCTGGCAATATAATATAACAATACCAGGCTTTGTTTTCTGTCTAAATGTCAGCCTTTCTACTGGCATATCAGTCTCTATCTAAAATGTTCGTTTTTATTTGTGTATTCCTCAGCAAGTATTTCTGTTCTCCCGAGAGTCCGTCTGTACCTGGGGTGCATGTCCGTGTGACATTATTAAAAATGAAGCTGAAACAGGCGTCATACAACACCCGACATTTCGAAGCACAGGTCGCCACGGAGTCATCTTGCCAAGTTTCACCAAGGGGGTAAGATGAGTAAGCAGGGTCGTTTAGGTATGTAAAAATAACTGGTGGTTTTGCACCTATGGCGACTCCTACTGTAGATAAGATGCAAAACAAAACAGTTAATCAACGACTAATGTCATGAAAAAGGCCATGGCACTTTAGATTTACGGGGCGTGAGTGGAAATTAGTATTCAATAGTAAGTGCCAATGCATGCTTTCCAATTCTTGTTTATCGCAGATGGAAATGTGGGAGTTCTTATTTGCTTGTTACTCACTCGGTCTTCCATTCATTCATTCTCCCATCCCTTTATCCATCTATCTCAGTGTTTCTCGAGCTATGTTTTCATGTGTACGGAAATGGAAACGTCAAAAAAAACCTTCAAATAGTGAAATAGAAGGAATGTTTTCATGAGTACAGAAACGCCGTTTCCGTGTACATGGAAACTCTTTCTTTTTTGCTACTTGACTTATTTTTGCCGTTCTCGTATTCATAAAAACACGGTTTCAACCGACCGTTTTCGCCCCCAAGCTCCACTTCAAATTTTCCAAACAAAGACACCCCCCCCCCCCCCATGATCGGACAAGGTTAGTATACAAAAAGAATTTTAAAAATATTTATATATTCAGTTTGTGTATACATTCAGAAGAAGTTTTAATTAAAACTTTCTTTCAAGTTTTATTCACTTTTCTCTTCATTCAGTGGAAGTTAAAAATACACTGCGAAATTAAGATTTCTATGAAAAATTCCTACGCCCCATTCTGAAGTCCCACACCCCACCAAAATATTGCAACGCCCCACCTTGAAAAACACCGATCTATCTGTAAATCTACTCATCCATTCCTCTTACCTAATGAAACTGACAACAACTTCCAGCAAAGAAGAAGGTTCACTCTTCCCCAGAGCATTTTGGCCCCTAAAGACGAAGAAACTAAAATTTTACCACTCCGTCGTCATGGGGGAACGAAGGTGTTCTTGGAAACCGCAACAGATGACAAGTTTATCTAGCAATATCAAAATAAGTATGGTCAAATTAGAGGAAAACAATGCAAAATTCAACACTACTCATGGCTCCCATGGCGACCGTCACCATTTTGACATTTGGTTCTCAAAATTGGGTCACTAACATAAATTGACCTGTATGAATTTCGTCAGAATAGTTTGAAATAGCACACATATTTTTAACACAGTATCTGGGTATAGTTTTACATAATTACATGCACCACAAAGAAATCACAAATGTTCCCCAAATTTGCCCCCCCCCCCCCATCGAAACCTTTTACAAGGCATAAAAAAAAAATCCTTGTGATTAAATTATGAGTGTTCTAGATCGCTTTCATGCAAAATATCACGGTAATAGTATAGCTAAAGAATAAATAAAATAAAATAAAATAGAATGAAATAAAATAAAACTAAACAGAAGGAGAGCACAAAATCCTAATGAAAAACAATAGCTTGAAAAGGCAAAAAAAAAAGGGGGGGGGGAAGGGGGAAAGGGGGGGGGGAAGGGGGGGGGGCGGGGGCAAAAAGTCATAAAAAGTTGATCCTTCTCTTCTTTGACTGCTTTTTTTTGGGGGGGGGGGGAGGGGGGTGGCATAAAAAAAAGAATGCAATAAGGGATGGTTTATTGTGCAGCTGTGTTCAGAAATGGCAGAACTTTGAGAAAAAAAAAAGAAAAGAAATAATAACGATTATTCAACTCGATTTCAGGACTTCATCCCATCTTCAGTTTAAGAGAAGGAATTTGAGCCAGCTACCTGCTACGGTTGGTTTATTCATCGTCGGCTGATGTCATAATTTGACAACATTTTTTTGTTAAATCAATCCAGTAGAGTATCATTTTAGTTACACAGACGACAAATTGCGAGCATTCATTTCTAGCATCTCTGAACATGTTCATAAAATTTTAAGTGTTCTGGGAATGTGAATATGGTAATGGATTGTTTTCAACAGGCAGCGACAAAAACAAAGAAAATATCCTAAAACCACTGAATTGTAAGAATTTCATAACCAAATCAGAGCCAGTCGGGATTAGCTCACAATACGAAGGCTATTTGATTTTTTATGATCAAAGCAACATCAAATGTCACGTCATGTTAAAAATTTGAAGGAGAGTACGTGCTTCTACCCCTTTTCAACATTTTGCAATCAAATCAAAAGTTTGAAAAAAACAAAAAACAACAATAAGGAATTAACTATGCGATTATTTGTGTCCAGATGAGAGTTCAACGAAGATTCACATCCTGAATTAGTGAAAAGGTAACACGCCATTAAATTCCGTCTTTACCAACTTTTGAACTCAGCAGCACGAAAAGTTCCTGTGTAACTAGTTTTGTTTAGCCCTCTGGCACACACATCCAGCCAACTAGATCCAAACCAAACTTGACAAAATTCTGTATAGGACTACTCCTGGGGTTGAAGTCTGAGAAAAACAAAACAAGACATTTTAACTGCATGTGAGTCTTGTATGGTTGGGGCTTGGCATCAATTCTGTTTGCAAAATGGTTTGTTTTCTTTCGTGATTTCAGCATCATGACGTTGCCCACACGAGATGAACATAGTATGAAATAACAAAGGATCCGCTGGCGAACGTGTAAATACACAAAAACAAAACAGAACAAACGAATTTTAGCATTATACTTCAAACCTTTAGTGTTGGACATGTTTCTTTACATTACGCGTTGCCAATATTCAATTGCATGTAAACATGAAAAGGCTCTAAATTTGTTTTGGTAGTTCTGTTTGCTAACCGAGACTCGAATTCTCAATTTACATGGCCTGTAGTTGTCAATTGCTCCCTGCCTAACAACCATTTTTGTTGACAGCATACAACCCCTCTCCTTTTCTTTACAGGGGAAATGGGGGGGGGGGATTGATTTGAGGTCTTTATTTTAGGAGGTTCGCTGCCCTTGGCATTTACACCTCACTTTACTTGTTTTTTATTATTTCTTGTTCTGGCAGGGGGGGGGGGGAAGATGATATGGATAAATTTTAATCTATTAATTTCAATTTTGCCCGGGCAGCGGCCTTTCGGCCTGCTCTTTACGATTTCCAACTGCCAAGGTATCTTTAACGTGCGCAACGTGCACACGGGCCCTCCGAATTTTTTCGTCCTTATCCGAGAAGACTAGGTACTCGATCCTACCCCCCAATAGGACCAGGGACTTGAAAATATGAGAAAAATCCACTTTCCAACATGCCTGCACTGCCCGGATTTAGAACCCGGGACCCTTGGCATGAGAGGCGAGCACCTTGCCTCTAGACCACCTTGTCCCCATGGGGGGGGGGGGACTGTCTCATTCATTCATTATTTATATGGGTTCATGCAAAGCGTGCTGAAGCATTGTATTAAAAGGCCACTGCACCCCCAGGCAGAGCTCTGGATAATATTTACAAATTAGATCTACTGATTAGAATTATTGCCTGATCCAGAACACGGAGTGCTAGTACGGAGAGCTGTAGTCGCACAGTGAAAACAAATATTTAAATACGGTTGAACCCTCAATGCAAGTTTCAGTCAAGCAGCCGTTTACATCTTTTTGTCTCGCGTTTTTGCTTGCAAATGGCCAGGCAATGAATAAGTTAACCGAGATTTCATCTGGTTTCTGCATTCGTCACTGCTCGCAGATTTTAACAAAGAAGCACAATGTTTGTGTTCTGATAATATTTGGTTAAGAAAAAAGGAACAATGACCTATCTCCAGGAGCGGCACTTGTCCTATGTGGTGCGTTTGGGAATGTGTCCCAGTGGCTTGACAATCTTCAATACATGCCTTTAGCTGCAATTCTTTATCAATATAATTATACTTAAAGTGATTTGTTCACAATACTACTTTCTCATTCATTGAGACTTGAAACATCTTAGTTCATTTCATAACCTGTCTCTTTCAACCAATTACTAAGACAAATTGGTGCTACATCATTTCTGGTTGACAGCTGAAATTTAAAGCCTCATAGAAGTGTAAAAT
This sequence comes from Onchidella celtica, assembly GCA_963931925.1. Lineage (NCBI taxonomy): Eukaryota > Metazoa > Mollusca > Gastropoda > Systellommatophora > Onchidiidae > Onchidella > Onchidella celtica. The sequence continues at coordinate 16,718,984 of OZ007568.1, read as the reverse complement.
AGCTGGCAATCTGTATGGCTTGCCCATGCAGTCCCTCTTTTTTGGGCATGCCACGCCTGTTTTCCCAACCGTGTGTTGGTTTTCAGTCTGTGTTTGAATCTCAAAAATATTCTCGGCCTGTTGTTAATTGTCACAAATCCCAGACTGGGAGATGTAATAAGTTATGACAGGACAACAATCACGAACAAACAAGTTAACACTTAACAGAACAATCCATCAGACTCACACATTTATTAAACATAATTATACATATAATAGCGCAATTACATATATTATATTATTGAAATGACTGCCGTACAACGGCCTTATTCTCACACACACGCTCCCTCGGATCCACAATCCGGTAGTTACTCCTAAAGGCACTTCGGCCCCAGCCTCTCCCCTCAGGGTCTTAATAGTACATTAATGATTCACTGGCACCGCAGTCTCTCAATATCACCTTCCTATTGTCATACACCTTAGCACTCCCCTAGCACCTCAGCAGGGCAATAACACATTATTATTTCCATAGCCATCAACATGGCAACAACATAGTATCAGCTCACTAGCCTATCAACATGGCAACAACATAGTATCAGTTCACTAGCCTATCAACATGGCAACAACATAGTATCAGTTCACTAGCCTATCAACATGGCAACAACATAGTATCAGTTCACTAGCCTATCAACATGGCAACAACATAGTATCTCATTCACTCTCATATCTACGTCCCTGTCCGTGGCCTGACTGCCACGACTTTATGTGCCTCTACTGTCCTGCCCCGACAGTCTCACTTCTGGCCTATGCACGGCCTCCGGCCCTATGCTGGCCTATCCCCTGTGCTCATCGAGGTGGCTCTGCGGCCCGTCCCCGACACCTACAAGAATAACATTACATTGGTATAATACCCTACCATTTCTATTCACTCCACCTCTCCTTACAATCCATGAAGCGTACACACACTAGTTCACCTTTCACTCACCACACATCTTACGGTAACACACCTCCATCGGAGTACACACTACTCACTCGCGCTACAAATCCATGAACTCACTTTCATCTATCGCTCATGGCGCACATTGCTATATCCAATATCAAGGACTTCCACATTCCTCACATATACTTATTCACATCATGGTAATAGACGAATATAATATAATACATCAATCATAATAATCAATCAACATTCTACATACCAGTCATAACTGGAAAGACTCTCACTAGTCTTCTCGACTGCTTCCTTTTATCTCTGCCCGATGGGCTATTATTCACAGATCCGCTCCCTAGGACCTTCTAACTTGCAGTGATAGTTATACAGCGCTTTCGCCTCCTTCAGACCCCCCCCCCACTACTCACAACAGCACGCTTAACTTGCTGTCTACTGTGAGTCCTTACTCTACACCCGCTCTGTAGCAATCCCCTTAATTGCACTCACTCCACTCGTGACATCATCCCCCACCCCAAAAAAATTAATGCAATTAATTTCAAATCGCATCAAGATGACTGTCAACGAGTGAGCGTGAGCAATACGTACACTAGAAAAATGACCTAGCAGTTCCCCTAGTATATAGAATACCGAAATCAGGGGAAAATATGGGGATCAATATGGCCTGCAATAGGCATATATGTGTCACCTCATGAATAGCTAACTAAACACAATATCTACTACAGAATCAAAAACCATTCAACCTATCAACCATTCTTCATATCATATTTATAATGTCAATATTTTAAAGTCGACTTATTCACACAGATCCTGTCAATGTTCCTGTCCTCCGATGTATAAGCTCCTGAAATCTTCCCCTAGGCTCGACTAAGGTAGTCGGCGATATGATTGCTGGTTCCTGGAATTGGTTGAATAACGAAGGTATACGGCTGCAAAGCCAATGCCCATCTAGACAAGCGTGGGCTGGACGAACGATTCTTCGACAAAAATGTCAGTGGCTTGTGGTCTGTCTGGATACAAAATTCTCGTCCCATGAGATAACGTCCTAGTTTCTGGACGGACCACACAATGGCAAGACACTCACGCTCTATCACAGAATACTTTCTTTCTCTCTGCAATAACTTCCTACTGACATAACATACAGGATGGAGACATTCGTTCTTCTCCTGTAGAAGACAAGCGCCGACACCAGAGTCCGACGCATCCGTTCTGAGGATAAAATTAGATCGAAAATCGGGTAATATCAGAATGGGTGACGATGATAGTGCTGTCACCAAATTATCAAATGCTGTCTGACATTCAGACGTCCACTGGACCTTATCGGGTTGTCCCTTCTTAGTAAGGTCAGTAAGAGAAGATGACAAGGAGGAAAAATTTGGAATGAACTTTCTGTAATAATTTAAAATTCCCACTAAGCTTCTGACTTGTTTCTTTGTTTTAGGGATTTGCAACCCTACTAACTTGTCAATTTTTGTTTCTTCAGGTCTCTGAACACCTCTACCCACAATATGTCCTAAGAATATTATCTCTGGACATGCCAAATCCATCTTTGCGGGTTTAGCAGTTAACCCAAAATGACGTAATCGTTGAAAAATTACTGTTAGTGTCTGAATATGATCAGACCATGTCGACGTATGGCATGCTATATCGTCAAAGAATGACACGACATTAGGTATGTCCTTCAACACTAATCTCATTAATCATGCAAACGTCGCTGGCGCGTTTACCAACCCAAATGGCATGACCTTAAATTGGAATAATCCAATGGGCGTTTGGAACGCCGTGTATTGTTTAGACTCCTCAGTAAGCGGGATTTCCCAATACCCTTTCGTCAAATCTATCTTGGAAAACCACGTGGACCCGGCCAATGAAGCTATTAATTCCTCCTGAAACGGGATAGGCTCCCTATCGCCTACCGTAATAGTGTTCAATCTTCGAAAATCAATACAGAACCGCACCGATCCATCAAGTTTTTTCACGAGGACGATGGGTGATGAATACGGCGATGTTGATGGTTCTATCACATCTAACTTCAACATTGACTCAACTTCCTTTATGACCCTATCCCTCGAAGAAAAAGGCAACGGACACGGTCTAAGAAATACTGGCTTATCGGAAGTCAACTTTATTTGGTGCTGGATCACCGTAGTGCGACCCGGCAAATCCGTAACAACATCCGGAAATGACGCTAACAGGGTCTCAAGTTCCCTACTCCTTGAACTCGTAAGGTCAGGGTTAATTTTTACGTCCCTGTAACCTTGTGTCGGAGTTAACTCCGGCAATTGAATTTGTAACTCCTCCTGCGCCTCGGTGTCGCTTACGTCACAGTCCAACTGGTCTACGACCCCCGTACAAGCAGTAGAGAAGACAGTCTCCTCTGGTCTTGTCTGTGCACACAGATACTGTGGTCTCTCATAAAATCTCTGTAGCATATTAACATGGAAAACCTTACTCGCTCCATCAATGTGGATAGCGTAATCTACCTTTGAAACAACTCGCTCAATAACATAAGGACCTTTCCATGTCATCAATAACTTATTATGGTCCGTAGGTAACAACACCAGAACCTTGTCTCCTGGCTTAAAAATTCTCAGTTTGGAACCTCTATCTTTATAGTCTTTTGCTCTTTTCGAAGCGATACCAGAAGCTTCTTCTGCTATAGTGCGCGCTGAAGATAGTCTTTCTCTTAAATCAACAAGGTACTGAAACCTTTTTAAACGGTTCCGAAACCGTGGGGATCTCTTGACGAGGAGCCTGGGGTGAACGACCCTTATGCGTCGTCTTTTGGCACGCTCTGCACGTCTTACAATATAGCCGTACATCTCTGTATACTGACGGCCAATAAAAATCTTTCAGAACCCTTTGCTTGGTTCCCGCACTTCCCACATGATCCGCTAATGGAACATCATGGGCCAGACGCAATACTGTAGCAATTAACGACCGTGGCACGACGACCTGCTTTTGAACGGAAGCCACTGTGACGTACATACGGAACAGAATGCCCCCCTGGACAAAAAAGGAGGACGACCCGTTCTTATATCTCCTCGTTTTCTCGGTTCGCGCTTCCCCAAAACATGGGTTTAATGATGGGTCCTCCCTTTGTAATCTCGCCAAGCGCTCTGGCGTGATATCTAGGTTGACCGCTGGCGTCGCCAAAGGTCTAATCTTATCTTTATCCGGTACTCGTCGACGTGTTTCGACCGCGGCGCAAAAGTCAATACCTTTTGATTGCGACCATGCTTGCACGTTCTCATCGGAAGGGGAACCTACCCGGGATACATTCCCAATGATGAGCTGGGCACCTGGAAAACAACCAACGACTGCTTCGACTTCCCCGCTAAGGAAAGGTGTATCTATCATTATTTTTGCCATGGGTAATTTCTCAATGGCCCCCGAAAATTGGATGCACGGGACAGTCTCACCTGTAAGCTGTGAATCCCGAATGCAGTCCCTATGCACTCCCACAACGGTAGATCCTGTATCTCGTAAAACCGAGACCGGTTCGTCCCCAACAAACCCCGGATAAACCCTAAGACCACCTCCTGTATGACATGAATTTATGACGGGGATCTTTCTCCCACAAGGTAAAACACCGGAAGATAATAACTTCTCACAACTGGGACACTTAGAATACTGTCCGCCTCCGTTGTCCGATGTAACACACGCAGCCGCATGATGAAATTTATTTGGGGAGCATGGACTGGAGCTACTGTCCACGTTCGCCGCTATCCTACCTGCCGGGCAGTTCACGCTGATGTGATCTGCTCTTCCGCAGTTCCAACACTTCGCGGCCCTACACTCGCGCGAAAAGTGACCCACGCGTCCGCAAGTCCAACACTCCGCTCCCTGTGCTGCTCTAGGCCTGGGTCCCCGTGACCCATCGCGACCGGAACTAGAGTCCCTATGCCGTCGGTCATCGGCAAAGGTCACAACTCGCCCCCGGCCATTACCGCGACCTAGCCCTCCTGCTCGGTCATACTTACCGGATCCATATGCCGGTGATTGGTGATAGCCCCTACGCTGCCCCTGGGCTTGCCCGCTATAGGCACCACGCTGACGCGACCTGTCCCCAAGTCCTGCCGGCGACCCCTCGACAACGGCGACGTACCCCGCATCTTGGACGTACGCCCTGGCGACTGGTTTGGACGGATGCGCCGTACGGTATGCCTCCGCCAACTTAGACGCCTCCTGCACCGTCGCGGGTTCGTTCTCTTTCAGGAAAGCCACCAGATCTTTGTGGCACGACGCGTACAGCTGGTCACGGATCATTAAGTCTTTCAGTTTAGCGAAATCCGCGCCCACATGCGCCAAGTCTACCCAGTTCGCGAAATACTCCGTTAGTCTCGCGACGAAGGCAGCAAAGTCCTCCCTGGTGTCTGCACGTGCTCGCCTAAACTGCTCCCGGAAATATTCCTCGGTACGCGCAAATCGGCGAAGCAGCAAAGCCTTCAGCTTATCGTAATCTTGCACGTCTTCGCGCTGTAGCTCTTTAAAGTATGTTAACGCTCGCCCCTGCAATAGCGACGCCAGGTACGTGGCCCATAATTCCTTATTTTCCCCCCATTGCAATTGTGCGTTCAGCTCGAACCTGTAAAGGAAGGCGTCTATGTCGTCCTTCCGGTCGTCGAACGTAGGGAGCTTAATCCTAACGCCACCTTTATTGTGTACCTGCCGCTCAACTGTTTCTGTTGGCGCATTCTTTTTGAGTTCTAATTCCGCGATTCTTACTCGCGCGTCTGTCTCCCGCTCTTGAGCTTCTATCTCCTTTAACTTTATCTCCTGCTCCCGTTCTTGAGCTTCTATCTCCTTTAACTTAAACTCCCTCTCCTGTTGCAACTCCTTTAACTTAAACTCTCTTTCCTGTTCCTGGGTCTTAGCCTCTCTTTCCTGTTGCTTAAAATCCCTTTCCTCTTCTCTCTGTCGCTCTTGAGCCTCTTTTTCTTGTTGACGCTCTCTATCCTTAGCACGCTCATCGCGCAAATCCGCCTGCTGTTCTTTAATCCAGCCGCGTAGCTCTTCTCCCTCCAGGCCAAGTTCCTTACCCAACTTCATTAGTTGTTGGAGTTCCGCCATTTCACCGATTTATGGTTATGGTATCTATTATAAGACGACCAACCTGTCGGTATGATCACTAGCGATACGACCAGAGACCTGAGATCACACCAGGTATAACAAAACCCAAATACAATTCAGAAACACCCCTAACTAAACATTCTACAGCCTACTCTCTCTAACTAATTGTATGTTTATAAAATGTCTAGCACTATTAAATAACAAAACGAAAGGAAAAGATAAGAATGAGAAAATTCAGTAGAAGGACCACAAGTACATCAAGGACAACGAACCAGACTAAGACAAAGGCCTAAAAAAGAAAATATAATGGAAAAAAAAATGCAACCTAAATACGCCGATTACACTACAAGGTACGAACAAGAACAGAGTCTGAAAAAAAAGAACGTATTTACAGACAGGTAAGAGAGGGACAAGAGAAACGTCTTCCTAAAACAACGAGGAAGATATCGACGCTACAACTAAACAATATTACAGGTCCCTACAGAACTGGTCACTGTGATGAACGAAGTTCCAAAGTTTACCACACCTTTTTAAAAGGATAAACTAAGTTCAACACAGCAAACCCGCGCCACCGCCCGTATAACCTATAACGACAACAACAGCAAAAACAGGGAAAAAGACAGATTAAAGGAACAGCCCACAATCCAGGGCACAAAAATTTTGACTTTCACTTAACTTTTGAAATTTTGAGTAAAACTCCTCCCTTTAATCGGAGCTCTGGCTGCTCGTCTCCTCAGGCTGCACGCACACACTCTGGAAAGTTTAAGTACAAATTAATACCTATTCATAGCAATACATGCATCAATATACATTCATTATTATACATAAATCATATCATGAAATGTCCATTCATCCAACGAACAAGACAGCACAATTACCTACTAACTAACTACAACTAAATATTACGAAAATGGACGAGTCACAATGGACGAGCCCCCAATGTCACAAATCCCAGACTGGGTAAGTTATGACAGGACAACAATCACGAACAAACAAGTTAACACTTAACAGAACAATCCATCAGACTCACACATTTATTAAACATAATTATACATATAATAGCGCAATTACATATATTATATTATTGAAATGACTGCCGTACAACGGCCTTATTCTCACACACACGCTCCCTCGGATCCACAATCCGGTAGTTACTCCTAAAGGCACTTCGGCCTCAGCCTCTCCCCTCAGGGTCTTAATAGTACATTAATGATTCACTGGCACCGCAGTCTCTCAATATCACCTTCCTATTGTCATACACCTTAGCACTCCCCTAGCACCTCAGCAGGGCAATAACACATTATTATTTCCATAGCCATCAACATGGCAACAACATAGTATCAGCTCACTAGCCTATCAACATGGCAACAACATAGTATCAGTTCACTAGCCTATCAACATGGCAACAACATAGTATCAGTTCACTAGCCTATCAACATGGCAACAACATAGTATCAGTTCACTAGCCTATCAACATGGCAACAACATAGTATCTCATTCACTCTCATATCTACGTCCCTGTCCGTGGCCTGACTGCCACGACTTTATGTGCCTCTACTGTCCTGCCCCGACAGTCTCACTTCTGGCCTATGCACGGCCTCCGGCCCTATGCTGGCCTATCCCCTGTGCTCATCGAGGTGGCTCTGCGGCCCGTCCCCGACACCTACAAGAATAACATTACATTGGTATAATACCCTACCATTTCTATTCACTCCACCTCTCCTTACAATCCATGAAGCGTACACACACTAGTTCACCTTTCACTCACCACACATCTTACGGTAACACACCTCCATCGGAGTACACACTACTCACTCGCGCTACAAATCCATGAACTCACTTTCATCTATCGTTCATGGCGCACATTGCTATATCCAATATCAAGGACTTCCACATTCCTCACATATACTTATTCACATCATGGTAATAGACGAATATAATATAATACATCAATCATAATAATCAATCAACATTCTACATACCAGTCATAACTGGAAAGACTCTCACTAGTCTTCTCGACTGCTTCCTTTTATCTCTGCCCGATGGGCTATTATTCACAGATCCGCTCCCTAGGACCTTCTAACTTGCAGTGATAGTTATACAGCGCTTTCGCCTCCTTCAGACCCCCCCCACTACTCACAACAGCACGCTTAACTTGCTGTCTACTGTGAGTCCTTACTCTACACCCGCTCTGTAGCAATCCCCTTAATTGCACTCACTCCACTCGTGACATTAATTGTCTGTAGGCCTAGTGTCTTCATCGTTCCATTGTTCCTAGTCAGGCGGCAGACCTGTAGCTATTTTAAAAGATGTCTAAATGGCTTAAATATTTGTCTGTGCACAGAGGTCGTTTAAGTGTCTGATCTCTTGCCTGTGTAGTTTTCTTTTATAGGAAAGATCAGCTGCATTTGTTTTTTTTTTTAGGGGCGGGGGCTGGGGGGTTGGGGGGGGGGTGCAATTTTTGTATACTGTCACATTGAGAAATGAAGCTGCTGTTATCGAGGACTCATTTCAAACACCAGATTTCCAATCCAGAGTCATATTATAAAGTAAATAAGGCCTCTAATGTAATCATGAAAGGCTTTTTAACCGCTAGCGTTGACTTTTAAAAAGTATCATGTTACACATAGAAAGATGCAAGGTGTAAGTGGGCATACTTATTTTAAAAGGTCTTGAAGTTCGCTATATTTTTAATACTTTTGTTGATTTTGGCCACAGCTGAGTTGAACTGAAGAAAATATGCAGGCTAAGAAAAAAAAAAAGATCACAATTTCATCGAGTGGAATCAAAAAGTAGGATCGGAAAGGCCGTTGGTTGCCCCATTTTGCCGTGTCGGGCGGTAGGCGGAAATGGATCTGTTATTACCCTCTCTGACCTTCTACAGGGTCGGCTATTACATAAAGCTGAACGAACTGTATCCAAGTTTACGAATCGAAACTCTTTATACAAAATGTATTCCTATATTGGTGATTTGCCAAGAGTCTTTGAAGCTAAGGTTCTGTTCGTCTTTGCCCTCATCTGTTCCTCCTTTTCCTCGCCAAAACACATACGGTATTTGACACAGAAACATTTTACATTAGGGTTATTCTGGTCAGATGGCTATAATTTCACCAACAGGAAACAGACAGCACGATTGGGGTTGATATTAACTACTATAAGTAAGTTGTTGATGCAATGTTGCCAAAAGGTACCACCTACATACATTAGCCTAACCCTAAATAGATACGAGTAGGCCTATAAAAACAAAGTGTCGATATCAGTAGACCTGGCGCTGATTCCCATCATGTCCAACTTCAAGAAATTTGTTTGGTAGGGAAAAAACAAAACAAAATACATCGACATTGCTAGATTGGCCACCCGATCTTAAAAATCACATCGCATTTAACATTATACATCGTTTCATAGGAGTGCAGACAGTTGAGCCCTATTTCCAGCCACCGTGTGTCCATTGTGACACCATTATGATATAATACCTAAGAACGTAGAGGTAATAATGTTGTTTAATGCAGTCGTTGTACTACTAATAACTTCTGTCGTCAGCCAGTACCAATGTGTCTGTTACGAAAAGGCAGAGACAGAAAGACAGACAGACAGACGAATAGACACAGAAAGGCAGACAGACGGACAGACAGAGGCACGGACGGGCGGATAGATAGATATATAGATAGATAGATAGATAGATAGATAGATAGATAGATAGATAGATAGATAGATAGATAGATAGATAGATAGATATATATATAGGTAGATAGATAGATAGACATAGATAGATAGATAGATAGATAGATAGATAGATAGACAGACAGACAGACAGACAGACAGACAGACAGATAGATAGATAGATAGATAGATAGATAGATAGATAGATAGATAGATAGATAGATAGATAGGACTTAGGAGGCGGACAGATTGATTGAAAGGGAGAGGGGCAGAGCAAAAGAGGTTCAGAGAGGGGGGGGGGGGGGACAATGGCAACGTAGCAATTACTTTGAAACAAAACAACAACAACAACACATTTTGATGCACTTTCCGGTTTTATTCATGATTGTGATTACTGTCAAATGAAAACACCGAACACTTAAAATTCAGTCAAGTGAAATGAAACTAATAACAGTCCATGCCCTCCCCCCCCCCCCCTAACTCTCCCCCCCTCCCCCCACCCTCCCGAAATTTTTGTGTTCTGTTCCCGTAGTCCGGTTAAAGTGTGTCGGCTAATTACAAAACTATCCGACACAGGAATGATGGACAAGGGATTCTCCCGCCACTCTGGCAAGGAAACGCTATCCTTTTTTTTATCTTGATTATGTTTCGATGTTCAGCCAATTTTCATCCCCTTTCAAAATGTTTGCTCTGCAGCTGTCAATTTTGGCAAATTTGACGTTGTTGTACATGTTACTTTGTGTGTGTGGTTGTGAGTTCTATTTTATTGTGAACGTGTTTGCTAATACAAATTTAATAGGCTGGTTTGGTATTAGCAAAGCAATACCCCCCTCCCCCCACCTCAATGCCGAGCTGAGTGAATTTTCTGCAGTAGACCTGTAGAATTGGGCTGCGATACAGGGGGGTATCCTAGAATTCCCTCGGGGATAAACCATAATCCTTATAAAACCATAAAAATCTCAAACCAACACACACACACACACACACACACACACACAGATCATGTCAGAAACTGTCGGCTCTTCAAGAAACAGGAAAATGTTTCAGATAATAGTGATAATATCACAATTGGTATGAAGTTTGAAGAACAAGCCATTTTACCATATCCACTGGCTAGCGTGAGAAAATACTTTTTGGCAAAAAGGAAGTACTAGATCTATGTCTCCAAGACGATCACAGTTAAAAGCAGTTGGTGTGGAAAGTGGAATATGACTGTGTAGAGCCATAGAGCCAATATAAAAAGCAACATATTTCATTTTATATTTAATATTTCATTCTTTGGATTTTTTTGTTGTCTTCGCTGCTCATTGTTACGAAATGATATATCGGGGAGCTCTATCTTTCCACACTACTGCGATAGAACTCCCCGACAACACACTAGAACTTGTTACAATAGAATGCTGAAGCTGATGCATGGGTATTATGGCATTTAATGTAACTTACAGACTCTTAATATCATGAGATTATAAGGTGCCGAAGAGCATTACATTTTCTTCATACTAAAATAAAATCGATGTATTGAGTCTTAGTGTTTTCTTGCAAAATGGATTGCTTACAGTACAATATTACAATGATGAGGTCGAAATTGTCAGAGAGGCCACATATCTTGGCATTACTATTGATTCATTTCTTAACTGGCATGCGCATGTAACATAGGGCCTATGTATACAAGAAAGGCAACCAGGGCATGTATTTCCTCAGAAAGCTCCGCTTTTTAAAAATTAGCAAAAGCATTCTGAAAATATTTTACACCATGGCTATTCAGAGCGTTTTAATGTATGGAGTTGTCTGTTGGGGAGGTAACATCTTACAAAAAGATAAAAATTAGGTCAATATTTTAATTTTAAAAAAAGCCTAAAAAATGTGTAACTGTGATCTGCTATATTATTATTTTGATGAGCTGTACACTGGTGCTTGTATTAAAAAAACGAATAAAATAATAAATGACCCCCAACATCCCCTGAACAAAGAATACATAAGATCTGTAAGAAGTTTAAGGCTGTTGTCAAAGAAAACTAAAACTGAGCGCTACTTTAAATCGTTTATTCCATCATCAACAAGGATGTTGCAATAATGTCGTCAGCTTGATCGTAATTTGTGTACAGCTGAATTGTGTCTTGCGTGCCAGGTCAATGTGTTTTAGTAACGGAAGCATATTGTGCGCACTGTTAATTTTGTTTATTTATTAGTGTGTGTGTATATATACATATGTATGTGTGTGTGTGTGTGCGCGCGCTCGCGCTATATATCATAATTTCTGTAACTGTATTGTTATGTATTCAATGATCAAATCAAATTTCCTTGTACAAGGACGAATAAAATTTATCTTATCTTATCTTATCTTATCTTATCTTACACTGTTAGCATAACTTATTCATCCCATATGAGATCCTTAATTACACGAAAAAGAGGGGGGAAAAGGTGGGGTGGGGGGGGGGGGCGTTAGAAAAGGCAGAGAGATGATGGTGAGTGGAAGCATTAGAAGGGTAAAAAAACAGAGATACCCGGTACGGGATTGAAAACCTGTTCAAGGGTGGAAGTACAGGGGATAATATTCATTTTTGGGGGTGTTTCATGATGTGTCAGCTCAGATGGAATTTTGTGCCTTTGGGATATAGTGTGTGCCATCCCTTGGTGTGCCAAAAGAAGTAGATAACGCGGTCTTAATTAAAAAGTGCAATGGCATTTTCTTTTTGGGTGAGTACATGTGCACATGAAAAACTTCAAAACGTGGTAAACATTAAGAGCAAACTTGACCGTATTCTTGAAATTTATGAAAGCACCAGTCGATCCCCCTATTAGGTACCCGCCGACTTTTTAGAATGTGGAGATCTAAAGAATATTGTGAAAACTACGGGACTGTTTAAATTCACTTGTTTTTTGTTGTTTTTTTTGTGTGTTTTTCTTTCATTGCGAAGGAGAAATGAAAAAAAAAATGAGTAAGTAATAAGTGAGGACAACAAGTAGACAAAAGGAGGACAGAATAAAAACATTCCTTTTTTTTCATACTGTAATTACTTCAGTTCCCATAGAATGTTGAAAAGATTTAAGCCCTTCCATCTGTAATAACTTTACAATAAGAATGACTGCGGAACATGGATGTTCGTGACTGACACATGGCCTAAATATTTTTTTTCTGAAGAACCTTGAATGTTGGTAATTGTTAAAGCTGGCCAAGGGCCTTGATTTATATTTCATATCTATTCACGTTTACTCAATGTTTAGGGTAGTGAAGTTTTCCCAGAGACAGTCACAGAAATTAAGTATGATAAGAAACTTTCTATCACGCTGCAACATGCAGTTCATTTACTTTCATAATCCACAATCCTTAACAATAGGAGACATCTCATTGGTGCCACAGATCAGTGAAAGTCTTATTCTCTACACTAAAACTGTAAAAGCATTTCCTAGATTGCACATAAATTAGCTGATATGCATTGTGGAAATTCATTGCAGGACGAAATTTGGATTTCAGATATAAAGAAAATAGCCTCACTAAGTAAATTAATTTTATGATTAAGTTGTAACATTAACTGTTATCGCCAGGACACTAACTCTTGCAACACTGTATATATCTGTAGTTTTAGTTTAAATGAATGTTGAACTTTACAAATCTCTCGCAACAAGATTCAACTATTAACACACGACGTTGTCATTATATAAGTACACACACTGCTGGCTAGTTATCTCAGATACAAGTGTGACTGCATATTAAATTTATTAATTTTCTCAGAATGTGAAGAAAATTAGTCCACTGAAACATGCTGTTTTGAAATTATTCCATTCATGCTAGTTACTTACGGTACACTCATGTTCTGTCTGTAGACCTAAATTGCTTTTGTCTTTTTTCAGAGACAATAACACCTTTTTGAAAACAGAGTTCTGGTAAACTGATACTGCAGCTTTAACAACACCTCAAGCTTTACCATAAATGGCGTTAGGTTAATTCGCCATTTAAGGCCAGGACTCCAAAAAGTTGGTAAATAAAAACTAAAGCTCCTGTATATCTCATAAAATATGTCAGGTTCTTCGGTGAACTGGTGGATTCCAAAGGTACTTGACACGTACATTTTTTTTTATTAAGTTCTTTTCAGTGAGATATAACACCATTTTATGTGCGCATTAATTCTATTGACAAAAATATACGTGAAAGATTTAGATTGCACAGTGAGTTATTACTTCCCGCTATCTCCACTAAAAGATAGTAATCATTATAGTAGTATTAAATGGAAAGCAAACTCAGTTTACCGAGTACTTGATTGAATAGTCAGAAAAATTTTATCTACCATGTCACAAATCTTTTAACACGTACAATGGTAAACAGGACAAAAGGAGAACAGAATAAAAACACAGATCTGATGTGTCCAGCGTTTTTGTTTCAAACTTGATTTATTTCAAAACGACGCCTAAAATTTCCCTCACATAAAGCAACTGAAAAAAAAAAAAAAAGACACTAATAACTCATTTCCTGAAATTACTTTTTACGACGTGTTGGTATGATATTTAAATATTATTATTATCTAAATAGTAAGCAAATGTAGTATCGCAAATATTGAAAGTAATTTAAAACAGAGCACTGAGTAGCAATGTTACCTAGATAGTTTCACACAATGTCCTCTAACGTTTTTTTTTTTAAGATGGAAGATGTACCGGATTCATCTAAACATTTCCTATAGGCCTTGAACTTAACATACTTCAAGTAGGCCCGAACACATTAAATATGCTGAACAAGTTTAACTGCGACACTTATTCATAAACACATTATTTGATTTCAAAACAAGTCGAAATCGTTTCTACCAACCTACTTGTGTTACAGAATGACTTACGGATAACAAACCACGGGCCTGTCGGTGACTTCAAAGCAATTTAGTTTGTTAATCAGACAGTACCGAAGTCTGCTTTACATTTTCCTGGTTTACAATAAGGCAAGTGTTCGTCTTCTATTTACTGGCAGTTTTGAAAGTTTTCTAAGAAAGCTTTTCTAAAAAATGCCTCCAGTGTAAGGCATTCCCAAAGAAAGTATCAAACTACAACCGACTCAGTTTCAAACAATTAAATTCCTGACTGTTGGACACGTCAGTCAGTACACGCAATTATTAGTTTTCATTTTCTGTCTGAGCCTGATGCATAACGCATGAGCAGAAAGACTGATTACACTCTAGAAAATCTCGAAAGTTTGTTTGTTGAAAGGTTTCCAGGTATGAAAACTACTATTTCATAACGTATCACAAACAAAATAAGGTAATACAAGGTTTATGTTTTGAATTTTGGTATTAGAACACAACCGAACGACTTGGTTCATCAACTTAAACTATTTTTTTCCCAAAGAATGAGTTATAGAAATCATTAAAAAAAACAACAACCAATGCAACACTATGCATCCATTGTGACTGAACGATAGATCTGGCTTTCCAAACAAACTTACAGTAACAGGTAAAAATAAGTGATCTTCTCAAAAGAGGCCAGAGTGATGTTTTCTCCCACTGATTCATGGCTGATGGGCCAAAATTTGTTTTTGAACAAGCTTTTCTTTTTAAGTTTCCAAATGAGCCAGATTAAAAAAGGATTTTTTTTTCATAACAAAAGTTACCGCTGTTTCCGATCTAAAATCAGTCTCAGGTGCTGAATAGTTTATACAAAACTGTAACTCAAAATTAGAAAAAAATTTTTTTTTCTAATAATGTCAGACCATCATCACAGCATGAGCAATAGTATTAATAATGAAACCTGAGAATTGATTCTGCTAGTCGTCTTGACTGAACTAGTCATCTACTTTGGTTTCATGGTTTAACAGCTTGGTATTGTTATCATAATAATGCTCTGTCATTCAGCTACATGTAATATTTTGTATTTATTATGTTGCATGTAACAAACTAAGACTATAGTAACCAAAGATCTATGATTTTTTTTGTTTTTTTGAATAACAAATGATTGATAAGTATTGTTCCTTCACACCTAATGCTTAAATAGCTTTACACAAACAATTAGGAATAGAAAATAAACAACAACTGTTTAAGATATTCCTAGCTAGAATTCGTTATGTGGTATAGAAAAATTGTTATTATGAAACTCTGGTTGCAAAGAAAAATATTGTAAAGCAACACAAAAAGTATGCTTATAATGTTTAAAACACAGACTAAAAAGGATTCTAATGCTGCCATTTAAAGCTATTTCTAGTTAGTTTAGCATGCACATGTTAATAAAGAAAAAAAAAAAAGAGAGTCAAAGTAAAGCCTTCATAAAGACATGAAGGTTAGGAATGTGATGCAGCTCAATAAAACTTCATAAGACTCATCATGAATCGCTTCAGATGGGTTTTTTTTCTTAGCGTCAGGAACATAAGAAAAGTCGGAAACTGAAGTTGTTTCATTAAATATAACAGAAGCTTCATTCTAACACTGATAACTACAGTACCGACATGTCATTTCGGGGAGAGAAGAGATAAAACTTGTAGCTGTGCAGCTGAAGGGACATGTCATGTAAGATAGCTTTCTTTATTCTGCTTTTCTGAAGACTATTTTTCATTTGAAATAATGATAATATTAAGAAATGTTGAAAAATCAGAATACATGAAGTCTCATCAGATGACCGAATGCAACTGTGGTAGTATGGCAAAGAAAACGAAGATGGTGCAAAAACAAACATATTGTGGAATTGTAAGCAAAATACTAGACCTAGTTTGGAGAGCAAGGTGACAAGGGTGGCGATTCAAAATTGAAAAGAAGAAGCAAAAGGGAAGAATATAAGAAGAGCAGAAAGAGTAAAAGATGAAGTATAAGCACACCAAGATGAATGACAATCTCAAACTAGTAACACATTGGTTAACTACTGTGTGACTAAGAATATCAGTGGTGATAAAATCTTGTGTAATCAGCAATAAAGTCTTCATTTCTCCAGTAAGCCAGACAGTGGGTTGAAATATATACAAAATGATATCTGACTATCATGATATCTGACTGTATGAATATTAAAAATTGTTTTCTAGAAGCTAAATCTGGAGAAAATAGTGATGACTAAAACTAAATGAGACACAACTGCATGTATGTTTCTTATTGATAATCAAACAAAATGTATTAGATTATGTTGAAATTACAGTATCACATTGATGACCTTATGAATTATTTTAAAAAGTACACAGAAAGGTCCTCATTTATTCTGCATTTATGTTTCAACAGTGAATACCACTAACACACCCCTTTTTGGTTTATTTTGTTCTTTGCTATAAACAGTACTATAATAAATTTACGCAAGATGTGTCAGTATATTTAACTTGAATTGTTCTATTCAAGAGCTCTGCGCACCTAATAGTTATTCAACAAATATGTTATTGATTTTTTGTTTTGTAATTTTTTTTTCTTCTGAGTTGACATTATGGATCAGTTGTTATATCGAAACATAAAAATACTTATTCAATGTTGATGGCAACCTATTAAGACATTATAACTCAAAGAATGGGATCTGAATAAAAAATTGTCTTTTAATTTCACTATGATTTTACGGCCGAGAATTTAAAAACCCAAAAAAAAACCTGAAATTAAACATCAGCTTTCAAACATTTACACTCAAGAAGTGCCCCGCCATCACTGTACTTTCTGCTTGTAGAAACTTATTGTTAATTATAACTTCAGTGGCTGTAGGAAAACTCTGGCCATGTTTTTAGTCGCGGTAGCAATGTAAGAAAAGCACATTATTAATTGTGAGTGTGCATGAGAAAACCCACAATGTCGGCAAAGCATGAATCAAGTTTCACTTTATATTATGATGAAAATCAACTGATCAAATGATGAAGCCAGTGTGATTTATCACGTTTTTGAAGTACCCATCAAAAGGAACACCCGAGTAGGATTGTTCCATACCAGTATTTCAAATTTCGGTATCGTAGGTCAAAATTAAATCCAAGGATTAGTATGTTGACCTCCCCCCCCCCCCCCCCCCAATTGCAACAACTGAAATTTGAAAAAAAAACAAACAAAAAAACTTTCGAGCATACTAAAAGCAAAACATGGTCTAATAATTCACATCTTTTTAAATCAGTGTGTACTGAATGATGGACAAGGGGTTCTCAGACCATTCTGGCAACAAAACAATTCTTTCTGAGCTTGATTATTTTCTTTCACTTACAGATGTCCCGCCAGTTTTCATTCCATTTCAAAATGTTTGTTCTGCAGCTGTCAGTTTTGGCAAATTTGTGTTGTTATACGTTTTATTTTGTGTATGTGTGTCTGCCTGTGTGTGTGTTCTATTTTATTATGATTGTGTTTTCTTATACAGATCTTAAGAGGCTGGTTTGGTATAAGCAAAGTGATACTCTTCACCACCGACCCCATTCCTCTCAGGACTGAGCTGAGTTAATTTTCTGCAGTAGGCTTGAACTATTGGGCTGCAATGCAAGGGGGTATTGTAGAATATCCGTTAGGATAAACACTACATTTCCAGATTATCAGGGGCTTTTCTATGACATCCTAGATTATCCAGGGGGATACAGTATTCTGAAATATCCGGGGGAAAGCAACGCGGTTGGGGGGGGGGGGGGCGGATAATCTGGGATGCCACACTGGCAGCCAGATCCGTAATTTTCTACCCAGATTCAGGGAGGAGTTGGCAGATGAATCGATTGGTTCTGTCACAGCGTTGGTCATTTATTCTGAAGAAATTGCCCTGTTTTCCCACTTCACAGCAGTCTTCCCCCGTAACAGAAAAATAAGTAGCGTCGTCAAAAGGGCCTGCAATGATAAAATAAATGACATTTTACGGTTGTTCGGCTGCGTAATTCTACCATGTACGGAAATTAAGTTACTGTTACAATGTGACACAATGTTATTAAAATGAAGGTGTATGTTTTATCCTCATGTTTTTTGGAGCCCACTTTCATCTAACAATGAGTTATTACTTACGATTTCCATACAAGTTGGTCCTAAACTCGTCTGACAGTAGGGTTCCATTTTCCCAATAAAATTCATTCTCAGTATCTAGATCATTTAGCCCCAGCCATGTTTCGTCTTTTGTTACATTTTCAGCCAGGTGACGAAATAAGTCCAACCTCGGTTGTGTCGGGGCTATGAAGAGAATGGCACCCTTTGCTGGAAGATAGACATAAAAATAAAAAAAAACAATGGTTTTTATTTCTCGGAATGAATGTTGGGGAAAACTTGCACACCACACCTGCAAAAAAAACAACAACACCCATACAGAATGTTTAGAGCATGTGTTATGCCTTTGGGAGAATGAGAATGGCGGGGCTGTTTAGCGTATAGAGTAAACAGAGGTGAGTGAAGGATTATTACTGCCTTAGATAGGCTCACACTTCATGTTGTTGTTATGTTGTTTTTTTTTACATGGAGAGGGGGAAACGTCATAAAAGATAATGTAAGTAATTTATGAACAAAAAAAAAGGCACCGTTTCATCTTATGATAGCTTTCAATGCATTGAAAATGCTTTACACCAAAAATAGAAACCTACCACCTACGGGCCGCATCTGGCCCGCCAAGCAAATTTGGATAGCCTCCGAGTTAACTGAAAATTACTTTCCACACCAGTCACTGAGCTAGACAAAAATTAGTATAAAACACATACCAGTAACCCCTTTCCCCCCAAAATTAAACTAGAAATTGTTCTTTAATAATCAGCATCCAAATGAGTATCATGTCATCTTAGAAGAGTTTTAAAAGTTTACCGTGAGATCAGAATCTCCGGCCTTCTACATCGTACCATTTTGAAAATCTTGCCCTTATTATATGAAATGTTGCCCATGCTTGATTTACATAATGAGGAAGAAAATCACGAAAACATGGTTCATTTATCAAGATGTGAAACCGCATCTCTGCATCAAGGCCGGAAAGTGCTGTCATTTGATTCATTGAAGACGTTTCACAAAGCATCACTGTAAGCACTGATGAGACCCAAAACGCTTGCTATTCAACGAAAACGGAGCTTGTGTACGGAAGGTTAGCACTTAGTTTTGTCTGTGTACATAACAGGTAAGTGGAAAGCTTCATGAACTACGTATTCATTTTATTTCAAGCCAGACGTGAAAGATAATCTATGAACATGATCATCTTCGTGAATGTCACAACCAATGGCAGAGAAGGAATAACGTTAGAGCTGCAAGAAATGATCAAAGTGTCTGTCTTGCATGCAGGCATATTTCATTATATATCGGGTGATAAAAAAAAAAGAACTACCCCAACATAACAATGACACCAAATATCTGGCAACCATTTTAATGAATCCGTGAGACATTTTGGTAGAGATTTGTCCATTATAATAAAAAAAAATTTCATTAAAATCTAATCATTACTTTTAAAGTTATTTTAGATTAAATGCGTATCTGTCAAAAATGAATAAAACAAGCCAGCTGATCAAGAACGATGGAGATTTTAACGCAAATTCAGCTATCCAGCGCACAACAGGTGAATATTTTTTTCTCCAATTTTTGTTATCAAATCCAGTACGATATATGGAATTTTTTAAAAAGCACTGGCAAAAATATATCATTGTGGTGCATTTTTTTCCCTTTTGCACACTGCTACAACCTGAAAATTTATGAACTTTTACTTTTCTTAAGCGTCAAGTAAATTAACCCAATCGCCTATGTATCGACCTGCTGTATTTATTCAAGCTTCAAGGAATCTTTTAAGGATGTTGTTCGGTGGACGCAGTCCAAAAAACTTCTGATTGCTTTTACTTTCAACTGAAATTATAACAAATGTGGGAAGAATTCGGTTTTGTTTTCCTGTATTTCTTTTCTTTTGTCAGCATTTTACTCTGCATCCGTATAATGGCAGAAAACATTAGATTATGATACAGTTATTTCTGAATTTTTTCCAGATTGCTTCCTTCTGATTCCCGTACATTGAACAGCTTTTTTTAAGATATGTCAATTTTTACCAAACATATTTACCTGCGCATACTGCTCGAGCGCTAAAAAAATCCAATTCATCCTTTGAGATGAATAGACATTCCACAATTCCTCCATAGGCAACAAGTCGAAATCCTGCTGTGAGATTGCAATAATCCACGTAATAAAACATATCCCCTACAACAGGGGATCTATCGACAGGTCGTAGAGTAGATCCTAGTGAGAGAACAAATGAAAATAATATGAGCACTTCTTTAAGAATTATAAGCTGTTCTGTAATGGAGATTTCCATATTTCTGGCTCTCCTTGGCTAGGATGTAAAGAATGCAAACGTCTATCTATCTATCTATCTATCTATCTATCTATCTATCTATCTATCTATCTATCTATCTATCTATCTATCTATCTATCTATCTATCTATCTATCTATCTATCTATCTATCTATCTATCTATCTATCTATCTATCTATCTATCTATCTATCTATCTATCTATCTATCTATCTATCTATCTATCTATCTATCTATCTATCTACCTATCTATCTAATCTAATCTATCTATCTATCTATCTATCTAAATATCTCTCTATCTAAATATCTACCTATCTATGTGTCCGTCTCTCTGTCTGTCTGCCTATCTGACTCCGTATGTCCGGCAGTATATCAATAAAACATCGGACATTGTTTCTGTCTAAATATCCATATCTCTGTCAGTATATCAATCTCTGAATATCAAAAATGTCACGTTTATTTATATATCCGTTAGCAAGTATTTGTGTTCTCCTGTCAGTCCGTCTGTACCTGGGGTGCATGTCCCTGTGACATTATTAAAGGTGAAGCTATAGCAGAGCTTATTTAACACCTGACATTTCGAAGCACAAGAGGCCAGGCAGTCATCTCGCCAAGCTTCACCCAGAGGGGAAGATGAGAAAGCGGGGTCATTGATGTATATGAAGATTGATGAGGAATTTGCGCCTATGATAAGTCCTACGGAGGAGACGTAAAGCAAAACAGAACTAATCAACATATTATTATGCTCTCGTGGAAGAGGTCATGGCACTTAAGATTTATCAAATGTGAATGGAAATTAGCATTGGACCAACTGGGAGTTATACCAATATTATATTCATTCACGTTCTCATGAAATTCCACTTTAATATGGACCAAAATTGAACAACACAAATTCTAATGATGGAAATGTAGGGAGTTCTCATTGTTTTTTGGTGTTTTTTTTTGTTATTGTTCAATTTTTTTTTTGTTTGTTATTCACTTATTCTTTCATTCATTCTTTCTTCCATTTCTTCATCTATCCATCTGTTGATCTACTCATCCATTCCTCTTACCAAATGTAAATGACAACAGCTTCCAACAAAGGAAAAGATTCACTGTTTCCCACAGCATTCTGATCCTAAAAGGTAAGAAACAAAACTTTTAAAACTACCTGTCTTTTTAATTTATGAAAAGGAAAAAATGCATCCTGTTTGCACTGGTCCATTCAAGAGAGGCATATGCCAAAATTTCAATGAAACAAATGGCGAAATTAGCACAGTGAAGTATCAGCATCTGACGAAAGCATTTGCAGTGTTAATATAGAATACTACTCATCCCGCGGCAAAATGTGTGTCTTTGGGGTTTTCAATTGTTCGTTGATAATGGCAATAAAAATTTGAGATTGTTAAAACTGATTGCTGAAGCACAGAGCAATCAAGATTATGATGAAGTGGGTACGCTTATCAGCTCGACTGCAGGCACACCGAGCATATCTACGAGTATTGTGAGGAACCAGTTGAATGAAATAATATCTGCTGGTATAGCCATTCTCCCTATCACCGTTGCACAAGTATATACAATTATAATAAATAATTTCAAGTGTACACGGAAACTAAAAATGATGACTGCCACAACAAAGATCAACTATCCCCATCCTTTTCAAGGGTAACAAAGAAACCAAAGTAAATATCATAAAATCGCTGAACATATCAAGTTCATTAATATTATTGATGCTGCGGCAAATGGATTTGCTCACACACTGATAAAAAAACCAAATAACTACTGAAGTGGTATTATTTCTAATAACGAAAACAAAGCCATATAAATTTCTTGATAAATTAGACAAATTCGGACGGAACTGCTTCTTCTCCTTTAACTTTTTATGATAAACTCAAATAATTTTAACAGTAGTTATAAGATAACCAGTTGAATAAAACATGAGATTATTTGTGTCCTGGAGACAGTCCAGTGAAGATTTACATCCTGAAATGTTGACGCGAATTAATGACAGATAACATGCAGCTGTGTTCAGTTTTACTTATCAGCTAAAGAAGCGTGTAACAAGTTCATTGGGCACATTGGCACACTTGCACATCTGATCTACTGCATCCCAACCAAATCTGACAGAGATTATGTAGGCCTACTCTTGTAGAAACATTACAGGACTGCCTGGGGCATCCACACGAGACCTGGCATCAATTGTTTACAAAACTTTTTTTTCCCTTTGTGCCTCCAACGTTAAAACGGGATCCATACAAAATGAATAATATGGTATTAAACTTTACAGGATTTGCCAGTGAACACATAGAAACACAAAACAGAAGAGAACAAACCATTAGCTTTATACTTCAAAGCTTTTAGTGCTGAGCAGGCTTCTTTTCATTGCGGGTTGCCAGTATTCCACAGCAATAGTAGTGTAACAAAAATAAAAGCTGATATTTGTGTTTGCTAAAGGAGATTCAAATGGCATTGCTGAATGTTTTCGTGCTACTAATAGTATACACCCCCCCTCCCCCCCAAATCGCCTTTCCTTTAAAGGGAGTAGGAGCATAGGACAATCCATTATTTATTTAAACTGATCCACTGTTATACACATAGAAACATTGTGCTAACAGGTCACTGCATTCCCAGCTTTTGCCCTGAATAACATTGCAAAGTACTTCTTTCAGTCATCGCTTGATCCGGATAGAATATAAGTACAGACAATATGATATGAAAAAAAATACTGTTAAAGCATTGTCAGTTTCATGGACACATTTGTTTTCCCGTTTGAAATTCGTTTTTTGTTTGCCTGGTCCTGGTCAGCGAATAAATACAGTGAAATAGATTTTACTAAACAACAGTTTTCTGCATTCTTCATTGACCTCAGACCTTGACGACACACATAGTCATTTTCGTGATCCAATAATATTTGGATAGGAAAAACATTGAAAGAATAACGTGTCCTAAGGAACAGTACTTGCCCTGTTTGTGACAGGAGCTTGACAAACTTCAATGTGTGCATATTTTCTGCAATTCTTTATCAGCACAATTATACAAGGAGTGGTTTGTGTATAGTACTAGTTTCTTCTGTAGGCCTACTCAGAATTGTCACATCTCAGTTCATATTATTCCGGTTTCCGCGCGTCCATTATGATAGTATGCAGCAGGGACAATAATGTTATATCATGCAATATTCGTCATCTACTAATACCTTTTCATAATAGGCAATACTAATCTGATCATTGACATGTTCCTGACAATTTTGTATGCAGAATAGACACATTTTTCGAGGCTATTAATGGCGTGGCACTACGCTCTGGATACAGAGTGCAACATTGTTTAAAAAAAACAACAACCTATTACGTTACGGTCCATATTACGACATTTCACTCTTACCCTCAAGGTGTCTAAAGACACGAAGAAAGTGTAGTAACTAGGTTTCTATTTTTAGTAATATCATCCTCACATTCCGTCTCTCGATAACAATTTCGTTTAGCTATCTGAACTGTAAGGAACGTACATTCCCCATTCTTTCCCAACTTAACATGATTGGCTGGAGATTTGCAGCATTTCATGCCAATCAAACTAAAACTACATTTTGATATGCACACTCCTAGGCCGATAAGAACATAGCATTTTGAACGTTATGCTAGCGTCGTTAACCTGCTAAGTTTAAAATCTGAAGTGTGAAGCCAGTGATGAAGATTATGGTCTTGGATGGCAATGGACATTATAATTAGGACCCCACCATTAATGGTATGGGCACCCTTCATAAAGCTAAGCCGTACAATATCATTCCACTTTTCGTATAATTGTTCAGCCTATATGACATCTTTAATAATTATTAAACGAAAGACAGGAAAATCAACTACCAGAGAGAAGATCGTGAGTGGAAGCAGCAGAGGGGGTAAAACTAGAGGCATGGGAACTGAGAAACTGTACGAGGGAGGAATGGAGAAGGGAAAGAATTCACTTTTATAGTATGTACCATGGTGTGTCAAGAAGGAGTTGTGTTCCTTTGCTGGAATAGTGTGTGTCATGCCTTGGCGTGCGAAAGAAGACAGTAGATAATGCAGTCTTAATTAAAATAGTGTATTGGCTTTTTTCTTTATGTGAGCACATGTACACATGAAATACTTCAAGATGTGGTAAACATTAAGGGTAAATTTGACCGCATTCTTGAAATGTACGTAAGCGCCAGTCGATCCTCCCATTAGCTGCACGCTGATCATCAAACCATTCCAATTAAAAGAACATAATGGAAATTAGGGGATTGTTTAAATTCACTTGATTTTTTTTTTTTTTTTTTGTCACCCTGCCGGGGAGAGAAAAAAAACCTGAGCAAATTCTACCGCTAGACAACAAGTAGACAAAAGGAGAACAGAAGAAAAACACATTCTGGCAACGTACCATATTTCTTTTTTCAAACTTATTTGTTTCAGTTCCCACAGAATGTTGAAAAGGTTTTTTAGTTCTTCTATTCCAAATAACTTCACAATAAGAATGTCTTCGGAACATGGATTATCGTGACTGGTACATATTTCTGAAGAACCTTCAAAGTTGATAACTGTCACAGACTGACCCAGAGTCTTTGATTTATAGTTCATATTTATTCATGAGTACTCAATATTTAAAATAATGGAGTTTCCTCAGAAACAATCCATGAAATCAAGTATGATAAGAAACTCTCGATCGCGATGCAACACGAAATTAATTTAGTTTCATGTCCATAATCCTGAACAAATAGAAACGCCGCATTAGTGCCATAGATCAGCGAAAGTCGTATTCTCTAAACTGAAGTTTTTTTTTAGACTGCACTTAAATTAGCTCATATTCATTGTGGAAATTCATTGCAAGATATAGAATTCTCAGATATAAAGAAAATGGCCTCACTGAACAATAATTATTAGTTTTATGAGTAAGTTATAGCCTAACGATAAGAGATATGGCCAAGATAGTGAAATCTTACAACACTATATATCAACAATTTGTGGTCTTTAAATGAATGTTGAATTTTACAGACTGTCCGCAACAAGATTTAACTATTAAGACATGACGTTGTCATAATATTATTACACATACACATTCTGGATCGGTTAGTTATCTCAGATACATGACGATTGCCTATTATGTTTATTAATTTTCTCAAAATGTCAAGAAAACTAGTCCAGTGAAACATGCTGTTTTGAAATTATTCCATTTATGCTAGTTACTTACATGTATTCTTCAAGCAGTCTGTTGCGTTCGACTCTTTTCGGACAGAATAATACTTATTTGAAAACAGGGTTGTGGCAAAAGAATACTGCAGCTTTAACTATAGCTCTAGCATGACCATAACGTAGCTGGTTAAGGCCATGCCTCCTGTAAGTTAGTGAAAATTAACTAAACATTCTACACAAATTATGTCATGTATCTCTGTAAACTGATGGATTTCAAATTTATTTAAGATAAAATACTTTGATTGGGCATCAAATCTACTTACAAAAATATAAATAAAAGATGTAGACTGTACTCTGCCTTATTATTTCCCACTATCTCCACCACAGGACTCTAGTATAGTAGTATTTCGTGGAAAGCAAATTAAGTTAATCAAGCACTTGATTGAACAGTCAGACATGTTGTCTTCCTTGACACAAGTCTCTTAACATGATTGTACAAATTAAATGTAAATGAGATGCGTGGGTGAAATATGTTTCATGAGTTTAATATCCGGTTTCTGGTTGTTGCGGAGAAATAATAACAGAAAATGAATAAGACAGGACAACAAGATAAAAAGGATATCAGAATAAAAACACAGATCTGTGATATTTAAAAAAAAATAAATAATTTATTCCAAAGCCGCGTCTAAAAAGTAAAATTGCCTTCAGATAAAGCAGTTACAAAAGAAAAGAAAAAAGCCACGAGTCATTTCTAAAATTACTAGTTTATGACGAGCAGGTGTGATATTTAAATAAAAGTAGGCAAACGCAACATCAAAAAAATAATCCAAACTTAAAACAGAGCACTGCCTAGCATTGTCACCTAGATAGTTTCATAAAACGTCTTCTAACATTCTTTATTAAGATTGAGGTTGCACTACGTTCTTGCAAACTATTCCCGTTTGTCTTGAACTTCACGTGCAGCAAGTAAGACTGATAACATTAAATATACCGAAAAAGTCCAACATCCACTCGTATTCGTAAACAAATTATTTGATTTCAAATCTAAATTAAATAATTTCTACCAACTTTCATACATTACAGAATGGCTCATGGTTAAGTAATCACAGGCCTTTCTGTGACTTCAAAGCAATTTAGTTTGTCAGTCTGATAGTTAGTCTGACATTTGCTCTATAATTAATACCTTCCACGTTTACAATATGGCAAGTGCTCGTCTCCTGTTTGCTAGGAGTTTTGAAACTTTTTTTAGGAAAGCTTTTCTAAAAATGTCTCCAATGTAAAGTATTTTGCGAGCAAAGAACCAAACTAAGGAAAGTTCATTTTCACACAATTGGAGTTTTGACAGTCAGATATGCCAATCAATATACAGTTCATAGCTTTCAATTTCTGTCTGAACCTTGGACAAAACGCACGAGGAGAAATATTGATTAAAATATTTTAAGAAGTGACGTATTACTCAGGAAAATCTAGATAGTTCATCTGCTAAAGGGTGTAATCAGTTCGCGCTCTCTCTATATATGTAACAATATAAAACATATTTTTGAAGAACTTCATCTTAATATAAAAGAAAGTTTGTTTAATTTCTGAACCTTGAATTTTTGTCACCAGGAGTTAACTGAATAACAGGAACTACTATTTTATTTTTCAAAGAATCAGGTTTGGAATTCGTTGGATGCAAAGAATCATTTGGATTTCAAAATGCAACGCTACACTCTCATTATTACTGACCGACGCTGGCCTTACCTAACAGATATAGCGTTCAGAAGGTCAAACTTTCAATGACGCTTTGAACCAAGTAACCCTCTCAAAAGAGGCCAAAGTGGTGCTTTCTCTCGCTGATTCATGGCTGAAGGGCCAACATTTGTTTTGGATTGGCTGGCATGCAATCAGAATGTTCTTTTTTCTTTTTTGTTTTTGTTTTTAAAGTTTCCAAATGAGCCAGATAAAAAGAAATGAAATTTCATTCATAGTACGAGTTGCCGGTTTGTCCGATCTGAAATCAGTCTCATGTGCTGAAAAATTTATACAAAACTGTAACTAGAAATTTAAAAAAAAATCATTTTGTAACAAATTCAGGCTATCATCACAGACCAAAATAGCAATGAAACCTACAACTGATTCTTGGAGTAGTCTTGATTGAACTTGTCATCTACTTTGTTTAATGATTTAAAAGCTTGATATTGTTGCCATGTGTTCTGTTACTCAACTCGATGTCGCCTTTTTAATATCTTGGCATGCATGTAACAAAATGAAGGCTACAGCAACTAAGGATCTACATGATTTCTTTTTGAATTACAAATAGTTGATAGGTAATGTCCCTCAACAACTAATGCTTAAGTCACTTTGCACAAACAATTAGAAATTGAAAACAATCATTTAGGATAGGGAAATTCTGGTATAGAAAAACTGTTATATTGAAACTCTGGTTACACAGGAAATTAATATTATAAAACAACACCAAAGGTGTGGTTATATAGAAAAATGAGAACGGTAATATACAGCATCATAATTATTTATCTTGTTTATATCTATGGATCATGATGGTCAAAAGAGTGCCTTAAGTACCATTTATAACAACACCTCAAAACGCACGGAAAGCCTTTCATCAAAATCATACATGAAATTTTCACATTGAAGAATATGAAAATACCCAATCAAAGATGTTTATATCAACACAGGTTGAATTTCCTATTCAGGACAGAGATGGGTCTTTCATTCCATCGAAGTTAAAGTAAAGTATGGAACTAATAAAAGTAGATTTCCGACTTAATGTTTTTATTTTATCTTATTTCCAGAAAAACTTTGGTGAATAAACTTTAATGTAAATACTTTGTAAAAATAAGTTAGCAAGTATCTGGGACATGCATCATTATTGTTGAGAAAACAGTGAATGGTTACATAAAAATTTAAACAATGCACTTTGTCCATAGCTCATACCGCTACTCTCGTGATCAGAATTGGGCATGTTTTTTGTTTTAGCCTATTGCCTTATAAGCCCAGGTTTACCGTGTTTCAGTTCACAAAACAGATAACAACAGTATTACAACAACAACGAAACTAAAGTCTTTCTGGACCAGACAAATCTGGAAACTGTTACTAAAATGGGCTGAAACAGTTCGTACAATTTGATGACTATACAAAATAAAAGAGCGCCAGGCTATTGTTGATACGCCAAAGATAGAAATGAAAATAAAGAACTGATTCTGCTGGTGGCCTTGAAGAATTGGTCAAGATAATTTGTGACGCCATAAAAGGATTGTTATTACTGCAATGAATTTTGTCATTTTACTCAATTTGATTTTTATTTACATCATGTGTGTAACAAAATAAAGAACTATGATACTAAAAACATATTAGAAAATTTTCTTTGAAGTACATTCCTCAAGGCAAATGACTTTAAATGCTTCATAAGGTACAGGCCATAGCAACTGATGCTTTATTAACTTTGCAAAAACGATTAGAAATTAGAATATAAAGACAATCCTGTAAGATAAAGCTGCAGTTATATAAAAAATATTATGATGAAACTCTGGGTTATATAGGAACATGCTAAAGTTAAGAAAGAACATCATAATTACATATCTTGTTTCATGTAGAAGCATTATGGTATTGGTAGTTCAATAAGTGGTAAATCTACCATAAAAATGCTGAAAAGCCCACTGAAAATTTTTATCAAAATGCTACTTGAAATTTCCAGATTGAGGAATATGAATAATAATTAAGTGAAAGATATTCAAAGAAAAACCAAAGGAATTCCCTTTTCCGCAACAAAGTTAAGATATTTATCTTGCTTTGGTAATTACATTAAAAAAAACAACAACAGCAGCGGCTATTGCTTTACTAATGACAGCATTGAGAAAAAGAACTGATTCCGCCGGTGGTCTTGGTGTAGTTTTACTGACCATCTACTTTGTGTCGTGATAAAAGGCTTGGTTATGTTGTCTTGGGTACTGACGCCCATGTCACTTTTCACCTAAATCTTATATGTCACACCTTTAAGACATATAGTAGAATCTACAGACACGCGGAAAATATTCTAAAAAATAAAAGTATTAAGATACGTGACATAATGATTAATATTTAAAAAGGATCCATAGTAAGTAATGCAGAAATAACCTTCGCTTCTTAAATAAAACATACACTTAAAAGCTGTCGGTTGTATACTAAACGTATTATAATGAAGCTCTGGGATATGTAGGAAAATTATAATAAAGCAAACAAACAAACATGAAAAAACAACAGCATTATACATCATGACCACGAAATACTCGGTATTTCTACCTTTCATAACAGTACTGGAAAACCCACTAAAATTCTTTTAACAAAATCGTACATGAAATGTTGGGACTGTAGAACATGAAGATACTCCATGGTAGCCATTCAAAGCAAAACCGGTTGAATTCTCTAGTCAGCATAGATGTGAGGCTTACTGTCCAGCAATGTTAAAATAGGATGCTAACAGAGACAGATTTGCTACAAAAACGTTTGGCTCTATAATAATTTATTCTTTCCAGTGCAGCTTTGATGAAAAAGATTTAACGTTGTAGAAATGAGATATCGAGTTTCCACGACATGCATCATCATTGTGAAGCAAACATACAAGGTTCCATTAAGAACAATGCAGTATGTCCATTTCTCACACATCCACCCTCATAATCTGTTTTATGCGGGACGCTTTGGTCGGTTGCCTTGTCGCTTTACCGTGCTCTAATTGTAAAGAATTATGTTCTTACAACAACAAAAATAATCTCCTCGGAGAAGACAAACTGAAAAGTATGTGTCTATCAGTTTCATAGGCCGAATGATTTATAGACATCAGTATATCTAATAAAAAAAGGAATCAGCATCAAAAACATTAACAATATTAGTCCATCATCACAACACTAACGTTAGTAACGAAACCAAAAATTTATACGGCTTGTAAATTTCATAGAACGGTCAATCTACCTTGCGACATCATAAATGGCCTGGTGCTATTGCCATATTAAGTCAGTGTCATTTTATGTAGTTCATGCATCAAAGACCGTTGATAATGAAGACATTCAAAAACATCTTTAAAAAATTCACAATGGAATGGAAGCATATGGAATATACAATGGAATATACAAGCATCAAGGCACTAGGCGACAAAATGACTGATAGTCATGAATGTTCAGTAGTATGCAATACCTAACTAACGGTGCTTTAAAATGAAAGATTCAAAAGAAGAAAATATCAACTGTGATGTTTCCACTTTCTCTCACTAACTTTCTTCTGACACCAGCCGTGATGGGCACGGCACAAACACACTAAATAATCGACTATCTCTCTTCTATAAGTTATAACAAACGATATCTGTATTGCTTACATATATACAATAATTATTAATTCATTCAATAATAATAGGAACATAGGTCATACAATTTCATGTGAATTTCGATGGAATGAAGTTGATGCAAATCAGTACGTGCTAATTAAATGGCTTCGTAATATTCAATCTCTAGCACATTTTATAAAACACATGGGAACATTCAGCATAAGGAAACCTCTCCCTTAGGGGTGTATGGCGCTATCTGGGCACTGGTTCTTCCTCTCTACCCTGGCTTGACTGCGCAGTTAGATCAACAGGTATCGGCAGGTACCAATAGGTCGGGAAGCCAAGAAGCCACGATGTCGTTA
This sequence comes from Onchidella celtica, assembly GCA_963931925.1. Classification (NCBI taxonomy): domain Eukaryota; kingdom Metazoa; phylum Mollusca; class Gastropoda; order Systellommatophora; family Onchidiidae; genus Onchidella; species Onchidella celtica. The sequence goes on along the minus strand of OZ007568.1, from coordinate 16,687,397 downwards.
ATCAAAGTACAAGAAGTTGAGAAGCCAAGAAGGTGTTGTTCTTCCTCCTCTGTAGAAAAACAATCGCAAAGTCCTAATCTACTGCTGGAAGGCATGACTTCCATACTTACTCCATGACGGATATTCATCATTAACACTTTTAACCGCTGACACTGTTATAAGTCAGGCTGCAGCTCCCATACTCCATAGGCTCCCATATAGGCAATAGAATAAACGATCAATACAGTTTTAATGATATCTACACGTTCCCCACGAAGAATAACGCTCTCTCTAACGGACCCCATCCTATAAGGTTTCGTAACATATATATAACGGCGTTTCCGTGACTCTCTCAGAGGCAGTAGTTATACCAAAGTAAACCCACTAGATTTAGGTTCTACAATCATGAACATTAAGTAAAATACACATACATCGTACAATTAACTTACCACTCAGCAACAGCCCAAATGCCGACAAGATACCAAAGATACCACGCTCTGACAAAGGATGTTTGCGGGTTCCCTGACCTTCCCCACTCACAAGACTAGTACAAAGTTACAGTTGCAGTTGTGGTCTCCTCTTCGGCACGAAGCTGGTGAGTGCTCTCAGCGGTCTGAAGTTGGAAGGAGCGTTCGGGGATTTATACCCAGTCAGGTAGCGTCCCAAGACGCCCACCGAGTGTGCATTAGTTATCCTAATAGCCACCCCCGTCGGCTCCACGTCAAATACTATTGAAACAGCTCTACCCCCCAAGCAATTCCCAGGTGATCTGATCGACAAGTACGGCGGTCAAGTAAACACTACCCTTTTCGGGTGTCAAAGCGCTTCAGTTGCATCCCATACTTTCCCCCTCTGGCCTACAATGACTCTGTCTCCCCGCCGTTAACTATCTTCCCACGCTAGTTATAGGCACAATATTATTATAACTACTAGTTATACCTTGCCACTCTATCACCCTGTTACAATCGCCCCCACTTAAGTCGATTTTCCCTGGCAAAATCGGCTAATAAAATTATTAATCTACTGGTAATCTAGATAGAGTGTCGGCCCATAGAGCGTCTCGCCCCCTGATGTTGCTGACTCGAAAGTTATATGGTTGCAGCGCCAGGTTCCATCTAGTTACCCTCGCGTTCTTCTGGTCTTTAGTTCGCATCCAAGTTAGAGGTCGGTGGTCCGTCTCTAACACGAAGTTTCTCCCATACAGATACGCCTGCAACTTACTAACGGCGAAAACTATGGCCAGGCATTCCTTTTCAATTGTTGAGTAGTTCTTCTCCGCGGGTTTCAACTTTCTGCTAACATATACAACTGGATACTTCGTACCCTCGTCTTCTTGAAGTAGGCAGCCACTCACTCCAAGGTTAGATGCGTCTGTCTGGAGAATCAGTTCCTTGTTCCAGTCTGGCATCCGTAGTATCGGCTCGGAACTCAAACAAATTTTTAGGGCATTGAACGCGTTCTCCTGCGCGTGTCCCCACGCGAACTTTGTGCCCTGGGACTTCTTTGTGAGGTCTGACAACGGCGCCGAGATTGCACTGTAATTTGGTACAAACTTCCGATAGTACCCCGTTAGCCCCAGGAAACTCCTCACTTGTGTCTTGGTCGTCGGTCGGTCACAGTCGACAATGGCTCGCACCTTACTCTCCTGCGGTCTTACAGTCCCCTGTCCCAGCTTATGGCCTAAGTACTCGACTTCTGTCATCCCTATTAGCGTCTTGGTAGGTCTAGCTTTTAAATTTGCCCGTCTCAGTCGCTCGAAGACATTCCGACAACGTTCCAAGTGGTCAGGCCAATTTGCACTGTGTATAAGACAGTCGTCTCCAAATGCATCTACCCCTTCGCCAGCATCTTTTAATACTTTCCTCATGAGCCTGTTAAATGTGGCGGGGGATCCCTTCAACCCGAACGGCATGACCCTGTACTGGTATAGCCCAAACGGTGTGGCGAACGCCGTCAGGTGTTTATCTTCCTCGGCCATCGGAACTTGATAAAAGCCCTTTGTCAAGTCCAGCTTGGTGAAATATTTTGCCTCCGCTAGATTGGAAATAATGGCTTCTACCTCAGGCATCGGTTTGGCGTCATCGGCAGTCACAACATTTAGCCGCCTGTAGTCGTTGCAGAAACGATGTTGACCATCGGGCTTCTTAACTAATACAATTGGACTATCGTACGGGGACTCGGACGGTTCGATGATTCTGGCTGCAAGCATCTTGCCTACCTCAGCATTGACAGCTTCTCTAGTTGAGTACGGTAGTTGGTAGGGTCTTACCTTCACAGGTTTTTGATCTAGCAATGGGATTTTGTGCTTGATCAGGTCAGTGAGCCCCGGTACATCGGTAAATATATCTTTGTATTCTTCCATGAGCTCTTGCATCTGTTCTCTCTGATCCTGATCTAGCGTGTCCCCTAACTGTACATCCCTGTAGGTTTCGGTCTGTTCTAGCCTAGGCATGACTGTCTCCAGAGGCATCGAAGTCGCTTCCTCTCCTCCATCGGTCTCGTCAATTATAGCTGCAGCTATTGCCTCTGTGTTTTCCTGTTCGTCTTCCCTCTCAATATACTTCTTCAGCATATTCGCGTGATACAGTCGTCTCTTCCCCTTGACGTTCACCATGTAGTTCACTGACCCTCTCTGCTCTTCTACTTTGTAAGGCCCTTTCCAAGTCATCTGTAGTTTCGATCCGTCACTTGGGAGAAGTATGAGGACGGAATCGCCCACTTGGAATTTCCTCTGTTTGGCCCCCCTATCGTAGTATTTCTTCTGCCTGTGTTTTTCGACGCTGCTGTTCTCGGCTACGACTTTCATGGCATCCTCCAATCGTTCCCTCATATCTACCACGTATTCGTACGATGACCTCGTTTCTGACTCCGCTTCCCCAGTCCACAGATTCTTCAGTATTGCAAGTGGTCCTCTCACAGGATGACCGAACACTAGTTCAAACGGCGAAAAACCTGTACTGGCCTGTGGGGTTTCGCGATACGCGAACAGCAGTGGACACAACATTCTGTCCCAGTCCTTGGGTCTGTCATGAGCTACTCGGCGAAGCATATTCTTCAGCACTCCGTTAAATCTTTCACACAGACCATTGGCCATCGCGTGGTAGGGCGAGCAGAATATCTGTTTCGTTTTGAGAAGTGCACTGACCTCTCTCATCAGCTCACCGGTAAACTGTGATCCCCTATCTGAAACTATTTCCTTTGGTATGCCTAACCGAGAAAATATTTCCATTAACGCTTCACTGACCTGCTCAGCTGATATCCCCCTTAAGGCTACGGCATCCGGGAAACGCGTGGCATAATCTACTAGCGTCAAAATATAACGCGATCTCCCATGTTCCGTACGCGGAAGTGGACCAACCAAATCTATGGCGACGCGCGAAAAGGGCGTGTCGATCAGGGGTGTCGGCACTAGGGGTACCTTTGTCACCCTACCTTTATTGGATGTCCTTTGACACGCGTCACACGATCGACAGAAACGACCTACGTCCGCACCTATCCCAGGCCAAAAGAACGACTGCATTATTCTGTCCTGTGTGCGCGAAATTCCTAAGTGTCCCCCGAACACTCCTTCGTGAGCTATCTTCATCAGCTCACTTCGGTACTGCTTAGGTACCAACAACTGCTCCACATCAGCACGTCCAGCCCCGGCCTTCTTTACCCGATAGTAAATTCCCTTACTCTCCTTTATGTGAGTACCTACCTCAGCCGATTGCTCCAACGTGGCTCTCTCCCTTAAAACTCTCAAAGTTTCGTCCTCTCTCTGGGCCCGGGCTATCTCACCTGGTGTGAGTTCCCCTATCTTGGCCCCTACCCTTACCTCCTCCGTTGAGTTGCCCTTGGCCTCCTCATTATCTGTGGTCTGACTCACTTTCGCACTCGCATTCTCACACTCATGCTCTTCCTTGTCAATCTCCACCTTGCGAGATCGCGTGAGTACCACACTTATCTTCTCAAGAGACGCCCCCTTTATGTTTCCTATAATCAAATCGGCCACTGGGTCTTCCACTACTAGCGCTTTGAGAAGCCCAGTATAAAATGGGGTTTCTACCCACATTTCCGCGACAGGAGCAGACCTTCTCGTCCCGTCCATCAGGACATAACTCCTGTTCTTCCCAGTTAAGCTGTTAGGAGGCAGTTTGTCCCTTTTTATAATCGCACACGTGCATCCCGTGTCACGAAGGATAGTAATCTCTTTATCCCCTATCCTCCCCTTCTCCAAAAATGGAGCGGATAAATCATTCTCCGGAACATCGTCTTCGGGCTCATGTTCTGTCGAACCTTCTAACTCAATACTCTTACCTTCCGTCTCCCAAGAAATGAAGGTCTGTGGCCCAACACTCTGCTCAGCCCCTGGTTGAGTATTCGCCCTGCCCGATGACTCCCACTGACTGTCATCGGCTTCCTCATCGCTGGTTAGTACGACTGCGGTCGTCTCTTTCTGTCTCTTCCTACAGAATCTCGCAATATGGAGAAGTGACCCACACACAAAACAACCACGCCCACTCTCACGCTGGGACTTACCTCGGTTGTCCTCGACAGTGGCAGCAGCACCCTTCTTCGTCCTGCCCTGGTCACACTGCCTACTCAGGTGATTGGGAGAGCCACAGTTGAAGCATACCGGTTTACTCACTCCTAAACCCTTACTTCTGCTCTCCTCAACCCTCTTACCTGACTTCTGCTGTTGCTCCAGCCCTCACTTCGACTGATGAGCCTCACTATACAAGTCCGCCATCTCAACTAACTCATGCACGGACTTGGGGTCCCTCTCTTTCAAATATATGGAAAGATTACAGTCGACAATCTTCAACATCTGCTCCCTGACTAACAGATCCGTAATCCCTTCCATAGTTCTCTCTGCCTCTGAGAGGTCTACCCACCTCTCAAAATATCTCTGCAATCTCACGGACAGCTGCGTATAAGTTTCGTCCTTATCTAGACGACTCTCCCTAAACTTACGCCTATAACCCTCTGCCGTGAGGTGATACTTCTTGAACAACACCTTCTTTACCTTCTCGTAATCCCTACTGTCTTCATCGCTGAGACCGGAATAAACATCTAACGCCCTGCCAGTTAACAATGCCCCTAACATGTCTGCCCAGGTGTCTTCTTCCCAATCATTTGCCTGCGCGAGCCTTTCAAATCTTTTCAAATACGAGTCGAGATCCTCGCGCGAGTCATCAAAAATGGCAATTTTAGGTACCTTCGGGGCAGCAGATTTTCCATTCCCTTTACCATTGTGACACCCGTTTTTGGCTAGTTCCCGTTCGCATTCCATTCTCTCCCTTTCAAATTGTCTTTCCTTCTCCTTTTCTTCTCGTTCGCGCTCCTTTTCTTCTCGTTCGATAGCCCTTTGTTCTCGGTTTTGGGCTTTCTCTTCGTCCCACCTAATTTTGAATTCCTCATCACTAATGCCTTCTTGTCTGGCAAGCTTCAGTGCGCCCAGATAGTCCATCAGCAATTGACCTGTAAACAAAGCTAACAATAAAGCGTGGATCGTAACTGTGAAGTTAACAACAATATTCCTGCAATAGCAAACAACAATTTTCTCTGTGACAAAAGATAAAATTGAACAGTCAATGCACAGGTAAAATCAGAGCATGTCGCAGGCACTAAATGTCAACCTCTCTCACTCGCCTCAGGGCAGATGACCTGTCCACACAATCACACAATAGCCCCTTGACACGACCCAGATCAAAATTAAATGTTATTTACTAGCAGGATCCCACTTCTGACACCATTGTGATGTTTCCACTTTCTCTCACTAACTTTCTTCTGACACCAGCCGTGATGGGCACGGCACAAACACACTAAATAATCGACTATCTCTCTTCTATAAGTTATAACAAACGATATCTGTATTGCTTACATATATACAATAATTATTAATTCATTCAATAATAATAGGAACATAGGTCATACAATTTCATGTGAATTTCGATGGAATGAAGTTGATGCAAATCAGTACGTGCTAATTAAATGGCTTCGTAATATTCAATCTCTAGCACATTTTATAAAACACATGGGAACATTCAGCATAAGGAAACCTCTCCCTTAGGGGTGTATGGCGCTATCTGGGCACTGGTTCTTCCTCTCTACCCTGGCTTGACTGCGCAGTTAGATCAACAGGTATCGGCAGGTACCAATAGGTCGGGAAGCCAAGAAGCCACGATGTCGTTAATCAAAGTACAAGAAGTTGAGAAGCCAAGAAGGTGTTGTTCTTCCTCCTCTGTAGAAAAACAATCGCAAAGTCCTAATCTACTGCTGGAAGGCATGACTTCCATACTTACTCCATGACGGATATTCATCATTAACACTTTTAACCGCTGACACTGTTATAAGTCAGGCTGCAGCTCCCATACTCCATAGGCTCCCATATAGGCAATAGAATAAACGATCAATACAGTTTTAATGATATCTACACGTTCCCCACGAAGAATAACGCTCTCTCTAACGGACCCCATCCTATAAGGTTTCGTAACATATATATAACGGCGTTTCCGTGACTCTCTCAGAGGCAGTAGTTATACCAAAGTAAACCCACTAGATTTAGGTTCTACAATCATGAACATTAAGTAAAATACACATACATCGTACAATTAACTTACCACTCAGCAACAGCCCAAATGCCGACAAGATACCAAAGATACCACGCTCTGACAAAGGATGTTTGCGGGTTCCCTGACCTTCCCCACTCACAAGACTAGTACAAAGTTACAGTTGCAGTTGTGGTCTCCTCTTCGGCACGAAGCTGGTGAGTGCTCTCAGCGGTCTGAAGTTGGAAGGAGCGTTCGGGGATTTATACCCAGTCAGGTAGCGTCCCAAGACGCCCACCGAGTGTGCATTAGTTATCCTAATAGCCACCCCCGTCGGCTCCACGTCAAATACTATTGAAACAGCTCTACCCCCCAAGCAATTCCCAGGTGATCTGATCGACAAGTACGGCGGTCAAGTAAACACTACCCTTTTCGGGTGTCAAAGCGCTTCAGTTGCATCCCATACTTTCCCCCTCTGGCCTACAATGACTCTGTCTCCCCGCCGTTAACTATCTTCCCACGCTAGTTATAGGCACAATATTATTATAACTACTAGTTATACCTTGCCACTCTATCACCCTGTTACATCAACATTGAGAAGCTCTAGGTTAAACTGAAAATAATAAGTTCAGGATTTTATGTTAGGAAATGATACTGGAAGTAAAAAAAAACAACAACACATATTAACTCGTTTCAAAACAAGACATAATGACAGTCTGGAAGTTGGAATTCCTTCCTTCACGACAGTACTATGTTATCCACACAAGAAAGATTTCAACAAAAACGTATATGAAATTTCCAGATTGAAGAACATGAAATATGCGATCAAGGATATCGAAAACTAGAGTCGTTATATTCTCCTTTCACTACTCCAGCTGAGAAATGAGGACTTCCATGACCTCCATTCCATTAATGTTGAAATATAGAGCCAATAAAAATATTGGGACTAAATATTTTAACTCATCTTTTTTCTGTAGCAGATTTTTAAAAAAGGATTTACTGTAAACGTCATGGATTTGAGAATAGAATTCTTTAAGTGTGAATTATTTGTGTAACAAACAGAGGCATGATTGTCTTAAAACACTGCAGAAATTCCTTTTCTCTGACAGTTGCTCTCATGATTACTATCGTCCAAGACGTGTTGGTCTATAGCCTTGTAGGTTCACAGTGTTACCATCCTCATTAAAGGTGACAAGAACAATAACAGTGCATTCCAGAAGAAGTGAAATCTAGAATAAATCAATCTTTTGGACAGAAACATTTCACAAACATCAGTAACATGAGAAAACAAAACAAAAAAGGGGGGAGGGGGGGGGGGGAGAGGGAACAGGCCACTCTAACTACATCAGGAACAAGGAAAATTCTGATAACTGCAGCCTGACAAAGGTATAATGAGGGCATTATTCAAATTTATACATGTGTCTGATATTGCATGTAATAAAACCTTTGTCAATCAGTTTAAAAACATAATTACATCATTTTCTTACAGTATGTTTACGGGTATTTCAATTGTTCAAATAAAATGCAGTATTTAAACTTACTAAGTGTGGCTCAGTGTGAAATTGATGCTTTTCTAAACTGCAAGCACGAGTTATCATTCTCCCTTCTTTGCATTTTTTAAAAAGACCCCTGTCTTTTCGTATCATTTCTGATTCATTTTCTTGTCTTTCCCACGAACAATAGCTACAATGATGTGTCTGCTCAAGGTGCATTTATATATTTAAAATAAAACCTGGTCTACTTAGGACTCTGAACATGGAATAGTAATACAACAAAAATTTTTGGTTTTCTGTTTGCACTTGATTTTTGTGGTTTGGTATTACAATGCTGTTATCATGCTAAAATGTCGCGGTCGTCGAATTATAATCTTATTTTATAGTGTTTCTTGCGATGGCACTTGAACAAAAACGTCACAAATGAAACTATTGTGAATTGTATATTATTACACATAGGTAAATGTCACATTAAGTTTGAAATCCCGAAAACCAATTAAAATTTACTAAAAAGTACACGGTTAATGACACAGAAATATCAGGATGCATGATGAAATGAGTGATAAATAAAATGTTCAATAGTAAATTGGTAAAGCAATCCCTTCTTACAAACAAGGATCAGGTAAAAGGTCATACAGAAGAAAATAACATTAATAAACATGAAGGAAAAGAAGATGAAAAAAAAACAACACAAAAAAACAACAAACAATCACACTATATATTTATATAATGTTCTGTCCTTTCAAGACCATACATCAGGAGATATCCACTCATCATGTCAACGCCGGATAGCCTACCGTTCATTATACAATTCTCAGATTGAAGAACACGAAAATACCCAATCCAGAACATTAAAAGCAAAAGCAATTTAATTCTTTTTTCCCTGCTTCTGCATGGAAATGTTGAAGAAGAATTTAAATATACATGCAGCTGATAAAAACACGTTAACGATAAAATCTTTTTACTGCACCTTCTTTCCATAGCAATTCTGGTGAATACTGAAGAATACAAAATATAAACTTTACATTCACCTTTCCTCCATTTCACCAAAGACCAGAAATGATTAGGATTTCCCCTCACTATGTTTCAGTCAGTTGATATAAATGATGTGTAGGAACATATTAATTTACTGGAAAGGAGTCGTTTGCTTGAAAAAGGTTATATTTTTTTCTGTGACAGTGGCTACAGCAATGATATGTCTGGAACGGGATTTTGTTGGCCTTATCCATTTTACAGCACAAAACCAGGCACATTAATTTGTTTACTATTCCATCCACCATAATTACATGAAAAAGTCACAGAGCTGATCATAGTAACCGATTACAATTCATAAATGTATATTTTATTGTACAGTCAAGACGGTTATCGTTGGACTAAACTACTGATTTTTCTATACAACGATTCAAGACGATGTGGAGAATCGTAGGGAATATTTTTTTTATGGTGAGACTTTTGGAATTGAGAAGAATTTGCCGAAAAACTAAGGATTTTGTCAATGAATTTGTGAAAAAAGGAAAAAAACCACCAAGTTATCAAGGGTTCATTCTCACGTGTTAAAATAAAAAGTATTCATCTAGAGCCAGCTGAATTCTGTTTTTATTTGTTACTATATTTATACTACCGGAAGAACACAGCATATAAAGAAGTACTAGCCATGGAAAGTATGAAAAAGGTAAATAATGCTACACAAAGTGAAGACGTAGATCTGTTTGAAACGGGAGCGGTTGTCAAGGATGCGGGTAGTAGGAATAGTAAAAGAATGAGAGAAAGTAGTGGACCAGGTACAGAAGAAGAGCAAAGCATTACACAGCTCGCAAAAGACGTTAAGGACATGAAGATGCAGTTGTCTGGCGCAATGAAACCTATAGCAAAAATTACAACAGAAATCAGCCAGGTAGGAAACTCTTTAGGTCAGCTTTTGGACAGACTGTGTATACAAGATGAAAAGTTGACTGAAATAATTAGAAAATTCGATATGCAGGCACAAGAAGTAGTCAAAACCAACCAACGTTGTAAAAGACGACAAGCAAAGCTGAGAAATGGAAAAGAAGATGCTTGAACTTGAACGGAAGTCCTTAGACCAGGAGGCGAGAAGCCGGCGAAACAATTTGCTTTTCTATGACATTCCAGAGACAGAAGGGGAGGACTGCTTGTCCGCAGTCAAGAATTTTATGGGAGAAAGAGATGCATTTGGCTGGTGGCAAAGAGTTCCCCATCCAGGGAGCGCACAGAATCGACGCCAGGCGGCAAAATAACGACGCCATGACACAGAGTCAGGTTCGCCCTCGTCCAATTATTTTTGCCTTTCTGGATCACAGAGATCGGGAAACAATGCGCGCAGCTCGCAGTGTTTTACGCTCCCCCTCATGGTATCGCCGAGGATTTCCCAGTTGAGATACGGAAAGCAAGGGAGACCCCGCTAACTGAGTGAAGGATGCCAAAAGAGCAGGAAAAAGGGGTACAACCGCCTACAGTGCCAGGCTCATCATCGAGGGAAAGTTGGTCCGCCAGGTGCCAGTGATCTCCACGCAAAAACAGGCATCACTAGGGACACGCGCCCGGAGAGGTCAAGGAAAATTTAACGTTCGTGTGTTTTAATGTCAATGGTAATTTAGAGAGTAAGCTTGAGATGGATGAGTTTGTTAGAAGTGTGAGTGGTTTTGATGTTATTATGCTGAGCGAAAGCTGGACAAACGAGATGTCTGAATTGAAGTTAGAAGGATATGAACGTGTCTGTAAGCATCGTGTAAGTAAAAGAAGGGCAGAAATAGATTCAGGAGATTTAGTTTGCTTTTTTAAAAAGGAGATCTGGGAGGGAGTGACTGAATATAAATGGGATTTTGAGGACAGCTTGGTTTTTGAGTTTTCAAAACAATTTTTTGAATTTCATGAAGATTTATACGTCATTTTTCCTTATATTAAACCGTCTATGTCGACACGTAGTGAACGGGACACGGGAGTTGATGTGTATGAGATGCTGGAACAGAACAGAAGGTAGCTGAGTTGTGTGACTGTGGTGGTATTGCTGTGGTTGGAGATCTGAACACAAGAACAGGATTGTTAGATGATTTAAGTTTATGTGACAATATTGATGAAAATGATGTTTTAAACAATTGTCATGGAATCGATGAAGATGGTATCATTAATTGTAACCTGTTATGGCACAGAGTTAGCGAAGACAGAAGAGTGAATGAATATGGATTAATCAGATTATGTAAAATGAATGATCTATTGATTTTGAATGGAAGAGCGGGAAAGGACAAAGCAATGGGAAAATGGACGTTTTATAACAAAAACGGGCAAAGTATTATAGATTATGTCTTATGTTCAAAATCTGCTTCGTATATGTTATCTGATTTTGAGGTGGGCGCTATGAGTGAATTTTCTGATCATGTCCCTGTTAGCTTCAGTTTTGTCAGCAACATTGTAAATGTGGTGGAAAAATTTGAAGACAATGTACAGATGAGAACGAAAGAGAAATGGAAGGAAAGAAAACATTATGAATTTGTTGACATTTCCCGTGCCGAGTATGTAGACATGCTGCATGAAATTGTTGACATGCTGAACAGTGATTGTACGGACGAGATTTTGATAGAGCGGTGTGTACATAAACTAGGGGATGTATTGTTATGTGCGGGGAAATCCCATCGAGTGAAAGTAGGGCAGCCAGTGTCGGGCCAGAGTGTAGGAAGTGGTGAACGATGGTATGATAATGAATGCAAGGAAAAACGTGAAGTGTTTAAGTGGGCTGAGGGAAAAGATCGCACGACCGAGAGTGTGGAAGGCCGGGAGAGGATGTGCACTGCAAAAAAAGAGTATAGAAAGTGTTGCCGTAAGAAAAGGAGGAAGGAGAAAATATTATCTGCAGAGAAATTATTCGAGCTTAGTCGTTCTGATCCAAGGAGTTTTTGGAGAAAACTAAAAACCAACAAAAGTCAGGTAATAGGAAACTATGACTTTGTACATTATTTCGAAACCCTAAATAACAGCATATCAATGTTGGGGGAAGGGAAAAATTAGTCAGTGGGAGGGGAATGAGGATCAACATTATGACCAACTACTTGATAAAGAAATTTCAGTGGATGAAATGGAATGGGCTATTAATAGTTTGAAAAGTAAGAAAGCCGCAGGTTACGACAATATTGTTAAAGAATTTATTAAATATGGCGGTTACACTGTTAAAGTTGTTTTAATAAAATTATTTAATACTATTTTAAAATTAGGTTGTTTTTCCGAAATTGTGGGCAGTAGGGAAAATCGTTCCAATTTACAAAAGTAGTCACAAAGATGACCCAAAAAATTATCGAGGAATAACGCTTTTGGGCTGCCTGGGTAAACTGGGTGAAAAATGATGACAGTTGCTGGCAATTACAAGTTGTATTTTATGGTGCACTATTGTAAGTAAGTGTATAAATTGTAGCAGGCAGCAGGGAGCGGAGAGAGTGAATGACCGTGCGTTTTGGCTGATTGTTTGCATGATTCTTCTGTGTATTTTGAATTGGCCGTCAGGCCTGCAATAAACTAAACTTAACTTGAGTAAAAAAGTTTTGTTCATTATTTTGCTTTTGCAGAAACGCAGTAAAGTCTAATGTGCACAGGTTGATAAAGAAAAACTGGTCAAAGTTCAAAGTAAACCCTTCATAAAGGCATTAAGGTTAGGAATGGGAAGCAATTAATTAAAACTTTATAAGACTCATCATGAAGCTCTTCAGATTAGTTACATTACATCAAAGACATAAGAAAAATCAAACACTGAAGTTGTTTCATTAAACACATCAGAAGCTTCGTTCTGGCATTGAAAACTACAGCACCTAAGTGTCATTTGAGACGGAAAATAGACAAAAACTTGTAGCTGCACAACTGAAGAGAAATACCGTAAAAGTAAGTCCACAAGAAGCATTGCATTACTTATTCTGCTATTCTAAATACTACTTTACTATTTAAAATATTGATAATAATAAAAAAAATATTGACAAAATCATAACCCACGAAATCTCATCAGATGACCAAATGTAATATAATGACAGCATGTCAAATAAATGGGGATGATGGCAAAATCGAGCACACTGTGGAATCATTTTAAAGCAAAATACTTGTATGGGGAGTAAGGTGTCATGGATGACGACTGAAAATTGAAAAGGAGAAGATGAAGAAAAAAGGAAGAGTAGAAGAGGAGCGGAAGGACTAAAAGATGAAGTAGATGTACACCAAGGTGAATGATAATATCAAAGTAGTAACATTGGCAAACTACGGTATGACAAAGGACATTAGTATAATAAAATCTTCTGTAATTAGCAATGAAGCCGTCATTTCCCCAGTTAGTAAGACAATGACACAAGATGGTCACTAAAACAATGCACATTAAAAACTCTTATTCCGGAGAAGAGCCCGAAAGATAAATCTGGAAAAAATCACAATCACTGAGCAAAAAGAGACACAACTCTATGTGTGTCTCTAATTTACTAGTTCAAACAAAATGTTTGGTGAAGGTTAACAAAGTGTTAAATAAATAAACTTGAGATTTACATAGCGTATAAATTACAATATAAAATTGACGAGTTATGAATTATCAAAAAAAAACAACAACAACATAAAACGGGTCTGATTTATTCTGTATTTGTCAGGGTTAGGACTAGAATTGCCGTGCTGGGTCACGGTTTGTTTATTTCATGGCATCATTGATTTTAGCCAGTGCAAATGTCCTTGAACTATTCCCGTGGACAGTTTGTTTTTGTAACGCTTTTTCTTAGAGATGGAAAGAAAGTGGGGCAAGATAGAACGAATGGATAAATTAACAGTGACGGTGCAGTTTTCGACCCCGTGGTTTGGGTGTACTTTAGCAAGGAAAGACGGGGCGAATAAGGAGTGAATAAATTCGTACATAAAACGTAGAGGGTGTAGAGACTTTAGGAAAGGTTTTGATATGTTAGATCAACTTTGTCTGTTACTATCAATAGACTGCGAGCTGAGCTCGAAATGGATGCACCAATCAAATTTGGGCAGTTCGCTGGGGAATTGCAGAAGATATAAGCGGAGCCATCTTTATGTTTCTCCACTCCATGCAGAATTTTCCATCTGCGAGGGCAGTCGGCTGGGATTCGGCCTGAGAGAATCAAAAGACTGTTAAAGACATGTCTATGTCCTTGATAGACAATGGAAATTATCCACAGCTATTTCCTTCTATTCCCTGATTTCCTATCAGGGAACAAGCGTAAGTTTCGACCTAGTGATTCGACGATGAACGTGAATCTGACCCTAATTTTCCAGTAGAAGTGCTACCGAAGAATGCAAGACTACAATGTTCTTTTTTCATGCAATTAGATCTAGCATGAGTGTCTGGTATACACATTTGTAAATTGTAATTGATGTGTCTGGATGAGGCTGGGGATTGCCAGCCCATCCTAGAGCAGATCTAGATCTATCTTAACTACGTCAGTGTGTCTTGACGGTTTGATCCTTTATAAGCAATTAACTGAGTTAACATTGTCGTCTGAGACATAAGAATATCATTTGTGAGATAGTAGGCAGACTATATTTCTGAAGATAAATAAGTAATAAGTAAACTGTGAATGAGTCAGAATGATATAATCTTTTAAGAATCTAGAGGAGACTTCTAGTTATGTATTATAGTATTTTCATTTGATGCTGCTGATGTTGTCTTTTTAATATGTAAGAGCTAGACGAAATTGTTAGAAATTTAAAGTAATAAATTTGTGGCCCTACAAGGTCCTTGATATAACTTACTCGAAATTGTTATTAGTGTATGTGGCATGGTATGGCAGAGTAATTTCTAAAACCTCTCGATAGTTTAAAAGGCAGTCGAACACATAATTTTATAATAACCATCCCCGTAACACTCGAGGACACCCTTCCTTGAATCTGTAACACTGGAGAGGGACCCTTAAAGAACTTAAGTAACGCCATGCCATAGATAAATTATTTAAAATCTATTGTATTTTCTATTCCATTATTTAATATTGTAATGTTATAACATTATGTTTTCAGGTCCTTTTATTATAGATTTTAGACAATTTCTATTAATTTAACATTGTGTTTCAATTTCATATGGTGAATTCAACATCCCATTGACCCGTGGACACCGGCGAGGGAACCCTTTCACCGTACAGATCTACCTCAGACAGAAATAGTTTTTTGGGCTTGGAGCTATGGATTAAGGATAATTACCATCTGAATTCCTCAAAAACAAAGTTAAGTGAACCATCTTTCTAACAGTCTTGAGGAGGGCGACGTACTTTCCGCTCTGTGTGTGTTCCAGGCCATTTTACTATTTACTATATGTTTAGTTTAAGAGCGGGAGGTTGGTTGGGGTCATAGTCTAGCATATCTTCTTTGCCATTACGAAGGATATTGGAGTGCCTTGGTGGCTATTTATAACTCGGGGGGATTTGCTTCACTGTGAATAGTTCTATTAGGGATCCATTATTCGTATAGATTGTGGCGTTTCTTTTCCTTCCTTACATTTTTTAGGAAGATGTCTCTCCTGTCTTCTTCTTAAACTTTCTGTAATATAAGTTAGGACTTGTAGGGTCTGTTATCGTTCGTCTTACTTGTCAGTATAGCGTCTTGTTTATTGTATTTCTTTTTGCTTCCTTATAAACTTTAAACTACTATACTAACATTGTTATGTTTACAATATATGCCTGAGGTGTTTCACGTGCTAAAACCACGTTGAATTATAATCTGGTATTGACATATGAGAGAGAGAGAAATATAATAAATTTTTGTTCACGTGACAATTTCACGTTGAATATAGAGAGAATAATTTTGCAGTGGTAACATAAGACACTGCGTGTCCGCGTTTTGAGAAGAGAGAGATATTTCAAATTTGTCGCGTTGAGAGAGAGATATATTTTTGATTCATCGCATTGAGAGAGCGATTCATTTTTCACAGTGATAACAGAGGACACTGGTTCGTTGCGTTGAGAGAGACATAAATTTTGAGAGTGATCACTCAAGACATTAATTTATCGCATTAAAGGCGATATATATATTTTATTGCAGTGGGAGCAACGGATAGACGGCACTGCCTTACTAGAATTCATATTCAGAGAGAGAGAGAGAGATAAAGTTTTGCAGTTTAAGTGATACTGCCTGTAATTTACAGAGAGAGAGATAGAACATTCTTTTCGCGAAGCAGTGCTAACGTAAGACACTGAATTAATATTAACAGACAATAACTGTTCGAGATAATAATATTGATACCGCGATATACCGTATCAGTAGGTAAATACTTACTAGTTACATATTTTAACATATCATGGCCGAGTTTCTTAAATACATTGACTCTGCCAAAGCTCTGGGTATACCAGAAGAAGAACGCGCCTCGTGGTGCGAACGACAAGTGCAGCAAGACCGAGATCGTGAGGATCGGCTAGCAGCAAGAGAAAAAGAAAAAGAAGAAAGAGAGAGAGAAAGAGAAAAAGAAGCAAGAGAGAGAGAAAAAGAAGAAAGAGAAAGAGAAAAAGAAAGAGATAGAGAAAAGGAAAGAGAAAGAGAACGAGAAAAAGAGGCTGTAGAGAGAGAAAAAAGAGAGCATGAACTCGCAATGAAGAAGTTAGAGCGAGAATCGCTTCTGACTCCCACTACTGCCACCAATACTTATGCTACCAAACCAAAATTGCCGACCTTTAATGAAAAACTCGACCGGATCGACGCATATTTACATCGGTTCGAGCTACACGCTAAATGCGTCGGATGGCAGCAGGCGATGTACAGTTCATGCCTGTCTAATTTACTAACAGGTAAGGCTCTGGAGGTATTTCATAGCCTCAAAGTAGAGGATGCCAACGACTATGACAAGCTTAAAACAGCACTGCTTAAGCGATTCCAGCATACCGAGGATGGCTTTCATCAGAGATTTCGCGCATGTAAACCTGAGCCATCAGAAAATTTCTCAACTTATGTGAATCGGCTGAAACATTACTTAGATCGCTGGATCGAGCTCGCGAACGTGACTACCGGAAATTATTCCCAACTTTATGATTTGGTCTTAAAGGACCAAATCTATACGGCATGTCATTCCGATTTGGTTGCCCACCTTAAAGACAGGGCACCGACATCCTCTGAAGAAATCACATCGTGCGCGGAACGTTATGCGTCCGCCCACCCAAATCGTCCTTTGGCAAAGCCTTCAACTACAGCACCGTGTTATGCCAACGTAGGCAAAGGAGCGCCAACCGGACACGATCGTTCAAGGCCGACTCGTCGTCAGGCCCCAAATCCGCGCTCTCAATCAGAGCCGCCTTTTTTTAGACAGAGAGATTTTCCGAATCGAGGTAATGTATCCCCGCGTCGAGGATACCAGAGCTATTCTTTTTACGAACCTCGCCCATATTATCGTGGCAACTATCCAGGCCAACAATATAACCGGCCTCAGGGACCGCCGCGAAGAGTGCATTTTGATAATAATCATAATTATGATAGGCCGCAGAGTCTTCCCTATCGTGGAAACGATCCTAATCGTACTATGTGTTTTAGGTGTAATAGGGTAGGCCACATACAGAGATTTTGTAACGTGAAAATGGAAGCAGCAAATGCCTGCTCGGTTAAATCTACACCTTATGAGACTGACGGTCATTCTGAATCTTCATCGCAATCAAAGACTATTCCAGTCATGTCCTCCCTACATGAACTGGGGGAACTAACATTTTACCAGGGCCGCGTGAACGCTATTCGCGCTTCTGTTCTACGGGACTCCGGATGCACGACCATCGGCGTTCGACAGTCACTAGTCCGTCCAACACAATTTTTGGATAAGGAGGTAACTTGTATTACTTTTGGCGGATCTGTAGAGCGATTCCGTCTTGCAGAAGTTTATATTGATACACCTTTTCTCACAGGTATTGTTACTGCATGTGTACTGCCTAATCCAGTGGCTGATATAATCATAGGGAATGTACCTCAAGTAAATAAGTTTCCTATCGGTAACTTGGAAATTTGGACTGAGGATGAGAGTGTTGCTTGTGCGACAACACGCCTACAATCGAGTCGACGAGCAGACAGTCCATTGAGTAATCCTACTATTGAAGTGAACATAACGTCTAGTGCATTTCATGATGAGCAACATTCAGATCCCACATTGAAACATTTGTTTGCTAAGGTTGATACTACCGCACCGGATACCTCTAAGTTTCTTATTAAAGATGACTTATTATATCGTAATTTTCGGAGTAAGCGAGAGACCATTATTCAGCTTGTAGTACCGAGATCTTTTCGCCGCGACATTATTCGTCTCGCGCATGACACTTCCTTGGCGGGTCACCAGGGAAAGGCCAGAACTAAGTCTCGAATACTATCGCAATTTTTTTGGCCCAGTATTTACGCAGATATAAACCGATTCGTATCAACATGTGACGTATGTCAGAGACGTACTCCTAAAGGAAGAGCATCGCGAGCTCCTCTGCAGGAGATGCCTATGGTCTCCAGACCATTTGAGCGCGTTGCCGTAGATATAGTTGGGCCCCTACACAAGTCAGACAGAGGACATCGTTTTATACTTTCTGTCATTGACTACGCAACCCGTTGGCCAGAGGCCATTCCGCTAAAAGACATTTCAGCTGATCATATCGCTGAGGCCCTTATTACCATTTTTTCGCGTCTTGGGTTTCCGGTTGAAATTTTATCGGACAGAGGTCCACAGTTTACCTCTGAGCTTTTTAAGAAAGTCTTGGAATTGGTCGGGATTAAACAAAGATTGACATCTCCATACCACCCACAGTCTAATGGCTGCTGTGAACGGTGGAATGCTACCATGAAAGCTATGCTTGCACGAGTTTCCGCCGACAAGCCGAGTGATTGGGATCGACAACTCCCCGCTATTCTTTTTGCATACCGAGAACTACCGAACGCATCGACGGGTTTTTCCCCCTTCGAATTATTGTATGGTCGTAAGCCGCGTGGTCCAATGGCCATACTCCATGATTTATTCGCCGGATCAGACACCGACGACAATGATACGCGGTCTGCATATCAATACGTTGTAGACTTGCGGCATCGAATTCTTAACGCATGTCAGCTCGCACAAAAATCTTCAGCTGCGCATGCTAGTCTTTATAAACTATATCGTGATCAAGGTAGCCGATTGCGAACCTTGGCCGTCGGAGACCAAACTCTTGTTCTCCTTCCGGAGACGAAAAATAAACTCCTTCTTACATGGAAGGGACCTTTTAAAGTTCTAAAGAGACTTTCTCGAGTAAATTATCTTATCAAGATTCGGGGACAGGACAAAGTCTTCCATATAAATATGTTAAAGCAGTACCTGTCCGACGATGATAATCGACAGAATAATCGCCGAAATGTGGTTGCTCAGGCCAATGCGGCCTTGGTTTCAGTTGACGATGATGATCCTATTAAGATTGAGAATTCAATCCCCGCACTTCGATCTTCTGAAAACACTTCGGATGTAAATATAAATCCAGATTTATCTGAATCGCAAAGACAAGATATAAGAGATTTGCTTAACGAGTTTACTACAGTCTTTACTGATCTACCAGGTAATACTTCTTTGGTACAGCATGTTATAAGATTAAAGACGGATATACCCGTCTTTGTTAAACCATACCCGCGTCCGCTGCACGCACAGGAGACTATAATAACCGAGGTACGTAACATGTTTCACCTGGGAGTGATAGAGCGATCGACGAGCCCATATAACTCACCCATCGTCTTAGTGAAAAAAAAAGATGATACCGTGCGTTTTTGTATTGACTATCGTAAACTTAATGAGGTTACGATATATGACGCTGAACCGATTCCCAACCAGGAGAATCTTTTTGCTCAGTTGGCGAGGGCAACGATTTTTTCTAAAATTGACCTTTCCAAAGGCTATTGGCAAATTCCGCTTGATGAGAATAGCAAGCAATATACCGCTTTTCAGACTCCGTTGGGTCTTATGCAGTGGCGCTATATGCCTTTCGGGTTAGTTACAGCCCCTGCCACTTTCGCCCGTATGATGACAATATTGCTTCAGGGTATGAATTCCGTAGTGTCGTATTTTGACGACATTTGTATTTATGAAACCAATTGGTCGGGCCACCTCGCAGCCCTACGACAAGTTTTTATTGCTCTTCGTCGAGCTGGCCTTACGGCGAAACCCAGTAAGGTGTTTTTAGGTTATAATGAAATTAATTTTCTGGGCCATACAATTGCCCACGGCGTTCAGACTCCTGATGACAAGAAGATAACTACCATCTTAAAGCTCCAACCTCCTCGAACTAAGAAAGAAGTTCGTAGTCTATTGGGCTTTCTTAACTATTATAGGAAATTCATTCCAAATTTTTCTTCGCTTACAGCTCCGTTGTCGGACCTCACAAGAAAGAATTTTCCTAATAAAGTGAAATGGACAACCGAATGTGCTGATACACTTCGTACCGTTCAACAACTGTTTTCCACTTCCCCCATTCTCATACTGCCAGATATAAACCAAATATTTATTGTGGGATTGGGAGCTGTGTTATTACAGGAACGAGACGATACCTTGCGGCCATGTCTCTACGCCAGCCGCAAGTTGCTAGATAGGGAATGCCGCTATGCAATTATCGAGCGAGAGTGCCTCGCTATCATTTTTGCTGTAAACGCATTTTCGCGATATCTACTCATGTCCGAGTTTATAATTGAAACGGACCATCGTCCGTTGTTATTCTTGAATGCTAACAGGGCTAAAAATGCTCGATTAACGAGGTGGAGTCTTGCACTCCAGGAATACCGGTTTTTTATCCGGGCTATCCCTGGCGGTGACAATTCCCAAGCTGATATTTTGTCACGTCTCATTTAAATTCCTATTAAAGAGTGTTGTGTCTTGTATTGGGGTTGGATAGTGCTTGTCCCCCTCAATTCTAGACGGTGGATGGATTCACATTTATCTTGTTCATTACTTTATGAACCAGTTTTACAACCTTTTTTTTGTGAATATCCTCTTTCCACCAGCGTCATTCCTGACTGTGACCTGAACTTCTGGCAAACCTGACGCCCTTGTCAGCGGGTCAATGAGATGGAGACATGGCAAACCAAGCTACCAGAGCTACTGCTGCCATTGGATACCACAGTATTTTAATTAACAATATATTGTGTGTGAATGTGTATATAAGCAGCAATTGTGTGTGTTGACTAGATAATTATGAGCCTATTCCTTCAGTAAGGCTTCATTATTTGATAATAGTTATACTTTAATCCAGCAGTATACAGTGATATACTCATTATTATTATAGATGTTCCTGAGAATTTTGATTGTCTGCAGTAAGAATGTTTCGATAGACTAGATTCTATAGAACGTGGCATTAATAATTGTATGCTTTTTGTCCATCCAATATGCACGTTCTTAGTTAGATTTTTCTTCTCAAGCTTAAGGCTCATTTTTCTACAGTACTACTTAAGCCCCTACCACAATAACTTTGGGATTTCTTGGATCCTATCGTGTAAATTTTTCTTAAAATTTTCACTGGGGTGGGGGATATGTCAGGGTTAGGACTAGAATTGCCGTGCTGGGTCACGGTTTGTTTATTTCATGGCATCATTGATTTTAGCCAGTGCAAATGTCCTTGAACTATTCCCGTGGACAGTTTGTTTTTGTAACGCTTTTTCTTAGAGATGGAAAGAAAGTGGGGCAAGATAGAACGAATGGATAAATTAACAGTGACGGTGCAGTTTTCGACCCCGTGGTTTGGGTGTACTTTAGCAAGGAAAGACGGGGCGAATAAGGAGTGAATAAATTCGTACATAAAACGTAGAGGGTGTAGAGACTTTAGGAAAGGTTTTGATATGTTAGATCAACTTTGTCTGTTACTATCAATAGACTGCGAGCTGAGCTCGAAATGGATGCACCAATCAAATTTGGGCAGTTCGCTGGGGAATTGCAGAAGATATAAGCGGAGCCATCTTTATGTTTCTCCACTCCATGCAGAATTTTCCATCTGCGAGGGCAGTCGGCTGGGATTCGGCCTGAGAGAATCAAAAGACTGTTAAAGACATGTCTATGTCCTTGATAGACAATGGAAATTATCCACAGCTATTTCCTTCTATTCCCTGATTTCCTATCAGGGAACAAGCGTAAGTTTCGACCTAGTGATTCGACGATGAACGTGAATCTGACCCTAATTTTCCAGTAGAAGTGCTACCGAAGAATGCAAGACTACAATGTTCTTTTTTCATGCAATTAGATCTAGCATGAGTGTCTGGTATACACATTTGTAAATTGTAATTGATGTGTCTGGATGAGGCTGGGGATTGCCAGCCCATCCTAGAGCAGATCTAGATCTATCTTAACTACGTCAGTGTGTCTTGACGGTTTGATCCTTTATAAGCAATTAACTGAGTTAACATTGTCGTCTGAGACATAAGAATATCATTTGTGAGATAGTAGGCAGACTATATTTCTGAAGATAAATAAGTAATAAGTAAACTGTGAATGAGTCAGAATGATATAATCTTTTAAGAATCTAGAGGAGACTTCTAGTTATGTATTATAGTATTTTCATTTGATGCTGCTGATGTTGTCTTTTTAATATGTAAGAGCTAGACGAAATTGTTAGAAATTTAAAGTAATAAATTTGTGGCCCTACAAGGTCCTTGATATAACTTACTCGAAATTGTTATTAGTGTATGTGGCATGGTATGGCAGAGTAATTTCTAAAACCTCTCGATAGTTTAAAATGCAGTCGAACACATAATTTTATAATAACCATCCCCGTAACACTCGAGGACACCCTTCCTTGAATCTGTAACAACTGAGCAAAAAGAGACACAACTCTATGTGTGTCTCTAATTTACTAGTTCAAACAAAATGTTTGGTGAAGGTTAACAAAGTGTTAAATAAGTAAACTTGAGATTTACATAGCGTATAAATTACAATATAAAATTGATGAGTTATGAATTATCAAAAAAAAAAACAACAACATAAAACGGGTCTGATTTATTCTGTATTTATCCTTCAACAATGAACCCCACTGGCACACTCCTTTGGTTTCTGTTCTTTACCATAAACAATACAATAACGAATCTGTGCAGTATGTGCCAATATATTTGTAGGACTCCTAATCGTGTCAGGCCCCCAATCAAGGCAGGTCTCCCAAACATGGCAGATTCCACACTTTGTGCAAAATTTTGACAAACACTTCAAAGCTCTAATCACAATTGATAGAAATTTAGCCAGACACCGATCAGTGAGGGAGTGAGAGACAAAACCTTTTGAATCCTCTGAAATCAAAATTAAAAATGAATGCATTATGGTCAATTGATTTACCTCGGTTCTTTCCTATCTGAATGAGCTTACCCATTTTGAAGTTATTTTGACTTACATGGTGTTGAAGTTTGCTCTCATATTTGGGAGCAGCAGTTGCACTGAAATAAGTTAGCACTCTTAAAGTGTCAGATTACATACATAACCATTGGTGTCTCTGCCTTATTTGGGAGGAAGAGTCTGCATCGAAAGATCCAACGCTCGCAGAATGTCAGAATGCACACCAACCATTTGAAGTAGTGTGCACTGGGTGTGCAATCTACCATGTTTGGGAGACCTGGCATGTTTTGGGAGGCCCGAAACGATTACTAGTCCTATAGTCTTCACTGAATTTTTCAATTCAAGGACTTTGAGCACTGAATAGTTATTCAACAAATATTCTTTCTGTTTTACAGTCTCTTTTTTTTTTAGTTGCTGTAACGGGTGTGTTGTTTTATCAAAACATAATGCATCTACAACGTTGGTGTCAAGCTATTAAGACACTGTGGGATCTGAATTTTTTTTTTTTACGCCATTGTCATAAGCTCAACATGATATTATGGTAGAGAACTTAAATAAAAATCAAACAGAAATTAAACATCGGTTTTCAAACATTCACAGTTAAGACGTTTGTGATAGTCGGGACTCAGTTTTATTTACTATTGATTCATCTTTAATTAAAGAAAGAGATTACCAGTTCAAAGTTGGTGTCAAAATTACATTTCTCCTGGCAGAAGACCCACTTGATTTGCCACATATTAAAGTTCAAAAGAATTTCAAAGCAAACTGTGCCCATAGAGGGACCGGATGGCTTGATGTGGAGCCATTGACAAATGCCAGGATACGCGGTGACACATGGTACAATTGTCGAATGGGCCACAACAAAGCATGACACTTTGAAGCTGACATAACATCAATATAACAGGACATCAGTGCCTGGTCAACAACGATGGTGCCATACAAGGTAAATGGAGCAAACAGGCCTTGTTTTCTCTCGTAGGTGATGGTCATCACAGGCTGTGGCACCAGTCCAGTAGTGGTGGTCACCAACAAACAATCTCCAATCTGGATATTTTCGGCAGTAGTACATACTTCTTTGTCATTCTGTACACAATAGACACGATGTCCCTTTGTGACTGATACACTCTGTGAAGCTGTCTTCAGGACAATAAACTCACTGAAAGCATCAAAATCCTTGTGGCCAAACATGTACACTGTACCATAGCTCAAGTGGCCGTTTCTATCTCTCACAAGAACTCTGTGTCCGATCTGCAATTCCGACATTGTGATACAACCCCCATTTAGCAAGGTTACTAATGAACTGCCAGGGAAGCATTTTCCTCTCTCGTTGATATATTTCTCCACTTCTTTGGATATCTGGTTTGTGGCATCATGTTGTTGGTGATCTATTTTTTCAGCAACATATTTTTTCAGTTTTTCTTCACCCTTTTCAATGGCCTCCTTGTTGACCTCCTTTCTTTGTGATTGGACCATCTCCAACAGTTCAGACAGTATCTCCTTCAAGTCATTGGCTTTGCCACCAGCAGCTTTAGAAATATTCTCTCGGGTTTCCATAACATACTTTTCTGTTTCATCCAGTTTCGTAATTATTGCACTGGTGGTCGACATTTCATGCAGCTGTGTTTTAATAATCTGTACATTTCTGACAATGTCCATTCTCAGCTGTGGAAGCTGAAATTCAAAAATGTACCTTTCTCGCTCAGTGGCAGCAGACTTGAATAGGTCATTGGTGTAACGTCTTCCCCCCAGTTTCAAACCATCCACATGGTCCACTAATTCCATCATCTGTTTCTTCTTTTCAGTGGGATCTTTGGTCAGATTGTTGAACAGGACGCATCTGTTTTTGCATTCTTTCAGCAACTCTTTCATAAAACCCTTCTGATCGTTACACCACTCCTGAAAATTCATTGTACTGTTGATTCTCTCCATTTCTGCCTCAAAGACATCACCATATGTCATTACCAATATGCAATGGGATTGGAGAATATCTCCCCCCAAAAAATGTTTCAAAAGTCGAATTGCCTCTTTCTCTTCTTTAGTCATACGAGTTCCAAAACGTAGGATTAGAAGGAGCGCGTGGAAGCCATCGTCACATGAGGCAATAGCCTGGCTGAATGATGTGACAGCCAGGTCGATAGACTCATTGTCATCAAGCCGAGTATCACAAATGCCAGGTGTATCAACAACTTTGATGACACGACCATCAATTACAGACCACGCTGTGCCAATCTCTGAGGTGGCAGAGTCTCCATCTGCACAAGCATGAAATGCCTGTCTGTTTAACACTGAATTTCCAGTACAGCTTTTTCCATGTCCAGTTTTGCCAATGATTAGAAGATCAATGTCACTGCCAGGTGGTAATTTGGTCGTGGCTTTCTGGTTGGGGTTGAAAGAATAAAAACAAATGACAGCTAGGAGAAACATAGGTATAATCTACTATTCAAGATACTGTAACACACACCAAATTCCAGTTCAGCACTGTGTAAGTTCTGTTGGCCCGTGCAGCGAATGGATTGACGTTAAATTATTGCCATCAGCCCTCTGGCGTCCAGGGTACCATAATTATCTAAAACAGGTCACCTCGGGTCAAAATGCTCTACCTTTGATACACTTACTCTTCCTATTTTATTAACACATAGTTTTTCCAATAAATATTTATAAATTTGCAATAACCTGACTATTTAAAATCAGCACAGCATATTATTTCAGAGGTGTTGGAATTGGCAATTTTCGTCTGGGCACTAGAGGGTTAACACAATCATACATACTGAAATAAAATGTATTGATATAGATAAGCCAGTGCAATATTCCTTGGTTCATTTACCTTTTAATGCGAATCATTAAACCATGAAAGTACGATGGCCAAAATAACGTTCAAAGGGATGGGAGTTTTAAAATTTGCTGGAAAGTGAATGAAAAAAACATACAACTGTAAAAATTCCTACCTTTCAAAAACATATATGCATTGCTCGACCGCGATGGCTTCAGGCTTAATTATTATTTTGTGTTAGTCTTAGGTAACTCTAACTGCTTTATGTTTCTTGGGTCTATTCATGTTGTTGTTGTTGTTGTTTTTTAAGATACCCACTGGTAATGCCGACAACCTTTCCGAGGCTGGGACTATATAGATTATTTTGCAGAAAACGTTGGTATAATAATATCATCTGCATCACACTTTTCAAGGGCATATCCAAGTCAGGCATGGCCCAATCTTCATAACTAGGCATCACATTTTGGTACCTAGGAATGCCACGCTAATCCAGAGGTACATAATCTAATATAATAAGATCCACTTACATTAAAAATTGTTCTTGCTTCATCCAAATTTTTACCGGACATTTCAATTTCTGAAGTCAGTGATGGACAAGTTATGAAGTCCAGTTTTAAGACAATCTTCATTGCAACATCAAGAGCC
Source organism: Onchidella celtica (assembly GCA_963931925.1). Taxonomy (NCBI): domain Eukaryota; kingdom Metazoa; phylum Mollusca; class Gastropoda; order Systellommatophora; family Onchidiidae; genus Onchidella; species Onchidella celtica. The sequence goes on along the minus strand of OZ007568.1, from coordinate 16,660,724 downwards.
ATATGTGCCTTTTGCAAAATGTGAGATACTTCGGCAGTGTAGTGCTTAAAACGTTTGTCGCCGGCAGCACCCTGCAAGAAACAGAATTCAAAAGTAAATTTCGTGCAAGCGCATTTTACTTTAAAAAAGGAAAGTTCACAGTTGAATGCTTTGAGAATAGACTTGTGAAAGCCCAGAACTGATGAGTGGCCCTACCATTAAACAGCTGTGTGTACTTAAAATCTATTTAAGTTAAGCAATTGATTTTAAGTAAAATATTCCATGGTAATGGTCAGCCTGGTGTTAACGGAGCAAAGTTAAATACCTGAATAAGACATATCACAAAAGCTATATCTTAATATTAAAGATTCATTTATTATTTACTTATTTAAGTATTAGATAGACAGAGAGACAGACAGACGGACAGTCAGTCAGTCAGACAGACAGACAGACAAGCAGGCAGACACACTTGCTGACGGACGCATGCTAGGACGTTCGGAGGGATAGAGAGATAGATAGATAGATAGATAGATAGATAGATAGATAGATAGATAGATAGATAGATTGACAGACAGACAGACAGACAGACAGACAGACAGACAGACAGACAGACAGACAGACAGACAGATAGATAGATAGATAGATAGATAGATAGATAGATAGATAGATAGATAGATAGATAGATAGATAGATAGATAGATAGATAGATAGATAGAGAAATCCGGTGCAAAGGATTGTTGTCAAGTTTGCTTATGAGAATGAAGTCGTTCCTACACAGATCCGCTGGTTACAACAACACGCTGACGTCTGCTCGGCGTAGGAAATCCATCCCTACGGTAATTCTACCAAGTGGAGCTGACATCCATCTTTAAATAACTTTGCCAAAGGAGATATCGCCCATCTCCAGCCCACTGTTCTGGAATGCCTATAATTAATTTTTTTGTTGCGCTTTTGGGAAATTGTCTTGAGTAAAGTAAAAAAAGAAACATTTTGGACATAGCCGTTTTTATCGTAATGCGGAAGTGGCATCAATATTTCCCTCAGTAGTCACTCTATTGCAGTGTGAAAAAAACTCTGACAGGGAAGTTAACAGCAGACAAGAATAATCTCTGATTCGGTGCATCATATGTGGTAATTTTCTAAAGCTGTTGATCAAAACTAAACCGTCGGTGAAACGAAAAAAAACAACCTTTGTTTAATGAACCGAAAGAACGTGAATGGTGAGTAATATTTTGGCGCTAAAAACTTATGGTAGTAGTGGACGTTCAGATGAATCGGACCATGTTAGCCTTCGGCTGAGCTTACACGTTACGATGGACCGGACGATGGACAGGACGATGGACCGGATGGAAACGGGGGATGCTACTGTGATACACAACCCCTCCCCCCCCCCCCCGCCAATTTTGAAAAATCTACGATGGCGAGTGTCAAGACATACTTAGCGAGAAGATAGATTCTTTAAATTATTTTTAGTAAGCAATAAAACGAAGCACTCTGGACCAATTTTCCTAATTTTGACACAGTGATCCCGAATTTGATATCAAATTCGTCCTAGCATGTCGTTTTCAACACGTTTGTAAAACAACATGCCATCCCCGGCGAGGAAAAACTACAAAAGCAAGAGGCGGCATCAACCATTCACTCAAACCGTACGACAAAATATCAGGAGACAAAGGAAATTGGTTTGGCGAGAGCTCGACCGGCAGGGACACCGTACGATTTCAGCTATATTCCTTATTACGTGATACGATTAGTCGCAGGCACAGTCGAAGGCCAAATGTCGTCCGGCCAGCGTTCCGTCCATCTGAACCTCTAATAAAGCCTTTAGAAGAACCTTTCAGAGTCACCTTGCAACGTTTGCTAGGGATGTGTTTGGGCTAAAGAAAAAACAACAACTGAAACGTGCAGTGGCATAGAGATATAATTATAGTGTTTTATACATGCCTTTCTCAACACTGAAAAATCCCTATTCTGCTTGACTGATTGACATCTATTTGGGAATACGAATTTGGAGAGTGAGCTGGAAGGGGAAGAGTGGGGTAAAAGAATACTTCATGATGGCAGCACGGTCCCAAAAAGATCGCAGACACAGCAGTAACATAGTGTAACACCAAAAGTTTGGGAAATATGAAGTTAAGGAATAGCCCAGCAGTGTGTTCTTTTCTACTCCACTACTATTTAGTAGTGAAAACTCATCAGTGTTTACAACCTTAAAGATAATTTTTTTTTTTTATAGAGCGTCTTCATTAGAATGAGCGGGGGCAACGACGATTTTCCCTAAATCTCTCTGTTGGATTCATTTGAAATTGCAAAGTGTTTTTCCCAAATTGGGTTAGTAAACTTTTGGATGAGTTATGGCCCCGGTCAGGTAGTCATGCAAAACTCTTGTGTGACGCGGTAAATTTTAATGTTCAGTTAAAAACTTAAGACAGGGGTGGCCAAACCGCGGGTCACGATCCACTTGTGGCTTTTTGACCCTCAGTATGCGGCTCCCACAACTTAAACAATGTTGAGTTGTTGTTTTTTTTCACTTTGTTCCCTCCCTCCACATTGCTTTGTTCACGATTAAACAAACTGACATACTGTAAGAGTTTTGAAGGTCTATTTTATCACTGGATCACGTTTATGTACAACCCCAGGCGTAAAGAATATGCTCTGATCTTGTCAGATTACCTTGTTTATGACATTCTCACGTTTTTCTTACATGTTCCCGTAGTTCATTACCAAATTTTAGTACTTTCAGTTTAGTTAAAAATATCTTGATCAAGATTTTGAAAACATTAAGTTATAACTGTGTACTTCGTGATTTGCTGAAACTAGTACTAATTAACACTTTAAAAAACTGCATACAGGAATAAATATACATGTATTTCTCATTATTCAATATTATAAACTTTTGTAACGAGGTGTGTATGCAACAATAAAATCTTGTGCTTAAATTTTGTTAATATCCTGTGGCTCTCGGACATCTGAAATTTATCGCATGTGGTTCTCGCAGTAAGCAAGTCTGGCCACTCCTGAGTTGAAACTTGCTTTGTCCAGTCTTTATCCCCAGGGTATGACTGAATGAATGACTATCTGAAAGGGGCCATAATTGATGCAAAATTTGAATTACCCGCTTTGGGAAAAACGCTCTTCAATTTCGATGGGCTCATATTTTACACCTGAGTGATGGAGATTGCTTTTTACTTCTTAGACTGTAACCTGATTTTGAGTATGCTTCTTTCGGCTTTGCAAAAAATCATCGGTGTGCAGTTACTTTTTACTTAAAAAACAGCAATAATGCACGAAATTGCAAGAAACGGATGCCTTCATTTTGCATAATATTATTTGCAGGCATGCAAAATATTTACTTGTATAATACTTGTACCTTCAAAAGCTCACTTGTCTTTTCGCTGTCTTCAAGACATTCATAAAGTTTTTGTGTGGCTTTATAGATCTGCCCGGACGCTGCACTGCCAGACTCTTTGAAAGAAAAAAAGAGCATTTATGAGAGAACGAATAAGTAAAATACAACAGTATTCAAAATTATAACGCTTATTTTCAGTACATTGTGGACAAAATGTTAATGATACATTTTCCCAGTGTGCAATATTGGTACAGGGTGTGGACAGCTGAGCAATTGAAAAAAACCAAAGCTCACAAGCAGCCAGTTGTTACACACAGAGCACACCATGCTACAATAATTTATTTGTCTCTTTATACAAATTATGTTTCCTGTTTCTCTTAAAAAGTAAAGTGAGGTAAATAATGTTGTAAATTGCCTTCTTAGGTCGCTCAAGAATGTTTAAAGTTGGACGAAGAAAATATCGCATTTTATTTTCGGTCCAGATTTCAAGTGTTCCCGTATACTAACTGCAAATTTAAGACATAATAGTCTAGTCCCCGAGGAAAAAAATGAACTAAGTTTTCTTAAGACAATTTCACCGCTAGGTAAATTCATGTATCCAAATTTGACATTATCTTCTAAACTATCTTGTCTTTACTAAAAAGTATTTTTCTCATTTAAATCGCAAGAATGGGCAAGGAGATTGCTTCATAACCTCATCTTAAAATCGGTAATAGGCGAGTTGCGAGAACACCTACAGGGAGTTTACCAACACAACCATGAGAGTGAGAAATAATCACAAAGTTTGATTTAGGACATTGCAAATGGAAGCGTATATCCATACAACATGTTGTACAGTGCATATCCGTACAACACACACAATTCGATGACGTAGAGCACACATCGGAACACTGTATTACTGACCTTTTTAATTTGCATAGTTATTAAAAATATGAATCGGCTTAGTAGCAAAACAATCCGACTTCTGCTCGGAGATTGCGTGATCTGCATAATAATCTTGAGTGTACGTCGATGACCAATGGCTATCCCAACCCCGTTTCGCCTGATTAGTCAATCTGACTACCGCCCATTGATACAAACTGATTAGACCTTCACGCCCCCAGGTCCATCTGACTATTCCATGTGTTGTCACTTTAAATTCGTGAACACCATACATGTACCAAGTTTTGTTTCAGCAAACCTTCACCAGTCGCGCTTTTTGGTAAACATGTTGTAGGGATATGCACTGTCCATATCCATACAACATGTTTTACGGATATACAGTTCCCTGCCAATACCCAAGAATAACAAGGAAGAGCATATCCATACAACATGTACGGATATGGACAGTGCATATCCGTACAACGCACACAATTCGATGGCGTAGAACACACACCAGAATACTATATTACTGACCTTGTTAATTTGCATAGTTATTAAAAACATTAATCGGCTTAGTAGCAAAACAATCCGACTTCTGCTCGGAGATTGTGTGATCTGCGCTAATAGTATACCGGTACTTGAGTGTACGTCGATCACCAATGGCTATCCCAACCCCTTTTTGCCCGATTAGTCAATCTGACTACCTCCCATTGATACAAACTGATTAGACCCTCACGCCTCCAGGCCCATCTGACTATTCCATGTGTTGTCACTTTAAATTCGTGAACACCATACATGTACCAAGTTTTGTTTCAGCAAACCTTCACCAGTCGCGCTTTTTGGTAAACATGTTGTAGGGATATGCACTGTCCATATCCATACAACATGTTTTACGGATATACACTTCCGAATAACAAAAGGGTGATGAATGATAAATAGTGAAATCTCGACGCCAATACGTGTTTGCTTTTGAACAAGCCCTAGATGATGACGTAAAATACTTATGTATTGCTTCCAATGGAAACCCGAGAAACAGGATGCACGGATTTACCAAGGGGCAAAGTTATATTTATCTTTAAAAAAAAAAAAAGAAAAAACGCAGTTCATTTATTTCCTCGGGGACCATAGTAGAATTTGGGCCTATTTTTACATCACTACATTTACTGTGACATTTGTACTGGGTCCATATCAGGCTTACTTTTCCACAGAAAACATGTTCTAACTTCATGCTGACATCAGAAAAGTTCACTCGAACACTTATAATTGCTCAAATAGTTTTGTGAAGAGGACCTAGTACCTGTTTTTATCTCTTCGAACTTTGCAGTTTACGACTTACTCCAGCGTTACGCTTTCATTGTCTCTCTTCACAGGTGTGAGAACTTTACCATTATGTGACCGCGAAAGCGTGACACTGAATAACAAATAGTTATAGAAATTTCACTGCTAATAGTAGGGGGAATCTATTATATATTTCAGTAACTTGCAACCTTTGGCATGACTAACTGACCAAACTATACACTCTTCAGGCCTTAAATTTGGCATGAAGGTGGCAGTTGAGATAAGGAAGATGATGGCTGTAATTAAAAGACGTTTACTTCAAGCATGTATTTTTAAAAAATAACAATGTTCATTTGCTATGTAACATCTGTATTTTTGCATGTTTGTTTCGTTTTACATCCATCTTGGCTCCATTCTGTTATAATACCGTGCATGTCATAGAAAGTAACCATATCAAGCTTGGTGCGCAGTGTCCTGGGGCGCATGAGTTCTGAAGCAGGACTGCAGTTACTACCTTTATTGTAAGAGAGAGAGAGAGACAGAGACAGAGAGAGAGGGAGAGAGAGAGACAGAGACAGAGAGAGGGAGAGAGAGAGAGAGCGAGCTCATAATTGTTTATTCCGGGCAATGCCCGGTACGTCATCTAGTCTATTATATTTCAGTAACTTGCAACCTTTGGCACCAGTACCTGACCAAACTATACACTCTTCAGGCCTTAAATTTGGCAGGAAGGTGGCAGTTGAGATAAGGAAGATGATGGCTATAATTAAAAGTTGTTTACTTCAAGCATGTATTTTTTAAAAATAACAATGTTTATTGCTATGTAACATCTGTATTTCTGCATGTTTTTTTTCGTAATATTTATAGTACCGCGCATGTCATAAAAAGTAACTGTATCAAGCGTTCAGTTTGGTGCGTAGTGTTTTGGTGCGCATGCTTTCTGAAGCAAGACTGTGGTTTATTACTTTTATTATGTGAGAGAGAGAGAGAGAGAGAGAGAGAGAGAGAGAGAGAGAGAGAGAGAGAGAGAGAGAAAGAGAGAGAGAGAGAGAGAGAGAGAGAGAGAGAGGGGGGGGGGAGCACATGATTGTTTATTCCGGGCAATGCCCGGTAGGATATCTAGTTAGGATATAATTGTGAAAAGTAATAAGGAAAGCACCAAATTTCGCACAGACGATGCCACTAGGAACAAATGTTGCTATAGATCCACTCTGGCAAATTTACCGAAATATGATTTTGAGGACCCTAAATATTTCCCTATAGAAACTATATTAAAATCATTGGACATAACTGCGGAAATAGCGCTGAGACTGGTATTTTGTGTTACTAATAATTATGTTTGTTTCGCGCGGCCACAAAAACCTAAATAATCGAGGTTTTCTTTAAAGAAATTGATATTATGAAAGTCCACGGCAGAGCTGCAATCACTCACACAGGAAATGCTGGACAGCTCCTATCCACAAACAGCTGGATCCGGGTATTCGCGGACGGGCCAGCACAAGAAGCCGTAAGAGATGGAGGAGGTGGTGTATATATCCAATGGACTAATGGGGAAGAATCAGAATTATCAGTACCCACAGGGAAATATTCTACCAACTACAGAGCAGAAACAGAAGCCATACTAGAAGCTGCGCTAAACTTACAAAACCGAGACATATACAACAAAAAAATAGTTATTCTCAGAGATGCCAGGTCAGTCCTGCAGGCCCTTCAAAGTTCACATGATTATCATCAAAACAAACTCACCTCTGCCTTAGTGCCATTATGCCACACAGCACGCAACGTGGTTTTCCAGTGGATCCCTGGCCACTGTAACATCATCGGGAATGATAAGGCAGACACTCTGGCAAAAAATGGAGCAAACTTCCCCCAAGTCAGAGAAAACATAACAGTCTCAGAAGCCAAAAGCCACATTAAGGCAGCCTTGAAACCCAAGTGGAAACAAAGTCACCCAAGCCATGTAACAGACGATGCGATACACTTGCTCAGCAGAAAGGAGCAAACTATCATTTTTAGGCTGAGAACTGGACATAACAGACTCCGGCAGCACCTTTACAAAAAATTCAGGGTTGGAGATACTGAGACATGCCCATGTGGAAACTGCCCAGAAAATGCAGAACATGTCCTCCAACAATGCCCCCTATACAGACAACAGAGGGAAAACAGCTGGCCCCGAGGTGCGGCACTACACACCAAGCTATATGGGACAGCAGAGGAACTCAGGAGCACAGCATCCTTCATAAAGGCTACCGGCCTCCTGATATAAATAGTCTGACACGAAGAACGCAGAAGAAGAAGAAGAAATATTAAGAAAGAGATTTAGTAAATCTGTAAAGATTTTGAAATATTTTGAAATATTTTGAAAAAGAAATACATTTTGAAAATGAAACGCATCAATTAGTTTGCTCCCACATTAATCTCGGTCAGCCTGTGCGTGTGCGCGTGTTTCTTCGACTCTTTCTCTTTTACCCCCCCCCCTCTCTCTCTGTTTCTCCCCCACCCCACCCTTTCCGTCTCTGCCCATCTTTTTATCTCTCTGTATCCCCCCTTCCGCCCCCACCACTTTCCATCTCTATCTTTTTTTTCTGTCTCCCTTCTCCCCCTCTCTCTGTCTCCTTCATTCTCTTCCTCCTCCTCTCTCTCACTGTCTCCATCTTTGTGTCTCTTTTTCTGTTTGTCTCCCTCTGTTTGCCCCTCCCCCTCTCTGTCTCTTTCTTTCTCACCGCCATCTGTGTGTCTGTTGGTGTTTATCTTTCTACGTTTGCCTCTCCCTCTCTCGCTCTCTCTGTCTCTTTCTTTCTCACCGCCATCTGTGTGTCTGTTGGTGTTTATCTTTCTACGTTTGCCTCTCCCTCTCTCGCTCTCTCTTTCTTTCTCACCGCCATCTGTGTGTCTGTTGGTGTTTATCTTTCTACGTTTGCCTCTCCCTCTCTCGCTCTCTCTGTCTCTTTCTTTCTCACCGCCATCTGTGTGTCTGTTGGTGTTTATCTTTCTACGTTTGCCTCTCCCTCTCTCGCTCTCTCTGTCTCTTTCTTTCTCACCGCCATCTGTGTGTCTGTTGGTGTTTATCTTTCTACGTTTGCCTCTCCCTCTCTCGCTCTCTCTGTCTCTTTCTTTCTCACCGCCATCTGTGTGTCTGTTGGTGTTTATCTTTCTACGTTTGCCTCTCCCTCTCTCTGTCTCTTTCTTTCTCACCGCCATCTGTGTGTCTGTTGGTGTTTATCTTTCTACGTTTGCCTCTCCCTCTCTCTGTCTCTTTCTTTCTCACCGCCATCTGTGTGTCTGTTGGTGTTTATCTTTCTACGTTTGCCTCTCCCTCTCTCGCTCTCTCTGTCTCTTTCTTTCTCACCGCCATCTGTGTGTCTGTTGGTGTTTATCTTTCTACGTTTGCCTCTCCCTCTCTCGCTCTCTCTGTCTCTTCCTCCATCTGTGTGTGTGTGGGGGTGGGGGGGATGTCTCTCCTTGGTCTCTACCGTTCTCTCTCTCTTGGCCTCTCCCGTTCTCTTCACCTTCTGTTTATGCGTCTTTTTTGTCTGTATCCCCGCCCACTCTTTTCGTGTGTGTGTCTCTCTCTTTGCCCTTCTTTCTCTCTATCTGCGTGTACGTGTGTAACGTGTGTGTGTCTCTCTTTCTTTCTTTTTGCCTGTCTCTTCTCCCATCTCTCTGTCTTTCTCTTTGTGCGTCTTTTTTTCTTTCTGTCTCTGTCTGCATTTTTCCCTCTTTCTCTCTGTCTTTTCCTCCTGCTCTCTGACTCTCTGTCTTTTCCCCCTTCTCCCCTTGCTTCTGTCTCTCTCTGTCTTTTTTCCCCCTTTTCTCTGCGCCTCTGTCTCTGTCTCGCTCTCTCTGTGTTTGCATCTTTCCCCCTGCTATCTGTGTCTCTGTCTCTCTGACGTTTTCGCCTGCTCTCTGTGTCTCAGTCTTTAGCCCATTCTCTCTGTCTCTCTCTCTTTTCTCCCTTTGCCTCAGTGTCTCTGTCTCTTTCCCCATGCTCTCTGTGTCTTTGTCTCTTTCCCCTTTCTCTCTGTGTCTCTGTCTCTTTGTCTTTTGCACCTGCTTTCTGTGTCTCTGTCTCTCTGCCTTTTCCCCAATTCTCTTCTTTGTTTTTCCCCCCTTCTCTCTGTCTCTTTTTCCCTGCTCTCTGTCTCTGTGTCTCTCTCTATTTCCCCTTCTCTCTGTGCCTCTCTTTCTCTCGCTCTGAACCCCTGTTGACCCCCTCTGACATCTCATTCTCTCTCTATCTCCCCCTTCCTCCTGCCTCAAAGTTGTTGCTATTTTTCCAGTCTACTTAATGCATATCAACAATTTTTCATGGTCTTACCGCCTTCTCTCGGCTATAATACAAGTGACTGACTGTTCTGCCCAGCTCTCTGGACCAGGAATATGGACGGATAACATGGACTGTGATGGTCCTGAAATTTGTTTTTTTTTAGTGCAAATGCTGTTCAAAATTTCTCATTTTGTGGCCAAATCTGGCCGGAAACGAGAACATTAATTTAGTAACCACCGATCGGTCAATGATGTTTCTATAATGGCTTTGGCTTCTTCTGCAGCCCGCAATAATATTCTTTTATCAGCGTCCTTTTTGAGATTTGTAGAAAATGATGCGTTAGCTAGAACATCGGACCGTAAATTGAAATGACTTATTTATCGATAACATTTTTACCAAACATCTATGCAAGAAGTCTGAAGAATATTATTTCATTTCCTGTGTTGATTTTTTTTTCATAGATGACATTAGTAGTAAACAATGATGATCCCTTCACGGATCATTCATCGTGACGCGTCTCTGCCATAGTCACTGGACAATGAACTTACGGCGCAGGTTAAAAATTATCCATTGTGGTCTGATGTAATCCCGTGATAAGGCAACCAAAAATCTAAAGTCGTCGATTATTTACACCTCATAGCACCCGTGCTGCCAGCACCTCGGCAGCAGTGGGTGCTGGTGTTCCATTAGCAACAGTTCTAGCCTCAGTAGGATGGTCAAATGAAAATACATTTGCAAAATATTATTAGAAAGAAGAGAGGTCTAACTTCGGTCAAAGTTTGATGGATTCACTTATGAAAAATAAAGGTAGTCCTATTCCAAATGAATAGCTTGAAATCAGAAATTCATTGCATTGAAATGCTGATGGTGCATTCTGTACATATTTTAGCAGTTAGGTACCATTATGTGTTCTGATTCTGTAAACTGCTGGTTAATGCATTCATTAAGCTTTAATAAATTCATATATCAGTATGTTAATACAGCTTCTGTATGTTACAGCATATGTGCGATCGTATGTTTTTGTGCTCAAATCATAGTTTGCTCTAAAATCTCATATCACCAAAGAGTGCTTGGCGGCAAATGAGATGAAATTATAGAAACAAACGAGACTTACCAGTAAGTTGATGGTTGTGTCTGATTTCATCGATTTTGTGGACAGGATCTGACTGGTAAGATGCCCTCCCTTACTTACAGGGTAACATTTGGATGACAAGACAACAATACACATGGTGGTTCATGGAAGTGTTAAACGGCGTGTATCTCATCTTACCACTCCGTTCCTGTCGACAAAATCGATGAAATCAGCAATAACCATCAACGTATTGGTCATGATAAGTCTCGTTTGTTTCTATAAATAATCAATAATATTCCATATTGTAAACAGAGCAAAACTTAGGGAACACCGCTTACAAAAAACGAAACGTTCCCGCCGCATCCCGATTTGGGAGGTGAGATACAAAAATTTATTCCCTCCGACCAATACATCTATGAATCCGACGCGTCACTGACACGGAGAATCCTTTCCATTCGCTCTCCGGAGATGGGTAATAAGTTGCACAGTGAACAGAACAATTGTTCGCATCTTATTACGGTGTGGTGAGACTTTTTTCACCCAGATTATAATTTTCATAACTTTGAAGGCTTATATCTCAGCTCTTGGGCAAACCGCAGCGAGGTTCTATATCAAAGTTTGAAGCTCCAGTAGTGCTACATCGACTGTAGAAATTTCATGCTTTCCTGATTTATTTGCACAATTCAGGGCTTTCATGCTCCTAATTCCCTCTACTATAAATACGATGAAGATAGAGCAACACTGCAGCAACCTCGTGTGACTGGTGCATGACCCGATCAGGCTCACTGGGGGACAGCGTAGGTCACTGATTGGTCGTATTGCTGGGTCAGTGGGCCAGCTGATGTGTAACGATTAAGTGTAAATACTATTCTGGATCTACATTTTAGATACCCATAGGCCCAAACGGACCCCGAGTCTAGCTGCACCAATAGGCCCAAATAGACCCCCGAGTCTAGCTGCACCCATAGGCCCAAATAGACCCCCGAGTCTAGCTGCACCCATAGGCCCAAATAGACCCCCGAGTCTAGCTGCACCCATAGGCCCAAATAGACCCCTGAGTCTAGCTGCACCCATAGGCCTAAATAGACCCCCGAGTCTAGCTGCACCCATAGGCCCAAATAGACCCCCGAGTCTGGCTGCACCTATAGGCCCAAATAGACCCCCGAGTCTAGCTGCACCCATAGGCCCAAATAGACCCCCGATCTAGCTGCACCCATAGGCCCAAATAGACCCCCGAGTCTGGCTGCACCCATAGGCCCAAATAGACCCCCGATCTAGCTGCACCCATAGGCCCAAATAGACCCCCGAGTCTAGCTGCACCCATAGGCCCAAATAGACCCCCGAGTCTAGCTGCACCCATAGGCCCAAATAGACCCCCGATCTAGCTGCACCCATAGGCCCAAATAGACCCCCGAGTCTGGCTGCACCCATAGGCCCAAATAGACCCCCGAGTCTAGCTGCACCCATAGGCCCAAATAGACCCCCGAGTCTAGCTGCACCCATAGGCCCAAATAGACCCCCGAGTCTAGCTGCACCAATAGGCCCAAATAGACTCCCGAGTCCAGCTGCACCCATAGGCCCAAATAGACCCCCGAGTCTAGCTGCACCCATAGGCCCAAATAGACCCCCGAGTCTAGCTGCACCCATAGGCCGAAATAGACCCCCGAGTCTAGCTGCGCCCATAGGCCCAAATAGACCCCCGAGTCTAGCTGCACCCATAGGCCCAAATAGACCCCGAGCCTAGCTGCACCCATAGGCCCAAATAGACCCCCGAGTCTAGCTGCGCCCATAGGCCCAAATAGACCCCCGAGTCTAGCTGCACCCATAGGCCCAAATAGACCCCCGAGTCTAGCTGCACCCATAGGCCCAACTAGACCCCCGAGTCTAGCTGCACCCATACGCCCCAAATAGACCCCCGATCTAGCTGCACCCATAGGCCCAAATAGACCCCCGAGTCTAGCTGCACCCATAGGCCCAAATAGACCCCCGAGTCTAGCTGCGCCCATAGGCCGAAATAGACCCCCGAATCTAGCTGCACCCATAGGCCCAAATAGACCCCCAGTCAAGCTGCACCCATAGGCCCAAATAGACCCCCGAGTCTAGCTGCACCCATAGGCCCAAATAGACCCCGAGTCTAACTGCACCCATAGGCCCAAATAGACCCCCGAGTCTAGCTGCACCCATAGGCACAAATAGACCCCCGAGTCTAGCTGCACCCATAGGCCCAAATAGACCCCCGAGTCCAGCTGCACCCATAGGCCCAAATAGACCCCCGATTTTGCTGCACCCATAGGCCCAAATAGACCCCCGAGTCTAGCTGCACCCATAGGCCCAAATAGACCCCCGAGTCTAGCTGCACCAATACGCTGCTCAGAGGGTCCTGCGGTTGCAGTCTTCCGGGAAACCGACTATCTGGTCGAAGACTGGTACTGTCTCTGTGGGTCCTTTGTACAAGGTGTATGCGAACGAGTGGTACTAGCAGATGATCACCGTTTCGCCTATGACCATTCCGCAGCCTCCGGGCTCCGGATAAGCCCGATCCCAGGTGTGGAGAGACCCGGGGAGAATTTCTTCTCGACCGCCACGTGGTAGCAGCGGGGCAGCCCAAGCTGGGGGCTGGCTAACAGGGACGGGCTGACGGCTGACCTTCCCGAAGCCGTTAAACACTGGGAGCTTTCCGTTGCTGTAGGCAGAAGGTGGCAAATTGCCTAGCAGAACGCAGTGGTGGCAGTCCCCGATTGAGGGCCGGGGACTGATCAGATCGATCCTTCGATAAGTCGTGCAGCAAGCACTACGTGACAACGACTTAAACGAGACAATGACCGCACGCTGGCGGATGAGAAAGTGAGATTCTGGTCACGACGTGATACGAATCAATTGGTTCAGGCTGTCACCAGCCTCCATTTGTCTGAAAGGGGTCAAAGCAGTAACAAACTCCCACTAAATATATGATGGTACAATATGGCAAGAATAAACGTGGGGCTGAGGAACCCAAACAGATCCTCCGTAGGGAGGATGGCAGTTGCCAGGTCCCTCTACGCAAGTATGCTACTGGTGACCTGTGTCCGAATGCGAGTGTGAATGAGTGTGTGAAAACTAACAAGGGGACCCTAGCGGCGAGGGATCCCCCGGCGACCCTTAACATGTTGCAGCTCAACGTCTGCGGCCTTCGCCCGAAGGTCTTGGAGCTAACTAAGCTCCTCAAGTCAAAACATATACATGTAGCTCTCCTTCAAGAGACTCTACTGAATGGGAGAGGCGTGCACGTCACAGGGTATACCATATACACCTGCTCGTGTACCAAGTGCCGAGGCATTGCCACACTGGTACGCAATGACGTAACGGCTGTGAGGCAGCACGCCCCGACGAGCAAGGGTGAAACTGATACCCTCACTCTTACAGTATGGAAGGACGGCGTGGCCTTTACCATCACGAATGTCTATAATCCCCCTAAGGTCACCTGCGACCTAGGGTTAACAGAGGCTACCTTGAATAATACTATCATCGGAGGAGACTTCAACGCACGAAGCCGTGAAATGGGGTACGCCCCAGAATCGACGAACATTGCAGGAAGAAACGTCGAAGATCTCCTCCTAAGTTCTAACCTGGTCCGGATACAATCAGCCGACTCCACGCCCACCTGCCTGCATCGAGCAAACGGCGTGGAGAGTCGGCCCGACATTACGCTTCTATCTGCTGACCTCGTTACCAGACACAGCTACGCAGTCCTCGAGGACGTAGATAGCGACCATCTTCCTCTCCTCGTACAAATCCAGACTAAAACAGCTAAGAAGAAGGAGAAACGTTTAAACTGGAATTACAAACGAGGCAGATGGGAAGAGTTCAGAGAGATTTTAGGTTTAACTCTGAACGAGGTGGACCCCAACGAGGCTACTATTGACGAAGCTAACGCCCTACTGATTTCGGCCGTGCTCGCAGCTGCTAAGCGGAGTATCCCGCGAGGACTGCAGCCCCTAAATCGCTTGCCCTGGTCAAAGGAACTTGAACAGGCGGTCCGACAGCGTAAGAGGGCGAGAAGAAAAGCAAAAACGAACACGACGGCCAGAATCGAATATAACAGATTGACCGCCAAAGTCAAGCTGTTGTCTAGAAGCACCAAAAGGGCAAAGTGGTTAAACCTGTGCGAGTCTCTGAACGTGGACCCGAGTGGTGGCCGAGCGTGGACCGTCCTGAACCGCCTTAATCGGGGGCAAAGAGTGAAGAATGTCGCTCCGATACGGGCAAATGGGACGGTCGCGGTGACAGACCATAAGCGTGCAATCATGCTTAACCGACACTTTGCTAGTACAAATAAGAGTGGCAAAGCTACGAATACGGACAAGGGGCTCCGTAAGGTCAGGCGTCAGCTCGAAAAGTCGCAGGTAGACAGCGATTACGAGGGCCTTAACAGTGAGTTCACACTAGAGGAACTGGAGAGAGCACTTGGCAAGTGTAAAAATCGTAAAGCGCCAGGCCCGGACAAAATCTCTAACGAGATGTTGCTCCAGATGGGCCCCACGGCAAAGAAATGGATCCTAGCCTTAATAAATAGAACGTGGCATGAAAGAAAACTCCCTATTGACTGGAAAAAGGCCGTGGTGACAGCGATCCCTAAAGCAGGCAAAGATGGTACCGAACCATCACGTTGCAGGCCAATCTCCCTTACCTCTTGCATCTGCAAAGTAGGGGAGAGGATGGTTAACTACCGGCTGACCTGGTATCTAGAAGAGCGCGGTCTTCTAGACAGACACCAGGCGGGCTTCCGTAGTGGCAGGCAGACGATGGACCAGCTTATCCGATTGACCCAAGCGGTCAATAATGGTTTCCATAGGCGGGAGCATACTATCGCCGTATTCGTCGATCTCAAACAAGCGTACGATAATGTGTGTAAAGGTGGGCTACTCCTTAAATTACTCAAGGCGGAGGTCAAAGGAAACTTGTATGCATGGGTAAAAGATTTCCTTCACAATCGAACAGTCCGTACCAGATTGAACGGACAGACCTCAAGCCAACTCACCATGGAGAATGGCCTGCCGCAAGGTTCAGCGTTAAGCTGAACGCTTTTTGCGGCTTACACCAGCGACCTTACCCAACACCTGAGATGCGAAAAAGCGATGTATGCCGATGATATGGTAATCTGGAGGACAGGAAAGCATGTCCAATGGTTACAGCGAGACCTTAACCGGGACCTCGCGACGCTTGCCTGCTACTGCCGATTGTGGAAGATGGAGATAAACGTCGATAAGACCGTTTATCAACTCTTCACCAACGGCAAACACGCCCAGAAAGCCACCATCACTCTTAAAATTAATGGCCAGACACTCAAAAGGGAAAGCGCACCACGATACCTGGGAGTTGAACTCGACAGCAAGCTCAACTTGCAGACGCACGTCAGCAAGCTCGAGTCTGAGGCTAGGAGGCGATTAACACTGTTGAAAATGCTCGCCAGTACCAACTGGGGTGCCACTGGGAAGGTTCTCAAACAGCTATATCTAGCCTACGTGCGAGCAGGCATAGAATATAGCCTGCCACTGCAACCAATGGCCAGCGACCGAACGCTGTCGGCGCTGGACCGAGTCCAGAACAGCGCCATGAGACTCATAACAGGCTGCCTTAAAACCACTCCTAAGGATGCTCTCGAAATCATGACCAATGTGGAACCACTGGCAACCAGTAGGGAAGGAAGCGTACTACAGCAGTACGAGAGGTTAAAAAGGCTCGAGCCGGACTATCCGGCGCGGGAGGCGATCGAAACCGACCCGCCACCGAGAATACTTCAGAAGAAGTCGTCCCTGGGCGAAGCGAAACGACTAACTGAGGAGTATGGGCTAGAACAAGAGAGAATGCCCCTTCGGTTATGGACGAAAGAGCCACCTCACGCCTCCCTGAAACCCCCAGTGGTCAAAACCACGCTTCTAGACACAAACATGACTAAAGAGGTCAATCCCACGATTCTGAAAACGGCAGCTGGCGAAACTATTGACTCGTACCCAGCACACATGATTAAGGCTTATACTGACGGCTCGGCAGTACAGGCGACCACGAATGCGGGGTACGGAGCAATAATCTACTACCCTGACGGCACCGACACCGAAAAGATCTATGGGCCGTGTGGGGCGAATGGCTCCAACTTCGACGCTGAGGCGACAGCGATTTGGAGGACACTGACTACGGTTTTCAATGGCTTTGAAAACGGAACAGTATCGCCAGAAGATATTGTTGTGTTCACAGACTCAAGGGCCACATTGATGGCCGTCCAATCGCTCAACCATAAGCTCGAGGCACATGGCGCAGACAAAATCAGACATATCTGCCACCAGATCATAAGTGGATACGGTGTCGAGGTCCACCTCCAATGGATCCCCGCACACATAGGAATCCGGGGCAACGAGGTTGCAGATAGCCTAGCGAAACAGGGGACCAGGGGCGAACAGCCAAAGCACCCCATGTCTTACCCAGCAGCCCGAGCCAGAATCCGCGCTCACGGACGCAGGAAATGGCTATATCAATGGGCAAACTCGGATAAAGGACGTAGGGTGTATCAGAACCAAACCAAACCAGACATCAAAGACCCGATTTTGACACTAGAGCGTAAATACGCCACTATTATACAGCGTATGAGGACGGGACATGTCCAGTTGAACGCACATCTAAACCGTTTCAACCCACTCCGTGAGCCAGTATGCCGGCAATGCGGGTCCCCGCAGGAGACAGTCGAGCACATACTTGCGGAGTGCCAAGGACTGAAACAGCTAAGATCCCGCTACCTCCCAGATACCCCGACAGTCTCCAATTGCCTTTATGGGGACGTTAAACAATTAAAGAATACTGTCATATTCGCCGTTGCCGTCACGAGTGAAAACTCGATCGGCCAGGGATGAGCACTCGAGCTGAAGTATTCGGCCCTCTCCGGGATAAGTCTGTTTATTGGTTTTAGTTCCAGGCGGCGATTATAATGGATCTGCTCCACCTTGCCAGTTCCACTAAGTTTCTTTTGTTATTGTTTAATTGTTTGTTTGTTTGCGCATATATAGGCCCTAAGCGCCTCTCATCAATATTCATGAATTGGCAAGAATTGGCGCCCGGGACCGCATGTTTAATAGTGGACACATCGCAGGAAGTGATAACGTCACGCGTTCATGGAAAAGACAGAACCGGGGAGGGGGCGGGGCGGAATTACCAACACAAATGCAAACTCAAAAATATTTCCCCACCATTTCACATCTCCTGTTCTAAAAGAGAACTTCCTACAGGTCGAAAGGAAGGCACCTATAAAATGTCAGGTAAGTCTGAGCTGTGTAATTGGCGTTAGGGCTGGTTAAAAGTCGGACGAGTTTTTATAATTATAAAAGATTTCTCTTTGTATTTGTAAATATTATGTTGTAAGATTTATTTTATGATTATAATAAATATGATTTTTTTCTCATTAAATTTATTTGTTCACCTTTTCATTTATTCACGTATTCTTCCCTAACCCTTCAATTCACTTTCTCTATCTAAGTTAATTGCGCAACGATTATTGTCAATTTAAAACAATATTTATTCTAGGCGACAGTTTTCACATTTATGGTGTATTTATAGCCCACGCATTTGCATATTACTTAAATGACATTTTAAAATATATTGCCATGTTCCCCATGCATGAGTCGGGTCGTGAATGGTCGTATTTATTGGTAGAATAATTCTATATTTATATTTGGTAGAATAAATTTATACTTTTTTGTTTTTTTTTTCTGTCATATTTTGCTCTTATCAGGGTTCAGGATTTAAAAAAATTTTGTGTATGTGTGTGTGTGTATGTGTGTGTGTGTGCATAAAATGGAACTGATCAATTTGATTAATATTATTGTCATTTGTTTATGAGAAAGAGATCCATACTTTCTTCTAGTGGAACGATAACAGGCCACTGCAATGCCTGTAATAAAATGGTTTACAAGAATCGCTTCTGGGTTGCTCATAAGTCGGGGTTCAAAATTCTTTTTATGCCAGACTCATTAAACAGATTAGGTTTTTACCTCTAGCAATTGGTTGAAGAATGACACGCACAAGGCAGCACTTTGCATCATGTGAAGAGTAGGAGCTTGTGTGACAATCGTCATTGGTGCTGCCAAGCGACTCTTGTGAATGAAACTGTGTGTCTGTCCAAAAAAGAAAGTCT
The DNA here is from genome assembly GCA_963931925.1 of Onchidella celtica. NCBI lineage: Eukaryota > Metazoa > Mollusca > Gastropoda > Systellommatophora > Onchidiidae > Onchidella > Onchidella celtica. The sequence goes on along the minus strand of OZ007568.1, from coordinate 16,641,760 downwards.
CGCAAAATACAATGAGCAGAAGTTATTTCAATACTGGATATTATTTTAGCATTTATGAGAGGATGACGTGTTCATCATTTTATCTATTAGGTAACTGAGTTGTCTCACTTTTGTTATCAATTACTGGACATTTTCTTCGATATAAAAAAAATTCAAATGAAGAAGACTTTTAAATGAATGACTTAAAAAGAAATTCTCTGTTAATTACTATCATAAATATTCACACTGCTCCTGGTTTGCTCTTTCCTATATCATAATAACAAAACATGGCTTGGCAGGCATCAACTGTTGTACTTTTTAAATGCAGATAGCCTAAAACTCACCGGTAGCACGTTGTATTAACGATACTCCTTTAGTCCACTTGCCTATTGTGCAAGTCATTTCTCGTGTATCAAAGGCCGTTCTGTCCATTATGACACCTTTCAGTTGATCGCACCGTTTCTTAAAAGATTTCAGTGTTTTCATCATTCCCTCTGAACGTGCCGGATACTTGCTAAGTTCATGAAAAGTACAGTAGTGGATGGTAAGAGTAGCATCACTGAAGTAGGATGAGGTTAGCCTGTGGTCGATGTTGCTGGCCTCTCTACTTATGGCATCAATGTTGTTGTCATCAAGTGGACAACAAGGTTGGCTTGCTACGTAATTTACAAGGCCTTGTGCCAGCTCATCAAGCTTCGGTTCTGTAAAATAAAAATAAATTAACCACCCCAAAAAAGCTCCTCAAACCTCAAACCTTTTACAACATTCCCTAATTAAAATTTCTTTTTAATTTACATGACGCCTTTACCGTTATAGTAACAAATCATAACAAGATAATTTATTGGGCTGTTCTTAGACACAAGTTATCATAAAACACTGGAATATCTGATAAAGGTGATATTATCTGAGCAAAACCTCTAAAACTATTCAAAACGTATCTTGAAAACTCTTAAGGACGAGTACGCGAATGCTGAATAAACCTCAAATAGTGAATTTCAACAGTTCTTATTAAAGATGTAGTACGAATTTTAACTCCAAGAATTCCTTGTATTATTCCGTCTTTGTTTAAAACCTCAGTTGTTTAGCCCAGTATTGTAATAAACACTACGTACAGTCGCACAATAAACGAAGCAAAGGTGAACAGGTCGCGGCTCGCAAATCGCATGTTGTTCTTCAAATTTTATATCACATGTTGGTTGAGCCACATATCGGATCACAATCAAATCTGAAGATTTAGAATTAGGTCAATGCCAGCGGGGTTTTGTTTAACTTTATATTACACTTTGATTTCTGACAGAGGCCAAAAACTCACTCTTTTCACCACAATTCCCCCCCCCCCCCCCCCAAAAAAAACACAACAAAACGAATGTTAGCTTTAGGGTTGGTATCACAACTGGCTAGTTGGCCACTATAACACTTACATTTGACAAAATGGTCAGAATAACAATTTTGAAATTGCCCACAAGTTGTTAACTAAGACATTCGCTGCTAGTATTTTGGCTCCATGGCCCATACGGTCATGATACATTTATTTACATAACTTACAACTACGGTTAAAAAGAGGAGATGAGAACAAAGACGGACAGAAAGAAAAATGAAAAAGTAAGCTAAAAGCTTGCCGTTTTTAAATAGGCTACAACAAACATAAAGACAAAGGTCCTTGGCGGTTATGATTGGAAGCACAACTGTATACAAGTATTCGTTTGTCGGTAGAAAAGGTCTCGCCGCCCATTCCTCAGAGGCCTAGCGAAGCTGAGGGCCTCGCCTCCATAGTGCCACCCCGAAATTCGTTGCGCGACTCAATTCAAACCTTTCAAAAAAATATCGTAAATTGTGCACATCTACCAGCCTCTGTCTAAAAAGGTTTATACTTTTTATTATATATTTTTTTAATAATGCGTTGCGATTACAATAAATCTTTGATTTCCTGAAATTATAAGTGACGACAGACAGACAGACAGACAGACACACAGACAGACAGACAGACAGACAGACAGACAGGCAGACAGACAGACAGGCAGACAGACAGGCAGACAGATAGACAGACAGACAGACAATCCAAATAGATATTCGTCGATCCCATGATAAGACCTGCTAACATCGGAAATTCTTTATACACGAAAGTTTATACATTCCTTCATACACTATAAAAGTTTTTGGGCAAAATTCAAAATGGAAAGGGTATTAATATCTTAAATACACAGCGTGCTAAGGCGAGCAAAACCTCTTTCTCCGATGAACGTGCTAAACCGGCCGCATTCAAACTGGCCTGTGCTTTATCAGCCCTCCTGTATGTGCAACAATGATATTTGGATATCATCCTTCTCATTGCCTTTGGCCACTTGTTGACACCACTCACTGAAACGTGTTCATTTCACTGTAGTGATTATTCAAATGCATGTCATAATTGATCATTTTGGTCACAAAATTTAAATAGGTCACACTTGAGTGTGCAGATGATACTTTATCAACTGCTCTCCCCCGAAGCGAGCAGCAACACTATAACTATAAACATAATTATCATCAAAACTGAAGGACTAAGCTAGACCAAAGCTAAGTCTGGGGTGGTAGAGCCCCATACTGGGAAGTGGTGTAGTACCAGTAGAGCTGGTGGCGTTGCCACAGTGATTGCTGTGTTTGCCGAAAATGGCAGCCATTCCGTGCAGCCTTGGGATTTCTATCGATCGATAGGACAACTCCGACATTTCACTGGTTCTTAAGCAGTTCTGATACTATAAATAGAGTATATAATATTACTGAGAAATCCTTGGTCAGTCATTCTTAGCTCGGCCGATCGACGTAGCACCGAGCAAGGCGCTGACTGTTCGCCGACATGGGGGCCGATTACAGGAACACAATATGCTGTTTTATCTGCATTTAAAATAGCGTAGAAAGAAGAATGTGTATTTATTCAGACATGATATCTATAAAATAAACACCAACTTTCCTTCTGTCGATCTCAATGTATCTTCGGAGTGAACACAAAACAAAATATCAAATACCGTGTCTTAACTCCACTCTTGTGTCACTCAACCTCTATGGTTGCTAGAATGAAAAACAAAAACCACGGGGCTAAAGTTCACCTGATTGGCACTCAAGTTTCATAACAAACAGGGGTCATTTTCTGCGTCAAGCCGATGTGTAAACACGGCGAATATTGGCAAGGCGGAGGCGTGATCAATTCGCGTTGCTCCCGTTGTGTTTACAAAGTTGGAAGGTCGTCGTGACCCAATTGTCATCCGAAGGTATTGTTTAATAATACTTTTTATTACAATCACCAAAGTTCACACATTTCTTATTAAAATGATAAGAAAAGGTGAGAAGACTATTTGTGCGATAAAATTGTGCACCTACGTGCCCTGAATTTTAAAACATATTGCTTTGAATCTTTTAAGCCGGCGAGCTGAAACCAGTCTGGTGGCTGGTAATTATACGCACTGTACTATAATGTCTTGATACTGAAATTCTCTCAAGAATCAGCAAAGCCAGCTCTGCATTTGGCAGGCTTCGAAAGAGAGTGTGGGATGTTGCCGGCATTCGCACAGACACTAAGCTGAAAGTGTACAATGCTGTGGTCCTTCCCACCCTACTCTATGGGGCTGAAACCTGGACAGTGTACCAATCGCATGCCAGAAAGCTAAATCACTTTCATCTGGCCTGCCTTAGAAAGATCCTAAGGATCAAATGGCAGGATAAAATTCCAGACACTGAGGTCCTCAATCGTGCCAAGGAATTGAGCATCTTCTGCCACCTGAAAAAAATTCAGCTACGTTGGGCAGGACATGTTGTCAGAATGCCCGACTCCAGACTCCCTAAGCAAATCTTCTTCTCTGAGCTCTCCAATGGAACGAGGAATGTTGGGGCCCCAAAGAGACGTTACAAAGACACTCTCAAGCAATCACTGAAGGCCTTTGCCATTGATGTGAGTGAGTGGGAAAAGCTCTCGCTTGATCGTGCAAATTGGAGGGCGGCCCTTACCAGAGGCAGCAAAGCATGGGAAGCTGACAGAGTCCAGCAGGCTATCAAAAAAAGAGAACGGCGCAAGAAAAGGCCCAGTGGTACTGAACCAACGGAGCACTCTTGTCATTTATGCGGAAGGGTCTTCAGGGCAAAAATAGGACTTATCAGTCACATGAGAAGCCATAAGTCATGAAAGAACAGTCTTTCCATTCTGTCCTCTGTGTCCTTTAGTTCTCTTTATTGTCCATGTGTTGAAATTCTCAACAATTTCTGTTCTTTATTCCTCTGGTGTTGTTAAGGTCATCATCATACCTGATGGACGAACTATTATTATTATTACTATAACGTCTGTCGCCTGCATGCAGTGGTCCTCCAGCTAACATCCAGATCAGTCGCGGTGTGGGTTGTTAGTAGTGTTTTAGTGTGATGCATAATAATTAGGTGGCGTGCCACCACTACGCCAGCCCTTGTCTGGCTTACCCTCGGTGGTCCTGCTGGGCTGCGGCGTGGGTTGTGAGTAGTAATTTAGTGTGATGCATAATAATTAGTTGGTGAGCCACCAGTGTGGGGTCAACGTCAGCTTTGGTCTGGCTTACCCCTAAAAGAAGTGCGAATGACACAATGATTTCTGCAAGCCAGTGTTTGAGTCGCGTCGTAGACAACCAATGACATTTTTGTGACTTTCAAAGTGCACAATGCAAAGTCTTGGTGCAACAAAATGCAAGACCGCGAAAGGGCTATATCTGTAAAAAGAATACGTGTGGAGTGAATTACCTTCACATTCAAGTCTGAGGATCGTGACCAGTTCCTTTCCAAGCTCTACAGCTTTCACCAGGTGAGTTCTGGTTGATGAAGTGTGGGCTGACTCAGCAACAGCATCTGGCCTCTGACCTTCAGTGTTGTTCTCAGCAGTGCTTGATGTTGGTGGATTAGGAATGTCGTTGGGAAAGGAGCGTCTTTCCTATGAAACACCAAGAATGTAGTAAATATATAGCGGTCTTTATCATACACGATTTTTTTTTTGACTGGATGACAATGATATGATTATGCTGGTCCGATGCTCGTAATGTGCGAGTAAGGCGGTAATTCCCAATAAGGTATGAATGCACATGGCTATATTCGTTTCCATGAATACCGTTCCTTCAATATTTGGGAACAGCTGTATTAATCCACAATGTTATTTCATTCACCTGGATACATAAATTTGAGGGAGAAATCCTTGACAGTTCACATGCAAAGTTTCAAGGGACAGCTGTTTCTTTTCACTTAATATATTTTTAATAATAATCACCATAATAATAATAATATTCTGGATCTTTTTGATAATGTAGAACTTACACCGCAATTATAATGATTTCTCCTGCACTGAATTCATACTAACTTGAAATTTCTCAACTTTAATTGAAACTTTTTTTTTTCCGATAAGGTCGGTCCTGAAATAAAATTAGCCCCAAGGTGCCTCTTAAAGAGCTTTTACATCTCTAACACCTGATAGTCCGCAGGAACGACGTAAACCACGCAGACCAAGTGGCCGTTTTTCTACAAAGTGACGTAAAAGTGGACTGTCTTTATAAAACGGTATTTTCTCACTTACTTTATTACGAACGAACTATTTTACAATGTATACCGAAAGTAAAATGCCTAACCATTTAGGTTTTACATCTTGCGTTTAGTTTGTGACTCGCACGGTCGATTTAATGGAAGAGAAGCATACCTCAAAACTTCAACCGGCATTTTCTCAAAGCTAGAGAGAAATTTTACCTTTACGCCACTTTGTCAAAAAAACCAGCGAAATGTTACAAAGTCTTTCACTGCATCTCCAGAATTACTTTGAAAAACAACAACAACAAAAAATAAAAAAGATTTAAGCCAGCTGTTCCACTCATTCCAGTGGGGAGGAAGGTACATGTACTAACCTGGTTCTTGAGCTTTTCCGTTGTGATATTAGTATGAAAACTACACTGAAATTTGTTCTGCTTTTTTCTGGCTTTTTTCTGGTATTGTTTGGCTTAAACTTAAAAATTTCAATCTGGCAGCCCAGATCCCAAGTTGTGTGTCTTCAACCTTGGTTGCCCGGAAGCGAGAATCTTTTTTACACTGCGTTGCCGGAAAGCCAAACAAAGCTCTACGTCACCACCTCACCCTTTGTGACGATAATAAAATATCGCATGCGCAGTAGGATGCATTTCCCGCTCCGTCATCGGCCAACTATAGGCTAACTTATAGGTAGAATGCGCTTGACGTCACATTGTGCTTTTGTTTTGTTTTTCCGCCATCGCGATTGTTTGGCCGGTGGATCAGCTGATTAGTGTAACTTAGAGATAATTATATCGAAGCGGTTTTGTTAACTAAAATGCCTACTAGCTGCATTATCGTTGATTGCTACGCGCGGCAGGGGTGGAAAGGATGGATAAAAGTTGGCCAGATTCCCCACCATTCGTGTAAACAAAGGAAAGGAAGTGAAAGAATTGACCGAACGTCGTTCGACTGTGGTATGGTTGACAAGCTACCAACCAGCAGATCTAGATCTAGTCTAGATCTAGACATTAAAAAAAGTGAGTCGACCTATTCCGTTTGTGCCGAGCACTTCATCTCAGGTAGTTGTCAGTTTTAATAATTTATGAATAACGGTTATAACGTGATGAAAGTAAGCCCGTCATTTCCGTCACAGAAGAATTAGATCTAGATCTAGATCAGATATGTGCTATGTACATTGCTCCACTCTGCAGGCTAGTTAGAGCTGTAGGATTAGAGGTCTAGCGAATGCGATTATCTTCATGTTTACCGCACAATAAAGTCACGACTAATAAAACTCAAGTTACAATTAAAAACTTTCCTGTTGACTTGCTTTTAAGCAGTTCTAGATTTACACTGTGGCCTACAATGAATTGAAGATGATGCACTGGCAAGATAGGCTACCGATTAAAATTCACTAGAGATAGCCAGAATGCAGTAGATCTAGATTTAGATCTAGTATGAGGAAGTGAGTCCTGAGTGATGAGGTATGGAATCACAGTTAGATCTAGATCTGATCACACAGATGTTGAATTGCAGCAGTATGAGAGACAGAGAGTGAGCCTTGAATTGTGAGATACAAAATAATAATTCAATGTATCTGTATTACACAGATATGAATAATAAAATATGAAATCATAGGCCTAATTAAATCTAATCTCCTATCACAGAGCTGTTAACCGGCAGCTATAAATATGAGAGATTGAGCCATGAGCGATGAAAGATAAAATTATTCTTAGAGAGGGTGAGTCTTGAGATATGTAAGGATAACTAAATCTATATCAATACCACACAGATATGAGAGTGTGAGGCTTGAGTGATGAAATATGTAATGATAATGAAATCTAGATCTAGATTTATATCACACAGATATGAGAGTGTGAGCCTTGAGTCATGAGATACTTAATGATAATTAAATCTAGATCTATATTTATATCACACAGGTATGACAGTGGGAGCCTTGAGTCATGAGATACTTAATGATGATTAAATCTAGATCTAGATTTATATCACACAGGTATGACAGTGGGAGCCTTGAGTCATGAGATATGTAATGATATTTAAATCTAGATCTAGATTTATATCATACAGGTATAAGAGTGTGAGCCTTGAGTGATGAGATATGTGTAATTATATTTAAATCTAGATTCTAGATCTTGATTTGTACCATACAGGTATGAGAGTGTGAGCCTTGGGTGATGAGATATCTAATGACAATTGAATCTAGATCTAGATCTATCACACAGATATGACAGTGTTAGCCTTGAGTCGTGAGATATGTAATTTGTAAAGATAATTAAATCTGGATCTAGATTTATATATTGCATAACAGGAGAGTGTGAGTCATGAGTGCTGAGATATGTAGCCTAATGATAATTAAATCTAGATCCAGATTTCTATCACACAGATATGAGGGTGTGTGAGCTGTGACTGATGAGATATCTAATGACAATTGAATCTAGATCTAGGATCTAGATCTAGATTTATACCACACAGGTGGGAACCACAGCAATGTGTGAGAGCGGGTCTCGAGGGATGAGACGCAAAGAGTATGTTCAACAACATTCTGCCACCAAGGAAAGTTTTCACGTTCTCGCGGCTATTTCTTTAGACAATTACATTAGAGTGGGCATTACCCAAGGAATTCAGCGGTTGTTCGGCTGTTATAAAAAAAATATAGCCATGTTAAAGGGAGGTGACCCCCAATTCCAATTAACAGGCTTTACCCAAGGAATTCGGTGACGTAATGATCGCCTGTGCGGTTATTATAAATAGTCACGGGGATTCCAAAGAAGTACCTCCTTTCCGGCAACGCAGTGTAAAAAAGATTCTCGCTCCCCGGAAATCAGAGAAACATGGCTCTTGGTATTGGTCAGTCGATTATTATGATCGTTCTGAGTTTTACTCATGGCCTATTGTTTGCCTCACTTTTCCAAGTTGCGTGTGCATGTGGCATCACATTCTTCCCCTTGGTACAATAACCTATAGAGAGAATTTAAAGTATAGACGATTATTAAATAGTTATTTGAATTGTGTATTCTCTGTCATATTTGGCAAGATCCTGAGTACGGAAAAACTCTCACCTGTATATGTGAAATTCTGAAAATAACGGTTAAAGAATCTTTTCTTCCGATGCTTTTCAGACATTCTGAAACCATGTCATTTTTAATCACTCCTGTTTTCACTTTCAGCACATATTCAGGTGGGATCATCAAAACATCAGAAACTTCCTTGAGACTGCGGGCAAGTGAAAACTGTGCAGTAGTTTGCCGGATCTGAATGGAAGGGTAATCAAAGTTTAGTGAGCTGTATATGCATAGAATGACATGTTTCAAACACAAGCGTATCATTAATAGTACGGAACCTTTAACACATGGGTAATCTCACTGCTGCGTTAGTTAGTGAGCAAGGTGAACTTGATTATCTAACATATTCAACATTAACGGCTTCAACCTTTTGACCACTTCAGCCGGGACTAATAATATATATATTTTTTTGTGTGTGTGTGCACCGTAAAAGCTCGTATGAAGTGAACTCAAGATCGCATATTTGAAGACTCTTCTAGCGAGTTTTTTTTTCTTGAGGGGTGGGGTGGGTGGGGAGGCGGGGTGTATTTTATCAGATGAAATTATTTAACGCTGAAATTTGGAGATATGCATGGGGGAATTTGAGTGTGGCCCAAAGACTTAACAGACCTGTGGATCTTCAGAGAGTATTCGGAGCCAATTTATAACTGCCAGTGACAGGCAATGCTAAAATTGCGACATTCAGAGTAGTATCAGAAATAAAGTTAGATAAGACCCTTTTGATGCCATATCAGGGTGGAGGAGAACACACAAGGACGTCACAAAAGTAATTACCATTTGACGATCCCCCTCGACTTGATAACCACTCAGGTGAGAACACTTCTGTATTGTTTTCATATCCACCAAGTCACCGAGGGCAAGCCCAGTGGAATATGGAATTCCCGTTTCCATGGCTCTGAAAAAGAAAAAAATTACAAACATTTCAAGCATGAGGTTTTTTTTTTTTTTTTGACTAGGAATAAAATGCTAATAAAGTAAAACCAAATTTCATTTTTAATTCCCTATTGCTACCACATCTTAACTGGCTCGCAAACTGTGAATAAAGATGCGCAATATTTTTACACTAACATTAGAAAAGGGCTAAAGAACATAATATATATCATGACATTTCTCAGGAACAAAAAATAAAGTCACGTAAATGAAATAAAAGCAGACATTTGTCAAGAAATGTAAGATAATCTACAACTCAACTTCTCAAATACAGATAATATGACGTTCCCCGTGAAGACCTCAAACATAATTATTTTGGCCTGGTCAATGGATCCTTGAGACTGTTTCAGAATATTGTTCTTCTGAGCACTCTTGCGCCATTCTTTCAATAAAATCATACTGTACGAGCTCTAGAATTTCAAACATTTTTAGTAAGTTCTCCAATCTGCATGGTAATCTCTGGGCATTTCTGATCCTATTGGTGTTGAAACAGATTTCTTGGGCCTGAGTTCGCAATAAGAATCTCTGAGCTCGTGTTCGAAGGTAAACTTCACTGATCTGTGGTAATATCTATGACATTTTACCAACGATCTGACACAATATCATCTATCCATTTTACTTTATAACTCTCCGTAAGTTATGGAAATTAACGAGAGAGCGGAAAGGGCGCGAATTGGTCATGCAGGATTACGTCGTTTTCGTAGAGCGAATTAGGACATTTCTTGCTGCAAGTGGGAACATAAGTAATTCTGGATAAAGAATCACTTCATCACATGATCTTGACCATTTCAAAATGACTACTGATTTTCTTTATATTTCTCTGTATTTTGAATGATGTCGATTCAAAGCTAAAGAAAACTGAAGCAAGGGGGAATTTTAAATTTTTTAACCATTTAATAGATACAGTGTAAGTTATGCTCCACAGTCCTCTTTTAATGACCATTTAACTTTCTAGTCACCAGTGATCATACGACACCAAAGCTGTGAATTATTGATATTTTGTATTCGATATTAAGATTTGAAATTGAAAATGAGCAGTAGGCCTATTTATGCTCACATGTCCGTTCTTAGTGGCCAGACTGGCCAAAGGCCACATAACTGACCAGAATGACATCTTTTTGACAAATGTTAAAATCTATGACATTCTAGAAGACTAGAAATGTTTTACCAGCATCGTGACTCGTAAAATATAATGCTAATAAAAAACATGAGACGCTGACATTTAAAACCAGTGAGGTGGCCATCCAACCGACCGATGGTCATTATAGGAATTGAAACTGTGACGAGCTATTGGCGCGATAAAAGTACATCTCCATTAAAATTACAACCAAACCAGCTTTTTCCAGGACGCTATTTCCGACTGGAAAGTACCAGTTTACATATCCACAATGGACGAGTACCTAAGAACTCAAGGACATAGGCCTGCTAACAAACATTTTCGAGACAGGTATTCCTAGACAGGTACTAGAGTGTTCATGATTAAGCGAACACTTCCACAAGAGTCGCATTGGTAGACAATAAAACTAAATTGGTCATGTCCAGCTATCTGGCCGGGGAAATAGCCAGAAACGGATAATCATCGAAAATTCTACTGGCCTAAATCATGGAAGGCATTTACGGCATGAAGCCATGACCTTGTGTCAGCTTCTTCCTGCCCAAATAGTGACATGGTAGGACTCACAAAATGGCTTGAAACTGCCCTGTCATTTATTGTTGCAAAACTAAAAAGGGGTAGCGCAAGCCTGTGTCATTTCTTGAAGCAGATATCAGAAAGACCCGGGTCGCGCTTTTCAGAAAGTCTGTCCAGTCTCCTGGTATCTCGGAAGTGGGAATGACGCTTCTTTGGATCCTAGCTCCGCGTTTCTCACGTACGGTTCTTAAGGTTGATACCAAGATCTGTGAAAAACGAATTCTATTTAAGCAGCCGAAAACCCTCCCCCTTTTGTCTTTAAGATATGGTAAAATGACATGGCTTCAACTATCAAATTTCTCTTTGAACAACGGCTGAACCGTCGGCAATCAGACAAGTGCGTGTTTCTTCGCTTGGTGGAATTTGATCTAGTAGACATCACAGAAGATTGGATTTGTTATCAAACTTCAGCGCGCGGCCTTCAGCTGCTAAGGAAGGAAGGAACGCCTGATTTCAGTGAGTTAAAAAAAACAAAAAACAACTTAACCAAGTCCGCACCCCAACTCAGGCGAGCAATGTACTGCTAAGAAAAAAAAAAAAAGGTTGCAATTCGCTTTGACATTTTGAAGCTGTGCTTTAATTCTAGCATTGTTCCCCAAGAGCTGAAGTTCATTCCTTTTTAGTGGTTCTCTGAGGTTTGTTGTTTGTGATGTTATTCTCTCATCAACATACTGATTGCAGTGCTGCCGTCCATTTTCTTTCAGTTTTCTTACATTTTTGACGATATGGCATTGTGCCCCAGAGTGTAGTGTAGTAGAGATGTTAATGAAGTCTTGTTTTCCCATTTCTGAACATGGATTTCTGAATTCATCAAACACCACAAGGGGCACCGACTGAAACTTCTGCTCCCTCGTGGCTCTTTGTTAGTCTATGAAATATAATTGGATAATTTGTGTTACGTGTTTTTGTGGTGTCTCCCAATGATGTACCACTTCTTATAATTCTAATGCAATGCTGAGAATGGCACAATGTGAATGGCACAATATAAAATATATTAATTGACCTGGAGGGAAATCTTCAATAGTTTCTTCAGTTGTATGGAAATACCCGTGTCATAATATGACCAAGCAGTAATTGTCTCCCCCCCCCCCCCCCCCCCCCGAAAGTGTACAAAATTAAAATTACACTGGGTATTTATCAACGTAAGACGTACGTCATCAAGCAGGATCGATCCCCATCCCCCCGAATATCGAACTAGTTTGTAAGTTCGTTGGCTATTTTAAAATGGATAGTTTTCCATCTTGTGCTAGAGCATTTTTGCATGATTCTAACAGCAGAAAGTTAAAGTTTATGCTAATGAAGTTATATGACACAGAAGCGCATTCTTCCTGCCGTTCTTGATTAAACGATTATTGAGGATCCAGAAGACTAGTTGCAGAGCGAAGCCTAATAGTACTATACTTTACAGTCTACAAACTGAAGCCAAGACCTGAAAATGGCTGGCATGCTCAGGATCTTTTTTTTTTTTTTTTGGTGTCATTAGTTCAGAGCGGTTCCATTACTTAATCTCTTCAAAATGTCTGGAAATGGAAGTGTGTGAAGCTTTGGAAGAACATTTTCGATTGTCTATATATACGGTACACGACGTAACCGTGTTCAAATGGAGAGGGGAGTGGCGGAGGGTGTATTATTACATTTTAAACAAAATTAAACAATGCTTTAATAAATATGTCTTCAGCCTAAGACCCATTCGTCCTAATAATGTAACCTTCCATTTTTACCAGGTTGTTACCTAATTATGGAGAGATCCAGATTCGAATGGATCAGAACAGAAAATCAAACAACCTAAAAATGGCCAAAGAGAAAAATATGTTGGCCACAAAGCCGAGCGTTAGAACCAAACAATACAAAACTGCAATAAATTCCCAAAGTAATGAAAACGGAGTAATTCTCTTGGAATTCATTGTACAGTTGTTGTTGTTTTTTTGTTGTTTTTTTTTTTGCTTCCCAACACATGGCTTTGTGGCCTACATATTTTTCCTCATTTTAGCCTTGTTCCAAAACCATACTGCCGCGCCATATTTTCTTTAAATGAAAAGACTACGCTTTAAGTTGTTCACTCGGTATGGCTCTGAAATAGGAAGGACGATCTTTTCGTTCCGCTGCAAACATCTCTACGATATTTTGATGACGTTACGCTACTTAGGCAGTGTTATGCAATGTCGGTTGCTGGTGTTTTTTTGTTTTTTTTAAGTTCTGAATTAATTGCATACTAATGCTCCAGATTATGGAAAGTTTGGGGCATGAGAAAAAAAGTAACAATTACATTCTCCCGAGTTACAAATCGCAATTTTCAGACCACCTTACTGATAATACACTAAGAATTGGAAGAATGTTCATGATGTTTGATCTGCCTGTCTGTTAGGACAGTCAAGGTGACATGAGATCTGTTCCTTTACATATTGAACTTCTTCAAGAAGATCTTGAATTGTTGAAGAAATCACTGATTTCAAATCAGGCAATTTTGACCACAGAACCTCTTTAACAGGATCTTGAATTCCTGTCGAAATCACTTCCGATTTAAAATTTGGCACCTACGATAAAAATTGGTCGCCTTCAAGAGGACCTTGGCTTTCTGTCAAAATCACCTCTGATTTCAAAGTTGACGACGTCATGAATTGAAAGGAATTTGTTTTGTTTGTTTCTTGTTCTCGAAGGGAAGATGCTTTATTAAAAGAGGAACAGATCAATCTCAGGACAGGAGAATAAGAAAAAGCATAAAGCATGAAAAGAAAAGGGTAACAATGGACCTATATAAAGAGTTCGGATAGAACTCGATAGTTTCATACCACAGTAGCAGTACTAGTGATTTAGAGAATTATGAAGATGTTTTAAATGAGTGATGAGAGTCGCTGAAGTTGGTCAAAACGGAAAAACGATACAGCTAGAGAAGTGGGACATTCAGTGGTTTCGTTTTTATCTAACAGCATAAGGCTGTAGCACTCTTTTTAAATATCTGAGGCACCTGACATCAATAGCTTTAATTTATATCACCAAGAGCTCTAAAAGCGTAGATTTTAAGAAGGTGAAACTTGACAGGTGAAAACTGTGGAAAACTAGCTGAAACCTTTTGATGGGACTCAAGAATTTCTTTACATTTTCACTGCCTTTTCGGGTTCCTCGATCCTCTTTATGGTCTTGAACTTGGAAACAGGCCTTCAAGATTTTCAGAAGTGAAAGATTAGGTCCTGATGTGCCAGCAAATTTTTTTTTTGTCTGTTTTTTTTTTCGATCCCCTTAAGAAATTGAAATTGAAAACCTTTTCAAATTATCGCAGAAACTTATTCCAGCTGGCAGAAAGTCATCAAGACTGAAAGAGGCAAAAACAGAAAGTTGTTCGGACGAATAAATATAATTGCACAAAAGTCGGTAACTGGTTATAAAAGAAATATTCAAATATCCCTTACCCGCGTGGACCTTGTCCTCAGAAGGCTGTCCAAGGAAAACAACCAAGTCAGTTCTCGCATCGTTCCCTTAAAACGTGGTGGCGCCTGCAGAATGATTGTATTCCCAAAGAATCCGTCACCATTTTTGACGGCATGTGTGTTACTCGAAAGGTCAAATCTTTTTTGTACAGACAAAATTTAACAATGTCGCATCCACAAGTCATGCTTTGGTGCTAAAAGAAGCAGGAGACACCTCAAGCGTGGATGTGACATTTGACAGATACCAGGAGTTGTCGATATTGAACTTGGAACGTGAATTGTGGGGAAAAGATGGGACATGCATCTCAAAACACAGCACACCAACAAAATGTCTGCCACTGGACCACATTTCTTGAAGCCTCCATGATAAAATCACCTAGATAAAATTCCATGCCACAGATGGCAGACGGAAAAATGCGGGGAGTGGCCAAGTACATTAATTATTAGCACCGACAAACAAAGATGCTTTCAGATTAAACGAGAAGGATCCGAAATTGTATCTTCATTGACCTTAACAAGTAGGGGCAGAGGGATGCCCTCTGTTTCATACAGCACACACTGCCAGTTATGAATACGAAGATTTCATCAGATCAACCGGAGCCACAGATGTCTCCAATCTATCTTGAGAGAAATAGAAATGTGCACTTTGTGATGGCCACGAGAGACTGGTTTATAACTAGATGGATGGAGCCCAGGGCCACAGTCGGCCTTCGAATTCTTGTCATGTCCATGTAGTCACTTTTGCAAGATGTCCTCCTGTGTGTGCCTACTTAGTGGTCTAAAGTGCACAGACACGAGTAATGTGAAAAAAAACAACAACAAAAAACTCTATCAATAAGTTCGAAGAAAAGGTAAAAGTGGACCTGTCTCTTCAGTAGAAGATGACCCTGACGAGGACGACTGTTCCTACTACCTTTTATTCTCCTTCATGTATGTACGCAGACCTTAGATGTATAAATACAACCGATTTTGTATGATCATCCTTCTAAAGCATCAAAACGGACAAATGCTTACTTTATAACTGATGTCCTTACCCCTATCTCACACAGAAATAGCCCGTTTAATGTTTATATATAAAGTTTGTATGGGCTCATTTAGTCCAACAGATTCACATTTGAATCATCAACGGTGGTGCATGCAAGGTGTACAAGGTACGGGTGGGGCACCTTATTCCTAATCTTTTGATATATCCAACTCTCCCTCCAGGAAACGTGTACATAGACACGCATTTTAGGTACGCAGCCGACACATGGAGAGATACACAAAAGTGCTCGGCAAATGGAATTAAAATCAAACTGAGGTAGGGAGATATTTTACAATATCCATGGAATTAAAGTAGGATGGGGGCTATTCCAGGATGTCACACCGGCCGATATTTTCCGTCCATGGTTATTCTACCCTCTTTGGGTTTTCAAACCACAGCATGTGCATTAAATATCTGAGTCCTTTATCCTCACACACAAGAAAAAAAGCTATTTTAAAAAAGTCCAAAATGGTGGAGTGAGTGACCAATAGTAATTCCTCTTAGTAAAATTGATAAAAAGTCATAATTTGCTTTGTTTTGTGCAAATTCTAGGAGTTCTATTATGTTTTTCGTGATTTCTTATGGTTTCCAGCCATTAAATGTCATGAACTAAGTGCGAAATGGCCCAGTTTCGTGGACACTGATCCATCAGAAAAATATTTCCGAAATGGCACTGGCGGACAATTGAAAGCTATTCTGTATTCCTATTACCTCATGTCCTTTCTGAGTGGCCCAACTATTGTCAAAGCAGTACCTGAATAGATGGCAGCCAGCAAACTAAGATTGATACAAAAGGCATCATTCGAATAAACAGGGAAACAAGAAAAAAATGGCACAATTCAGATGGACGTGCAAGTTGAAGCAAATCGATCCAGTTGAAACCTGGGCGTTGTTTGTCTGATAACTGCACTGCAAATGAACGAAAATGTCGCAAATTTAAATGTTGCAAACACACCTAATTGCATTGAATCGACGTTAATTATATACATATAAACTTGCCTGCTTTTTTCCAATATGAAAGCTCCTTCTAGCTTCGCCCCTTTTGCTATATATATCATCTCATATGAATCGGCTGTGTCATATGTTTTTCTAAACTGAGATCTTCATGGTAGTAAAAAAATATAAAAAATAATAATGATTTGAAGGGCCACATAGGCGGAATTCGGATTAAAGCAACCGATTGCTGCTAAGAATAGTATATTATTATAAGAATGATGAGTCTGGACCACTTTGATTAAAAAAAAATTTTTTTCGCTCGCTTCACTCGCTCAAAAAAAAAAAAAAGCAAGAAAATCCAGACTCGTCATTCTTATAATATTCTATTGCCCTTGTACAAAGTTTATTTATAATATAAAAAAAAAATGGAAGATTATAAAACCTGCACTCCATGTTTTATTCAAAAGCCACTTTATCCATTTTATATAGAAAGTAAATTCGCTTCACTCGCTCAAGTAAAACAAAAATCAAGATAATACAGGCATGCCATTTAATATTTATACTAACTACTGCATATTTTAAAATTTACAAACTTAAATCTAATTCTATACCCTGAACCCAATGCTTAATTCACCATTCATAAAATTATTGATGTTTCTTTTGCACCAACTGCTGAAATAGAAACCTATGGATGTTCTGTCCCACCTGTTATTGATTTTTTTTTCTTATGCAATGGCGGGGCTCGCATCTATTCAAAAGATTTATTGACTTTTTTAATGCAACCACCGCAACGTGTTACCTACTTATGTGATCCACATGGATTGATTTCATGCATACTCAAAATCATGCAACCACTTTTCAACCCATCAAAACTTTTGTTGATGGTGTATTTTTAGTAGCTCTTCACGGGTACTTGACACGAGCTGACAAGCCTGCTCATCCTATCTTTCCTGCCACCTCGATTTAATGAAGTTATTAATAACTTTAGAAGCATGAAATTTCTGTTATGCTTGTCAGCAAAAATGGCATGCGTTAAATATGTAGTCTCTGTCTCTTGGCACCATCACCAGCGCAATATTATTCAATGGGTGGTGTGAGTGTACTTCCACATAGTCTGAAATCAGGAAACCCATTAGATTTGGGGCCAAGATCTGGAACAGACTTGGTATCGTTTTGTTTTTTTAGGGCTCAAATTCAAATGCCATTTGGATGGCAGTCATTTCGCGTACTACTCGGTGATTAGAGATCACTGATTTGAGGTCTTTATTTTAGGAGGTTCGCTGCCCTTGGCATTTACACCTCACTTTACTTGTTTTATTATTTCTTGTTCTGGGGGGGGGGGGGGGGGAGATGATATGGATGAATTTTAATCTATTAATTTCAATTTTGCCCGGGCAGCGGCCTTTCGGCCTGCTCTTTACGATTTCCAACTGCCAAGGTATCTTTAACGTGCGCAACGTGCACACGGGCCCTCCGAATTTTTTCGTCCTTATCCGAGAAGACTAGGTACTCGATCCTACCCCCCAATAGGACCAGGGACTTGAAAATATGAGAAAAATCCAAGTTCCAAGAACTACTCGATCCTACCCCCCAATAGGACCAGGGACTTGAAAATATGAGAAAAATCCACTTTCCAACATGCCTGCACTGCCCGGGTTTAGAACCCGGGACCCTTGGCATGAGAGGCGAGCACCTTGCCTCTAGACCACCTTGATTAGAGATCACTAAATAGGACTGGTATATTTATATAATTTTTAAAAAAATGGAAAAAGCAAAAAGCAACATACACACACGCACAAACACACAAAGCCAAAAAATAAAAAACAACATAATTTAAAAAGGTACCTATATAGGTTAGTTCGCACATCAATACTTAAGGGAGTTCAAAGTGGCTAGATAAATAAATAGATAGGTAAATGTCCAAGTGATGGTCAAGTTAATAAATCTACAACCGTCTATAAGGACTCTACTGGGGATCGGACCCAATTGAAGTCTTTTACATCCCAGAATTGTCAGTTGCTGAATTCTGTGTTGTCGGCTGTTCTCGAACCACTTTGGTCTTTTCATTATCAGCTGTCGGTTTTACAGTTCAGTTTAAGCAGCTGGTATATTAAGGTTGACCGACGGCAGATCCGAGTGGAAAACCATGATCGCCAATGTCTGTTCCGGACAGGACAATTGATAGTGGATGCGCCATATACAAAATATTATGATGTGCGTGGAAAGCAGCTATAAATAAATAATAAAGACATATTGTATAAAAATCTCAACACATTATATTAAGCCAAGTAAGAGAAAAATCAATAAATACATTATTATCAGCCAGAGGCGGCAAGATATGATCAATTATTAGACCAGATGGTAATAATAATTACATTGCCAACAACAGAATAATACTAGCAGTATAAGGACGTAGACTAATTTTACTTACTTCATGCACTTTGGAATACGAGTTTTTGCATTTTTCATCTTTTCGTCATTGCCCCCCCCCCCCCCCTCTTTCTTTTTCTTTCAAAAAGTTTATTTGCTCTCACTTTATTCTTATCTCACTTATTCATTCTCCACACTGTTCAGTCATCCATTCATTCTTGGATTATTTATCCGTGATAGACCTTAAGATATTTTTCTCTTATCTGCATTTCTGTCTCAAATGCAAATTTAAGATTAACTGATTTTTGCCATATTTTACTTTACTGATACACATTTTCGCAACTAATAGTATAGTGTTAATGCCATCAACAGTATTTTGATTTACAATATAGTCTAAGTCCGCACGCAATATTCCAAAAAGTGCAGTTTTCCTTAAAATGTTCTGGGCTACATAAGGCCAATAGTCTTTCAGTTTCCTGCAGTAGAAAAAAAAGTGCTCTATAAAATCAGGCCTTTTACAGTGCTCGCATTTATTACTTTCCTTTACTTTCATTTTATATAAGAGAATAATCATTGGGTAAATATTATGCAGGATTTTAAAATGTAAGAGTTCCAATCTGGCTTCTTTACAAGCTCTAAACCCTGTATCAAAATAAGGATACATGACGATATTGTATTTTCGTTTCCAGAAACCCGAGCTGCAGATCGCGGAGATTTTGTTATTTATTAAATTCTTTTGAATTTCTTTATTCGTTAGTTAAAAAATATCTTTTACATTTTCATCTACCTCATCTTTTGTATGTAAAAGAGGTCTGTCTTCCGTTTCGGTTTTTACAAAAATTTCCTTCAATCGGCTGCACTTTAAAAAACGAAAAAATTCTGCTTAGAAATGAAGAAAAGCGATGATGTAATCCCGTGTTATAATCTCGGTAAAGTTCCGGTGGGCGAATGTCGGCGCTTGAAGCTCGCTAAAACCGTTTGCGAGGTTATGCCTCGCTGGCCACGGCCAATTGTTGGCGTTTGAACCTCGTTGTACGTTCAGTTTAGTAGCATTTAATAGTAAACATTTAATAGCGTGGCTTTACATGAACCAATTATTGGCGCTTGAAAAAGAAGAAAAAAGTGAAAGCCGACATGTGGCCTCAAAGTAAAAATCATTATTTCGCAGTAGTCTATATATCATGTTAACAAATAACGAGATTGATGAAAGGCAGTCATGTACCATGCCCTGTAACTCACAATTATCTTAATGGGTTTGGAGACACAGGGGATAGGTTATTGTGTACAAAATTCACGCACACACACACACTCACACTTACACAGAGTAATTAGGTTTTACTAAGTTCGAAATGACTTTTTTTTTATTACTGTATAATAATATAATTTTACATGTAGTTATGTGCCAGTAAAGTCATTGAGTCTGGGGACGACTAAAAAGTGGTCGCTTTGAAATAGCCTAGATCTCAAACGTAGATTTTGCGTCCGAAGTCAGAGATATTGTCATTCGCCGACGATAGGGTAAAATTGAATGAATAGATCGAAGGAAGGGGCGGAGGCGAGTTCACAGTCTTTGAAGTTGCCCCTCAATAGAGTAGACACGGTCT
This sequence comes from Onchidella celtica, assembly GCA_963931925.1. NCBI lineage: Eukaryota > Metazoa > Mollusca > Gastropoda > Systellommatophora > Onchidiidae > Onchidella > Onchidella celtica. The sequence continues at coordinate 16,621,241 of OZ007568.1, read as the reverse complement.
TTGAAGAAAGAAAGACAAGACCAGCGAATATGGGTGGATCTAATGTGACCACATAAGGTAAGTTGATTGATCAATCTGTAATTAATTAATCATGCACATCTTCGACCCACACTTTAATAGCTATAAATAATGTCAGTCTCATATCAATCAATGACCAGTCAAAGTAAAGCGCCCCACTATGTGAATTTTTGAATCCAGTGTTTTCCAGTATATAATACATAAGTCACTGTACATTTCCAGCTTGTTATTTTCAACATCTCCTCTGAGCAGAGGACAATACATGGTGCAATAAGCACTTCAAAACCTGTTAGAGGAAGATGCCGATCGCAGGAGCCTTTAATTGACGTTGCACACAAACCTTACTGGTGTGAAAGTAGATCTCTCAAAGAAACACAGTGCAGCTCTCTCAGTGCACTAAACTGCAACTCTCTCTCAAAGATCTATACTGGAACCCTCTCACGAGACGAAGTGCACAGCTCTCGAAGACCTAAAGTGGAACTCTCTCAAAGAACAAACAAGTAACTCTCAAAGGACAAAAATGAGATTACCCAACTAATTGAAATGCAGCTGTCTCAATGAGCAAACGTGCAGCTCTGTTCTCTCTCTCTCTCTCTTTCTTTCTCTCTCTCTCCCGTAACCAGAGCTCCAAATTCTCAAAGAACAAAATGCAGCTCTCTCAAAGACCAGATTGCATCTCCCTCAAAGAACCAAAGTGCAGCACTCTCACCCCCTCTCTCTCTCTCTCTCTCTCTTTCTCTCTCTCTCTCTCAAACAACCAGAGTGAACGTCTCCCTTAAAGATCCAGAGTGCAGTTGTCTCTCAAAATCCCTGAATGCAGTTTCTCTCACAGACCCAGAATGCAGATGTATCAAAGAGCCAGAGTGCACCTCTTTCAGGTTGCATCACTCTCAGAGAACCAAAATGCACTTCTCTCTCAAAGAATTGGAGTGCACCACTTTCAAGTTGCATTGCTCTCAAAGAACCTAAATGCACCTCTCTTTCAAAGAACTGGAGTGCACCTCTTTCAAGTTGCATTGTTCTCAAAGAACCAAAATGCACCTCTCTTTCAAAGAACTAGAGTGCACCGCTTTCAAGTTGCATTGCTCTCAAAGAACCCATACGCAGAGCCCTCTCTCAAAGAACTGGATTGCACCTCTCTCAAAGAACCAAAATGCATCGCTCTCTCTCTCTCTCTCGCGCGCGCTCTCTCTCTCTCTCTCTCTCTCTGTCTGTCCGGTCTGTCTGTATCTCTCTCTCACTGTCACAAAAAATCAGAGTGCAACTCACTCAAAGAACCAAAGTGCAACTCTCCCAAAGAACCAAAGTGCAACTCTCTCAAAGAACCACATCATATTATTTCAAGTATTCCAATAGACCGAATGAAATGAATTGCCCAACAGAACTGCACGCCCCCCCCTCCCCCAACCAACTGAAATCCCCGGGGTTCATATTTCAAATTTTTAATGCAAAGTGTTAAGAGTGAGAGAGAGAGAGAGAGAGAGAGAGAGAGAGAGAGAGAGAGAGAGAGAGAGACAGAGACAGAGAGAGAGAGAGAGAGAGAGAGAGAGGCAGGTTCAGGTGGATGCAGAGGAGGGAGGATGAGTCGGGGTATGGTGAGCAAAGAGAGAAGCAAAGATAAATAAAGAGGGACAGACAGACAGACAGACAGACAGATATAGGGAGAGAGAGATGGGAAGAGGACATGGGGAGAGAGAGAGAGAGAAAAAAAAGATAAACAAGAGAAAGAGAAATGATATCATCCGCACATTCCGTCTCTTGATAACAAGGGCGTTTAGCTATCTGAACTGTAAAGAACGTACATTCCCCATTCTTTCCCAACTGGACATGATTGGCTGGAGATTTGCAGCATTTCATGCCAATCAAACTAAAACTACATTTTGATATGCACACTCCTAGGCCGATAAGAACATACCATTTTGAACGTTATGGTAGCGTCGTTAAACTTCTAAGTTTAAAATCTGAAGTGTGAAGTCAGTGATGAGGACTATGGTCTTGGATGGCAATGGACATTATAATTATGACCCAAACTTTAATGGTATGGGCACCCTTCATAAAGCTAAGCCGTACAATATCATTTCACTTTTCGTATAATTGTTCAGCCTATATGACATCTTTAATAATTATTAAACGAAAGACAGGAGAATCAACCACCAGAGGGAAGATCGTGAGTGGAAGCAGCAGAGGGGGTAAAACTAGAGGCATGGGGCTGGGAAACTGTACGAGAGAGGAATGGAGAGGGGAAAGAATTCACTTTTATAGTATGTACCATGGTGTGTCAAGAAGGAGTTGTGTTCCTTTGCTGGAATAGTGTGTGTCATGCCTTGGTGTGCCAAAGAAGACAGTAGATAAATGCAGTCTTAATTAAAATAGTGCATTGGCTTTTTTCTTTATTTGAGCACATGAACACATGAAATACTTCAAATTGTGGTAAACATTAAGGACGAACTTGACCGCATTCTTGAAATGTACGTAAGCGCCTCCCATTAGCTGCACGCTGATCATTAAACCATTCCAATTAAAAGAACATGGTGAAAATTAGGGGATTGTTTAATTTACTTGTTGTTTTTTTTTGTCTCCCTGCCAGGCAGAAAAAAAACAACTGAGCAAATTCTACCACTAGACAACAAGTAGACAAAAGGAGAACAGACGAAAAACACATTCTCGCAACTTACCATAATATTTCTTTTTTCAGACTTATTTGTTGCATTTCCCACAAAATGTTGAAAATGTTTTTTAGTTCTTCTATTCCAAATAACTTCACAATAAGAATGACTTCGGAACATGGATTATCGTGACAGATACCTATTTCTGAAGAACCTTCAATGTTGATAAATGTCATAGACTGACCCAGAGTTTTTGATTTATAGTTCATATTTATTCATGGGTTCTCAATATTTAAGATAGTGGAGTTTTCTCAGAGACAATCCATGAAATCAAGTATGATAAGAAACTCTCGATCGCGATGTAACACGAAATTAATTTAGTTTCATGTCCATAATCCTGAACAAAATAATATTTTGTGACATTAATGCCACAAATCAGAGACAGTCGTATTCTCTAAATTGAAACCATTTTTTAGATTACACTTAAATTAGCTCATATTCATTGTGGAAATTCATTGCAAGATGACATTTGGATTTTCAGATATAAAGAAAATAGCATCACTGAACAATAATTATTAGTTTTATGAGTAAGTTATAACAATAAGAGATATATCCAAGATAGTCAACTCTAACAACAATGTATATTTGTGGTCTTTAAATGAATGTTGAATTTTACAGACTGTCCGCAACAAGATTTAACTATTAAGACGTGACGTTGTAATTATCATTACACATGCACGTTCTGGATCGGTTAGTTATCTCAGATACGTGTCAATTGCCTACTACATTTATTGATTTTCTCAAAATGTCAAGAAAACTAGTCCAGTGAAACATGGCTGTTCTGAAATTATTCCATTTATGCTAGTTACTTACATGTATTCTTCAAGCAGTCTATTGCATTCGACTCTTTTCGGACAGAATGATACCTATTTGAAAACAGGGTTGTGGCAAACGGATACTGCAGCTCTAGCATGACCATAACTTCGCTGGTTAAGGCCATGTCTCCAGAAAGTTAGTGACAATTAACTAAAAATTCTACACAAATTATGTCAGGTATCTCTGTAAACTGATGGATTTCAAATTTATTTAAGATAAAATACTGTGATATGTGAGCATCAATTCTATTGACAAAAATATAAATAAAAGATAATCATGTAGACTGTACACTACCTTATTATTTCCCACTATCTCCACCAAAGGACTGTAGTATAGCAGTATTTCATGGAAAACAAATTAAGTTAATCAAGCACTTGATTAAACAGTCAGGTATATTGTCTTCCTTGACACAAATCTCTTAACATGCACAAATGTAAATGAGATGCATGGGTGAAATATGTTCCATGAGTTTAATATCCGGTTTCTGATAGTTAGGGAGAAACAAAAACAGAAAATGAATAAGACATGACAAAAAGACAAAAGGATATCAGAATAAAAAACACAGATCTGTGATATCTTTTAAAAATTTTATTTCAAACCCTCGTCTAAAATTGCAGATAAAGCAGTTAAAAAAGAAAAGAAGAAACCCACAGTCATTAATTTGTTAAAATTACTAGTTTATGACGTGCTGGTATGATATTTAAATAATAGTAAGCAAATACAACATCAAAACAAATAATTCGAACTAATTTAAACCCGAGCACTGCCTAGCACTGTCACCTAGATATTTTCACAAAATGTCTTCTAACATTCTTTTTTAAGATTGAAGATTAACTACGTTCTGGTAAACTTTTCCCGTTGGTCTTGAACTTAACGTGCAGCCACTAAGACTGATTACATTAAATGTGCCGAACAATTCCAACATCGTCTCTTATTCGCAAACAAATTATTTGATTTGAAAGCTAAATTAAATAATTTCTGCCAACTTACATTACAGAATGGCTCATGGTTAAGTAATCACAGGCCTTTCTGTGACTTCAAAGCAATTTAGTTTGTCAGTCTGATAGTTAGTCTGACATTTGCTCTATACTTAATACCTTCCAGGTTTACAATATGGCAAGTGCTCGTCTCCTGTTTGCTAGCAGTTTTGAAACTTTTTTAGGAAAGCTTTTCTAAAAATGTCTCTAATGTAAAGTATTTTGCGAGCAAAGACCCAAACTAAGACAATTTCTGTCAGACCCTAAGGCAAAACCCACGAGGAGAAATATTGATTAAAATATTTTTAAAAAGTGACGTATCACACAAGAAAATCTAGATAGTTCATCTGCTAAAGGGTACTTAATCACCTCGATCTCTCTCTATATATATGTAAGAATATGAACAATCTATTTGAAGAACTTCATCACGACCAAATTAATATAAAAGAAAGTTTGTTTTTGTTTTGAACTTTGATATTTTGGCGTTAGGACTTAAATGAATAACTGGAACTACTTTTTATTTATCCAAGAATGAGTTTTTGGATTTCATTGGATGCAAAGAATCATTTGGATTTCAAAAATGCAACGCTATACTCTCATTATTACTGAGGAAGCTGAATTTACCTTACAGATAATAGCTTTCAGAAGATCAAACTTTCAATGACGCATTAAACCAAGTAACCCTGTCAAAAGAGGCCAAAGTGGTGCTTTCTCCCGCTGATCCATGGCTGAAGGACCAATATTTGTTTTGGACAGGCTAGCATGCAATCAGACTGTTCTTTTTCTGTTTTTGTTTTTAAAGTTTCCAAATGAGCCAGATTAAAAAAATGAAATTTATTTCATGGCAAGAGTTGCCGGTTTGTCCGACCTGAAATCGGTCTCAGGTGCTGAAAAATTCATACAGAACTGTAACCAGAAATTCAAAAAAACATCATGTTGTAAAAATATCAGGCCATCATCACAACACCAAAATAGTAATGAAACCTATCACTGATTCTGGGAGTAGTCTTGATTGAACTGGTCATCTACTTTGTTTCATGACCTAAAAGCTTGGTATTGTTGTCATCTGTTCTGCAAGTCAACTCGATGTCACTTTTTGAATATCTGGCATTTAATAAAATGAAGACTACAGTAACTAAAGATCTATATAATTTCTTTTTGAATTATAAATAGTTGATAACTAATGTCCCTTAGCACCTAATGCTTAAGTCATTTTGCACAAACAATTCGAAATTAAAAACAATCATTTAGGATAGGGAGATTCTTGTATAGAAAAACGGCCTTAATGAAACTCTGGTTACACAGGAAAGAAATATTATAAAACGATATAAAAGGTACGGTTATATAGAAAAATGAAAGCGATAAAACGATAAAGAAAAATAATACAGCATCATAATTAATCTTTATGAATTATAATAGCCAAAAGAGTGCTTTAAGCGCCATTCATAACAATGCCGCAAAACCCACGGAAATCCTTTCATCAAAATCATACATGAAAATTTCACATTCAAGAATATGAAAATACGCAATCGAAAATGTTCGTAGCAACAAAAGTTGAATTTTCTTTTCAGGACAGAGTGGGTCTTTCATTCCAGCAAAGTTAAAATATGATTGTAATAAAAGTAGATTTCCGACTTGATGTTTTTCTTGTATCTTAATTCTAAAGCATCTTTGGTAAATAAACTTTACTGTAAATTCTTTGTAAGAATAAGTTAGCAAGTTTCTGGGGCATGCATCATTATTGTAAATGTAAAGAAAACAGCGAATGATTACATTTAAACAATGCACTTAGTCCATTTCTCATGTAGCTACAGTATTTTTATTTTTTTTAAAAACATATTGCCTAGTAAGCCCAGGTTTACCGTGTTTCAGTTCACAAAACAGGTGACAACAGCATTACAACAGCATTACAACAACAATGAAGCTAAAATCTTCCTGAACCAGACAAATCTGGAAGATATCAGTAACATGGGTTGAACAGTTCGCAGAGTTTGATAACTATACAAAGAAAAAAAAAAGAGCGCCAGGCTATCGTTGCTATGCCAACGATAGAAATGAAAATAAAGAACTGATTCTTCCGGTGGCCTTGAAGAACTGGCCAAGTACATTGCGACACGATAAAAGGACTGTTATTACTGCCATGAATTTTGTCATTCTACTCAATTTGATTTTATATCTTGTGTGTAACAAATTTAAAATAAAGGACTGTGATACCAATGACATATATGTAGGAAATTTTCTTTGAAGTACATTTCTCAAGGTTTCATAAGGTACAAGCCATAGGAATTAATTATTTATTAACTTCGCAAAAACGATTAGAAATCAGAAATAAAGACACTCATTTAAGATAAAAGCTCGGTTATGTGGAAAATATTATCGCAATGAAACTCTGGGTTATATAGTAAAATGATAAATTAACAAAAGAACATCATAATTACAAATCTTGTTTCATGAAGACGCGTTATGGTAGTTCAATACGTGATATATCTACCATAAAAATGCTGAAAAGCCCATTGAAAATTTTCATCAAAATCCTACATGCAATTTCCAGATTGAGGAATACAAAAATATTTAGTGAAAGGTATTCAATGAAAAACCAACTGAATTCTCTTTTCTGCATAGACATGGACCTTTCATTCCAACAAAGTTAAGATATTTATCTTGTTTTAAAAAGTTGATCTTGTACAAAACCTTGGTAATTACACAAAAAAAGAACATCAGCCTACTTTATTGCTTTACTAATGACAGCATTAAGAGAAAGAACTGATTCCGCTGGTGGTATTGGTGTAGTTTTACTGACCATCTACTTTGTGACGTTACAAAAGGCTTGATTATGTTGTCTGGGTGCTGGCATCCATGTCACTTTTACCTATATCTTATTTGTCACAAATTTAAGAGATCAGTACTGTATTAAGATACGTGACATAATGGTTAATATTTAAAAACGATCCGTAGTAATTAATGCAGAAATAACCTTCCACAACTAATTAAATAAAAACACACTTAAAATAGTGAGCCGTTGATTATTGTAATGAAGCTCTGGGATATGTAGGAAAATTATAACAAAAAAAACAAAAAACAAACAAACAAACAAAAACGAGGAAACATGAAAAAAACAACCCACCATTATACATCATGACCATGAAATACTCGGTATTTCTACCTTTCACAACAGTACTGGAAAACCCACTAAAAATATTTAAAAAAAAAAAATCAAACTTGAAATTTTCGGACTGCAGAACATGAAGACAATTCAAAGCAAAAACCATTTGAATTCTCTATTCAACGTAGAAGTGGGGCTTACTTTCCAGCAGTTTTAGAACTGGATGCCAACAGAAACAAATTTGCTACAAAAACCTTTGACTCTATTATAGTCTATATTCTTTCCAGTGCAGCTTTGATGAAAAAGATTTACTGCAAACGTTGTAGTAATGAGATATCGTCTTTCCACGACATGCATCATCATTGTGAAGCAAATATGCAAGGTTCCATTATGAACAACGCATTATGTCATTTCTCATACATCCACCCTCATAATCTGTTTTATGCGGGACATTAGGGGTGTTGTCGTTTCGCGTTACCATGTTCTAATTCAACTGTAAAGAATATGTTCCTACAACAACAAAAATAATCTCCTCGAAGAAGACAAAACTGAAAAGTATTTATCTATCAGTTTCATGGGCAGAACAATTTATAGACATCAGTAACTCTAATTTAAAAAAAACAAAAACAGCATCAATAACATTAACAATATTAGTCCATCATCACAACACTAACATTAGTAATGAAACCAAAATTTATACGGCTTGAAACTTGATAGAACGGTCATATACCTTGTGACATAATAAATGGCCTGGTGCTATTGCCATATTAAGTCAGTGTCACTTTATGTAGTTCATGCATCCATCAAAGACCGCAGATAATGAAGTCATTCAAAAACATTCTTCAAACAAAATACACAGTGAATGACATACAAGCATCAAGATCCTAGACAAAATGACTGATAATTATGAATGTTGAGTAGTATGCAACGCATAACTATCAGTGCTTTGAAATAAAAGATTGAAAAGAAAAAAATATATCAACATTCATTGTGAACTGGCTTTCTCAAGGTTAATCTGAAAATAATAAATTCAGGATTTTATGTTAGAAAATGATACTAGAAGTTAAAAAAACAAACAAACAACGACGCATAACTCGTTATCAAACGAAACATAATGACAGTCTGAAAGTTGGAATTTCTCCTTCACGACAGTGCTACGTTATCCATAGAAAAAAACATTTAAAAAACATAAAACACATATAGAATTTCCAGATTGAAGAACATGAAATATGTGATCACGGATATCGAAAACAAGTAGTTGAATTCTCCTTTCACTACTCCAGATGGGGAATGAGGCCTTTCATTCCATTAATGTTAAAATATAAAGCCAATAAACAAACTTCAGACAAGATATTTTAACTCAATAACTTTCTGTAGCAGTTTTGGTGAATAGGATTTACTGCAAACGTCGTGAATTTGAGTAAGGAATTCCTTAAGAGTGCATTATTGGTATAACAAACCAAGGCATGATTACATTAAAACAGCAATATGTCAATTTCTCCTACAGTTATTCTCATGACCAGTATCGTCTAAGATGTGCTAGTCTGTTGCCGTATAGAGTCACACAGTTATCATCCTCATTATCAGGCGACAAGGACAATAACAACGCATTCTCGTAGAAGTGAAATCTAGAAGAAATCAATCTTTTGGACAGAAGAATGTATAAGCAACAGTAACTCAAGAAAATAGAAAAAAAGGAAAACAGGTCACTCTTACTACATCAGGAACAAAGAAAATTCTGATAACGGCAGCCTGACTAAGGTATAATGAAAGCATTATTCAAATTTATACTTATGGCTGATATTAAATGGAATACACCCTTAGTCAAGCATGTTAAAAAGATAATTACATCATTTTCTTACTGTATGTTTATGAAAGCCTCTAAATGTTTATATAAAACGTAATATATATTATGTAAACTTACTAAGTGTACAAAAATCAGTGTGAAATGGATGATCTTATAAATTAAGAGTTAGCAATCTCCCTTCTCTTTACTTTTTTATACCTCAGTCTTTTCATATCTTCTGATTCATTTTCTTGTCTTTCCCATGAACAACACGACGATGTTTTCTGCTCAATGTATATTTATAGATTAAAAAGGAATATGGTTGTTCTACTCAGGAGCGCTGAACAGCGAATAATTATGCAACATACACATTTTGTTTGCCCCTGATTTTTGTGAGCTGATGTTAAAATTATGTTATCATGGTGAAATAGCCTAGTATAATCGCATCTAATTTTGCAGTGTTTGTAGCGGGTGGCTTCTGAAAAAACAAACGTCAAATATGAATAGGTTGTGATTATTATGACACTGAAACTGTTGCCATGACTTTTCTAAATTTGCTTAATGTCACCAGAGAGCTTAGATATTTAGAGAGGGTTCACTTCCGCCAAAACGCGAAACTGGATCAGCGCCGCTAAAATGAGGTCGCTGTGGTAAACATGAACAGCTGTGCATAGATTACTATGGCGAACCCGGATTGCCGCTGGAGTTCTGCAGTAATATTGCATGAATTCTTCAGTAAAACTGCCCGAGCTTAATTTTTTTATCATCCAAACTGATTTAGAAAAGTAATGAGGAAATCATTCCGGTGTTTCACAAATACTTGATCGCATCTTTAGACGGAATCTAGCCATAATCCTGGTCAAGAATTTTACGCCCTGACTTTTCACTTTGTGAGCTGACTCAAAATCGCAATCGTATTCAAAACTAGATCTAATTGGGGAACCTTGAGGTCAATATTCTGTCCAGCTCTTTATAAGAGCTTTCCTTCTATGATTCTAACAGAAAAAATACATGCACACGGTTTCAAAACTTGGGTCTTGAGTCTATCGAGTTAGAGATCTAGATCTATCTAGCTTAGAGATCTAGATCTAATTACAGGATGTTATGCACAGGCCTAGAATAAGATTAAATTACACCTAGATCTATATCAACCACTTATTCTATGTTTAATTTATATCATACATGTACAATTGTACTAAAAAGTATTTCATTATAGATTATTTATGTTCACCTTTCTGGTGCATTTTCTAAAACTAAAATTATCATGGTATAGCTTAAAAAGGAAGAAGCAACACTGTGCTTACAAGTTGCTGTTACTATGGGAAAGAGAGAAAGAGTGTTCTTCCCTGTTCATCAAAAGATGGTTAACAATATCATAATAATAATAATAATAATAATAATAGTTCGTCCATCAGGTATGATGATGACCTTAACAACACCAGAGGAATAAAGAACAGAAATTGTTGAGAATTTCAACACATGGACAATAAAGAGAACTAAAGGACACAGAGGACAGAATGGAAAGACTGTTCTTTCATGACTTATGGCTTCTCATGTGACTGATAAGTCCTATTTTTGCCCTGAAGACCGTTCCACATAAGTGACAAGAGTGCTCCGTTGGTTCAGTACCACTGGGCCTTTTCTTGCGCCGTTCTCTTTTTTTGATAGCCTGCTGGACTCTGTCAGCTTCCCATGCTTTGCTGCCTCTGGTAAGGGCCGCCCTCCAATTTGCACGATCAAGCGAGAGCTTTTCCCACTCACTCACATCAATGGCAAAGGCCTTCAGTGATTGCTTGAGAGTGTCTTTGTAACGTCTCTTTGGGGCCCCAACACTCCTCGTTCCATTGGAGAGCTCAGAGAAGAAGATTTGCTTAGGGAGTCTGGAGTCGGGCATTCTGACAACGTGTCCTGCCCAACGTAGCTGAATTTTTTTCAGGTGGCAGAAGATGCTCAATTCCTTGGCACGATTGAGGACCTCAGTGTCTGGAATTTTATCCTTAGGATCTTTCTAAGGCAGGCCAGATGAAAGTGATTTAGTTTTCTGGCATGCGGTTGGTACACTGTCCAGGTTTCAGCCCCATAGAGTAGGGTGGGAAGGACCACAGCATTGTACACTTTCAGCTTAGTGTCTGTGCGAATGCCGGCAATATCCCACACTCTCTTTCGAAGCCTGCCAAATGCAGAGCTGGCTTTGCTGATTCTTGAGGGAATTTCAGTATCATAGGTGAAGTTCTCCGACACCTTCAGAAGACTGTCATGGACTTTGATAATATCATAATAATAACAGATTAATAACACGACCGGGCCCCACCCCTCCAAGAATATATATGTAAGTTGTGGTAACTCATAATATTTTGTCCTTAGTTATGTTTGGTATAGGCTACAAGTGGTGGGTAAACAATCCAAGATGCTGATCTAGATAAGAAGCCTGAACAGCATATTCTTTACAATTAATGCAGTATTCACTGCTCTGAACATTTTGAGGCTGCTGCTCTGGAGAAGGTGGAGGGTATGCCATGAAGAAGAATGCATGCTATCTTGACATTTTATTTATTTATTTATTTTATTGGCGTTCCTCAACCACCCTCTAAATTAACGCCACCCTGCACACCCCAAAATGAGCATGTAACAATTTACAAGCCGAACACAATGGCAAAATTTACATCTCCATGCTCCAGCTTAATGAATGCACATGCACCTTTTAAAGCATCCGCAATGCAGACCGCACATTTATTTATTTTGGAGAAAAGCTTCGACAGATGAAAGGAAAGAGGGTCTGGTTCACCATCAGCTTCTCTGCAAACAATATTGGTTGTTGGCAGCAGCTGAAAGCTTCAATACCCCTCCGTGTCTTCGCAACTCCGGGTTGAGGAGTCAGCTTATTGTAAAAATAATGGAGCCTACAGAAAGCATGCATCTCCTTGGCCTGTCAGAGCAGGCTGAGGCCTTGAGAAACGACGATCTTCAGTACCTTGTCAATTACAATCAATAGCATGCAGAGGCTACAAGTTCACAACGCACAAAGTTCATAGGAGAGCACTTTGTGACGTGAAAGGAAGGCAATTATAGTCTTCAAACACCTACCGCCTAAGTCCAGCTAGGGAATGCTAGGTTTAACACGATCTATGACAAAATAAAAAGCTAGAAGCCTGAATTTAGGTGGGATGCTTTCGATTCATGTAATCATACTGTCGATCCATTGAGATCTAGATCTACGCTGTACTGCCATTAGGCCCAGAGATTTGAAATCAGCACCTCGCGAAAATGCAATTTAATGTGGTTTATTTTATTTGAAAAGAGCTATCTGTATCATAAAGAACGTGAGCATCTACCTACTGGGGTTTCTTCACAGTTTGGGGTTGATTGAAAGTGTAAGAAGCCGCCAGTTTACTAATGTTTATACCACGGAGTTCGCTCTTTCTCCCACTGAAAATACCTACACGTGGTTTTGTTTACCACAGCGACCTACATTTAGCCCGCTCGCCGACTGGTTCGCGGCGCTCCCCGTGTCTCGCAGTGCAAAGCGGCCGACAGTGAACCCTCTCTAAATATCTAAGCTCTCTGATGTCACTCACATGCATACACTGCATACTGACAAAATTAAGTTTGAAGATCCTTAAAATCAATTAAAACTTACTAAAAAGTACATAATAAAAAATGTTAATGGTACAAAAACATCAAAATGCATGATGCAATGACTGACTGTCAAAAATGTTCAATAGTATACAGAAAGAATGTCTAACCCTCAACAACCAATTAAAATTAGTAAATAAAACCCTTTCTTACAAATAGGGATCAAATAAAGCTCAGGTTATACATGTGAAATATTCATAATAATGAAAAGAAAAAAGAAACAAACAACAAAAAACAAAAGAAGCAACAACCACGCCTTTCAAGACCATACTACAAGGAATACCCACTCATCATGACAACGCTAGAAAGCTCAATGACAATTACATTTCAATAAAAGCATGTCACTGTACATTATGCAATTTTCAGACTGAAGAGCATGAAAAACACAATCCAGATTAATAGGAAAAGTTGTCAATTCTCTTTTCTCTGCGTCAGAAGGGAAATGTTAAAAAAGGAATTAAAATATACATGAAGCTGGCACAGATTATTTACTACATCCTCTTTCCATAGCAATTTTGATAAACACTGTAGAATAAAAATAAGGTCAAATTCATTTTTCCTTCATTTCACTGATTACATAAATGGCTTCACCAAAACCAGAAATGATCATGCTTTCCCTGGATTTTTTTGGACTGAATCAGTTGATATCTGATATCTTTAATCTAAGAGCAGATTGAGCTTACCGGAAAAAAGGGGTTTGCTTGAAAACATGCTAAAATTATTTTATTACGCCACAGTCCATAAAATCAATGACCTGTCTGCAGCAGGCACATAGTCCTCTAATCCATTTTAGAACAAAAGAACGGGCATTAATTTGTTTATTTATTATTTAGACTAACCCACCTTCTTTACGTGAACCTGACCAACTGATCACAGTAACTGGTTACATTTATAAATATATATGCACTGATTGTATCTTGGAAGAATGTGAGATTAGTATTTAACTCGCACTATATACATCATAATAATGATATATATATAGGTACATTATGTATATAAAAAATTGCCGTTTTTTGTTTTTTGTCTTTTTCCGAAGTCAATTCTAAGACCTATATAAAATGTTCAAAACCCAGAGCAAACAAAATTTTCAAACGACCACATATTGCAAACTGATCACAATGACATAAAAATGATCCCATTTTGTACTATCAGTGAAAAAGTTCTCTTCATTAGTTTGTTTATGTGCAGATGACGCAGAGTATGATCCAGAATGTACAAGTTAATTAGAAAAACCCAAGTTAAAGTCTTAGTTAACCCTTCTAAGACATGAAGTTTAGGAATGTGATGCGAGTCAAGTAAATTTCATAAGACTTATGAAGCTTTTCAGATTAGTTTCACTCCATCAAAGACTTAAAACACTGAAGTTATTTCATCAAATACAACAGAGGCTCCATTCTAGCATCCAAAACTACATCGTGGAACTGTCATTTGAAGGGGAAAATAGGTAAAAGCTTAAAGCTGAAGGGAAATGCTCTGAAAGTAAGCCCACAACACATATCGCCCCACTTATCCTGTTATTCTGAAGCCTGTATTTTTATTTGAATAATGATAATATTAACAAATGGAAGAAATGAATAATATTTGAAGTTTCATCAGATGACCAAGGGTAATAATGGTAATGTAACAAGGAATATAAAGATGGTGGCAATAACAAACATAATAATTGTGAAATGTTGAATAACCAAACTGTACTGGTACTATGAAGGGCAAGGTGGTGATTAAAGCGCAGAAGGCGAAGAAATAAAGGGGTGAACGGGGTAGAAGATGAGCGGGTGGAGAAAAGTATGAAGTAAGAGCATACCAAGATAAATGACAGCATAAAAATAATGACACATTGGTAAACTACACTTTGGCTAAGAATATTAATGATTATAAACACTCAAGTAATCAAAACTAAAGTGTCATTCATCAGTTAGTCAGACAGTGAGGTAAAATATGTACAGAATGATAGCTGACCACGAAAACAATGTGTTTACACCAAAGCTGGAGAAAATTTCTGTGATTGAAATTAAAACAGACACGCTTGTATGGATGTCTTTTAGTAATTCACACAAAATGCGTTAGATAAAGTTGAAACTTAGTGATCGTACAAAATTACTGTATCAAACTGATGACCCATTGAACTATTAAAAAAATTACATTAAAAAAGCCTTCATTTATTCTGTATGTGTGCACAAATGGCAAACACCACTGAAACATCCCTTTAGTTTATTCTCTGGTCTTTACTATAAACAGTACAATAATGAATCCGTGCAAGATGTGTGCCGATATATTAATTTCACTGAATTGTTTTGTTCAGGAGCTCTGAGCACTGAACAGTTATTCAACCAATATTTTTTTCTGTTCTGCGTTTTGTTCTAATGCTTCTCTAGATGTTTGATGTCAACCTATCAAGGCACTGTAGCTTAATGAATAAAAAAATTAGCTCATGAGTTCAATATGATATTACGGTAGATAACTTAATGAGAAAAAACAAACTGAAATTTTACATCACTTTTCAAATATTCAGTTAAGAAGTTTGTAATAATCAGCAGTAAGTTTCATTTACTATTGATTCATCTTTGATTAAAAACAAAAGTTACTAGTCCAATGCTGGTGCCAAGACTGGGCCTCTCCTGGTTTAGGAGAATTTCATAGCAAATGCTGCCCATCGAGGGACAGGATGGCGTGATGTTGAGCCATTGAAAAATGCCAAGGCTCGTGGTGACAGGCGGTACAGTTGTCGAATGGGCCACAATAAAGCATGACACTTTGAAGCTGACAGAACATCAATATAACAGGACATCAGTGCCTGGTCAACAACGATGGTGCCATTTGAGGTAAATGGAGCAAACATGCCTTGTTTTCTCTCATAGGTGATGGTCATCACAGGCTGTGGCACCAGTCCACTAGAGGTGGTCACCAACAAACAATCTCCAATCTGGATATTCTCAGCAGCAACACATAGTTCTTTGTCATTCTTTATACAATAGACATAATGTCCCTTTGTGACTGATACACTCTGTGTGGCTGTCTTCAGGACAATGAATTCACTGGAAACATCAAAGTCCTTGTGTCCAAACATGTAAACTGTACCATAGCTCAGCTTGCCGTTCCCATCTCTCACCAGAACCCTGTTTCCGATCTGCAGCTCCTTCATCGTGATACATTTCTTATTTGCCAAGATTACTGATGAACTGCCAGAGAAGCAACCCCCTCCCGCATTCATATTTATTTCCTCCTCCACTCTTGCAGCTACGTTATTTCTGACTACTTCTTCGTTGTCAACTATATTTTCTACAATATACGTTTCAACTTTCTGCGCCTCATTTCCCATGGCATCTAAGTAGACATCCTGTTCAGTGTCCTCGCTGATTGCTTCTCTGTGTGAATGGACCAGATCCAGCAGTTCAGACAGTATCTGTTCTAGGTCATCTGCTTGGCCACCCACAGCTTGAGAAATACTTTCTTGAGTATCAGTCACGTACTTTTCTATTTCATCCAATTTCTGTTCTATTGCAGCGTCGTCAAACCTGCCATCGCGCATTTCGTTCAACTGTGTTACGATAAGCTGCACATGTTTCATTGTATCTGCTCTCAGCTGGGGAAGCTCAAGTTGAAAAATGAGCTTTTCACGCTCAGACGCAGCAAGCTGAAATAATTCATTGGTATAGCGTGTTCCGCCAAGGTTCAAGCCATCCACATATTCCACTAACTCTAATATCTGTTTCTTCTTCACCTCAGGATCTTTGGTAACATTATTGAACAAAGCACATCTGTAATTGCACTCGGTCAGCAAATCTTTCAAAAACCCCTTTTGTGTTTTACACCAGTCTTGAAAACTCTTTATACCCTTCGTTCTTGCCATTTGCACTTCAAAGTCATCACCATACGTCATAATGAGAACACTATGGGATTTGACAATATCTGGCCCTAAAATTCTTTTTAAAAGTTGGATTGCATGTTCCTCCTCAGTCGTCATGCGAATACCGAAACGTATGGTTATGAGCAACGAATGGAAGCCAGAGGAACATGAGGCAATAGCCTTGCTGAATGATCTGATAGCAAGGTTGATCGACTCTTTGTTTAAAAGCCGAGTATCACAAAGGCCTGGTGTATCAACTACTTTGATGATACGACCATCAATTGAAGACCACCCTACTCCAATGTCTAAAGTGGCAGAGACACTACTTGAAGAAGTATAAAATACCTCTCTGCCTAATATTGTATTTCCAGTACAGCTTTTTCCGTGTCCAGTTTTGCCAATCACAAGAAGATCTAGGTCACTGCCAGGTGGTAATTTGGTCATGGCATCCTGATTTGGGGATTGAACGAGGAAAACATGATAGCTCGAAGCTTAAAACAGACATGTATTTTCATTAAGAAAAAAGATATTCAAGATGTATTAACATACACCTGCATTGAGCAAAATCTATTAGCTTGTCCAAGGAAAAGGATTTACGTTTATGATCATGGTCACCAAATACAGAATGGAAAACTATCAGATATACGTGTACCACCGCAAACAGTAATGCTCTTGTTCTTGTCGTTTTTGAAGTTTGCCTTATGCAAATCCGTAAATTATTTTTTTTGTCACCTTCCTTGACTACTTCAATTTTCAAACCAGGCCGCCAAACCATGGAAGTGAGTTCAAACATGCACGGATTGGGGGGCCTGGGCACTGCCTTCTCTATAACAATGCCGTACACAACCCGCTGTGACGTCACCACTGGGGGCGGCCAGCCGGGCCGCACGAACTATCGCTTTGTGCGTCGCGTGTTGGCTCGATTCTAGCCTTCGCTACTCGCTTAGGCCTAATCTATTTTGTAGTGTGGTAGTAGCCTAATCTATTGTAAACAACAGCCTAGGTAAACAACGACAACGAAATTCACGACATGGATGAGAGAGAGAGAGAGAGAGAGTAGAGAGAGAGATATGTAAAATCTTCAACAGTTTAAAAATATAAACATAATGGAATTGAATACATGCGGACAGATAGTGGGAGAGATGGGTGAATGCGTGTGTTTGTGTGTGTGTGTGTGTGTGAAAGAGAGAGAGAGAGAGAGAGAGATCTAAAATCTCCAACAATTTACAAATAATATGTAAACATAAAGGATTAAACGCAGATAGACTGAGATGGGTGGGTGAATGTAGGCCTATGTATGTGAGAAAGAGAGAGAGAGAGAGAGAGAGATGGGGGGGGGGGGGGAGGGAGAGAGAGAGATGTCTACAAATCTTTAACAGTTTAAACATAAACAAAATGATTTAAGATTTCAAGATTTTATTTATTCAACTGGAGAGGGCTTCCCCATGAGAAAAAACAACAACAACACAGAACAAAATATTGTTAACACATCAAATATAATATACATTGAATCTTTATAAATGTCATCATATGACACTTTCATGCACAAAGATGTTCAAATTACACACACACACATGCATAAATCTTGCTTCTGCTTTCTCTCCTCCCTTTCACTCATATTGATCTACCCTACATTACTGAATTCAGCAAATACACACCCAAAAAAAATGAGATCAGTTATATAATGGCAAGATATCGTAATAATGGTGATAAAACGTATTTTAACAAGCAGCAGCAGCATATATTTCATAACATTGATACAATTAATATTACCGTACTAAAAAAATATTACAAAACTGATACTAGTACTAGTAAGTTAGATGATTGATAGTGATAGAACTAGAAGTAGGATGGACAACTAGAAGAAGAAGAAGAAGAAGTAGCAGTAGCAGCAGCAGTAGTAGTAGTAGAAGCAGAGTACATGTCAAAGAAGGCAGATTTTTCAACCTGCACGCCCCTTACAAGAGAATGCACGTTTCTTAAATTTCACAGTTTTCAGACTTGTCAAGGTTGCCTCAGTGGGGAAACTGCATTATTGATGGCAGTCATAATATAGGCCACACACTACAATTATATCAGTAAGACACTATCTTTTTTTCTCACTTTGTAACAAGTGCACATCTCTGCTCATTGTTTTACCCCAATGATTTTGACCGAAAATTTCCACCCTGCACTCTTATTCGGGTCCCCAAAGTAATAGTAACAAAATAATTATGCTTTGATCAGGAACACTAGATGTTCTGGGCTGTACTATAAAAATGCATTCATTCACTAAGCCTCATATGTAACAATAAATTACTTCTTAATACAATATTTAATTGTATTAATGTCACCATAAAAAATAAAGAGGGCACGAAACATAGAATTCTATTTCAAGAATGTAAACATTACCGGTGAAATAATAACAAAAATAGTACATAATTAATATATCATTAAAAATTGATTTGATGAGGAACTAGGTGACTCAGAAATTTATGTCTATGAACATGCATTCATCCATACTCACCACAGAGCCTCATATCATTATTTTAAACCCTAACCATTGCTTCTATATTTTTTTTAAAGACATGACAACATTTTTCCCTATTGGCAGATCCAGAATATGTCCAAAAGGGGAGAGGGGGAGCTTAAAAACCCTTACCCATTATCACAACCCCCCCCCCCCCACACACACACACAATTTCTAAAGGAAACATGTAGCCCTGGATTTTTTTTCTTTCTTTTTTCCCCCTTCTTTATCTTTCTCCCCTCCTTTTTTTCTCCCCGCTACTCACACTGTGTGACTGTGACCTGCCACGGGGCTTAAGAGTTAAGGTTAAGTAAGTTGCTTCGGCTTACTTACCTATAGTGTCTTTGTATATCTCCACATGCATGTCTGAGAATATCCGAACTGTGGACACCAGACATGGTTTATTTGATGGTGTGTCACTGATGTAGTACAGACTGCAGTACTGGTCTCCAGAGATATGACTTGATGTGGATGCTGCAGCAGCCTTGGCCTTGCTACTGATACTGTGTTCTCTATAAATCCATTTCGAAGTGTGGGAACCGCTTTCAATAATATGATGTTGTACCTTGGTGGTAAAATCATTAAAATCTGTTATTTTTTCCCCTTCTAACCACTCACTAAACATCACCTCATCCCTCTTCTCCACATCTGAACGTCTCTCTTCAGGTGTTCTCCTCTTCGCTGGTGGTTCTTCTGACATATAACTTGGGCAATCCGGAAAAATGGATGGATAAGCATCCGGGGCTAACTTGGCACTTGTTCTTTGAACAGACAATATACTTCCATCAGGTCGAACTGCAGAATCAGTCCAGATTAAAAAACTCTCAGCAAAAATGCTTCGCACAAACTACCGAGTCTTTAGATGGTACAAAATCTTGGCGTGGAATTTTGCTTAGCCACAGCTTTTTTCTCTCATCACATGAAGGAAACCTGTACACTGAAACCTTTTCCTCCACCTCATAATTTCCCCGACAGTTCGGAACACAGCACTTTTTTGGCATTTCATAATTAGCTAGATTCTAAATCTGTATAGATTTCTACACATTATATCTGGCCTACCATGGAGCCATTCTAAGGACCAAAACCGTGGAAATTATAGATCTAGTTGTGAAAATAAGAAATTGTCCTCTTCCACACATGAAGGAAACCTGTAACTGTAGATCTAGATATAGTCTGTAACAGTAACTGTAGGATACAACAAGAGGTAGATCTAGATATAGTCTGTAACAGTAACTGTAGGATACAACAAGAGGTCTAGATCTAGAATCTAGATCTACACTGAAACCTTATCCTTCACCTCATAATTTCCCCGTCAGTTCGGAACACAGCACTTTTTTGATATTGTATAATTAGCTAAATCGGTATACACATTATATCTGGACTACCATGGAGCCATTCTATGGACCAAAACAATGGAATTTATAGTTGTGAAAATAAGGAATTGTCCTCTTCCACTTTCTCCACTGACGTTTGAAAAGTGAACATTGAACAACCGCAGCCTTGCCAGATTTTTTCAAAAATTACTAGATCTAAATGGGACGAAAAAAAAACCCTAATGTTTTTATATATGCCTTATATTGTATATTTACACTTGTTTCTTTCATGTAATAACTTTTTTTTTGTTTCAACACAATAAAAACATTTTGATTAGTGAAAAAACTCGACCCAAAAACTCGACCCCAAAACTACAAAATTTAATTGTAAAAATACTACGAATGGCGACACTGAACAAACACAACAACAGAAATGCGCTGAATTTTTTTTTTAAGAATGCCATCTACAATGTAAAATGTTGGCCAAAGTGTTTTTCACACACGCACCAAACGTAATTTACTAGTTACCGTTTAAAGCGAAACATATACAATACTTACCATGCGTCATTAACCCCATAAAAATTATTTTCCCTGCTTGTATTTAATTATCTGTTGATTATAAGAGTCTTTTCATCCTCATGTTTTTGGCCTCTCCGTCAATAAAGCTTATCGATACAAACTACAACAAGGCATGCCAACAGATCTTTCGTTGGAGTTTTCTCCCTTGACTAATGACCCAGCGAATTAAACGTTCGCCCCCAACGCTGACGTCACGAATCAATGTTGTGCTCTTGTGTTAGCCATTGTTATAGAGAAGGCAGTGGCCTGGGGGGAGGGAGGGGATAACATTTGCACGTAAAAAAAGAAAGTGAAAGAAATACAGCAATAAAAGAATTCTGCTTTCAAAGGTATGTTAATTTTAGACGGCGTGATGGCTAGAGACCAGTTTTTATTGGTAGTGCACATCAGCATGACTGGTCTTTTTGTGTCCATTCACTATTTCACAAACAACGATAAAAACCATTCTTGGCACTTTTTATAGCTCTTATGATCATTATGCCGTTTAGATTTCAAGAGTACGTTGGTGTTATGTATTTTGTGCCTTTACCAAAAGTATCCAAAGGGACAGTGACATCATACGGCACAGTTTCTGCATAAACACTAGACGATTATCCAGGTACCACTTGTCACCGTTGTAGGCACTTCACCATTTTTTTTTTACGTAGAAGTGTCAATCTGAATGAGAGGTTAATGAAATAAAAACTTACATCAAAAAGTGTCCTTGCTTCAATCAAATTTTCGATGGACATTTCAGTTTCTGAGGGCGGCGTTGATGGAGAAGTTATGAAGTCAAGTTGTGAGACAACCCGCCTCGCAACACCAAGACTGTTGTTTGTCTTTTTCAAAATGTCTTTTATTTTTTCAGTGTACCGATTGAAGCGTTTGTCAGCTTGGAATTCCTTCAAGAAAAAATAAAAACATCGCAGTTAGATTCACTGACTTTTTTAAAATTTTATTTTAAGCCACAATACCCAAAATGAAGCGACGCGTAAAATGAAATTGTTAAACTCATAGTGCAGCACGGGCATCAAACAGGCAAAGCTGAACCAGGACGAGATGTAAAAAGAAAAAAAAACGGGGGGGGGGGGGGAGGGGGGAGGCAAGATTTCAGTGGGCCTCAGAGTCCAACTTTCAGTGCTAAAATCAATGTTTATCACATGTAAATGAGACTGCATAAAGCTTTAAGTTTATTGTGATTTCATTTGTTAAGTTGATCTAATGAAAATGCCGCCACATCTGACCCAAGCCTATATATAAATACTGTGCAGCCAACTTTATCTCGCATTTTTCCGGTGAAGAGACTAACTTAGACTGTACAGTCCATGTATACTTAACATTTTTCTGAACTCTCTCAACTTTGAAATATATCTTTGTGTCGTGTCGGGAGGGACTTTAGACAGGCTTGTTAAGAAGATATTCATGAATACGCCGAGACTTGCAGTTCATGTATGTGGAAGAATTGTGTGTGTGTGTGGGGGGGGGGGGTCAATATGTTGCCTGTTGACTCACATTTATATTTTTAACAAAATACAGTATATTTCTAGTAGTATCCAGCAAAATTCTGAAACATTCTTTGCTTTAAAGGACCGTTTCTTTGGGTGCGTAACCATTTAGTGTGTGTCTGCGATGTTAAAGGCACAATAAAACTGAAAGAATGTGTTTTGTTGACTTTTGATGCCGTATTCATAAAGCTGTTGTTCGTTTTTTTTTCTTTGCTCAGCTGTTACAAAGATATAATTGAAGACAGCGGGCGTTCATTAGATTTACCACCGCTATCTTCATGTTTTTACAGCATTTATCACCATTCGCATTCTTTAACATACATGGGTCACATAAACAGTCACACTTTTATGTGATTACGTGTACAAAAAGATATTATTACTATCTCTTACTAATCATTACAATTATGGGACGAAAGATCACAGCGTGTGGTATGATGCCAAAAACAAATATATTAAGCAAACGCACACATGCACAACAAAAGCAGAAACGAAATAAGTTTAACGGATCTACTGATTTTAAATCTAGAATAATGCAGAATCAGAGTGTCTCAGTAATTACATTCCAGGAAGTGATTTGACAACCGTAAATATTATTAGCCACCCCAGCAAAGCAAGCAATTACATGACAATGTACCATTCTAATATTCAGTATGGTGGAGAATGTTATTATTGAACATGTCAAAGTATGTGTATGTCAAGTCTAACAAGCAGAAAAGCTAAATAAAGTAAAAATGTGGCTGAAAGAAAAGACTAAGTTGGAAAGCCTCGCGTTACAAATAATACAGGAACGACACAATAAAACACAAAGGAAAAGGAAAGAAAACAAACGTTTGGTCAAAAAGATATTCTTAGGCCTAAAAGTGAAACAGTATGATTATAAATAAAGAACTTGTAAAATTCAGTAAAAAATGATCACTCATCTTATGCAAGTACCACACTAGGAAATAACCTGTCCAGATGTACAGAGCTCATTTGAATCATGAACTCATCGGAAACACCACATCTGCCTTCGCAGAAGGTCTCTTTGACCGAAAGCTTCGTTTTTTTCCTTTTCCGCGGCGGTTTATTATATCTTTTTTTATATTATTTTTTATACATCTTGCCACATGTTTACCCTGTTTGAGGCCTTGCTGAGACCTGACAGATTTCCTTTTTTTCTTTTTTAATAATATTTTCTCAAGCAGAAAAAAATTGTTGATGATCTGGCAAAAAAAGAGTAGCCTAACTCATAGTTATACAGCACTCAATCAGAGCGGGGAAATATTTCAATTCAATTTTACTTGCTGACTAAAATAATCATCTGATCTGCACCAAGAGGCTTTGCGTTTTAATGAAATAATATTTATGGACTCTTTAGAGAAATACAGACTTTGGTCAGAATTAATGTAATAGTGCTGCCATTCACAACTTTTTTGACAGTAGAAGTTGTTTTAATACATGGTTTGTTTTTTTAATTTGGGTAAAATATTTATGGAGTTAATTTGTTTTTCACGAAGTCATCTTGAAAAAAAAGAAAAACTTGATAATACATGTAATAGGCCCCTATATCTTATCCCAGCAGTTGGTTTCTTATAATAATATGTGATAAAGTATGGAAAAATCATTCTAAAATCAAGAAAGGATTCTAATACTATATGAAAACGCTTGGGCCCCAAACTTTACCAAGCCAACAGCCACAGACAACAGGAAGCATAAAATTCTGTCGTGTCTAGCTTTCATTGTTATTAAAGGCAGTATGATAGAGGGCGTGTTCCAATTATTCTCGAAGCACTATTATAAGCACTATTATTTTGAATATATCATTTGTAGTTGCCACATTTTGTTTTACAGGCTTTGTCCCCGCAAAAAAAAATTATTTACTTGTATAATACGTGTACCTTCAAAAGGCTGTTGGTCTTTTCGCCGTGATCGAGACATTGATAAAGCACTTCGCACAACCTCTGTGTTGATTCACAGCGTTGACTGGAAGCTGCACCACTTAACCCTTAAAGGAAGAAAGATAGCATATTTACGTATTAATGAGTAGGTTATTGGCCTTATGTGGCCCAATATATTTTAAATAAAACTGGGAAAGAACTGAAATAAATGGGAAAACCGCGGACGTAGACTATAATTATTGTAAACCAAAATACTATTGATGACATGAACACTATATTATTAGTTGCTCAAAATATACCGAAAGCTTGATTTATCTCTCTTTTTCCTTTGAATTTTATGGTATCCTATCTATATTATTTCTCATGCAAGGTTTTGCTACAATGTGTACCAGTAAAGTAAAATATGGCAAATCAGTTAGTCTTAAATTTGCAATTGAGACAAATGCGGATAAGGGAAAATATCTTAAGGTATATCACGGATAAATAATCAGAGATTGAATGGAGGACTGAA
Organism: Onchidella celtica; assembly: GCA_963931925.1. Lineage (NCBI taxonomy): Eukaryota > Metazoa > Mollusca > Gastropoda > Systellommatophora > Onchidiidae > Onchidella > Onchidella celtica. Next base: position 16,596,125 of record OZ007568.1, on the reverse strand, counting down.
AAGTGTGTGTGTGTGTGGGGAGGGGGGGAGGGCGGGGCGGGTGAATAGGCCTAAGTGAGATAAGAATAAAGTGAGACCAAATAATTTTTTATTTTTTTTTAAAAGAGGGGCGGGGGGTGGAGGGGGGGGGGGCAATGACGAAAAGATGAAAAATGCAAACTAGTATTCCAAAGTGCACGACGTAAAGTAAAATTAGTATTCGTCATTATAATGCTATTACTATTCTACTGTTGGCAATATATTATTACTATCTGGTTTTAATATCTTGCGGCATCTGGCTGAAAATAATGTATTTATTATTTTTTTTCTCTCACTTGGCTTAGTATAATTATGTTGAAATTTTTATAGATTATATCCTTATTATTTATTTATGCTGTTTTGATAATACTTTGTATATGGTGCATCCACTGAGTTTTTTTTTTCTTTTCCTTTTTTTTTAAAATTTTTTATACCAGCTGCTTAAACTGAACTGTAAAACCCGTCAGCTGATAATGAAAAGACCAAAGTGGTTGGAGAACAGCCGACAACACAGAATTCAGCAATTGACAATTCTGGGATATAAAAGACTTCAGTTGGGTCCGATCCCCAGGAAAGTCCTTATAGGCAGATGTGTATTTATTTACTTGACCATTATCTGGATTATGTAATTTCATACTCATCTATTTATTTATCTAACTAGCCACTTTGAACTCCCTTACGTATTTATGTGCGAACTTAGGTACCTTTTTAAATTAGGTTTTTTGATTTTGTGTTTTTTTCTTTCGCTTCTCCAATTTCTTTTAACAGTATAAATATACCAGTCCTATTTAGTGATCTCTAATCACTGAGTCATGCACGAAATGAATGCATTCCAAATGGCATTTGAATCTGAGCCCTAAAAAAAAAATGAGTTAATGAGTAGGTAGATATAGAAGAGATAATTATCATCAGTAATTCAAAATAAGACTTTCATCATCAAAATATGGGCAAAATGTTAATGAAGCATTTTCCACTGAGCAATAGTGATAGCGGTAGTAAATAAATGCAGCAAATTAAAAAAAAATACGAAAAGAAAGAAACACACACACACACTCACATGCTCTCTTTCTCTCTCTCTCTCGAACAGCAATTGTCCTTTTTGGCATTGAGTTGCAACATAAATATCAGGAGAATGCTCACAAGTGCATAAACAAAAATCTTGAGAATTTTTCTCTTGAAACAAACCGTGTTTTACATTTCTTCCGAAGAGGGTAAGGTAAAGAATGTTGTATTTTATTGCTTCCTTGGATCTCGCAAGAGTGCTGAAGATTGTATAAAGAAAAATTCATTTTGGGTCCAGTTTTCATGCCTCCTTGACACACCCTACAAATTCAAGGCATTTTCAAAACTACAGGAAATCTTAACTGCTCATTTTGTGCCCCATCCCTGCCCTTATTTCATACCAGGCCACAACACCATTCTGACTTTAGGCTTGTTTCATACTGGATATCACAGCCCTGTCACATATTCTAATATTTACGAGAACTCGCATTTTACGTATTGTTCAAGTTAATCCTTCCACCTATGGCATCCATGCATGTACAAGATAAATTATTTATTGCTGAGGGGTGAGAAATCTCGTATAAAAGTAAACAGTCCACAAAGAACATCTGTTACCATTTATATGCATACATTAGAAAAAGGAAAGAAAACCCATTTGTAAGGAGCAGAATCAAAGAGTAATGAATGGATCTTTCTGAAATTTGGCATGAAGAAGTGAAACTTCTTGTACATGTTCGTGGATAAATAAAACCGTGGAATTAGGCACGGCAAAGGAATAATCTAATCCGCAAAGTGTGCAAATAATTGAACTACAAACGGGCGCGCAAAGTGTTACAAACGTTACACTCGCGTTCAATTACAAAACCCTCTTCCTACTGAAGGAGTGGTTCAAAACTTCGAGCAAACAAGAACAACAGGATGGGGTGAGTGTGTGACTGTCTCACAAAAAAGTGGCTATATATCATGCCTTTGTCTTTTGTTTCATTTACGTCACCCAAAGTTGTTATGTTGACCGTGATGCTTTGAAATCGGCGACATATTATAAAAAAAGAACCACAGAAAATCGGAGGGGAAGAGGGAGGGCGTTGTGGCGAGGATTGAAGCAAAGTCAGTTTATGGCAAAAAGAAAAAGTTGTTTGTAGCAAAACCTTGCATGAGAAATAAGATAGAAACGATACGATAAAATGCAAAGGAAAAAGAGAGACAAATCAAGCTTTCGGTATATTTTGAGATTCAAAATGGAAAGCCTATTTCTGTCCATTTCAATCAACCAGACCATGAGGCATCCAACGACATTCAGGTTCTAGGACTCAAGTCTTGTCACTCAGGCACTGAGGCGCGCTTTGATACTGAGCAACGTTTAATTTTCTAGCTCGGTACCATCACTCCCCGTGGCATCAATGTCCAACGCTGCCCTAGATAATTCCATGTGTGAATGTTTTTTCTTTTTCCTAATCTCTTTTTCTTTTCTTTTACTGCGGCTCCCGATATTGCGCACCAACCCTGTCTTGTGTTCTGAGGCATAATGTGACGCCTTCATCTTGGTAATAACCCGTTCACTAGTGTATATCTATGGTAATGACCTAATGCGCCACTTCGAGCCTCCACACATTGGCAGACGTGCTTCTGTGTTGCTGTCCAAGCAAAAAGACGCAGTTAAGTAGAAATATTCTGTTTAGATTCTACAGATTTCCTATTCAAATCTGTTTTTATTCGATTGCTTTATCTATTCAATTTTTCCTTTTTTTTTTCTGTTTTGTTTTTCCTTGAAAAAGGCTTTTGCCGAAATATCGGCCATTTTCTGTCTTCTCTTTTAATTTTGCGTTTCATTGTATCGTTTGGGTATTATTTCTTACGCGAGGCTTTGCTACATACAACTTTTTCTTTTTGCCACATTAATTTGACTTTGCCTAAAGCCCTGCTGCGTCCCCACAGTTTTTCTGTGGTTTTTATAATATTTCGGTATATTAACCTTCTACAGGAAAAAAATATAACGCGACAGTTACTGGTTGTTATCTAACATAGTATACATCACTTCAAAATATATAACATTATATGAACCATGCACATTGATAATCGTGAAATGAAAAAAGTCCAACAAGTAGACCCTTTATAAACAGTGAAACAAGTGGACTAATCAAATATCATTCCAGTTTCTGCAGACAATACTGGAGGGCTTAATCGTACAAACGACTGAAGTTTGTTAAAGTCAGCTGATTATTGTACTTCGCTAAATGACTTCCATACTCTGCGAAAAATCTCTCACACACCAATCAGATATTTCAGCAGAATGGATAATTTAGGTACCTTATGAATGCCGTCAATTTAAAAACATTGTATATTTACTCTGCTCACTCCCATTTTATCTAAGTAAAAATAAAAAATCTGTCGTGTTCCCCGCGCATTAGCTAACTAGTGAATTAGTGTATATGTGATCGTCAAATAGAATTGTCTTTTCCATAGCTTATTTCTATTTTGCTGAATTCTACACTATAATTATGCGTATTTGATTGCATGATGAGTAGCAGTATTATGTTTAATATACTTATTAAAAAACGGTCCGTGCTTGGGTTCTTTCTTCTATAGGAATGATACCAGACTATTGCAAATATGGCAGCTGGCAAAACGATTCAAAAGACCAGAGAATATGATATGTTTTATGGTTAAGCATTAGTTATTTTTCAAATTTTATCTAACATATTCGAGTTCCATTTCAGTACATATTACATTAACAATGTCAGTTATTACCTCCAACAACTGGTTGAAGAATGACTCGCACCATGAAACAGTCCCCTGGTTCACGTGAAGAGCTAGGGCTTGTGTGACGTTTGTCAGTGGTGCTATCAACCGACTCTTCTGAATGACCCAGTGTGCTTCCCCCAAACAGAAAGCTATGCAGAGTACCTATTAAGCAGATGTTTAGTATATTTCAAAAGCTGATATCATTTTAACATTCATAATAGGATGACACATTTCCTTACAGCAGGATAATAAAGTTATATCTTATCTTTTTTATCTTACTTGTATCACCATGTTATCTTTTATGTAATTATAAGTTCTCTCATTTTGTTGTTGTTTTTGTTGTTGTTTAAGATATCTTAACTCACAAAAAACTAAACCAAACCAAGAAGAATCTTGCACATGTATGCATAACAACATTGAACATTCTCTGTTGATGAAAATCATAAGTATTCATTGTCCTCCTGATTTACTTCTCTATGAGCCATGATTAGCGAAAAATGATTTGACAGGGGCCTTACACCAGCTGTTGTACTTTTAAATACTGATAGTGTAAAAACTCACTCTTGACATTTTGAAATGTAGATTCTCCTTCCTTGTTTTGGCCTCTTGTACAAATCATTTCTGTTGCCTTATTTGCTATCCCATACATCTCGCCACCATCGCACTGTTTCTTAAAAGATTCCAGCGTTTCCATCATTCCCTCTAAATTAGCTGGATATTTGCTCAGTTCACGAAAAGCACAGTAGTAGATGGTATGAGTTGCATCATTGTAGTAGGGTGAGGATAGCTTTCCGTCGATGCCGCGGGCCTCTGTACGTAAGGCAAGAATCGTCTGGTCATCAAGGGGACAACGGGGCTTTTTCAGGTGGTTTATAAAACCTTGTGCTAGCTCCCCAAGCTTTCCCTGTTCTGTAAAATAAGAAATTTTGAAAAATCCACAAGTCTTATACATCTACTGTGTTTTCTCAACATTCTATGACTAGGTATGCGTTTCAGACTTTATCGTTGCTGTGACACATTATTATAAAATACTTTACCGGATTAAAACATAGATAAGGAAAGCTAAGAATATGTCATCTAAGCAAACATACCCAAACTATTCGTTTCAATAACAAGCTCGCGAGTGTTCAATATTACTCAAATAGTGAATCTTGACAGGCTTTATTGAAGATGACTGATTTGGTAAAAATTTGAAGTTCAGGAATTTCAACTCCTTGTTTCATCCAGTCGTTGTGACTTCCTTTGCCAAGCCGCGTTACTACGAACACTTCAAGTGTATCAGGTGGCATTCCTGGAGAGGTCCACCCACGGGGGCAAGTTGATACCGGTAAAAAACGATAGATCTTGATCAGTAGCATATGTGACAGCAGTTTCAGATCGGTAGCTTTAGTAGACACGAACGGTCACAGTTGGCAAAAAGTATATATCATATCTCTTTGCCAATTCCTTCTACCGTACTCTTCTATTTTGTCAAAATGGTTCGGCGCCATCGGGAAGTGCCGATCATGTCATCACGTATTACCAAGACCACAAAATCTCAGTGCCGGCACCTGGCTTATATAAATCTTAACCACAGCTGATTTTGACCAATACCACTGAATTTAGCATGTTTTAATTGGTAGATAACACCTAAAAAAAAAAAAAAAGAAGAATCAACAGAGCGACTTCCTTGCCATGGAGACGTTACCCTCATGAATGTTAATGGGCTGAATAGATCAAATTTCAAATCGCAATATCAAAATATAATAGTAGACGATATTATAATGGTAGCCTAATATAGCAACATGAATTTTTGGCTACTACTGGCACACGAGATGAGAATGGCGAAGAGCTGAAAACATGTCATGGGTGTGTGGTAAAGATGTGGACAAAAGTATCCGTACCAAACTTCGGTTGTTTCGTCGGCTTGAGCGTCTGTGGCAACCTAATGTTTTTAGTCACAAATGCTAGTTCTTTCTCATGACGCCCACTTCCAGTAACTGGTCAGTTCACATGAAAAACATGCCAAGTGGTGATAAATCCGGAATATTTGTGAATTCAAATGGCTGGACTTTCTAAAAAACATAAAAACTCAAAATCGGTACATTGAAGCAAAAAGCTGATTAAGGCGCTGCCCCACTGCTAGGAGGTTTTTGTTGATATGAAAACAAAATTGTGAAAGCCCTTTTTAATCTGTAAACACTGATTTTCGCTTTCCTCAGACACAGTGACCAAAGAATTTGATGTAACGGGGTAATGATCACTGTATTGGTCCAGGCACTATATCCTAAAGCTATGAAAATAATATGGAAAAATGATGAGAAATCTCAAAACATAATAGTCCCACATAATACTTTTCACGCCCATTCTCATACTTTTAGCGATCATCGACAAGTGCGTTTAGGTTGCTGGACTCCGGGATTTTGGACCCAACGCAAAAAGCCCCACTATTACAGGTATTCTTAGTGGGAAGATGTACAATCGAGCCATTGGAATCCACAGGTGTGTCTCCAAGATGCTTCATGGTTTGGAATGGTAGGGGTTCAAACTTTGGGTTAAAAAAGAAATCATCCAGCAAAACTATATCAACTTGGCTCTACCTGCTTAACTAGATCCCCCAATTTCGGAGCAACTTGTGTCAAGAAGAAATTTTGATCTCTTACATTGTAAAGATGTTGCTTTTCTTGGCTTCTTTCGCACATGGCAAGATCACTTCATTCATTTGGAAAAAACAATTGGAACCTGCTTGCGTTTTTGGTTCGCATCTTCAAATGGTGGATGACATCTTGTTAGCGTCTTCAGAGCTGCGGAAGAAGGGCACTGGCTTCTTCATCACTCTTAACGCTGTGCCCGAGATGATATCCTGGTACTTTGCGTATGATCGACTGGAGTACGCAAGACTGTTGCCAGCATACTGGGCCCAGATGTCAAACGTTGAAAACGATCGTCCCAAAGCATTCGACCATTTTATCAGCTGGCACACCAAAAGAGGTCTACTCATGGGAGAAAATTGATACCAGTACCAAACGATAAATATTGGTTAGTAGAAGAGATATATTTATGTGACAGCAGTTTCAGATCGGTAGTATTTATGAGTTATTATGGTCAAAGTTGTTCAAATTCCATAATTATATCTTTTGTGTTGTCAGTGTGGTCGTACTGGACAGCGCTGTTGCTTAGTGCTATTCCAAAGTCATTATGCAGTAGGGGACGATTCCATAGCATGGAATCGGATGGGCTCATTTAGTCCAACAAAATCAGATTTAATCATTGTGGATCGCAGTGTATGCAAGGAGCAAAAGCTGCACAATTGTGTAAATAGAGTGGAGCCTTTTAGCCCCCCTTTTTTTCCTAAAACGTTGTTTGATCATGATTGATGTCACTTCATTTCATAATCCAGACATGTTTAGCTTTCTAAAAATCCATGTGGCAATATGTCTCCAGCCCCTTCTCACACAGAGATGGCCCGGCATTTACATCTTCACGATCTGTTAATTGGATACATGATGTGTTCAGTTGTTAAATTTATTTGTCAGTGTGGTCATACTGGACAGCACTGTTGTTTAGTGCTATTTCAAAAGCATTACTCTGCAAGAGAGATCGATTGCATAGCTTATAGGGGCTCATTTAGTCCAACAAAATCACATTTAATAATGGATTGTGGAGTATGCAATGAGTAAAAGCTACACAGCTGTGTAAATAGGGTGGGGTCTTTTACTGTTTTAGACCCTCCTATGTTTGCTAAAAAAGCTATTCGATCACGATTGTTATCACTCTTTTCATAATCCAGGCATGAAAGCTTTCTAAAAAGCCATGTGGCAATTTGCCCCCGTGAGTGAACCTTTTGGCCACTTTTGCTCCATCTAGCTGAAACACAATTTCCTCGTGCGTCGTGACACACTCAATAGAGCAAGGGTGACCAAACGGTGGCTCACAAAATAAGTCCAGTTCTTCAACGTTATGCGGCTTGCAGAAACGTGTTGGCTGGGCTACTTTTTGCATCATAATTAATTATGAAGCTTCAGAATTATTTTAATGTAATGTGACTCTTTGAGACATAATTATGGTTAACTGGGTTTTTGGTTTACGGGATTTTTTGAAGATCCCCCAGAAGTACTTTTTTTGTTTGTTTTGGTAATAAAAAACTGTTCGTGCCATATACGGAAAGCATATGGCATATTGAGTCGATGACACACAAAAAACAACAAATTATGCAAATTAGGTATCTAAGATGGCCACCGCAATGATGAAAATAGTGTGTTAGTAAAAGCAGAATAACTCATTAGCAATAGGTTCAATGGAGCTGAAACTTGGCACAAATAGGCAGAACAAATGGCTCTAGTGACTGAACCTAAAACAATGGGCCTACATGGGTAAATAAACTTTTTATGGTGAATTATTGAAATAATGATGTTTTTTTGCAATAATGGGACCTCATTAGTATGCATGAATGAAATAACTTTAATATTTACCAAACTGTGCCCACCATTTTAGGTTCATTCCCTAGCTCTATCAAATAGGTACAATGCTGCAAAGTTTGAAAGGAATCCAACCAACAGTTCAAGAGTTGTGATGCATGCAGTAGAGCCCTTTTGGACAAAAAAGTGAATTTGCGGGAAAACGGGAAAAACGACAATAATTCGCATTAACTCACATGTTTCTGGACTCAGTGTCCCCCAGCTGTGTATGTATCCCCTTCTGATGCTGAGGCTTTGTCTATGAATCCATTCTTAATGGCTCTGATAGATAATATTTTTATTTGTAGGGTGGTAACTAGTGGTATTTGTTGACAACTGAGCGGCTGCTAGGGAAACCAGGAAAGGAGGTGCCTTACCAAAAAATTTAAAATAAAAAATTGAACTGCTTCCAATGCATTATATTACAGGATCTGGGTAGCTAAATAGTTCAGCTTGAATATTGTATTAAATCTGCAATCAGACCCAAGGTGACATTGTCACGAGCAGAGTTAGGGTCTTGGGGATGTTACGACTGCACGAGAGGCAGCTAACTCACACTCGGACACAACCACACAAGAAAAGTATTAAATAACTAGAGCGTATATATGTCAGGCCGGTCAGGCCATAGTTTACATAAATATTAATAACAAAACAAAAGACAATAGGGGTATATATTCAAACCAAAAAAACTCTAATTAATAACTTAACCAATGATATTCATGTAACTATGGAGGTACTGCAATCAATAGCAAATAGGTATATTATACGAAACTAGATATCAATTTAAAGTGACAGTTGAGTCGCCACTGGCCAGTCGCCAGGCAAACTCTCCCTAAATCATATGAGCTTGAGTGTTAGGAGAGCCCAGTATGTTCAAAGCCTACAGAAGCACTCTTCGGCTTGTAGGTAATTTAAGCAGTTGCCAAAAGACTATATTTTATGCACAATCACTATTCAATTCATCAACAATGTGCTACATTATTCCAATCATACTATGGCAATAGATCTATGATACAGGACACTCGTGGTCGAGTGCCAGCTGGGGTTTCCTTAGTCTTCCTATGAGGCTGTAGTTCTCTATCTATCTCCGATCTCTATTATGCTTGAATAAATAAGATATAGTACCATTGGTCACGCCTACTGGTAGGCGCGAACATCAATATAGCGCAGCGTGGGCTTTCAAAGGTCAGCCCACTCAGACCTTTCTTTCTAGAGCTCAGTCAGTCCGTTAGCAAGGACTTCTTGTCTTCAAACCACACAGTTCAGGTACTGGTCAACCGGAGATACTTCACGACACGATGCTTCTGCTCGTCTGTATTCACTAAATCTGAACGTTACACGATGTCTTATACTATCTAACTACCCAGCGTGCTAGTCCGCTGGCCCAATTAGTTCAGCTATCTCATAGGTCGAAACCTCCCACCATTTTAATTGTAGTAATACGTCTGCACTATTCTACCAGCCAGTTAACGTGCAAAACTTGTCTAGTCATAATTAACATTGTCAACTAGCCCCACCTTGTTTCACCCCTACTCCATTACTTATTAATCACGAACATTAAAACCCACAAGCGTGAATCTAACAGTTTAACTTTACATTTATTTACTCACCAACTATAATTCGCGAGGGCCGTTCAAGGCCACCAGCCAATTTCTCATGGCCCTGGTAAACAACAACAACTCACTCGCTGCGTGAGTTTTAACAACATCTGAATCATGACAGACATATAATGACATATTTAGTAGGGGATCTTGGTCTAGCTAGTTCGCCACAATAACCCTTTCATTGGAAAACGTTTGTTGTTAGGGGATCGTACTCCACCCTAGCATTTCACACCAAGAGACGGAATAATAAAATATACTGTAACTCCAATTTTGGGAGATCTAAACCCCAGCATTGCCGGTCCTTGGGACTTTTCCAAAGATCTTGGGATTTTTGGTGTTACTTTGGGCTCTTGGCATTGTTTTAAAAGACATCTTGCGATTTTTAAATTTTTTTTTTTTTTTGAGGTGGGGGGGGGGGCGGCTTGGGATTTTGTATATTTTCTATTATTTCTTTGGGGAAAAAATCACAAACTTGCACTTGAACTCACAATACCATTTGCAACTAATAAAGGTGAATAAAGCCAAATGGACTAAGTTTAAATTCGGTGTATAAAGAAATAGCTGTAAAGCTAACAATAAGCCAAATGTCAGAATTTCAATACCTTTTAATAAAAACCTAACCTGGCCTTGCTAACAATGTAGGATAAGTAAAATTTAATAAACCTATTTATTTAGGCACGTTCATTTTAGATTATGGTAATTTAGTTATATATAGGCTAAGTGTTATTATGATGTATTTTCTTGAAAAGCTATTATTATCCATCTAGGTTTTTCAGGAGATGCTTTGCCAGATAACCTCCACGAAAACGCAGTTGCTATATCTACTGCTATTGAATCACATTGTCTATTTCGATAACCAACATTTACTTTAGCTTCAGAGTTCAATAATCATATACAATTTAAGCTTTTGCTCATCTGCATGTAAACTATGAGGAGCATAATATGAAATTTTATCAGGGTAACTTTCAAGCGTTAACTTTATTATCTCTGTAGATTGCAATATTTGAATCTGTTCTTTTATACAGAGTAAGTGGTTGACTAAATCCATAAAGAATCTTATCATAATCCTATGCAAAACCGAAAATGTGCTTTAAAGGAATTTGAAAACAAAACCTTCCTTTTGGATTACGATATTTGAATAATAGAGCGTGTCTAATGGAAAACCCATTGTTATTAGTAATGTTCTGGGTATGACGTTAAACTGCATCCGTCGAGTGGTCGGCGACTAAACCGGCTCACCCATCAAGTTCACTTGATGAGGAGGGTAATGGAACCTTGCAAGATTTAAAAACAAGACTTGTCAAAGGCCGGATGATCCCAAGAGGGACAACGGCCATCCACAGATCCCCACTGCCTTATGGGTCAGTTCTCGAACAAAGGCTAGCGGAGAGACCGTAAACAAACTGGCGGTAGGCAGGGGGAAACCACTGCTGTATTTTTCCCAAGAAAAAATCATGGAGACAAAATCGGAATTTAATTCAGTTAACAGCGTCAAGAGGGTTCAAGATCAGAACTCCTCGTTCGGCAGGGACAACGTTGCAGATGGCACCCCGTCGCCATCAAGCGTTTGTTTGCAAAACAAATGAAGAAAACAATAAAAATAGCTACTTGGAATGTGAGAACAATGCACCAAAAAGGAAAATTAGAAAATGGTAACCAAGAAATGGACAGAATGAACCTTAACATCCTGGGATTAGCTGAAGTAAGAGGGATGGGCGCAGGGTTAATAAAGATTGACAACAAAACAATATTTTCAGGAGGAGATAAACACCAAAGAGGAACAGGCATCTTGTTCGATGAAACAACAGCAAAGAGCCTCAAAAGCTGGTGCCCCATATCAGACAGAGTAATTGTCGCCAAAATAGAAGCTAAACCTCTAGATATAGGCATCATTCAAGTCTACGCGCCAACGTCAGAAAGCGAAGACGAGGCGATAGAAAAATTTTACGATGAGACAGAGCAAAAAACTACCTAAAATCCCAAGATATGAAGATAGTAATGGGCGACTTTAATGCCAAAGTGGGAGATCAAAGAGTAGAAGATATCGTTGAACCTTGGGGAATAGGAAATAAACGAGAAAGTAAACTAATCGAATGGGGCCAAATGAATGACTTCATAATCACCAACACCTGGTTTCAAAACCATCCTAGGCGGCAGTGGACATGGGTGAGCCCTGGAGATAAAATTCAAAACAAAATTAACTTCATTCTAGTCCAGAAAAGATTCAGAAACGCTGTGAAGACATCAAAATCAATGCCAGGAGCAGATTGTGAGACCGATCATGTCCCAGTCATGTACAGGTTCCAGGTTAAAGTAAAGAAACTGAAGAAATCAACTAATCATTCAAAATTTCAAATGGAACTACTAAAATCAGACCAAAAGTTAAAAGAAAAACATTCTGTAAAAGTAAAAAACAAATACGAGGCTCTTGAAGACATCACTGAAGTGGAAGAACTTTGGGACAAAATGAAGGACTCACTTATTAATATTATAGAGGAAAATATCCCCAAAAGGCCAAAAAAAAAAAGAACACAAGAAATGGATGAATCAAGAAATTCTAGACCTAATGGAACAAAGACGAAAGTTGAAAAATAAGGAAATCAAAGATCTAAACCATCAGATTAAAAAGAAATGTAATGAAGCAAAGGAAAATTAGATAAACGAACAAGGCCAAGAAATAGAGCAAAACCAAGATAAAAACAGCAAATATGTATGCACTCCAAAATTACAGAAGTCAGGGGAAGCAAAGGCCCATGCAATAGTACAAGTTGTATCAAATTGAAAGATGGAACACTGCTTATGGACAAAGATGATAGTTTAAATAGATGGTCAGAATAATTATGTTAAAGATCTTTTTAAGGACAACAGAGGAGAGAAACCTGAATTGAAATCAAGAAAAACATGGAAGGTCCACCGATCCTAAGGGAAGAAGTAAAAACAGCAGTAAATGAAATGAAACAGGGAAAATTAACAGAACCAGATAACATACCAATAGAAGTAATCGTAGCTCTAGAGGATCTAGGAACAGATATGACAATAAGACTTCTAAATACAATAATGATAGCGGCAAAATCCCAGATGACCTATGTAAATCAGTTTTTATAGCCTTACCTAAAACACCAGGGGTCACAGAATGCGAGTTACAAAGAACAATCAGTTTGATGAGACATTTTACTAAAATATTGCTCAGGATATTGATGCTTCGGGTACGGAAGAGCTTCAGATCAGAAATATCCAAACGGCAAGGCAGTTTGGTTTTGTACGAGATAAAGGTACCGGAATTGCCATCTTTACATTATCAATGATCATGGAAACATGCATAGAAGTGCAGAAAGACCTGCATCTCTACTTCACTGACTACTCTAAGGCTTTCGACAAGGTAAAACATGAAGAATTATTTAACATTTTGGAAAACAAGTCATCGACGGCAAAGACCCGAGGGTTATCCGAAAGGAAGTGGCTCTTTTCACGACATGTCGTGGAAATGGCTTTACAAATTTTTTTCACGACGAAATTTTTATCCAATCAGAATTAACCTTTTTCTTTCCCGGGCAGTACCAAAATGGCGGCCTCCATGGTGAACGATACTGATTTGACTGGAAATGAGATGTTCATATTTGGCAGTTGGAAGAGCAGAATTCATCGGTTATGATGGGGGAAGAGGAGATATTGATGGTAGTGGAAGAAGACAGCAGATTGATGGTGGCAGTGGAATAGAAGAAGAAGTTATTGACTGAGATGAGGGAAGAGGAGAAATTGGTGGTGGCGAAGGAAGCAAAAAAAACAAAAAATGTAATGACAGGACGATGGTGGTGGTCGTGGAAGATAAACTGATAGAGAAAGAGGAAGCGAGAACATTTTTGAGAGGCACAAAAGGGATAAAGGTCTATTTGCATTGAGATAGTTATGTCGTGAAATTTTCTAGTCAGATAATTATGACATTGTGAGACAACGCCTAGGTGCTAGCTTGAGTGGTGAACCTTTGTCATGTCACAAGGGGATTGACCTGAGTCTGTTGCCACCATGCAGGAGGTCCCTGCAGAAACATGTGAAGCGGGCCAATTACCAAGTTCTGATTTAGAGAAGTGCTCTTGAACAATGTCCTAAGATACCTGAAGCTGCTGGAAATGGATGGACTGTTGATTCAAGTGGTATAGTCCGTTCACCGAGGCGTGATCACCGTTTAATGGATTTTCTCAGCTATTACGAAATACAGCGTCCTGAATTTTCGCATGCAGTCTTACATTTATCATGACCCTACAAATCTTGAATTTGAAGTCTCTGCACAGCACCGTTCTTTCAAAGCGGCGAATTCCTTTGATCTTTTCTTTGTTTTCAATTGAATAGGCCCCAAACATAAATGTTTACAGTATACGTGTGTTCCCACATGATCTGTCAATTCTTGTTTCCCTGTAGTTGATCTAAATTCCTAAATGTAGTGACAATCTGTGGTGAATTGCAGTGGCGTAGCATCACGTTAAGGACTTGAGGTTTGCTTTACACGTAAATGCATTTATTGTTCCTTTCCTGTAAGACAAAGCTCCTACAGATTCATTACTTATCAATTGAAAACAGCCTTCTAGTTATGCTAAACGGTAACATCCTGTGAAATATAAAGTTTGAAAGTAGCTAGGCTTTCCAATCTGCATTAAGTTGTGAGAAATATAAATATCGAGATATGACCACACTTTCCCCTCTGAGTCCCTGTCATTGCAAGAGCATGGCCTTATGGGTGCAATGATCAGGCTGCGGACTTGGGACAACCTTAGGCCCAATAGAAAGGTTAGCCCTAAAAAGGTGGGTTTTTTTTTTGTTTTATTTCAAAACAGGCAAGCACGTTTCGATGTTTTTTAATGTTTTATCACCTCAGTCTCTTTCTGAGTCGGATGTCTCCATTGGATTGATGACGATATTCAGTTGAATAAAATGAAGGCCTTCGTTTTGCCAGTATTCTTCCTCCAACCGCGATACATGGTCCTCTCACTTGGAGAAAAATTCTGCAGCGACTGTTTTCAATGCTGCATGAGTTAGACTTTGGATGTCTGACAGTTTGAAGGTCTTGTTCTCCAATGTTCCACATCGTATTGATTTTGATGTTTAAATCCACGATGAAAGGAATTCTGAAATTGAAAGATCTCTGACAACGCCTCTGACTCTGTGTTGGCCTACCAGTGAACAATCACGAGAGTTTGTTTTTAAACTCACTTTAATCTCGTGCTGTACCACATTTTAGTGGGACTCAAAGCCATGTGTTAAATTATTACAGTAAACCACCTAAATATTTACCCTTGTCGGTGCTCTCTTTATTTATATACCGCAAATAAACAAACTCGAAAACTACTTGAATAATTCGGGGGCAAAAAAATCTGGGTTAGGGTCATCACAAATCTAAGACTTCACGCCAAATTACACTCAAATATCATCGACGTTTGCAACGCTACGAGCAGTTTTCTGTGATCATGCCTCGGTGAACGGACTATAACTTAAATATCGACTGGTGTGATGATCACATACTCCCCACTGAATTGACATTTTGTCTGATGAAAACATTCCTGAATAATCAAATATGGAGGATGATGCCATCAATTTTTCTCCCCAGTCAGAAGAGCCATGGGAGTCTGAGAATGAGAGCGACGATGAATCTTACTGAAGAATATTTGACATGTGGTACCTACAGCTTTTGTCACATGCCTTATTTTTTATTGTTTTATCATATTATCAGGGTTTCATCGTGTTTTTAATGAGGGGATCGGTGAAATTTGTGCCATACAACTTAAACATGTATTAATGTTTCATCAATACAGCAGCATGTATTATGTGTACGAATGGTTATAATAGGCGTACTACCGGTACGGGTCATTGTGTACAAAAAAATTGACTTATGTGCATTGTGTTATCAATTAACCTTAAGTTTTGTATGAGGGGATTTGGAATTTGTGCTGTGCAACTTATGTGTATTTTCTTATCAATGTGTCAACATATATTGTATGAGGGTATGAGCAAAACATTATCAATTTGGGGTGGTTGTAGAATGTAAGGGAGGGGAAGTAGATATTGGGAGTAGGTGATGTATGCATGTTAGGGAAGAAAGTGGTTGTAGGGTTAAGAGTGATTGACATGATAGAAGCTCAAATTTTGGTCAAAGAGAGATTAACAGAAAATGAGAAGGAGGAGAGGGGAAGGAGAAGAGGGAGATAGGGAAATGACCAATGTTCTTCTATTTTGTTTTTCTTGAAAAACGTTCTGATCTCTACGTTTGACTTACTGTCTTTTAGTGATGCTTGGCTACTTAATTTACTGAATAAGATTTTCAAGTTCATTTATCATGTGCATTGCTTTGTCACTGATTGGAATGCTCCTTTTAAGGCTTTTAACGTGGTTTTGGTCTGACTGTGTGAGGTATGGAAGAGCAGTGTGTCAGAAAACTGATGTCTAAAAGTTAATACATTTACCTCAACAGGCCAACATGGTAGTTCTATTTTCAATTCCCAAATGGAAAATATCTGATCGTTTTTGAATTTATTTTGAATATGGGCCACTTTATAAACTGTGTGTAAATTTTGAATGATATGGATGCAATATTAAGCGTGAAAATAATTTTTTTAAAGATCACCCCTTAATTACTAAAAAGGGGCACAACCACATATGTTCAAGGGTCTGTAATCCATACAAGATGACACTTTAAAATTGGCAAACAAGTGAATTACACATGCTTACACATCAAGCTAACTGAAAATCATACTGGTCAATCCTCCGCGGGGGGGGGGGCAGGGAGGATGGGGGGTTCCGGTAGCCTATAGACTAGTATGGTAGTCTCCAAAAAAACAATCAACCCGAAATGTAATCTGGTCAGCAAAACCGAGTAAATCAAACAAGTTACAAAATTCAAATATCTAGGCTTTTTGATAACATCCGATGGTAGGAGCGTAAGTGAAATGTGGAAAAGAATAATAATGGCCAAAGATTCATTCCAAAAAATGAGACCAATATTAATGAACAGAAATTATCAACGACCACTAAAATCAGAGTCTTGAAAACATACGTGTGGTCAGTGCTTTTATGCGGATGTGAATGTTGGACAATGAACAAAGAAATAGAGAGGAAACTAGAAGCAGCAGAGATATGGTTTATTAGAAGAATATTGAGATATCATGGATGGAGAAAAAAATCAAATGAGTCAGTATTGAGAGACTAAGCTGAAAAGATCATTAATTAAAACAATAAGACAGAGGCAACTGAAATTTCTAGGTCACGTCTGTCGCCTCTAGAGCCTCGAACATCTAGCAGTCACAGGGAAGATTGAAGGCAGGAAAAGCAGGTGCAGACAGAAAAACTTGCACTGAGAGTCTTAATTCATAGACAACAAACAAACGTCACAACAACAACAACTTCTTGAGGTTGGCTGATGACAGATCCGAGTGGAGAGCTATGAACGCAATGTCTGTTTCAGACAGGGCAACTGATGATAATGATGATTAATAATATCGTTTATAATATCTTCACACGATAGTAGATGTAAACCTTGAGACTGAAAAATCGTCAAGTTATCTGAGTAAACCAAATACCTATGTTCCTTGTCCTTTGACATTTCAATGTCTTGCCCAGATAAGTCATATCTGATGATTTGAAACAAATGCACTGTTTTTATCATCATTACATAGTTATTTTATCTTCAGCTCCATATTCAGTTCCTTCTGTTTTGCAAATCTCCCTTCAAATATTATATATTTTTGTACTTGGATGAGTCTAAATATCCCCCAGTCTAGAACTATTCTAATTTCTCCTCCGTTGTTTAAATTTGTACTGGTAACAGGAGTATATTCACGAATTTCATGTTTTCAATACTTTCATCCACTTTAAATTCTTCTCAAAATGTTTTCTATTATTTAATTATAAAATATTGGCTTTGCTCCGTTTGTCGTCTAATAGTATTATTAGTGCTTATTAAACGGCACTGGTTACCGGTTAAGTTGCGAATCCAATACAAAATAGCAGCTCTGTGCTACAAATGCATGAACAAAACTGCACCACCTTATCTTTCCACTAGGCCGAGCTCTACTCACCACCTCGTTCTTTAAGATCAAGCGATCAGGGCTTTCTTGAGATTTTAACTGCAAATCAAAGAAACTAGGAGGCAGAGCATTTACACACTTTGCCCTGCATATCTGGAACTCGCTGCCAAAATCATTGCGAGAAGTATCTACTGGTCTAAAAACCCACCTTTTTAAAAAACACTTTCAGTTGTGAAGTTTCATTCCCAATCCATTTATTTTCTCACTTCCCTTTATTTTTGCTGTTTTATTGTTTAACTTCTGCCTTATTTTGTTGTAATACTCCAAGGGCTTCCTCTGGTATGTCAATAATGCGCATTTCATCTCTCTCAAATCTTGCAATTAGTCTAGATTATTTTCTTCATTAACTTTTACAGTGCAACCGTTAAATATTAAAATAAACTCGTTTTTGTTTTTGATTGTTAATCCATCTGTACTAAAAGCTGAACCTTCTGGTGGATTCTTTAAAATTTCGAATTCACAATAATAGACTGCATCGATGTCCAGTGTACCACGAATCATGATTAGAAATAACATTCTTTTCATAAACAATAACCCTCGCCCCGAACTCTTTTATGTTGTATATTATAATTAAGTCTAAAATCCATTAAACCACCATTTTTAAATGTTTTTGAATCTTTTTTTTTAAACTGGCTAAATAACATCTCGTTCAGGTTTTTTTTTAGGAAATTCGTTTAAAACAATGCTACTTTTTTTTATTGAGCGTAAGAAAATAACCTTTTTGTTGTATGCTGTGCTTTATAACTCCGTTTGTACCATTATCTAAATGTTCTTTGATAAATTCCTTTGTTATTTAATTTGAAACCGTAAACGACTTCTTTACCTTCTCTTGATAAAAACTCTTCAACATTTTCTAAATTTTCTCAGTTAAATGCATGATGATTAAGAAGATTACTTTTACTGCTTTCAGTCATTTTTTCAAGAAAAAAAAAATACCTACAATACCATCTGTATTTTTAGATAAATTATTTCATCTAAAGTCACTGGCAACATTGTAGTGACCGTTGAATCACAAACTCTTTATAAATAAAGTCTTTTTAAAATTAATATAACCGTCCGTTTTTCCCATTGTCAATTCGCTAGGAATATTTCGGATTCTATAATCGTCTTTTTGTGTTTTTTTTAAAAACAATTATACGAAACGCTTTTGATTTATCTATATTTTCTGAATCACTTATCTGCGTCCCATTTATAATTTCTCAAAAGGTTCTAAAATTTTGCCATCAATAATTTAAGTCGCACTGAATGGAAAGTCTTCAAGAATCCTCTTTTCATTTTCAAATTTGCATTCAAAACTTGACTGATCCTCGGTTCATTTTACTGTTTGAAACGGCTGTGTTTTAAAACTGTTGCATAGACTTCTATCTATGCCCTTGAAGGGAAATTAAATTGCTTGTCATCCTACCCGAGTCCAAATCTTAATATTTTATTGTGTCCTTTTATAAATACTTTCTCACTTCTTAACTTAATATCAATATCCCAATCATGTTTTGCAGGAATTGCTCAACGTTTTCCATTATTTATTGAATTCCCAGGGACAGCTTTTATATCACTAAGAAACTGAGGAGGTGGCAGTTCTTTACTCTTTGCCAGGGCTTCGTTGGTAATTTCTTTCCTACCGTATAAACCATTTTCTGTTAACTTAAACAATACAAAGCATTTTTCTTTCCATTTTCATTAAACCTTCAAAATCTTCCAAATCACAAGATTAATTACATATCTATGAGCAGGTATAATCGTTGTTTAGTTGATACATCACTCATTAATCCAAATTTATCAACCATTTTAAATAAAACTTTTTGGGGGGGGGGGGGGGGGAGTAAGTTGATACAAAGTATATATTAAGTAGATCTATTGATTATTGCCGATAAGCACCCGTCGAGCCCAGCAAACCACCCCGCGTGAGGCGGCCTGCTCTCCCTCTCTCTCTCTCTCTCTCTGGATATAATTAGATCGTTGTTTTTCTCAGATGAAGCAAAGGATCTAAATTTTATTTCATGAGGATGTACATTTTGTAGGTCTATTTAAATCCCTCTAGATGTAGATCATACTAGTAACCACGAGTGATTTAGCCGAAGAACTTCACAAACCAATAATTAGAAAATTTAAGAAGGGAAGAGTTGTGGTTGATGGAATTGATAAAATATGGGCTGCTGATTTAGTTGATATGTCTTCTTATTCTAAGATTTAACTAAATCTCACTGTCATTCATATCTTTAGTAAATATGGTTGGATAATTCCTTTGAAAAACCAACGTGGAATAGCTATCGCTGAAGCTGTTTAAAAGATCAACAGAGCTTCGACTCCGTCGATCAAAGCTAGACATCCAGAAAAAGTATGGGTTGATGAAGGAAGTGAATTCTGTAACAAACATGTCAGGAGTGTTAGGTCAGCCTATGCTGCTGTATGGGTTGATGAAGGAAGTGAATTCTGTAACAAACATGTCAGGAGTGTTAGGTCAGCCTATGCTGCTACCATTATGACAGTAGATGGTACTAGCTGCATCTGCCCAACTGCCATACGGGAGTATGAAAGGTTAAGGGAGTAAACCCTAACAGAAAATCTGGAGGGAGAGCCCCTAAGGCAGATTACAGGGAGGAATGCACCAAACTGTCTTCTGGCAGCTCCTGCAATACTGTTGATTCCATGTGTATTGACCATGTCGTTCCAATGGATCAAATCAACACTGTCGAGAGGGGGAAAGTGTGCCATGGGCTAGGCACTTTCTCCATACTCACAGCCCAGGCGTGGAGCACAAAACAGGGAGGACACTGCAAATACGAGCAAGCCCAGTGTACACACCCATGCTCGACTGCAGCTATAGCAGCAACTTGGACAATGGAGAGGACACTTCATTCTACTGTGAAGTGGGGAACCAACACGGAAAACGGCGGTTACGGGTTATAAGCTTTCTCTTATTGGCGTAAAGAGAAAGCCCCACGGGTCGTCTTCGACGGTGGGAGTGGCTTTTTAGTTGCACTGATCAGCTACCGCCCACCTTAAGCTGGGCAGCCCCCAGCCAATAGGGCGCTGATCCGCCACGTCTGCCTGCTCCTATGGGTGTGTGGAGATAGAACAAAAACCGAAAAGTGGACGTTAAAACCCGCACTAGGCATTAAACAAAAGAAGTCTTGGAAGAAGAAGAACTGCCGAGCATGTACACCATCCTGTGAAAACGGAGACTGAGATGGCTAGGTCACGTAAAAGGAATGGATGACAGCAGGATCCCCAAGCAGTTGCTTTTTGGTGAAATGGCCCAAGGCGTCAGACAGCGTGGAAGACCAAAGTTAAGATTCAAGGACAAGTGCAAGAACAACATGGTAAAGTGTAACATCAACCCTGGAATTTGGGAAGAACTAGCAGAGGACCGTTCAACGTGGAAGTCCACAGAGAGAGCTGGAGTCCAACACTTCGAGAACAACATCATCTCAGACCAAATTGAGAAGCGCCAATTAAGAAAGGAGAAACCCCCACAATCTCACGGCACCTCTCTTACCTGCCAAAACAATAACTGTAATAGGAGCTGCTTATCCAACATCGGCAGGATAAGACATGAGAGAAGCTGCTGGAGAAAGAAGTTAATTTAGCTGCTGACCGTCTGTCAACACGAAAAGAGCCAAGTAATGTTAGGAGCGATTTCAAAGAACTCTATGGAGAATGAAGAAAAAAAAGTTCTGTTGTGGAAAAATGGCACCGGACCATGAAAGAAAAAAATGTTTAAGTACTTTAAGGCTAATGTAACTACAAAATATATAGATGTTTCGGATGATTTGTTAAACTATTATAATAACAGGTCTCATTCATCAATAAACAAAAATGACTTTAGCTGAAGGACGCAAAGCAAGAAAATGAAATAACCATTTGTAGAAACTTATACCCTGAAAGCTTACCAACAAAACGTAAACCCAAATTGAAGATAGGAGGCAGAGTGCGAATTAAAAAGAAAAAAATTGTTTTGAAAAAGTTACATACCAAAATGGATAAGAGAAATAATATTTACAGTAGATGAGGTTTTATGTACCATTCCGGTTACTTACAAGATCTAAGATTTACACAGTGAAGAAATTACCGGTTGTTTTTATGAAAAAGAATTGCAAAAAACTATATTCTGAAATGATAGACAAAATTTTTGAACAATTGTTGATTAAACTTAAAGATTTTATTCATGATAATAACCTTATTCATATTTATTATAATTTAATCAATGTGTTAAAAATTAATTGACAGAACTACAGAATGAACAGCGAAATAATTTATCTAACGCTATGAGTCGCAACTTCGCTGATCGACATAGTCAAAGCTTTGCTGATCTTAAGAAATGATTATCTGAAACTTTTGATATTCGAGAAATTCATTATGATATTGATTATATGGCCCAAGTAGGTATTATTGAAATATGTATAATATTTTTAATAAATTAGATGAGCTTGAAGAGAAATAAAGCATACTATTATAACCAAGGGAAACTATTAAATAAGGAAGGGCATAATAGGGCATGTTGCATATGTAGGGAATTTATATATCCGCTACCTGTGCATTTTGCAGGAAGATATTCGTTTATTCACTTAGCTTAGGAAGGGAAAATATTTTTGTCTCTGCATGTTTCTTTGATCGGAAAGATATTTCTGGTACATGTATAACACTTTGCTTCGGTCGGGAAGATATCCCTTCTTTTTGTGCTTTGTCTAGGTGGGGGCAATAGGGGAGCTATTTTCCATGAATTTAATTTGCATGACAAAAACAATATTGCCTGTATTTATAATTTGTATAAGTAGGGGACTAGTTTTTTCTATAACGCAAAACAAGATAAAGAAAAAAGATCTACTTCAAAACATCTTCCTCATACTTGGATATCCCCAGTATGAATGCAAAGGGCAAACCAGTGCAATACTTTTGGGCGCGTTTTCTCAAGGATTTGGTCCTTAAGCCCGGTTTCGCTAGATCCACTCACATAACTATGCTTACAAGGAAATATTTACAAAGGCTTCGTTTATATGTTCTGCCAAAGTTGTAACTGACAGGCTGAAAACCCAAACTAAAAAGAGCTACAATACAGTGAAGAGATAAAGGAAGAACACAAATGCCAGGGGCATGGGAGAACCGGGCCATGGCAAATGAAGAAAACTGATTCCAAACTAGTGGACCACGCCTACAGAGAGGCCAAATGCAAGCAGTGTCACATATTTCTGTATAGGACTATATATTTAATGTTAGAAGCCGTTAATCTTTTGACTTTCAAAAGCCTTATGTAATTGGATAACATGCAGGCCAATTTCCCAAAAAATGCGAAAAAAAGGGGTTTTGTCTAAAAAACAAAAAAAAAACAAATTTGAAACATTATACATCATTCTATCACCTTAACTACAATCAGAATACTTTTATAGACAAAATCATTGATGTTTTCAACAACAGCGCCTTTCTTTTTCTTGCTGAAATTTCCATAATTATACAAATAAAAATTATACAGCTTGCAAGTTACAGTGGAAGCCATTCTTAAACATGGATCCAGAGTGGTAACGTGCACATACAAATACAAAAATAATAGTAATAATAAATAACAACAACGATACTGGTTTAACCCTGCCCTCTAAATTTACATAGCCACAGAACTCTGTACATGCATTTGTGACCATAATTATTATTGGTCTTATGTTTTTCTATGACCTGTTCAGGCACTGTTGCTTCCAAAATGAAAAGAAAGAAGGACAGAAAACTATTGTTTGATTGTATAAAATTTCGCTTATCCTGAGGCCACTAATATAACAAAAGGTGAAATGACAGACAGTCGATTCAGGTACCGCATAATAAAACAAAACAAACAGAATAATCATTTTCTTAAACCCCTCTTAATTTTGTTATTTACCATTTTCTTAAGGAAGTGCATGGGTAAGGAAGATATTCTTTATATCATGTCATCTGTATAATTAAGAAACTAGTCCTTTCCATACAGCAACACAAGATCAAGGCAAAGGGCCTACATCAAAATAATTTGTTTTCCCCATGTTGGAATATTTCCACTACGAATGCAAAAGGCAAACCAGCACAAAGAAGGTATCTCCCCCCCCCCCCCTCCCAAACCATCCCACATGAGGGACTTCCTAGTCCATTCGAAGGGCTCGCGCACTCGATATATAATTATTGTGTGAAAGATAGGTCTTCCCAACTTAGACAAATCACACAAATAGGTAATATTGTTTCTGCCAAGCAAATAAATTCATGGAAAATAGCTCCCCAATTGTCTCCGCCTGGGCTAGGCTGTCACGAGTGGAGTGAGTGCAATTAAGGGGATTGCTACAGAGCGGGTGTAGAGTAAGAAGGACTCACAGTAGACAGCAAGTTAAGCGTGCTGTTGTGAGTAGTGGGGGGGGTCTGAATGAGGCGAAAGCGCTGTATAACTATCACTGCAAGTTAGAAGGTCCGACGGAGCGGACCTGTGAATAAGAGCCCAGCGGGCGGACATAAGTGAAAGCAGTCGGGAGACGGATGAGTGTTGTTCCAGTAATGACTGGTATGTAGAACGTTGATTGATTATTATGATTGATGTATTATATTATATTCGTCTATTACCATGATGTAAATAAGTATACGTGAGGAATGTGGAAGTCCTTGATATTGAATATAGCAATGTGCGCCATGAGCGATAGATGAAAGTGAGTTCATGGATTTGTAGCGCGAGTGAGTAGTGTGTACTCCGATGGAGGTGTGTTACCGTAAGATGTGTGGTGAGTGAAAGGTGAACTAGTGTGTGTACGCTTCATGGATTGTAAGGAGAGGTGGAGTGAATAGAAATGGTAGGGTATTATACCAATGTAATGTTATTCTTGTAGGTGTCGGGGACGGGCCGAAGAGCCACCTCGATGAGCACAAGTGATAGGCCAGCATAGGGCCGGAGGCCGCACATAGGCCAGAAGTGAGACTGTCGGGGCAGGACAGTAGAGGCACATAAAGTCGTGGCAGTCAGGCCACGGACAGGGACGTAGATATGAGAGTGAATGAGATACTATATTGTTGCCATGTTGATAGGCTAGTGAACTGATACTATGTTGTTGCCATGTTGATGGCTATGGAAATAATAATGTGTTATTGCCCTGCTGAGGTGCTAGGGGAGTGCTAAGGTGTATGACAATAGGGAGGGGATATTGAGAGACTGCGGTGCCAGTAAATTATTAATGTGCTATTAAGACCCTGAGGGGAGAGGCTGAGGCCGAAGTGCCTTTAGGAGTGACTACCGGATTGTGGATCCGCGGGAGAGTGTGTGTGAGAATAAGGCCGTTGTACGGCAGTCATTTCAATAATATAATGTATGTAAGTGCGCTATTATATGTATACTTAGGTTTAATAAATGTGTGAGTCTGATGGGTTGTTTTGTTAAGTGTTAAACTCGTTTGTTCGTGATTGTCGTCCTGTCATAAACTATTACATCTCCCAGTCTGGGATTTGTGACATAGGCACAGAAAGAAAGGAATATCTTCCGTACCTAAGCAAAGTGTTATACAAGAAAATTAATAATTTTCCTGACCTGCAGGCACAAAAATACCTCCCTACCTAAGCTAAGTGAATAGACAAAATAATATCTTCCCTACCTCCCCACTTTGCAATAGGTATTGCATAGACAAAGGATAATAATATCTTCCTTACCTATGCAAAGTGCATAGGCAGGATATAGGCTACCTTCGCTACCTTCTCGGAATATATTCTCTACCTATGCAAAGTGCATACGTAGGGAATATCTTCCCAACCTATGCACTTCCATTAAATAATCTCAAATCTAAATTTAGTTTAGAACAAAAAATACATTTTATATTCTGAATAAAGATTATAGACAAATAACAATTAAAAATTACATTAGGTTTTATAACGCGTATGAAAGTTACCCTAGACTTTATAGTTGTAATTTGTCTTATCGTGAAATTAGCAACAATCTCTAGTTTCTTCTTCATAAACAGGTTGAAATTATTCTTCTGTGATTTTTTCCATCTTCAAGAGCTTTAGAAATATGATTTTGTACTGTTTTAAGTTTTGATTCTGATGAGATTAAAATCTTCTGGTGTTTACCAGCTTTATATTGTACTTTTATATTATCTATACATTTTGCTGCTGTACTTAAAGTTCTGTACCCATGGAAATTCCCTCTAATACGATAGCTACAAGAATAGTAACTGCTGTATATAAAAGAATTAATCCGGTTGTTCCCAATATAACTGCTGCAGCAGTTAAAACTCCCATCAGCCCCCTATTGCATTTAAAGCTTCGGAATATTTGGTTAATGTTTTTCGCCTGGTCTCGTTATATTCTTTTTTTCGAAAGAATTTTAAATATCAAGAGTTTTCTTAATTCTTAAGTTAGAAGCTTCTAATTGCGGTGCTGTTGGTTGCATGTGTGATGTTTGATGACACGGTACCGCGGATATAGTTTTTCGTTCTGTATTTTTTTAGAATAAAATTTTAGGTGTATGACGTTTGCTACATCAAATCTAAGTCCAAACTGAAAGGTTTATGAACGGAATACTTTTAACTAAATGGCTTACAAAACCTTCACCTTTATGAACCTGACCTTCATGTTTAACATACAATTCATCTCCGTTAGGTTGTCAATCCCTTCCTCTCTTTACACTTCCTGAATAGACACTCTTTCCATCCGTTTCAATTTGACAAAGACATCCACCTTTTTCTTAAATATAGTCCATCAGTTAATTTTTGCATGCCACCACTTATCCCCAGACTACGGCTTTCGATAGCAACAGCAGAGCCATTTGTGCTAATGTAGCCAGAAAACCTCCTTGAATCTTCATATTATCTTCATTTTGTTTTCCACTTAGAGTAATGTCTGATCCTTTGATTTGATTGAAGGCTTTTTATAATTTATTGGTTCGTGTTTTTGTCAGTGCTAGAATATGATTTCCAGTTTCTGTGATTCTAATAAGAGCAGGAATATCCTTTTTCATAGCTCTCGGAATCTTTTCCTTTGATTATCAGCAGTACTTAGGTTTACTTGTTCGTACACCAATTTTAAAGGAAGAGTTTGCAGACTTTAGCTCTAGATTTTCCATTTATGAAATCTTATAATAACAGTCTCCTCTTAATTTTAAAGGTTTATCATTTTGATCTGCAATTTTTACTTCTAAAATAAATTATTAACCGTGTTCATAGCTACCGGAAGAAAAACCAAGATCTCTGGGTTTGTTAACATGTTTATATCACGGTGATATGTTTGGAGAAAACGAATAAATAGCACGAACAGGTGTACTTTTAACTGAAATTCAGTTCGTGATATTCAAATGAACAAAAATACTACTAACACTAAGAATATTTACAATATTTTCAGATTCTTGAGTTCCAGCATTATAAATTTCATGATGAAATCCTAATAAATCTGGGAGGGTATTGTTCTCTTTAAAACTTACATTGTATTCCGGTTAGATAGTCATAAAGGATTTGAACGGGTTCGCTTCAAGTTTTATAGCATCTCCAATCAAAATATGAATTGTTTTATCCAAAGCTTTGATTTCATAAGCACTCTTTTGGAATTAACTTTTTTTTTTTTTGCCATGTTGTACCATTACAAAACTCAAACACATTATTTTCTTTACTAACATTAGGAAATATTTTCTTTACTAACATTAGGAAAAAAAAAACAACAATAGTTTTCTAAATTAACTTAAGCGATCTCATAGTGTTTATCTTTATCTAAATATAAAGGAGGATTGAATGTAATATTAAAAGATGTTTACTTACTGCTAACAATCTGAATAGGCCATTTTGTTTTGGTTTTCGGTGATTTCTTTTAACATTTCTTCCATTTTCAAGGCAAGTAAAATGTGTCAAATGTATATCTGCAATTATCTTTAACTTTAAACCCCTACGGTTTTTCGAAACAACTTTTAAAAAGTTTTTGAAACGCTGCTTTTGGTCAAATCACCACTAACATGATCGTTGTAAATGTGATTAATGTTTTGAGTATGTTATTTGCACAGGCAAAGAAAGTTTGAGTTCTCATTTATTGTTTGTCTCCATAATTTGAAGTAGTTTTGAGCTAGATAAATGCAATCAACATTTCTATGTCCTCCTCTAAAGTAATAATCAGCACATTTATTTCGTTTTCCAGGTAAAAAACTTCCTAAAAAATTCATTAAATTTTTATCTTTAAGATATAAGATCGGTGGGATCTGGAACATCATCTGCCTTTTCATAAAACTGACATTGAAATAAGCAAGCACTTAACGATTTGTTGTTTTCCAACTTCTAAAATTCGATATAGAGAAATATTTTTCTCAACAAATTTTTATAAAATAATTCAAATATCTCTTTAGGTAATTTCTATTGCAAACCTATTTTTACAGTCTTATATTCGGGTTGAAAAAATGATTTCCCGAAAACAAAAATATTATAATCTAACAAGCTTTCGTTGAGAAGTAGCTTTCACAACCACTTTTCCGTACTATAATTCCCCTTACACTTTTAGTAACAAAGGATTATTTTTTCTTTTACTTAAACTAGGTGAAGTTCCCGGCATTATCTGAGATACACATGTGAGCCCACCGTTCCATCTCTCCCTCTCTCTCTCTTTTTGGTCTACAAAACTTCCCATATTCTACAATCTTACCACTCATTTCTGGTAGGGAAATTGAGAGCACAGAATTGAACGCGTACTAATACATTGTTTCCGGTGCGATGGGCTTACTACATCCAGCCAAAACAAAGATCATTGTATTTTACATCGTTACATCTTTTTGTTTAAAAATGCCTGAAACTTGAATCAACACAATCAGTCGATACAAAAGCGATTGAGCTGGATTAGTCGAAACTTTGGAAAATTAACTTTATCACTGTTGAAACTGTCATTTAGGCTGTAGTGTCGAAAAAAAAAAAAGTCAAAATTGCACCACAATGAAATACTACCACCGCTATTAATTTTTTTTTTTTTATAATAAGATTTTCATTCCACGATAAATCTATTTTGTCCATTTTTAAAGGGAAACACAAAAGGCGTCGTTATAAAACAATAACATTTAATGGATTATGTTCCTGCACCGTTTCCGATAAGCTTATAGATTTTCGTCACGCAACGAAACGAAAACAGTTTTCAAATCTCGGGCAGGGCGGATATAATTATGTCTCTCATGCCAAGGGTCCCGGGTTCAAAACCCAGGCACTGCATGCATATTGGAAATTGGGATTATTCTCATATTTTCAAGTGCCTGATCCTATTTGGGGGTAGGATCGAGTACCTAGTCTTCTCGGGTAAGGACGAAAAATTCGGAGGGCCCGTGTGCACGTTGCGTACGTTAAAGATACCTTGGCAGTCGGAAATCGTAAAGAGCAGGCCGAACAGGCCCCTGCTCGGGCAAAATTGAAATTAATAGATTAAAATTTATCCATATCATCCCCCCCCCCACCCCCCAACCAGCAATAACAACATTTATTATTCATTATTAAATATATATTATTATTAATAAATGTTCAAATATTATTTGAGTTGTGAGTTGTGAAATGTGAGTTGTGAACTGCGCCTAACAGGCTGCGTTACAATTTGCTCTGAGAGAGAGAGAGAGTAACAGCTGAGGTTCTAGCACGTTATAGTAGGGGGGAGTTAGTTGATCTAACTACAACCCTTTAGAAAACGAAACTATTACAGCTGTAGAAAAAATAAACACGAGATCCGACGATCATTAAATATTACTAAAGTTTAATAACTGTACACTGAACAATAAAATACAAGGAAGGCACCAGCGAACAACTAAATATCCTACACCACACGAGGAAAAAAACTCACTCGCCAACCTTTACCACTTACATGGGTCTATATATAGAGATATTTCTAAAGAAAGCTCCCGAAATTAATCTAACCTTTGCCCTCGCCCGAAACATACAAACTAACCAATCGCGTATCAATACGTCACCATGTTACATCACTCAAGGCCAAATCTGGCGTAAACATCTACATCTACATCTACGCCTTTATCGAACGTTCAGGAATATACAAATATTTACGAAAAGGGTGAAATCACCCAACAACAACCGAGCGAGAAAAAAAAACTAAAGGAAAGGGGGGTAAGGTCACGGAGTACACTCTGGCGAACGTCAACAATAAAAGGAAAAAAGAAGTGAACACATGCTCAGTCACAAGTATGACAAGCAACGGGGGAGGGAAAGGGTTAGCCCGCAGATGCTACAGAGAGGTAGAGAGAGAGTGAGCGAGACGGAGAGAGAAAGAAGCAGTGTAGTGTTTTGAGCGCTTCACAGGCGCTCCATTCTGCTCTGTGGTTACATGTTGCTTCTGTAAAGCACATAGAGCATTTTAATGGATATGCGCTATATAAATGTCATCCATTATTATTATTATTATTATTATTATTACATGTAAGGGCTGCTGAAATCTCGGAAAGGCGGATACAGTCTCTCAGCGGCCGCACAAATCACGGAGTGGTCGCACAAACCACGTAGTGGCTGCCGAAATAACACTTTCTCGTTAACTTAAAAACGGAGGTACACAAATGTCTGTCTGTTAACATTGCAGACGTTGTGGAAAACCAGGCAAAAGTATTTTTAAACCATTGAGTTCCAGTTCTGCTGTATACAATTTAACTGCACATTGATTGTTGGCCCAGTTTGCAATCGATGGCAGGTATGAAGATAGGTATTGCAGATATCTTGGCCGCTGATCGATAGTTGTCGATTTTGAACTAAAGTATTGCGGTTTGAAATCTTACCTTGATTATTTTGGGTGAGTGAAATTCGAAAACTATGGTGTTAGTAGTGTTTATAAATTGTGCCTGTAGATTATGCTGGTGTTTGTTGTTTTTGGGCGAGTGAAATGAGTGGAAAAAAAAAAGATTGTCCAGGGGGACAATTTACATATAGTACTCATAATGTCCGGTACCACGCTCCCATTCACCTGAATTGCTACCAGGTAGCAAGAAACACCCAACACACAACATGCATATCATCTCATCTATATATTCTGAGCATTGTTTAAGTGAGACACAGAAGCTTCTGTACTGTTCATCATGCACCTCGCTAGTTCAGAATGTGTCTACACTAAACAAGCTATTTTTGGGTAATATTTCGCCAAAATCTTACAATCCGTCACCATTTAGCGATAGTTTACGTTGTCAATGAGTCGTAACAGACACTGAAAACACGATAATGTAAGTGAACTACATAAAGATCACACCGAGAAGTTTAGCACCAGACAAGTCATACTTGCAGTTAGAAGAGTATCACTTTAAAAAAAAAAAAACCAGAAAAAAAAATTAGAGTGTAAAAGGCACAATGATCAATGTACCTCTGTTCATGGCTGATTGTGGACATCCCAAGTACTTTTTGAAGATTTAGGGTGCACAATCCAAAGCTGACTAAGCTTGATACAACAGAGCGCTAGGGCAACACGCAGATATATAATGTAGAAATATGAAATGGGAAAAAATCAGTTGCAGGAATTACCTTTGCACGAAACTGTGAGTATTGTGACCAGTTCTTTTCCAATCTCTACAGTTTTCACCAGATGTGTTCTGTGTGAAGAGCTAGAGGCTGAACCAGCAACAGCACATAGCATTGGACCTTCATTTCTGTTTTGAGCAGTACTTGATGAATGTTGATGGATAAGATCATCAGGAAGAAAATGCCTTTCCTATGAACCACCAACAAAGCAGAAAATAATGTTCAATGCTTTACCAAAAACATCTTGTTTGATTGGATGACGTTCATAATATGCTATTCCAAGACGTCCTTTAATTTATTTTCTTTCTGTTGGTTTTTTTTAAAAACTGTCTTGAATTCGACCACGATCGGTGTTAATCCAGCGATAACTCAAATATTCATTTTTCCTGTCATCCATACATCCATCCATCCATCCATCCATCCATCCATCCATCCATCCATCCACAAAAAAACCTATCTCGCACCCCCCTCCACACACACACACAACCGAAAACATTGTTTCCAATACGTTTTCCGGTTTGATACGTTTTGGATCTAAAAATCAAAACCCCAGTGGTCTTGCAATACAAATCTGCATTTTTCTTTTGCAATTTTTAGTGTCATTATCTTCCTTGAGATGGTGAAGATCCCTGAATATATAGGAATACTGCATAGGAAGCGTCAGTTCAGCTAGTTTTCATTGACTTTGACTCTTTTCTTTGAGTCTACATACAGTGGAATTACAGCTACACACTTCTTTTGTCAGATGATCATTGACTCTGATATAGAGTTCATGATGGGATAGTGAGCTATATTTTCCAAGGGCCCCATAATGCTACAATAATTAGGCCTAATTGTCTTGTATTATTGTCAGAGTATTTTCGATGCTTGCATTTTTCCACGAAATATTCCAGTGGAACGTGTCTTATATCTTCTACATGGGTTCATGCATCTATTTTTGAATTCAAGAGTTATTTTAAACAGCAATCAATATAATGGCTAGTGTTGTCGGAAGACAGGTGTTTGAAATAAAGAAACGACAGAGGTTCCAATATCAAATTTCAAATCTGCCTTCACAAATTCCCCATAAACCTTTATAAATTGTCCTCTCCCAGTTTACAGGAATCAAAATTGGGTCATACATTTTGATTATGCTCTAATAAACACCACATATATTTACATGCCATTGATATGGTAAACGTAACTGGAATGTGCTCAGGTGCGGAGAAAGATGTAGCCTACTTGTATGTACCTACCCTTTTGGGAATGAACACTCGTTTTGATATAAAGGTGCAGTTGGGGTGGGGGGCTGGGGAGGGAGACCTTAACAGAAACTTATACAATCAAACATGATGAAAAAATGAAAACAAATAAAAACAAAACTTGTCGAAGATGCAGATTTTATAATGCTTCAACCCACTTTATTAGCATTATGAAAAGAAACCCATATTATCAAGGATTTGGGATCTAACTTATGGAAACCGCTTGCCTTGGAATGAGACATAATATGGTGGACTGTTCATATTGTTATATATTTCAGACAAATTAACAGGAGCAAGGTAGCACGCTGCTGTAATAGTGCACCAATGTAGTGATAATTATGTATGAAGGGAGGGCCAATTCAGTGCCATGCTACAAAACAACGATAATGAAATGGTGCTTAAAGGAATTCTCATGAAGAAAAGAGAAATAAGGAAAATTACCAAAGTCTTTTCATAATATTGTTCAAAAGAAACTAATTATCTTCTACCATTTGAAACAAAACACAATACACCAACTCTGCTTTCAGACAAATGATGGTAATGCTACTTCAACGTGAGATTTGCATATATACGCATTTGGCATCACAGTATACCTCTACGTACAATTACAGGGAGAACTTGAAAGCAGTTTGGGATGATAAAATCTGTCAAGTAGGTCTTTTTTTCAGACAAATATGTTAAATTTCGAAAGTGTCTCCCCATGGACTGCTTGTGATAAAAAAGGAATAAACCTTCGCAGGCCACCACATGTCTCTATAAGAATACTTGTGTCGATAATTCTGCCGGTTAAGTACATGCGAGCTAGAAGATTCTTAAATCGCTATGTCAAATGGGTATTCTCTGACAGTCATATTCTGAGTAAAGAAAAACTCTCACCTGCACCTGTGAAATTCTGAAAATGACAGTGAATGAATCTTCACTTCCAATGCTCTTCAGACATTCAGTCACCATAGCATTTTTAACCACTCCCGCCTTCACTTTTAGGACATATTCAGGTGGAATCATCAAAACATCAGAAACTTCCTTGGCTGAGCGGGCAAATGAAAACTGTGCAGTAGTTTGTTGAATCTGAATGGGAGGAGAATCGAAGCTTTGTGAACTGTATTATACATATTTTGACAATGTTTCAAATATAATCGTGTCAGTAATTGTATGGAAACTCAAATATATCTATGGTTTCACTGCTGCATCAGTTAGTGAACAGAGTGGATTTAACTTTTTAACAAATTCAACACTAACGGACTCAGCCGTTAGATTACTTCGGCCGGGACTAACCTATTTTTTTTTAATGTGCGCTGGTAATAAAATTCATATTGAAGTGAGCTCAAGATTGCAGGTTTGTCGACTCTTCAGGCGAACTATTTGTGTGTGGCCCGGATCTTCAGAGGGAATTTGGAGCCAGTTTAGAAACTTATTGACAGATAAGCTAAAATTGTGACATTCAGAGTAGCATCAGATGTAAAGTTAAATAAGGCCCTCGTGATGCTATATGAGACTGTAGGAGAGCACACAATGGCGTCACGAAAGTGATTACCGTTTGACGTGTCCACATATTATTACTCAGATTATCACATTTCTGTATCGTTTTCATATCCACCAAGTCGCCGAGGGCAAGCCCAACGTGAAATGGGATGGTCGTTTCCATGGCTCTGAAAAGAAAGAAATGGGTATTTCAAGTGTGAGAATGATTTGCTTGTTTTGTTTTTTTTTATTCTAAGAGGAGTAAAATGCTGATAAAGTAAAATTTTCATTTTTAATCCACATTGCTGCCACATCTTAACTGGTTCGTACACCGTGGATAAGATTGGGTAAGATTTTATACTAAACTTAAAAAGGACTGAAGAACATAATTTAATCTATATATGACATTTCTCAGGGATAAAATAATGGTAATAAAATCGTGTAAACAAAATAAAAACAGAAGTTTACGACGAAATGTAAGATAATCTATATTTATATCTCAAATTCTTAGATACAGAAATGTTACATTCCTCATGAAGACTTCGAACATAATTATTTTGGTCTCCTCAGTGGATCCTTGAGGGTGTTTCAGAATTTTGTTCTTATGGCTACTCTTGAGCCATTATTTTATATTACCATATTATCTAAACTAGCTGTTGGAAATCGAGAAGAGCAGGCCGAACAGGCCGCTGCCCGGTCAAAAACAAACAAACAAACCTACCACTCCCTCCCCCCTCCCCTAAAAAAACCGTGTCTGCTCCAGTTGTAACTGGGCTGCAGTGACACTAAAGCAAATTTCCCAAATGGGATTAAATAAGTCCTAGAATTCCAAACACTGAACTGTATGGTAATCTTGGGAGAATATCTACTCCTGCCTAGGATTATTATTATTATTATTATTATTTTATATAGCGCATATCCATTTTTAAAATGCTCTATGCGCTTTACAGAAGAAACCTGTCAACCACAGAGCACAATGGAGCGCCGGCGAAGCGCTCAACACACTACACTGCTTCTTTCTCTCTCCCTGCCTCGCTCACTCTCTCTCTTATCTCAGAGCAAATTGTGACGCAGCCTGTTAGGCGCAGTACACAACTCACAACAGTTCACAACTCGCAACTCACAATACAAACAATATTTGAATATTTATTAATAATAATATATATTTATTATGAATAATACATTTTGTTGTTGCTGGTGGGGGGATGATTTTAATCTATTTTGCCCGGGCAGCGGCCTGTTCGGCCTGCTCTTTACGATTTCCAACTGCCAAGGTGTTTTTAACGTGCGCAACGTGCACAAGGGCCCTCCGAAATTTTTCGTCCTTATCCGAGAAGACTAGGTACTCGATCCTACCCCCAAATAGGATCAGGGACTTGAAAATATGAGAAAAATCCCAATTTCCATCATGCCTGCACTGCCCGGTTTTAGAACCCGGGACCCTTGACATGAGAGGCGAGCACCTTGCCTCTAGACCACCTTCCGAGGATGGCAACAGGGATCTCTTGAGCTCAGATTCGAAGGTGGTCGCGACCGATGGGTGGTGGTATCTATTCTGCTTACGATTCGACATAACCTATCTATACTATTTTACTTCGTAACTCTTGGTAGCGGAAATTAGCGAGAAAGCAGAAAGCGCGCGAACTGGTCACGCAGGATTGCGCCGTTTTGGTCGTAGATGCGTTTTTACTCATTGAAGGAGATTTCACATATGCTATTAAATTCCGAATATTTGCAACGAACGTGATACTATGGGATGTTATAAAACATTATGTGGAATCTGAGTACAAATAATTTGTGGACTTTGCTGCAATCTAAATGGTTCTGTAATCTTGATGAACCGCTATTGCCTGCGACCAATGTCGTTAAGGCACGACCACTGACTTGTCTTTTAGATCAAGAACACCTTGTTTTACTGAGTTACTGTGCCTGTGCCAATACCTAAATTCTCGCACAAAACTTTTTTTGTGAGGCTCGTTGTTCGGAGGAGTGAATGCCTGGATAAAATGAACCATGAGATGCATTTTCTGTTTATATTTCTATGGAAGTTATGTCCGTAAGGTTCGCGGCTGATTTGAATATTATCGAATTTCTGTTTCGTATTTCCTTCCACAATACTGGTTATGTTAGAAGAAAATGTCCCTGGTTCTGAATTATAGTATGTTCAACATTATAAGGTTTAACATTTTCTTTAATATTTCTGGAGCGCCTTGATCAATCGCGGTCAAATTTTGGGGCAAATTTTGCAGTCTCCTGTTTCAGTTTGTCTCATAGGGAAATTATCTTTTGGCATTCATAGAGGTAGAAATAAATTTTCTTCCTTCATAAAATTATATTAAAAGAACTTGTCCGACATCAAATGGTGAACCCGGAGGTTGTTTACAGTACCAGCAACAGTATACGGCTAACAACGAGTCATCGTAAATGTGCATGTTTTGGATAAACGCATGCATAGTTTAAAGAGAAATAAACTGAAGATTTAATCAAAGTATTGTTTGTGATTTTGAACAAAAACAGGACAGGCCAACAAATTCAATCAATATCTTGAAGAGCCGACATAGCAATGAAAATGACGTCATTGCATCAGTTACAGGGGCAATATTATTTGGATCCACATTTATTTAGATTTCAGCTATGATTAATTTTGCTGCACTGTTATGTTGTTCAGCTAAAACCTAGCTTACTACATAAATGTGTCAAGAACGAGGTGAGTCAGGATTATGGGGAAGATGGCCCTTCGACTGGACAAGAGGTTAACTCACACTCGTGCAGGCACACCATAAATAATCAAATAACACAAGTTATATATTTAGTCAAGCCTGAGGGGCCTTATTAATACAATATGAGTAATGACAAATTCGACTGCATAATAAAATAATAATAATATAGACTCCAAGGTGTAATTCCAGTCAACTTACACTTTTTCTAACTAACAGCAACTACACATATAATTTCAAGCGTATATGTTATACAACCTGAACTTGTAGCCGTTATGGCATCCAACTTATAAAGCACAATTCACTTTAATAACACTTAAGTCGAACTACTTGAAATGGATATTCAATAATTCCTCACATTCCTTACTACACTATTAATCAACAACACTATAGCTACTGCGTTACTCCACAACACTCTGGTAAGGGTTCTTTAGGGGTCAAATCAATCATTCCTGTCGAACGAGATCTCTTGACTCGGGGGATTAGTTCTTATGGCTGACAGTGGATTTCTTTCTCTGTCAAGGGTAGCCCTGTCTTCACTGGCTAATCGCTGGACCTACCATTCGGCGCTCGCAGTATTGCGAGCGCGAATCCAATTGACGCGGTTCGTACACTTGGCCTGGTACGACGAGGCGTTAAACAACTAGATCTAGTTCTGGACGTTAGTTCCTTTGTCAGTCCTGTCAATACTTTGACCGTCTAGGACGTTAACTCTTTTGTCGGTCCACTCAATACTTCGACTGTCTATCTATGTTTAGTCTCCAAACCTTAGACGCTGGAGAAGAGCCGAGAGCTCCTCACTGCGCAAATGCTCGCAGCCGTCTCTGAATCAAATATGGCGGGCTAACCCTTTTATTTCAGACAAAACACCGCGGAGCCTCCTCCCCTACTACCCTCTAAACGCGTGCTTCACGAGTTCACAGCTTCGGGCATTCCTAGCACAACCTACCGCCTCACGGCGTGACTCACTATTCACTGGGTCTCAGCCCGTGAACCAATCCCTAATACAGACAACAAGTCAGCTCGTGACAAAATGCCCGTGTGTACATAGATATTGAAATCGGTACACATTACAAACCAAACATAACGGGACACTTCATAATTATGTGATTTCCTGCAGAATCTGCTTCTGATTTTCATATTGTATGGAGCAAAACCTCAGAAAGTAATGTCATCAAGTTTTCCTTTTTTGTGTCTCTCTCAGGTGCCTTGCCGACTGGCGTGGGCGATCATGGACCTCCAACCCTCTCTGTAGCTTGTCTCTTTCAGCATTTCCGATGGTTTTCTGATGTTCATCCATTCTGTCAGGCTGTCCAGCATTTTTTCCCTCGGTCTTCCCCTGCCTCTTCTTCCATCAAGCCTTCCTGTTGTCACCAAATTCTCGAGTTGATTTTTTCTCCTGATGTGTCCAATGAATTTTGCTTGCCTTTTGCGTATCTTTGTCATTAATTGTCTAGTGTGTTGTGCTTCTCTCATGACTTCTTCATTTGTTTTCCTCGCTGTCCATGGTATTCTTAACATTCTTCTTAGGAACCACATCTCCACTGCCTCTAATGATCTCTTCATACGATTGTCAATTGTCCATGTTTCACAGCCGTAATGTAGCACTGGTTCAACATATGCTTGTAAGATTCTTTTCCTCGCGGTGATTGTCAGCTTTATGTTTGTCAAGATGGACTTCAGTTGTTGGAATGTGGTTTTTGCTTGTGCGATTCTGCTTTTTATCTCTTGATGATTCTTTCCGCCTGCTGTTATCCGTGCTCCTAAGTATGTGAATGCGTTAACTTGTTTTATCTTGTTTTCTTTAATCTTGATCTCACATTTTGGTATTATCTTTTTTCTTGATATTATCATTGTTTCTGTTTTCTTGCTGTTTAGTTCGAGTCCTTTGTTTTCACTCTCGTCCACAACTTTGTTGAGAAGTTCTAGTAGTTTTTCTTTGGAGTCTGTTATCAATACTGTGTCGTCAGCATATCGTAAGTTGTTGATGCTGTGACCTCCAATCTTCAATCCTTCCATTTCGTCTAGATGTCTCATGGTCATTTCACTGTACAGAGAGAAAATGGTTGTGTTTTTGTGTCACAATCGTTAAATATTCCCACAAAGTCCAGGACAAACTGTTTCCATTCATTTAAGGTAATTGCATCTTGCTGCAATAAAATCTGACCCCTACTTTAGGAATCTTCATTCGCCTTTTGTGGACTGGAACTAGAAACCCGGGTTCTTCGGTGGAGCATAAAGACTTCCTCTCTTGAGGCTGATATTATATTTTGTCTCAAGATTATGTCTCAGTAATTTTAAAGTAAGGTATGCTTTGTCTTCAAATAATCTGAATATATGCATCTTGCTGTAATGACAAAGTCAAAGGTGCCCAAGATTGGCTTTGGGTCTTTTCAACCATCTTTATTCATATCTGGTAGCTTGTTCTGCCAGTATTTGAATGTAGTGGTTTTTACGCCCAACCATGCACTGGGGGTAGTTTGAAGAAACTTGAAGGCTTTGTCTTTGGGCTTCACGTGTATGACATTAAGCGCTCTCAGAGTAATTTTTTTTTACTACTTCAGGATCATATTTTCGGGGACTAGTGACCATCTGGTACTGTTTCAAGCGTGTCTCTGTTTTTGTATACAGACTGAGTGAGTTGTCCTGCTATCTCAAGACTGAGCATAATTGTCATGAGTCATAGTCTAAACAGGCATAATGATAGTTTCATGTAGCTAATCATCGGAACAATAATAAAAGAAATTCCAGTTGCCGGACGATTGTGTATTGGTCTATATTACTATTTCCCTATGTCCTGGCAGAGTTACCCGTGTGTACTCAAAGCAGTACCTGTACAGGTGGCAGCCATCAATCACAGACTGATAGGAAAAGTATTCGAACAAACATTGAAGTGAGGAGCAAAACGGCACAATTCAAGTGGACTTTTGTGAATTTTTGTTTGATAACTCCACTGCAAATGAACGAAAATGTCTCAAAAATTTAAATCTTGCAATCACACCTTGTTGCCTTGAATCGAAATTAATTATGTCTAAATTATCATAAACTTATCTACTTTTTCCATTGTGAAAATTCCTTCTAGCTTGCGCCGTTTGCTGTATTATCTCACCAAATGTGCTATGTCTCCTTGTTTCAAAATTGTTGGAAATGAATGTCACCAAACATATTGTATCGTGGGTATTAGATTTCCTTACTAATCGACCCCAATATGTAAGTTTGAATGTTGGACAGAGCATTTTTACATCATCAACTCTCTACACGGACACAGGAGCGACTCAAGGCTGTGTTTTATCCCCTGTCCTCTTCACCATTTATACCAGTCAATGCAGAAGTGAGTCTGACAATATCCATATAATTAAATCTCCAGATGACACCAGCATCCAAGGCCTTAGGACGAACGCAGTCAATGAAGACGCATATATATTACAGAAATCATGCTATTGTACGGGATGCGCAGGGTGTCAACTCACAAAGGCAGAGCAGTAAGACTTATTTAAAAACAAACAAACAAAAATAAAATAAACAAATAGGAACAGGCCAGATGAAGCAGGTCCATAATAACTATCCAGAACTGAAACCAATATTCAAACCGATTTATCCCGGGCAGGGCCGGGGACCTCAGCTAGTTTGGGTATATCTCGGGTGACAAAAAAAAAATTGCCCCAACATTGACACCAAAATAAATATCTCTCAATGCATTTGATGAATCCGTGAGACGTTTTTGGTAGAGTTATGTGTAATGCTATGTTAACATTTCATCAAGATTGAATCATTACTTTTAAAGATATTTTGTTTTAAGTGAGTATCTGTCAAAAATTAATAAAACAAGCCAGCTGATCAAGAACGATGAAGATTTTAACGCAAATTCAGCTATCCAGCGCACAACAGTTGAGTATTTTGGAATGTTGGGCGCAGATTTCTCTTGATGAAATCGGGGAAGCAATACCTGCTTGGAGGAAAAGATTGCTATGGGTAATGCAGGAAGATGGCGGTCCCATCGACCATTTGAATCACTAAATTGTAAGTATAGATTTTTATTGTACATCATGTTTTTTAGCATTTTGACCTATCTTAACGGTTAATTTCATAACTTTTTTTTTCAATGAAGCTATTTCATTCAATTTTCGTGTGCATACACATTATGTATTTACCCATATACTTGTGAAATATCATTGAGATCGAACAATCGGTTTATGAACTATAAAGCTTCAAATTTGGGTAATGTTTTTTTTTTTTTTTTGATCACCCGATATATCCACCGCAATCTAGATTGGCATACACGTAATTACTTCAAATGTCCATGGAAGAGCCAGACAGCGAATGTACTTTTTACGAAAATTAAGATCTTTTAATGTTGATAAAACACTGCTTTCCCTGTTCTACAAAGCTGCCGTCGGAAGCATAATAACTTATTGTATTACAGCATGGGGAGGCAATGCAAGAGAAAGTGACAGGCAACAACACAATCATCAAGAAAATATGCAACAAGACAGACACGGCATTTTTCAGTTTTAACCATCTATGCTCAAATGCCTATCTGAAGAAATTCATGTCCATCTTAAATGACAGCGACCATCCCCTGTTTTATCAAATTTCTAGATCATCCAAGAGCAACAGAATAATACACACGAAAACAAACAGGGAAAGATACAGAAGATCGTATTTGCCTCCCAAAATTCGCCGCAACAAGTCATTTTAACTAGAAGTGTTCCACATTTCACTATGGTTCTCAACCACGTCACTTCGTATGTGCCTGTTACTGACTTATTGAGTTTGTTTATATAATGTTACGTAAGATCTGTGTACCACGTGTATGCTGTTAAACGGTCTGTGAAAAAGAATTTCCCTTATGGGGTAATAAAATGATTCTTATCTTATCTTATGTCGCATTTCCTTTCTAAATTAAGATCTTCATGGTAATAAAAAAAAAATGTAAATAATAATCTGAAGGTCCACGTAAGTAACCGGAGTTCGGATAAAAGCAATCTATTGCTGCTAAACATCAATGAATCAGTAAATACTGCTTTGCCTTTTTTCAAATGCAGAACTTATAAGTGCGGTATTGCATTACTACACTTTCTTTTCCTGAAGTTTATTCTTTACCCTAATAGAAAATTCCAATTTGCGTTATTAGGCTACTACCAGAATCCCGTGAATTTTAAAAAAATTCGGCGTCGCCCGGCCCATCAAACCTCGATTTACCTGCCTGGCTGATCAACCCTTTGTGCTGGACATCAGAGCTTTGCTTGCCTCTGATCCGCTCCAGAATTGGCATATCAAATCTCGTATCTGAACAACAGAGGTTTGCACTTCACTGATTAGCCCAGAATCTGGCCCTTCAAACCTTTCGCCTTAGCAAATTATGTATGTAGAAGTTCAGAAACAATTCTAAAATTTCTTCTTTTTTTTTTTGGAAATTGCAACTTCAGAAACTAGTTTTTTTTTTTTATGTCTTTTTTATTTGCATGTGTTATTTTGATTTGTTGCTTGCCTTTTGTTCCCTGGCAGAGATCGGTTTTTGAAAGGAATTTCAGCTAACGAATAGGATGGTTTGTCTTTGTCATTTCATTATTTTTATCCTCACAACCTTAATGATTGAAAAAGTATGTTTCAGATATCAAAATGCAACGTGTAAATATTATTCCAATCTATGTCTGCAACAACAACAACAACAACAACAACAAAAAAAACAACAACTGTACCCTTTAGAAGACTATATAATAACAAAAACTGGATATCTCTCTCTCTCTCCCGATCTCTCTCTCTCTCTCTCTCTCTCTCTCTCTCTCTCTCTCTCTCTCTCTCTCTCTCTCTCTCTCTCTCTCTCTCTCTCTCTCTCTCTCTCTCTCTCTCTCTCTCTCTCTCTCTCTTTCTCTCTCTGACTGGTAGAAAGGAATGGCTTCTTTTTTTTTCAATGTGGCAGATTGTCATAGACATCATAAACGTCTTTTGGAAGAACGGATTCATTTCTTGAAGATGATGGAATTTCTCTTTGCCGATTTTTCTCTGAAGTGCGAACAATGGTCGTGGTGTTTCATTCACTGTAAGCCTCATGTCAGCTTGAGATTGGGGAATTACAGACCGTCAGTGCATTTAACTTAAGTTGATGCTTCCCTCTGGTGTTCATTGCAATGCCCTAATTTCCACTTTTTGATGGTTGCCGACCCTTTTCCCCGATCTAAGGGAAGAAACGGGGACGACAGTTTAACTCATTGAGGCCCAAGCAACTCAATGTGAGTCAACGGCAATGCTTTCAAACGCTTAGACAAAGCAGAGTATGTCAGCTGAGTAGACCTATTATTTTACTTTTGGCGACTTTGCGATTTGGAGTTAGCTGCGTTCTCATGTGCACGGAAACGGAAACGGCAAAAAATCCCTTGTGTAGTAAAATGAAAGAGTGTTTCCATGTGTACGGAAACGGCGTGCGGAAACATTCTTTCTATTTCACTACTTGAAGCTCTTTGACCTTTCCGTTTCCGTATACATGAGAACTCAGCTTGTTGAACCTTTAAGCTGTGTTCTCATGTGTACGGAAACGGAAATGAAAACGACTAAAGAATTTTTTTCGCACTGGGTAGAGATTTTTAGCCGTTGCCGCACTGCCGCAGGCCGGAACTTAAGTCATTCCCACTTTTTTTCCCCCGCGCTTTTTTGGCATGAAATGAAGCCTGGTAACGTGGGGTGGGATCGATTGGCGACAAACATCTTGTATCAGTTGGAGCCAGCTGATAGCAAAGCATCATGACTCTTCTTATACCTGCTGATCCTGATTCTGGGAAGAGTGCTTTCTGCTGATACCAACACACTGAGATATGTGTAATTGAAAGGAGATGCCAGTGGCTCTGATATCTTCCTTCAATATTATTGCCGCCAGGAGTAAGTGAGACCTTTCTTTGCAGTTTGTAATTTGGCAGATGCATAGAGTGCCCAGCAATTTTTTTTTCTTAGGTGAGGGGGGGGGGGTGTGGGAGGAACACAAAAGGGGCATCGGCGAAGTATCAAGTTTGGAATAAGTATCGTAATCCTGGTATCATCTTTTCGGGTATCATAGGTATCGATAGTATGGATGGAAACTTGCCCGCCACTAATCGTTTCTCGGAATGACTGCGTCGTGGAGAGTTCGTCCTGAGTGGTGCATCTTCACAAGCAACTAATTCTAAATATGCGATTTCCGGGGGTGGGGTGGGGCTCTTTTGGAAAAGGGGCGGGGGCGCTAGATTGGAACGAGTTATTTGACACTGAAACGGTCACCGAACGTACAGGCATTGTGGAGTGTAATGC
Source organism: Onchidella celtica (assembly GCA_963931925.1). Taxonomy (NCBI): domain Eukaryota; kingdom Metazoa; phylum Mollusca; class Gastropoda; order Systellommatophora; family Onchidiidae; genus Onchidella; species Onchidella celtica. Next base: position 16,552,112 of record OZ007568.1, on the reverse strand, counting down.
AGTGCAGCAGTAACAAATAACAATAAATTTTTTAAAAAACAAAAAAACCTGGACATCTATTTATAAAGAAGCAAGTATCAGGCAATCGGAGCCTTCTTCGAGCTAAATAGATTGATAAATGAATAAACAAAAAAATAGATATATATGTAAAAGAATCACCCCCACTGGTACGTGTCTTAGTTGAGTGTGATTACCAACTAGATCTAGATGTGTCCACCAGGAGTTCTACCTGAGTCACAGGACGTGTGCTTTCAAGAGCTGCCACCTGGGAAGAATTAGTTTCCACAATAGAACGTTTGCAGTGAAATTTGTGTGACTGAAATTTAATTGTATACTTATTTGGAGAGTTTATTAATTGTAAGAATTGCATTGTGTCTTTTTGAAACTAATTAAGTGCCAGGTCCTTTAGATCTAGATATCTACTTCATATTGAGATTGTATTGCCAACAGTAACATAGAGTTTAGGTCCTTGGACAGTGAGACATATAACTTATTGATGAACTGAACTTATAACAGCTACCCACTTAAAGGGGAGTTAGTAATAGCAGCGGGGGGAGGGGGGGGGTATTTATGTAAGCAGTTAGATTTAGATCCATTCCACATTATTAATTTGCAGTTGCTCTATATTCCATAGACCCATAACTTGTTTTTATATCCTCAAATAAATGGTGGTGTCCTTGCAGGCCTGACCCATACTGTTAATACTTTCGTTGAATTAATATTTGGCTTGTGTATGTTTGCGAGTGTGGTTTAGCCCCTCTCAAATGCAGTCGAGCTATATCCTTTTACCAAAGTGCTAAATCCACTTGTTGACAACTGCTACAACATGCCTCGATAGCACTGGGCTTTTTGACACACTTATTCGTATATATACGAGGGAGGGGAGGGGGAGGGGGGGGGTCGTACCAATGCCAAGGAAGTGTTTTTCTGGAAACGAATTTGAAATAATTTGAAATTATAATGTTTGGTTTTAAGTCCTTACTTAAGGAGGTTCGGTGCTCTTCGCATTTGCACCTCTTTCTTTTTATTTTTATTTTTCTGGTTAATGTTTTTGTGTGTTTTGGAGTGGTGGGGATTACTTGTTTGTTTGTTTTTTAAATTTTGCCCACGCTGCGGCCTTGTTAGGCCTGCTCTTCACGATTTCCAACTGCCAATGTATCTTTAACGTGCACTTGGACCCTATCAACCATAGGATCAGGGACACGAAATTTCCCCCAAAATTCCATCATGCCTGCACCAACCGGGAATCGAACCCGGTACCTTCGGCATGAGAGGTGAGCATCTTGTCTCCAGACCAACGTGTCCCCTGGGACTGAGATAGAGAGAAGCGGAAGCAGGGGTATCCCGGTGTAGCAGGCCAGATTATATCCCCGCCAGACTATACCCGGGGTTAAAATGGCCTAGCATTTTTATACCCCGGGGTATATTCTGGACTGGGCCAGTTTATACTCCGGGGTATATTTTGGGCTAGGTCAGACTATATCCCCCTCCCCCAGTCTTGATTATACCCCTATTTTTGTCTTTAAACAAATTAAGACCACAATTTATTTCAACCTTAGTTTAAATTGTTCTCTATCACTGTCATCAGGTTTCATATTGAAGCTTACATTCTTGACTCTTGTAAATTAAGACACATTTAAGCGGAATAACATGCATTGAAAAGCATTGACATACAAAAGGATTGAAAATCCATTCAAATTGGTATGATTAGACTTTAACACTAATTCTACTTGTGTCCGTTGGTATTATTATTGTTTGTTTTTTTTATTTATAATTGCTTGAGCATGAGTAAAACATGCACTGCATTTTCTTTTTGTTTGGCACCACTGACATACACTTAGCGGCAAGGTATGAAATAATAATAAGATTCATAAATGCAAAGTCATATGAAGTTTATTTTAATTTCTGAAAAATCAGAAATGTGCTTGATACATGAATACAAAGTTGCAATGATGCAGAGAGAATAGGCCGGAAAAGAACACACATTGGAAAAAAACAACAACAACAACATTTTAATAATAACTCAACTGAGATGGAAGTGGCACACTAAATTTTCACACATGATGAACTCCACCTGTTTAGATCCACTTGAAACGTTACAGAAGGATTCATCATCATCATCATCATTGCCTTTCTCATCCTGGATCAGGGTATAGGCCACCAACAAACACTTTCCATCCCTCTCTATCATGGGCCAGCCTCTTTACATTATTCCAAGTCTTTCCGCTTCGTTGCACATCATTTTCTCTGGCTCTTCTCCACGTTCCGCGCGGCCTTCCTCTTGATCTCTTGCCCTGGGGATTCCAATCCAATACCTTCTTCGTGATGCTGTTTCCTGGCCTCCTGAGAGTGTGGCCGATCCATCTCCATCGCCTCCTACCGATTTCCTCTCTGACTGGGCTCTGTCTTGTTCTTTTCCATACAATTTCATTGCTGACCTTGTCTGTCCATCTGATCTTAAGTAGCTTCCTCAAACATCTGTTGATGAAAACTTGGATTCTCTTTATGCAGGCCTGGGACGCATTCCAAGTCTCACATCCATACAACAGGACTGACTTCACGTTCGAGTTGAATATCCTCAGCTTTGTTTTTAGAGATATATCCTTGGTTCTCCAAATCTAGCTTAAGGACGTGAAAGCTGCCTGTGCCTTTCCAATTCGTGCTTTGACTTCTGCCTCTGTTCCTCCCTTATTGTCAATGATACTACCAAGATAGCAGAAGGACTCTACATCTTCCAGTGGTTGATCTCCTACTCTGACTTGTGCGCTTGGGGGTGCAACAATTTTTAGGACCTTCGACTTCGCAGGATGTATCCTCAATCCAATAGATTCTGAAATTTTGTTTAGAGCTGTAGTCTTTGCTTGCATCTGGTCGTGTGTGTGCGACAATAGTGCCAAGTCATCTGCAAAATCTAGATCGTCCAGCTGTGTCCATGGGGTCCATTGTATGCCATTTCTTCCTCCACTGGTGGTTTCTTTCATAAGCCAATCAATCACCAGGACAAACAGAAATGGGGACAGCAAACAACCCTGCCTAACACCAGTCTTGATATCAAAGCTGTCAGTAAGCTCGCCATCGTGTACGACTCTGCAACTTGTCCCCTCGTACATGCTCTTGATAAGGTTCACCATCTTCTCTGGGATTCCATAATGTCTCAATATTCTCAACAGTGTTTCTCTATCGATGCTATCAAAGGCCTTCTCGTAGTCAAGGAAGTTCACTATCAGTTGGGAGTTCCACTCTAGCGACTGCTCTACTATGATTCTCAGCGTGGCGATCTGGTCGGTGGTTGATCGATTACTCCTGAAACCAGCTTGCTCCTCACGAAGTTTTTGGTCTGTTGCATTCTGTATTCGCTTGAGAATAATCCGATTGAAAACCTTTCCTGGGATGGAGAGAAGTGTGATTCCTCTGTAGTTACTACAATTGCTGAGGTCCCCTTTTTTTGGAAGCTTCACGAGGTGTCCTTCCTTCCAGTCCTTTGGAAACTTGCCTCCGATCCAAATCCTCGAGAATAGTGAGTGCAGACCCTCTGCAGCCCCAGCAGCATCTGCCTTCAGCGCCTCTGGTGGGATCTGATCTGGTCCAGCTGCCTTGCCTCGATTTAACTGCTTTATGGCATCATTAATCTCTGCTTTAGTCGGAGGGTCGCAATTGATCGGTAAATCATTTCTTGCGGGTAGAATGTCGGGTGGGTTACTTGGTGGAGGTCTGTTCAAGAGGCTGTTAAAATGTTCTATCCATCTTTTTGCCTGAGCTTCCTTTCCAAAAATAGCCTTCCTGTTGTAATCCTTGACAGGAACTTCAGGTTTTCCATATTTTCCAGCAAGAGTCTTTGTAGTCTGGTAGAGGATCCTCATGTGTCCTCCTGTTGCTGCCTTCTCTGCTTTCTCTGCTAACATTCCTATGAACTCCTCTTTGTCTTTTTTAATTGATTTTTTGACATCTTTAGCTGATGCTCGGTACTCTTCCTGGTTACCAACTCTTGAGCTTCTTGTACGACTTGCATTTACCTGTTCTTTTAGGTCTCTTCTTATCCTTATCAAGTCCAGTGATTTTTGACTGATCCATTCCTTGTGTTCCACTTTCTTTTCCCCAAGAACATCCTGACATGTCGATGTAAGTACTCATTTTACCTTAGCCCAGTGAGTCTCCAAATCTACTGTCTCTTCGAGGTCAACAAGGGGTTTGAATCTATTCCTCAGTGTCAGCTGGAACTCTTCCTTCTTGTCTCCATCCAGAAGGCTCACTTGAAACTTTCTCCTCTTTGTTCCTGCTCTGGTGCCTTGTTTCTTGAGGCGGAGTTTGAGTCTTGCCAGCAGCATGTGATGGTCAGATCCAACATCAGCTCCTCTCTGTACTATGACATCCTCCAGTGAGCGTCTGAATCGTCGGGTGATGCAAAAGTGGTCAATCTGGTTTTCAGTTACTCCATCCGGTGAAATCCAAGTGGCATTATGGATCCTCTTGTGTGGGAATACTGAACCTCCAATCACATAGCTGTTAAATGCGCAGAAACTTGCAAACCGCTCTCCATTCTCATTCATTTGTCCCAAACCATTGCACCCCATAATGTCCTCATACCCTGTATTGTCCTGTCCAATCTTGGCATTGGCGTCTCTCATTATAATGTTCACATCTTTTCTTGGCAATGTGTCAACTATTTCCTGAATTTGGTTGTAGAAATCGTCCTTGTCCTCATCGGTTGCTTCATTTGTTGGGGCGTATATCTGCACAATGTTCATGTTGATGTTCTTGTTCTTTGTAGTAAATGATGCCAATATAATTCTTCTTCCGTAGGGTTCCCATCCCCTCAGTGACCTCTGGGCGTGCTTGCTCAAGATGATCGCTAGTCCTTCTGTATGCTTTTTGTCCTCCCTTCCAGAATACAAAATCTTTTCCCCAGAATTAAGTTGTTTCAGTCCGGACTGTATGCAGCGGGTCTCGCTAACTCCAAGTATGTGCAGTCTGTATCGCCTCATCTCCATTGTAACCTGGGCACTCTTTCCTGCTTCGTACATGGAGCGGACATTCCACGACGCAATCCGGAGTGACTTGTTTGATGAAGGAGCAGTCAGGCCAGTGGAGTCCTTTCGGCTTTGTCCATTGTCCTTCATTGAATCTACAGGTGCAGATGCTCCCCCTTCTCCCAAGATAAAAGACTGATTTAAAGTATTTGCTTGTGTTTCTGTAACTGGTTTATTTTTACAGGGTGGGTAGTTGGCCCACCGCCAACTGGCTCTTCTCGGGAGACCAGGACCTTTGCACCTTTAGTCGCCTCTTACGACACGCAGTATCACGTCAGATGTATTCTTTGCTATCCCTCTTCTGCAAGAGGGCCCCGCATCTGCACGGGCGTTACAGAAGGATTACCAGTAATATACAATAAGAATACCAAATCATCTTATTTACACTTGAAAATAAAGAGAAATATCAATATCAGAATCATCATCATCATCATCTTGGAACAATATAAAGATAAGAGGGGATGTCAAAATGACCTACACATCATTCTAGAATCTATAGGCAGCAATGTGTGTACCAACTAAATGTAAAAAAATGTCTTAAGGCTTTTCAACTATTCAAGTAGAACTGGACAGAAAGCGTTAGAAAAATAGCCTTGATAGTTGTGTAAACTGACAGAGTAAATCCACGGACACAGCATGAGCAGCAGTGCATTGCATAAAGTAATTATCGTATGTGAAGGCAAAAGTTCGATGGATCATGTTGGGTTAACAACATTTCTTGTGAATGAATTCTTTGTAGAAAACTATACATTTCATGTAGCTCATGGTTTAAGACATTGGATTAGTTTGCACGGCAATTGAACGATTGCAGTTATGTGTGATAGTGAATAAGGGGTGCCATTTGCGAGTGAAATAAAATAAAATAAAAAACTGCATCTTTGAATATTTTGCATCTCTGAATGCAGAAGTAAAATCTGGACTGGTGGGGGTATAGTCTGGCCTGGCCGAAGGTATACCCCGGGGTATAAACTCCCCTAGCCCAGAGTATGCTTGGGGTATAGAATAGACAAAGCCACTTTAACCTCATTGTAGCAGACCAGATTATACCCCGTCAGACTATACCAGAGATTAAAGGAGCTTAGCCTATTTTATACCCCAGGTATATTCTGGTTAAGCCAGTTTATACACTGGGGTATACTTTGGGCTAGGCCAGACAACCACCCCAACCCCCTCCCCGGCGAGATTATACCCCTGCATTCAGACACACAAATTATTCCAGTTTTTATTTTATTTCACACGTTATACACTATAATACAAAACTGCAATATTTCAAATGTCGTGCAAACTAATCCAGTGTCTTAAACCATGACCTTAATAAAATGCATACTTAGTACAAATAAGCTGTTAACAATTCACCAACAAGAGTTCCGGATCTACTGCGAGTTTTTTCGAGCATTATTGGAGAGTGGATTGAACATTCTGGTTGATTTGGGCTTTTTGATAATGCGTATATTTCTGTGTCGCTGGACTTGTCTACCTCCTTCTTTGTTCTCTTGGGTTGCCGGTGTAACAGGCCAAAATATACCCCCGCCCAGACTATACCCCGGGTATACTTTGGGCTAGGCCAGACTAAACCCCCCCCCCCCCAGTCCAGATTATACCCCCTACTTTTTTAAAAAAACAAGTCAAGACCACAGTTTATTTCAGCGTGTTCTTCATCACCATCATCAGATATCATATTAATACATACATGAACATATTCTTGACACCCGTAAATCATAATACAATTTAGAGGAAATAATAATAACAGTTTATTTCAACCTTAGTTTAAACTAGTGTAAGGGCCCGTTCAAAGAACGGGTTGCAAACAACACGCACAATCAGCACACAGATTATGTAGATCTAGGAAGAAAACAACTCACAACTGGCACACCAACACCCGCATCGCCCGTACCGTGCATAAAGCAGACGGCACAGAAACTCATCCCTTCAAACTTTGAAACGCAACCGGAAGTTTAAAGTCGAAACAAAACAAAGGCAGGAAGGAAGCAACCATTGTTGAGGAGAAAGCATTATTCGATGACGTACTCTCTCTCTCTCTTACAATAAAAGTAGTAATCTGCAGTCCTGCTTCAGAACTCATGCGCGCCAGGACACTGCGCACCAAGCTTGCTATTGTTATGACATGCAGGGTACTAAAGTCGAAACAAAACAAAGGCAGGAGGGAGTCCATCATTGTTGAGGAGAAAGCATTATTCGATGTTTTTAGGCCTATTTTCATTTATTACAAAATTACCTCACTTCGCTTTCATGTCACAGGAATAGACATAGTAGCAAAAAGAACTGTCTTTCACATGTAATTTTTTCAGGTCTGGGCATTTCTTCCTCGCAGCAGTGAATTTTTTTTCCTTGCTGTTTTTTTATATAGATTGGTGTACATAATAGTAATACATTCTAACTCCTGTAAATCATAACACAATTTAGAGGAAATAAATATGCATTAAAATGCATTGATATATACAAAAGGGTTGAGTATCTATTCAAACTGATATGATTGACTTCAGCATTAATTTCACACGTGCCTGTTGATAGTATTATTATTGTTATTGTTATTGTTATTATTATTATTATTATTATTATTATTTTGATAATTGGTTGGCCATGAGTAAAACATGCATTGTATTTTTTTGTTACAATGAAGCAGAGAGAAAAGGCCGGAAAAGGACACACATAGAACAAAACAAGAAAAACATAATAATAACCCAACTGACAAATAGTGCAATTCCATCATCCAGCAGACATTAAATATTTCACATAAAACTAAATAGGCACTAAAACTTGTCGCCCGATCAACTCCACCTGTCCAGATCCACTTGAAATGTTACAGAATGCTAACCAGTAATATACAATACTAACAATAAGAACACCAAATTATCTTATTTACTCTTGAAAATAAAGAGAAATAGCAATAGCAGAATCATCATCATCATCTTGGAATAATACAAAGATATAAGAGGGAGTGTAAAGACGGCAGTGTAGGCCTACAAATCATTTTAGAATCTACAAGCAGCAATATGTGTGTATCAACTATGGATAAAAAATGTCTTAAGGCTTTTCAACTATTCAAGTAGAACTGAACAGAAAGCTTTAGTGAAATAGCCTTGACAGTTGTGTAGACCGAAAGAGTAAGTCCACGGAGACAAAAGTAGTGCATTGTAAAAATAGCATGTTACGGCAAAATTTGATGGATCATGTTGCATTAACAGAATTTCTTGTTAGTGAATATTATTCTTTGATAGCTTAGTTGTAGAAAGATATGCATGAGTGAAATAAAAACAAAAAGACCTTGTCCGGCTTTACCTTCCTAAGCTTGACACGTCCCTTGCCAAGGGATTTAACAACTGTGTATTTGCACACAAAAAATCTCTAAAATGGCTACATTTTTATGAGTCCGTTAATTATTTCATCCATTGTGACTAAGTGTATGTCAGTGCCAAACAAACAATACAGTGCAAATTCTACTCATGGGCAACCAACTACAAAAACAACTGCAACATGGCAATGAACGTGAGTGAAAAGAGGGTTGAAGTTGAATCATATCAGTTTGAATGGATATTCAACCCATAGTATATCAATACATATTAATGCATGTTTTTTCATCTGAATTGTATTATGACTTACGGAAGTCAAGAATGCATGTATGTATGTATGAATGTGTGTATGTATGTATGTATTACTATGACGCCCGATGACTGTAATCTTATTATTAAAAAAAATAGTGGCGGGAGTAATTCATTGTGGTACAATTTTGAGCCTCTTTTTGCTCGACGCTACAGCTTAAATGACAGTTTCAACAACGATAAAGTTAATTTTCCAAAGTGTCAGCTAATCCAGCCCAATTTTGTTGGTTGAAGTTTCAGGTATTTTTAAATAAAATATGTAAAAATATAAAATACAATGATCTTTGTTTTGGCTCCCTGTAGTAAGCCCACCGCACCGGAAAAAGACGTATTAATACGCGTTCAATTCGGTGCGCGCAATTTCCCTATCAGAAATGAGTGCGAAGTACTCTGGTGCGCATGAAATCTGCAGTACGACCAGAGAGTATAGATTTAGAGAGAGGGGAAACTTCCGCGTGAATTCCGTGTCAACAGTGGGCAGGCGAGCGTGATCAAAATAGAGTAGGTAAACATTGCCACGTGTTGTAAACCTATTTTAGGAAACCAATCAGCTGGCACAGGAAGTCACGTATGTGAGAAAGATGGCGAAGTATGTAAAGCGGCCCACACACGCTCAAACTTTTTCATCAGTAGTATTGACGTCAAACTTTTGGACGCTTTTTTGATCGTGTAGGGGCGGTATTGATGGCCTCAAAAGTATTGACGTCAATATATTGATGGATCTGTTTCAGTTGATATTTTTTGCGCAAACCGTCAAACTATTGAGCGTGTGTGGGCACTCTTCCATATTTTGCGTCAAATTCACTTTTTGATTTTCAGAAGAGAAGAGATCTATCGCAAGAGCCAGCGCTGTTGCTCCGTCCATTGCCGTTCACAGACTGAATATGGCACAATAATAATATTGAGCGTGTATGGCAACCGTCAAAACTGTCAAAAAGTTTGACGTCAATACTATTGATGAAAAAGTTTGAGCGTGTGTGGGCCGCTTAAGACTCATCGAAGCTCCGCTTGAATTGCACGACTTCTCTATCGTCAACATTATCGATTTTTGCGATCTGTTGAACGTTTAACACAAATGTGATAACTAAAATCATGAACCGAGGAGAGGCAGACTGCTGTTCAGTATCGTTTTGTCACTGATATAAAATTCCAAGCCCAAGGCTTCACAGTCTCCAGTCGAGTGAAGACAGATGAAGAAGGGGGAGGCATATGACGTGACTGTATGGATTGACAACAACACTGTAAGTAAACCTAGACTATCTCTGGATCTAAGTAGGCTACATTATTTTTGTAAACTGTGTCACAGTTATGAATAACGGCATCCTGCAGAACACATGTGCATGTGACTAGCCTAAATTAATGACATTACATAGATCTAGATCTAGATGATAGATCTAGACTAGATCTAGATCTACATGCATGGAGTTTGTCTCTGCACAAGCACAACATCAAGATCGATATGTAAGTAGGCCATTGCTACTGACTGCTACTGATTTTAAATAACAAGTGAAACTGTATGTACCAGGCTATATATATTTCAACTATCAGTACTATCACTTTGTAAAATATAACCCAGACTGATGATGATGGAGTTTGGCTCATTAGAAAATGAAAGTTTTGAGGTTATGGTCTGTCTGCAGGCAGTGTTAGACTACTCAAGGCTGCTGTCTGCGCCCACTGTAGGGCTGTAACTTCTGTAAGTGTAAGCTGATACTAACAGGATGCAATGTACAAATTGTTAAGATTTAGAATTGGTTGTGCATTTTATTTTTATTGGAGATATGACTTATGAGTGTGTCATATTGAAATGATTTCTGGGGAGGAGCTTTTGGCTTTGAGTTTGGAATCAACCAGTTTTGTGTCTTGTTGGATGGGGTAATTCTCTGTAAAAGTTTCCTATTACATGTACTATGAAGTTAACAGCGAGGCACCTGAAATATTCCCTGCAATTCATGTAATCACACTCTATGCTATGGAAGCCCTCTATGCATTCTCCAATTAAATATCGTTATCGACTTCAGATGTTGTTTCTGATCCACAGTTTGAGGCAGAGGGCAGAATGAAATGTTTGATTTTAAAGCATATTTGTTCACTGATTTACATGTTCATGTATAATTGTGGTTTTGTGATTAAGTAGCAAAGTAAATTTATAGATTAAAATCAATATATATACTTATTATTAGATGTGCAACAGGGATGACCCAATTTTAGAGATAGTTTAAAAAAGAATCATTTTTTGTTGTTGGCTGCAGGATTAAAAATACCTTATAATTTTAGTAATAGTAGCAATGAGGTGTGTACAATGTCAGTTAGGTGCTTGTGTAGTTGGTCTCCAGACAACACATACATGTACATGACCTTGGTTTTCTGTTAAGTGTGTTACTGTTTGTGATCATGAATGTTTGGAACTAGTGTAGAAGATCAGTTTAAACAATTTTAAAGAATATTTTCATAGCTCCATATCTAAAGGTTATCAGCCAGAATGTTTTACATCCAAAATTCATGGTAAAAGATCATTGATACTAATGATAGCCAGCAGACAATCCATGAGAGTGGTAGACAGTGCCTGTCCTTCATAAATTAATGAAAAAAATTCATACCACATTCATGATCTATGGGATTATTGTAAATTATCTGAAATGTCATTTTGGCTACAGATTTCAAACTAGTTTTTCCATTCTGGCTGTTCAGCTGTGATTTCTTTCTCTCATGTAATAACCTATTTCTTTCAATATTGTTTTTAACAGGTCACTAATGCAGAGTGCAAATGCCCGGGTGGGAAGCAACCGGCCTGCTGCAAGCATGTCTTTGGTTTACTGGTAGCCTTAGAAGACTACAGCAGGCTGCAGCTATACAAAGCCCCTACTGAAAAGCTGCAACAGTGGCATCAGCCCAAACCCACCCCTGTGCCGATAATGAAAGTGAAAGATGTGTACACAGAATCTGAGCCATCATTTGACTGCGCTGTGAACACCATGGGCTGTATGGGGAGTCGTCTCCATCCCTTGCAGTAGACAAAATATTTTACAGCAGCACATCACCACTCCCAGTCCCAGCCGAAGATTAAGGGGCTATTGCAGGCAGCACAGTTGAGTCCCTGTCCCTGGATGCTATCTTGTATTACCAGGAACACATTAAAATGAGTCTCGCTGAAATACAGGCCCTTGAATTTTCAACAATGCCTCCCAGTGGCATGCCGAAAGGCTGAAAAGGTTGACAGCATCGACTTTACATCGTGTGGTCTACAGACAAGGGGACTTTTTGAAGTTGGCCCAGGAGCTTCCAAAACCAGGACGAGACTTAAGTGGCACTAAGCCTATTCAGTTTGGGCGCTAATGAGCCCTCCATTAAGAATAAGAATGTTTTGCGGTTCAAGTTCAGGAACCATACATTTAGGAGCACAGGTCTCATTGTCAGTCAGACACATCCGTATATTTGCTGCCTCCCCTGATGGCTATATCCATAATGATGATGACCCCATGATTGTAAAGATCAAATGTGTTTACAATATAAAAATCGTGATGTTGATTTAAACTGTGTGAGGAGAGGAAAGATTTTCATCTGTCATACATTGCAGACTCTGATGTTTTCAAACTCAAGAAATACCATAGATATTATTTACAAATTCGGGGTCAGCTTTTTGTGCTAATGTGTCAAAATGTTTTTTGTTTTTTTTATGCATCATCAGCTGAAGCCTTTGCACATGGAAATAGTAATGTTTGATAATGCGGGCTGGAAACCAATCCTTGAGAAGCTGAAGCAATTTTATTTCAATTATTTCCTTCCACAGTTTGTTTAAAGAAGGAAAGAATTGGTGTCAGACTGTCGATGAGACCAGTATTATTATATAAATTAAAACTACCAGTTCAACTGTGAATGTTTTTTTCTCCTTAAATGTCAGTTCTCATCTTCAAATGATTACTTGGATTGAGTTAAGTATATTGTATGATAAAATTGATATGATTTCTAATCTATGAACATGATTGCTTTGGAGAATGTGGTATAATTATATGAATATGCCTCTTAATGCATTATTAATTGGGTGATTTGAGTGCATTCTGGGAAAATGTGTCCTCTTGATATCTGTAATGATTTAGAAGGTATTGTTTGGTGGCCACAGAAATAATATGATATGAACATGAATTTGAAATGAACAAAATTGTTTATTTTGCAGCAATGACTAATTCAGCTGAAAAATGAACAGGGAATAGTAAGAAACAATAAATTATAATATCAATGGTCATACATCCAGAATAGAAAGAGAACGCATGTGTAAATTTATGAAAATAATTTCCTCATACAGTGCAAAAGTTCCCTTGAGTCAGAAATTTGATTTTGATATTTTAGTTTGCCAAGGTTACTTGTTCAAATTGTAATTTTATTTATTCTTTCTTAAATACTGACTTGTATTCATTCCGTAACTCATTTTTTTCTCATTTTGCCCATTTATGTTTCACCCTATTATGTTTTACACACTGTAACATATTACATTTGAGGGTAGCAGAATTTATATGACTTGAACACTGCTGAACCACTACCAGTGTTGTGCTAATATCATACAGAGCAATGATTGTTGAAATTCAACAAAGAAAACACAAGATTTGTGCTGAGGGCCTTACAGCATTTTGAAGACATAATAAATAATGATGAAAGATCTGAGTCAAATGTTCTTCCAAAGCTACTCTGTGGGACTGAATCAAGGGTTCCCCTGAAAAATTGGTTAGGAAAGTACAAATGAAATGAATTTTATTGATGGATTTTAGGGAGGTTGGAATAATGCCATTTAGAATTTGAAAGTTTTTTATACGTCCAATAGCTCTTTCTACATACTCTGTGATGTGAAACTTTCTTATTCTCTCTTTCATCAAGCTCAAATTGTTGTTAACTTGACAAAAAGAATGCAGTTTATAATCTTATACCCCTTTTTTCAAACTCTGATCCAAGCACTGTGAATCCTCTGTCAGCTACTGCTAACACCAAATCACCAGCTTCCAGCTTGTCCATTAAACCACATTTCAGAGTTAGTTCCTTGTCACTTACACTGCCATTCCAAAGGTCCGATCAGATATAAAATTCACAGCACCACTAGGTGCAGTACCAATGAGAGACTTGTAGGTATTATGGTTTTTATAGTTACTTTAGCTTGTTTGCTGAAGTTCAGGTTTTGATGATTTCTGTACAAAATATTTTGTACAGTCGATGATAAGACAAGATGGATAAAACATTTTAAAATGCAGGGGCATGAAAGATTGTATGGTGTGCTTTGAAGGCCAGATGGTGACTGCTTTGCCTTTGTGATAAATTGCACCAATGCAGTCATTCAAATTATTTCAGATTGTGGTTATACTAACATCAAATAACAGAGCAAGCATACTTTCACTCAAACCTTGTCTCAGTCTTAAAAAGGTCATGAAGAAAACATTCATTGGTGTGAGTGCAGCATTTTTCCTATTAGATAAGACAGTTTGTAAAGTGAAAAAAGAAAACGTGGTTTGAACAGTAGATGAAGTGAAACCGGTGACTCGCTTCATTTGTTCTGGTGGCAGAGTCTCAAAGGTGAAACGCATGGGCTGTTCTACTTTTTGTTCCAACATGCCATTGGCATTTTCAAGCTGAGTGCACCTAACCTGTAGCTCCTCTTGTTCTGAATAATAGATTATCAATATCATGATATGTGAGATCCTGTGTAGTAAATTTGGGTTCAGAAGTTCGCTTTCTCTTTTCACCAACTTGAGGCTTGTGGCTGAAACGGGAGGGAACTGCTGTCTTTTTCAAGAGGCACATGTCTGGAATGAAAGATGATTGTAAATTCAGGTTTTGTTTTCTACTTTCTTGTTTATTCTGATTCACGTAGTTTTGAGAAAGGTACAAATATAATGTTGTATTGAGGCAAAGGCCTAACATGACCACTAAAAGGGCTTTTATTTTAGTTATGACTTGAGTGTTTTCTCTGTCTGATGAAAGATCTAATGCAATGGCATGAATATTGATGTCTTTCTTTACTTGAAAAATACTTCAGATCTGCCAATTAAATGAAATGATTGAAATCCAGATATCAGTTTAGCAGGCTGCTTGAGAGCAACAAGACAAAATCAATGTAACCTTACTTTGTTAGATAGATGCACTTCTCTATGTATAACAAGATGTTTTTACTGCACTGTAAAGTGTTTGGGTAATACTGTTCGATTAATTTCTGTGAGACAATTTATTGCTTTGTAAACTTTTATCATGACCACTATCCGTACCATTAAAACCAAACTGAGCCAGTCAATCAATCTCATCATTATAATGAAGTATTTTGTGTACCATGTCATGTTGACTATGTGTGTGCTTGTTAAATCATAATTTATGCCTGTAATGAATACTTGAAACAGAAAATTAAATTTTCATTTGATATTGCCTCTAATCTTGTGTCTTAGGAGTTTTTCAATGTTGTTTTTTTTTCATTTGTTTTTTTTTTTTTTTTGGTTGTGATTATGCTTAAGAACTGAAAACAAAATTTATTCAATACACTCTAATCCTTAAATGATTAAACTTTAAAAGCTTTGACCACTAGATTAACTTCCACCAATCCAACCTATTTTCCTCAAAGTGGAGTAGAACAAAATACTTGGAAGAAAACACAGAAGGAAGAATGGGGGGAGGGGGGTGCTGGTGAACCCAAATCTTTCCACGAGGTGCGAAGATTAGATCTAGGGACAAGGACATAGGGTACAAATTAAATATACATATATAAATCATGCAGAGATTTGATATTGGCTTGTTCAGCACTGATCTAGGCCTGCTCCCAAATGAAAACCTCACTTTCTCTTCTTTTGAGTCTGAGTACAGTGAGGAACCTTGTTCTAGATCTAGATATAGATCTATAACTTCTGTCAAGTATGACAATCTTCCGTAACATACTGTAATTACTTTCTACAATGCACTTTTGTTTCAGTGGATTTAATCTGTCAGTTTACACGACTATCAAAGCTACTTCACTAAAGCTTTCTGTCCAGATCTACTTGAATAGTTGAAAAGATTGTTTAACACATTTTTTACATATAGTTGGTACACACACATTGCTGCTTATAGGGGGGGGGGGTGCACAAAATGCATTGAAAATAACAGTACATTAAATCTTCCACCCAGCTTGACTAAGGATGAGAAGACATGTCATTGTATCTGATTAGAGGCAAATTAGCTCCTCTACTACACTGTAGTAGCATCAGTACTAGAAGTCTAAATATGGTATCAGAAAAGACCCGGTAAACTGATCTCCTTGAATGTAGGCTTGATATCAAAGAGCATGGTCTAACTGATTAGAATAGATCATTTAAGCAAGATCCAAAAGCACAGCCGTATCTGACTAGAATAATCATTTTAGTAGAGGGCAGGCTTGGATCAGAATGCATAGACGACCACCAGATCTTGAAACTTAGAGTGGCCTAGACTTACGATCGAAGACGAAAATCACAGGCCTAAGCCTCTGAGACCAAAACTAGATCTAGATCTGGATTCTAGCTTGTGTCTCTGTCTCTTGTGATTGTATCACTACTCTTTTTTAATTAGTCTATGGGCTCAATGGGTTTATTAGTCGTAGTAATGATCACTGATCTCATGTAAACAAACACCACCTTATCAGCGTCAACACAGTCATGTCTGTCAGGCACGGAGGCAGTCGCAGTGTCTCAGTTGACAATTTCACAAAAATAAATTAAATAGTTGTAAAAAACAATATCCCTTACCTTTCTGGGTCTGAAGGGAAATGAAAAAATGCGAGGTCTGCAGAGCATCATCTGCAATGCGTGTTCTTTGGATCCGCCATGTTTCCAATTGTTTACCGCCTCTATTTTCGGTTGCTAGCGCATACGTCGATCACGCGTAAAAGCGAAGCTTTCCCCTCTCTCTAAATCTATACTCTCTGGTACGACTGTAAAATACGGGAAGCTTTGTAGACCAAAAAGAGAGAGAGAGAGATGGAACGGTGGGTTCACAGGTTTATCCCGGATAATGCCGGGAATTTCATCTAGTAAGAAAAAAACTAATAAAACTATGATTGAAATAAACTGTGGTCTTTACTTGTTTATATATAACATATATAAAATAAGGGTATAATCTGGTCAAGTGGGGTATAGACTGGCCTAGCCTAAAGTATACCCCTGGGTATACACTGGCTTAGCCCAGAATATACCTTTGGACATAAAATAGGCTGGGCTGGTGTAGTCTGGAGGGGAGATAATCTGGCCTGCTATACTGGGGTTAAAGTGGCTTAGTCTATTTTGTACCCCATGTATATTCTGTGCTAGGCCAGTTTATACCTAGGGTATACTTTGGGCTAGGCCAAACTATATTCCACCAGTCTAGATTATATTCCCATATTCAGGCAAAATATTCAAGGATACAAAATTAAGTTTTAAAAATTTTATTTCACCTGCAAGTGACATGCCTTTATTCACTAGTATAACATGTAATTGCAATCCTTCAAATGCTCTGCAAACTAATCCAGTGCCTTAAACCATGAGCTACATGAAATGTTTACCTTTCTACAAATAAGCTATCAAAGAATTTACTAACAAGAAATGTTAAAGCAACATGATCCATCGAATTTTTGCCGTAACATACTGTAATTACTTTCTACAATGCACTTTTGTTTCAGTGGATTTAATCTGTCAGTTTACACGACTATCAAAGCTACTTCACTAAAGCTTTCTGTCCAGTTCTACTTGAATAGTTGAAAAGATTGTTTAACACATTTTTTACATAGATTGGTACACACACATTGCTGCTTATAGATTCTAGAATGGTGTGTAGGTCATTTTTATATTCCTTCTTACCTTTATATTATTCCAAGATGATGATGATGATGATTCTGATGTCATTTTCAAGAGTAAATAAGATTATTTTGGTGTTTAACTCATGGACAACTAATTATAATAATAATACCAATGGATACAAGTAAAATTAGTGTTAAAGTCTAATCATTTCAATTTGAATGGATTTTCAATCTTTTGTATATCAATGCTTTTTAGTGCATGTTTATTTCCTCTTAAATGTATCATAATTTACAAGAGTCAAGAATATATGCTTCAATATGATACCTGATGACAGCGATAATGAACAATTTAAACTAAAGTTGAAATAAACAGTGGTCTTGACTTGTTTGTTTTTTTTTTAAATAGAGGGTATAATCTGTACTGGTGGGGTATAATCTGGCCTAGCCCAAAGTATACCCCGGGGTAGAAACTGGCCTAGCTTAGAATATACCCTGGGGTATATTCTGGGTTAGGCCAGTTTAACCCCGGGTATACTCAGCCGGAGGTACAATCTGGCCTGCTACACCGGTTTTGTTGGCACAAGTCTTATCAGGAATGAAATCAATGGTTGGGTGGGGAATGTCTGATTTTAAGGACTCAGCATCTGTATAGATTTTGAGATTACTGCTGTGATAATTGTTACTTAAGACCTTGTTCGTCCTTATGTTCCTAAGCTTTACACGTCCCTTGCCAAAGGATTTAGCAACTGTATAATTTATTTGCACACAAAAAATCTGTAAAATGATTTCATTTTTATGTGTCCGTTAATTATTTCATCCATTGTGACTAAAGTGTATGTCAGTTGACACACACATATTGCTGCTTATAGATTCTAGATTGTGTAGGCCTACACAGTCGGTTTTACATTCCCTCTTATCTGTGTATTATTCCAAGATGATAATGATGATTCTGACATTGATATTTTTCTTTATTTTCAAGTGTAAATAAGTTGATTTGATGTTCTCATTGTTACTATTGTATATTACTGGTTAGCATTCTGTAGTGTAACATTTCAAGTGGATCTGGATAGGTGGAGTTCATCACGTGAAAAAAATTTAGTGTGTTTTTAGTTTTATGTGAAATATTTAATTTTTCCTGGGTTACATCGTTGATGGTGGAAGTGCACCATCTGTCAACTGGGTTATTATTATGTTTTGTTTTCTTCTATGTCTTCATTTCCGGCCTTTTCTCTCTGCATCATTGTAACAAAAAATACAATGCATGTTTTACTCATGGATAACCAATTATCAAAAAAATAATAATATTAACAATATCAACAGACGCTGAAATTAATGTTGTAGTCTAATCATATCAGTTTGAATGGATATTTCAACCATTTTTCAATGCATTTTAGTATGTGTTTATTTCCTCTAAAATGTATTATGATTTACAGGAGTCAAGAGTGTATGTATGTATACCAATATAAATTAAGACTGAAATAAACTCATTATTTCCTCTAAATTGTATCATGATTTACGGGTGTTAAGAATGTGTTCATGTATGTAAAGACAGTCTATAATGACAGAAGAGGCGTTGGACGTTTTTAGGCTGCATGCAATTGGAAGAAGCAAATGCCTTGAAAAGGCAACAAGGAATGTATCCTACCCTGTGTGGGATTCGAACCTGAGGCATTTCTCACATGGTTCATGCTTCTGCGCTGGATTGGCGAGAAAATACATGAGCCAAACTACAACGACACCAACCAATCTCTGCAGTGCATAGCCTATCTCTCAGGTTTCAGTAAATAGTAGTCCCCAACTGGTCTGGGGGAGAGAGAAAAGGCGGGGGGAGGGGGAGGAGGAAATCAAAATGATGATTCAGAAAAAGGTTGTAGCCCAGCTGCGCTGCTGGCAGGGATTTGTTTGGAGAAATTGAATAAAACATTTATTTTCATTTTTTTTCTCTTTGCAGGATACAACATGGTGTGTTATATCTGCAGCTAAGCCGACATACAATGCCGTACAGGTGCCGCCCACGCTTTGTGCACACTAATTTTGCAGGCTTGAGAAGACACCGTGGGTCTGCAAAGTTATAGAAGCTGAAGCCAATTTCCATTAAGGATGTGTTGCTTTGCCTAAAGTAGTTTTTATTTTTTTTATGTCTGTAACGAAAACGAAATCCAGCTATAATTGCGCTCTCGTGACAGAAGCGCAAGCACTTTAATTGTATGCATGCAATTCAGACTCAGATAAAAGCCATGATTTAAATCGTGATGTATCAGGTAACTTCTAACTAGCTTATTGAAATTGTGATTTGGTTTACTGGCTTAAAATCTATTCACATCAAGAGGTGTGTGTGTGTGTGTGTGTTAAAACCTTTATTTTTGTTTTACTTGTCCTTGGTTGAACCCGAGGCACAGGATATTCTGTTTCAGGTTGAACTGTACTTTCTCGTTCCAAAAAGGAGAAAACCAATCACAGTAAACCTATTTCTCTGCCAGTCACAAACCGTCTTTAAAAAAAGTCCGATGCAAATTTTGTAAGACACGACCTGGTTCATTTTGATTACAGGTACATCAAATAAAGTTGTTGTGTTTTATTTTTCCAGAAGATGAATTCTCACTTGTCTCACAAACAAACAGGAAAACAGTTTTTCTTTCCGGAAGGGGGGGGGGGCGGGGCGGTATATGGAGGTGTTTGTTTCGGATGCAGACTTTCGTTCCTCATTTGTGCTTAACAAGAATGATTGATCACATCCACTTTTTCTAGATTGTGTGCGCCTTGTAGATGTTTTATGTGTGCACTCGGTAGGTTGGATTGTACTTTATTGCGGACACAGCCATGGCGGGATCAGGGGAAGTAACCAGTTTGAGAAAAAAAAGGGGGGGGGGCGATGTTAGCAATGCATGTTTAATGGATAAACCTATGCATAAGCTGCGTGATTGAACTATTGAAAATTATTTTTATATACCTGATAGACTGAGAGACTGAGTGATTGTGTCAATGACATGATTATTTATGAGGTGAATGTGTCTATGAAGGTACCGTAGTTTCGCAGCTTTAATTTCTGCAGTTGTCTGCCCCTGGATCAAGATGTGATCTGTGCTTGTTTATCGTTGAAAACACAATTGTTTTAGACTAACAGGGTAAAACAGGGACAGGGACGATGCATTGCAGAAGACGTTTATCTATGAGTTGCGAATTATTCCTGAAACATTCAGACTTGTACCTAGTCCACACACATCTCATTGCAAATACACTATGATATTTTTTTTAAACAATTGTAAAGACGTAACCTCCTACAGATAACGATCGGGTTAGCTTTCTCTGTGGTGTCTCAAATCTAGCCGAGGGTGCCATCCCTTTTAGCCAGATCATTTTCCCAGTCTCCCCCCCCCCCCCAACAACCCCATCCCACCCCACTGCCAACCCCTCGCCACTCACATTTTCAGACCAGACACGGTGATTATGACCTTGCAGAACACAAAAGCGTCTCTCAATCATAATTCTGTCATGTGACTCTGTAAATAGAATGGCAAGAACTTGCAGAACCAGATTTCCTACCCTAACCAACATATATTTCAGGTTACCCAGCTCAACCCTCCTCTGCCCCCACCCTCCAAAACCCAAGCACATTGCATTAATTATTGAGAGCTATGCTGACAAAATCTAGGCTGCCTAGGAAAAATGGCAGTAACTGCAAGTTCAAATGAGTGTCATCTGGTTATACTAATTTATCCAAAAATATTATCAGATCTTTAAAATTCAAGAGACTTGTATTTCCCCTTTGCTAAGAGTTCATGAAAATCAGCTGAGACTTCCGGCAATAGTGAGACTTTACATTAGTCGCTGATTCTGTCCGAGACTGACAATTCTGGACTGACAAAAGTACATAAATTCAGAGAAACAAAATCGGTAAAACA
Organism: Onchidella celtica; assembly: GCA_963931925.1. Lineage (NCBI taxonomy): Eukaryota > Metazoa > Mollusca > Gastropoda > Systellommatophora > Onchidiidae > Onchidella > Onchidella celtica. Next base: position 16,530,808 of record OZ007568.1, on the reverse strand, counting down.
AAACAAAAGAAAAACTGTTCTCTCGTCCATTAAAACAATCTTGCCGGCTATTGAATGAGCGAACAAGGAGGAAATAATTCCTTATTTCAATTCACGAATCGATGAAAATGAAGTGATGCATGCGTAATCGGGATGTGATTGCAAAATGTTCAAATAAGTCTTTCTTGAAGTCTAAGTCAGATTGCCCGTTAAATGCCAGTAGGGACTCGAATGAACATCACATATTTTAGAATTTAGAACCTCTTTCCCTTGAGTTCAGTCTAAACTTAACCCTCTAGGCTCCGCCCCCATTTTTTGTTCTTGGTGACATAATTAAGTTTTTTTTTGTGATCATTTAGTTGATTTATTGTGTATGTTATAGAAAACACTAAAAGTAACTTACATTTCTCGCACTGAGTTCCTGTGGGAACTGCAACTGATTGATAAATGTCGGTGTTTCATCGGTGATACATTATGGTGCCTAGAGGGTTAATGGTTCGTTGACCTTATAAGTTAGATCGTGTACCAGGAAACCAGCGAGTGTGTTAAACTACTTTTGTCTGGACACCTCAAACGTCATTCAGCATGAACAATATTGGAATAATAACTGTCGGAAACAAACCACAAGAATGTGGCTGCACAAGTGTACAATACTCATAAGAAAACACAGCAGGCCAGCCACACAAGAGTGGACAGTGTGCAGGGAGACAATCAAAACACTAAACTGTTAAGAAATTCAATAAGAGGTTGACTGAGCTATGCAATCTTGGCATTCGATGTTCTTTATATACTATGGAGGAAAACAAATTTTAATAGTGAGCTTTCGAGCAAAATCACAGTTTCGGTCTGACGTTATAAATAAAAATAAAATTCATATAGGTAAGAGATGAGGAGTGCAAATGGACCCGGATGTGCAGCCTTAAGAGGCCGCCTGTGGCTTTGGAAAGAAAAGCTGAAAATAAAGGCAACGCCAGTCGTGCATTCAACTGCCGTTTTTTTTTTTTTTTTGTAGTGGTTTTGTAGAGAAATTCTGTTGTTGGCTTTGCCGGGGTAGGAAAATACATTATGTTAATGCTAAAGTTTAGGTGACATTGCCCCACCCTTGCGAGTCTTTATTTCAATTCCCACGCTTCAGTTTAGACTCACAAATATAAACGAGACCATCTATATTAGTATTATCACAACTAACTGAGGCACCCAGCGTTGTGGGATAAACTCGCGCATACTTTCCCGGGCTTCCACACTTTAGTTGCGAATGGGGACTTAATGTAATTTGAAAAGTCTACAAATTCTAATTACTCATGAACTGTAACATAAAAGGATCAACTGTGTAGTACATGAATTAGAAAGGGCGGAACTATCTTTCACCTGTTCTATAAAGTCAGGTCTGTCCATGTGCATGGGTGGCTTGATAAAGATATCATGACTTTCAAAAGACATAACCACTTTAACTTCTTGAAACAGCCTGACTATTCTCAAAATGTGAAATATGATGTCGGGACCAATTTTCCTAAACTTCGATGGAAGTATGATATTGTAACAAATCTGAAGCTCATCAGACAAAGTTTTGTCCCAGTTCCCGCAAACGTTAGTGCTCCATGCATTCCTTTTCATAACATCATCCTCGATTTTAGTTTTACTACAGTATAAGGTGCTCCTAGAAAATCTTCATGAATTCATCTGTTTCGTGTGACCTTTACACCGTCTACTGACGAATATGGGGAATAAAGAAATTACTATCTAGCCGTTCCTTGCAGGTCCGCCTTGTGATGAGCAAAAAAGTAAAATGTGGTGCACCGATTATTCTGAGTGATCCAGTGACAATCCTTCAGACAGCATCCATATCAAAGAGAAAGAGAGCCCCCCCCCCCCTTCTTTCTGGGCATTATTTCCCAAGTAATATAAATGTGTATTTTCTTACTCTCTTAAAGTTATTACTGAGCTGAGCCAAGGTGTAACAAACTCAGTCTGCAATAAATAGACTTTTCCATATTGTTAGGCGAAAGGCTTTGTTTTGTTTTGTTTTGTCGTTTGGTAATGTTTTATTACTATTTCAGATTTAAATAAACATGAAAAATAAATACAATGTAACCGTGTAGCTAGAACAACAAAATGGGCAGTTCGTGATAAACAAATTAAATTAACGGCCATCCCCAAATTATGGTTCCATTATTCTTGATTGAAAGACTGTCGAGAGTCGAGTCCTTTGGCTGCAAAATGAAGTCAATTAATATTAATATAGAAATATGCCCTACAAACTGCCTTTTATATCTAAATTAAACTTCTTTATTATGATGTTTTAAATCCATCAGTTCTGCTTTATTTTTCGTTAAAGCTGATCTTCAGTTCTAGATTTCTTTGAACTAGCCTATTAACTTGTCTCATCTCTTGAACTGAAAGTTGGTGTTACCAGTTGTAAGGAATCCTACTACTTACGTTTTTCTTTTACTCGTCCTCCTTCTCCTTCCGGAAGTTATCTTACTATCATGGCGGATTTTCTTTGGTAGGCCTACTCTTTTAAGCAGTCGAATGGATGATCCCAGTAAGCGGTAGTTATAGGCGATTCTACAATTTTTGTCATGTTTGCCTTGTAGACATGCCACACATCGAATTTGCGGCTTCTTATATCTGAGCAGTACGCTTTCATACGTATCACTATTTTTTAAACAGATTTCGGCTGAGTGATGGATAAAAAATCTTTTTTTTTTTAATCGCAGTGAACGAACATAGTATTAATTCCAAGCCCGTCTGGTGCATTAACGTTCGCCTAGTTCACAGCAGCCTTCCTTATGTGACGTAATGAAAAAAAGATGAGCATCAGCTGGGAGACTGGAGGGCGTACAATATTTCGTCAGGGGGTATCCATTTTTATTTTTTAGAAAACTAGTAACTGTCTTGTTTTATTAACGAAAAGGAAATTAAGGAAACTTCCGGTGGCAAACCAAGATGGCAGCATAAATTTTCTCTGTCTAATTTTGAGGAATACAACTTGAATTATTAATTTAAAATTTCACTCCATGACTTAACTAATCATTTTATCTACTCAGTTGGATCTATAGAACCTAATTATCCTAACATTTACTTTGTGATCTGGTTTGTACTTTACAAGCCTACTGTATCTAGACCAACTGGCTTTTTACTGCCATTTTTGACCACTTATTTTATTTTAGTTCAGTGTGTTTACAAATTAAACTTGCTTTGAAAACTAGAATCCCCTTACCAAATTTGTGAAATAGTTTATTTAAGTCATTAAAATCTAGACTTTTCTCTCTAAATATTTTACTCCATGTGCTAGAACCTAGATCTAATTAAGTCTACACTAATACTACTAACAGTGTTTGGCTGTATTGTCGGTAAGTTAGCTGGTGCTGAGTCGCCCAGGACCCAAAGATGCTTTAACTTTAACCCTCTATCTTCCTGTTTAACTATTAGTCTGTTGATCTAGAAAGTGTGGCGTCCGTATTCGACTTGTAAAAGCCTTAGTCTTAGACTTGCTGCCTAGATCTAGTTTGAGTTAGGACTTACCTAGACTAGATTCTTATAGTTTTAATAAGGATACATTTTATTTTTTGCTAGATCTAGAGAATAAAAAAAAAATTAAGAATAAAATATCTAGAACCTAGAAAGCAATGGCCACAAGAAGAAATAGTAAAACAACAGGGGCAAACCTAGTAAAAACAAGTGAAGATCTGCGTGGGGATGGATCAAAATGTGGAAATGAAAAATGTGGAACGCTGGTAACAGATGAGGACCAGGGCATAATGTGCGACTTCTGCGAAACATGGTTTCACAGAAGGTGCACAGAGCTATCAAACCAGGAGTACAGGGCACTAGTGCATAGTAAATGCTACCTTTACTCATGTGAGGTATGCGCAGCAGGGCCAAAAGTGAGTCAAGAGGCTAGAAACAAGGGAGACCAATGGACCACTGTTGCGAACAACCTGGCTAAGTTGTCTAATATGATGACACAGGTCTTGGAAAGGATGGACAAAGTGGAGGATTGCAAGAAGAATATGGAAAGTAAGATGGAGAAAATGATAGAGGAAAAGGTCGAAAGAGCAAGTGAAGAATTTAGGGAGGAAGAAAAAAGAAAGCCGAACTTGGTAATCGCCAATTTGGAGGAGACAAACGCAGCAAACGAGGAGGAGAGGAAAAACAAATCAATTGACATTGAGAAAATTGTAAAACACCTTGAAAAAGATGAAGAAAACAAAATAACAAAGGAAGATATAAAAGAAACATTCAGACTGGGACAGAGGAGGGACCATCTCAACAAACCCACATGACTGAAAGTTATCTTGAATGATCCAAACAAAAAGAGAGAGATATTTCAGTCGGCCATAAAAATAAATAAAAAGGAGGAAGAAGCAGCCGGGAGAGTATATGTAAATAATGACCTGACACTAAAACAAAGAGAAGAAGATAAGATACTGAGGATTGAATTGAAAAGAAGGAAGGATCTCGGGGAAGACGTCATGATTAGAGGAAAGGAAATGGTCCTGAGGAAGAGTTACAGCCAAGCGGCTGCAGCCTCTTCTAGTGAATGACGATGCCAGACTGAAAATTCACAGCCTGTAAATAGTTTTAACCTAAATACTAATAGTTTTTTAAATGATATATCTTTAACGGTTGATTTATTACTAAACAAATTGAGTGGAAGTTGTATAACAGACAATAATAATTCTTCTTCAAGTTCAATGGAGAAAAGTATGGCAGAAAATAAAAATTCTTTACCTAACAATAATGTAATTTACTCAAATGTGGACAGTCTGTCCAATAAAATGAATGAACTAAATATCATAACTATTAACCTATGTCCGAAGGTCATCTTCTTAACTGAAGTCATATCAAAACGTGAGGTCAATGTAGAAATGGGGGAGAAAATAGTGGAATATAAGATTGACGACTACGAATTGTACATGAATGATAACCCAAAAAGAGGTGTTGTAATTTATACACATAAAAGTCTAGAAATCAATAAAATCAAAGTGGAAAATGCTAACCCAATGATAGAACATATCTTTGTGGAGGTAAATACAAAAAGTAGAAAGCACCTGCTCGGCTGCCTGTATAGGAGCCCGAGTCTAAATAAATTAGAAAGTACAAGGGAAGTCATTAAACTATTAAAGTCCTTACATCTCGATAAATATGACAAAGTAATAATCACAGGGGACTTTAATTACCCGGACATAATCTGGTCTGGAAATAACAATCCAAAAAGTGACTATGAAAAAGAATTTAAAGAATGCCTCCATGATCTGTTTCTCTCACAGCTGTCACGGGCACCCACAAGACATAAAGGAGATCAAAAGTCTAACATACTAGATTGAATCCTTACAAATGATGATAATCTAGATCTAATAAAGAATATAAATATGGAAAACCCGTTGGGCAAAAGCGATCACTGCGTCATCACATTTGAAATATATCTAGATCTTGCTAACCACAACGAAAGAATAAGTTACAAAAACAACAAAAAAACCAATATCGAAGAAGTCAAGAAGGAACTAAGAAACATAGATTGGAAAATTCTAAATGACTATAGTTGTCAAGATACAATGGAATTTGTTCCACAAATCCTGTATGGATTTGATTGATAAACATACACCAGAAAATAAAGTTACTAACAAGAAAATAAAACAAAAATCTGAGTGGATGAATGAAGAGGTATTGACAGAAATAAAAAAAAAGAAACAAGCGTTCAAGAAATATAAACAAGAAAAAACAATATTTACACATATGACATATATTGAGGCAAGAAATAAAACCAATAGGCTGATCAGAAAAAGTGTAAAGAGCTATGAAAGGAGGATTGCAATGGAAAGCAAGAGTAATTCAAAATTATTCTGGAAGTTTGTAAAGGGGAAGATGAAAACAAAAGAAAAAATCCACGCGTTGGAAAAGATAGATGGATCTCTAACGGAGAATGACGCTGAGAAGGCTGAAGTGCTGAACACTTTCTTCACTAGTGTATTTACAAAGGAAGATTGTGAGAATATACCTAACCCCAAATATGTAAATAACAATATGTTTATAGACAATATAATAGTAACAGAAAAAGCGGTCAAAGATCAATTAGGGGCACTAAATGAAAATAAAGCACCTGGACCAGATAAGTTCTCGCCTAAATTTCTAAAGCAAATAAAAGATGAAATCTCACTACCTTTGACGGTTATATTTAACAAGTCAATAGAAGAAGGGAAAATTCCTACAAGCTGGAAAGATGCAGTTGTTACGGCAATATTCAAAAAAGGACAAACAAAAGACCCAGCAAATTATAGACCGGTCAGTCTTACATCAGTTATCTGTAAAATCATGGAATCCATCATAAAGAATGAAATAATGAAATACTTTGAGGAACATAAAATTATAAATAACAACCAGTATGGGTTTAGACCCAACACATCTTGCGTATCACAACTGATAACCGTTCTAGATGACATAACAAAGCTCATTGATGGTGGAGACGACGTCGACATAGTGTATTTTGATTTCAGAAAGGCTTTCGACACGGTACCACACAAGAGACTGTTAGAGAAAGTGAAAAGTACTGGTATTTCAGGAAATATATATAACTGGATTGAAGATTTTCTGTCAGATAGAACTCAATCTGTGAAAATAAACAATGAAATGTCTAGTAACTCCCAAGTAACCAGTGGCATACCACAAGGCAGTGTATTAGGTCCCTTGTTATTTATAATATTCATAAATGATCTACCCCTTGAAGTATCCTCATGCTGCAAAATGTTTGCAGATGATACAAAAATATATGGACCTAGTAAAAATTCCCGTGTAATACAAAATGATATTGACAAACTGATAGAATGGTCAAGAAAATGGCGCATGGATTTCAACAGTACTAAATGCAAAGTTTTGCGATAGACTTCCGGTGACGGCTTTGAAGTCAAAGCCGGCAGATACACTGGCTCTGCACATTTGGAAGTATATCTAGGTGCAGAGGGATTTTGTGTTATCGTTTCCATAGGAGGATTCCGGTAAGTGGATCTTAGTTATATGTGGAATTTTCTCTAAAGCGCTCGACTGCTCTTTTTGCCTATTCTGCGCTTCTGTTTGTCGTGCTCAGCTCACTTATCAAATTTTAGCTGTGCAAGATGGCGGATTCTAACACGGCGAGCGGGGCTAGTGCGGATATAACTGGGCGCGGGGTGTGCTTTATCTTGCACTCAACTATTGCCCCTCCAGATGGTAGTTTAATTAAGGGACTAGACTTGTGTAGAGCCTGTGAGGCTACGACAGGTCCTCAAGGTATTGAGGGAGCTCAGAAGATTGGGGGTTTATGGAGGATTTATGTAAAAGGGGCGGGGGCTAGACAAAAATTGCTTACTCAAGGGATTATCTTCATGGGCCAATCGGTGTCACTATTGGCAAGAAATCCCTTTGCTTTCTCGGATACAGGACGAAGCACTACGAAGATTATTATCGGAGGTATACCTCTGTCAGTAAGTAACGAGGAGATAGAGAAGGCGTTAACTGTCAAAGGGGTAGTGCTAAGGTCAGCAATAAAAGAGGAACACTATAGAGACGAGAACGGAGGGTGGACTGGGTATAAAACAGGCAGGCGCTTTATGTACACAGACATCCCTGCAATCAATTTAGAAGTTTCCATCCCTATAGGTATATGGAGAGGGACGGTTTATTACAGGGAACAGATCCGACCATTACGACACCCAAAGAACAGTGACACTAACAGGACACCAGTTGACGATGACAACGACAAAGGGGAAAACATATCAGTGACACACAATGACATTCCAAACACAGAGCACGACTCAGACAAGCACACAACAAACACAAGTATTCGCTCACCTACTTATGCAGATACAACTAGCCAGGGAACACACAACAGTAGACCAAAAACAAAAGACAGAACAGGTGAACGAGGAACAGGTAAACAAACAAACATAAAACAAATGATGTTAAACCGCTCACGGAGTATGTCGTGTCGAGGACAACAACGCTCACACAGCCTACAGAACAAAAGAGCCGGCGACACAATTGATTCACCAAATGAAAAAGTGAGGAGACAGGAGGAGGAGGAAACAGAAGGCTGCGAGCACAGCCAACAGGGAAAGGAAACTTAATTTGAACCCCCGTCGTGTGTGACAACCGGGAAACGACAAGGACCGATAAAGGACTACGCTTTCAGAAAAACCCCCATGCTGGTATTGTCTCTGAACTGCAGAGGCTTAAATAAAAAAATTAAACGTGTATTTATTTTTTAAAAATGCAGAAAGTACGATATCGCATGTTTACAAGAAACGCATGTTACAGATGAACAGGGAGAAGAGTGGAAGAAAGAATGGGGAGGAGAGATGTTCTATTCCGCTGGTACAAACAGAAGTAAAGGCCAAATCATACTCGTCAATAAAAATTTTAGTTTCGAAGAAATCAGACTGGTGTATTCATCCGCGCGGGTTTTAGGTATCAATATTAAAATACGGGGATCAGAATTTTCCATCCTCAACATATACGGCCCAGTAATGAAAGCAGAAAAAGCATCGTTTATATCTCAGCTGACCCAAACACTGTCTTTATATAATAATAAGATAATATGTGGAGATTTTAATATCGTTCGGGATAATAACCTAGATATTGTAGCTGGAGAGCCACATGATCGAAAAGAAATTCTCGAGCTACAAAAAATGACTGACACGCTAGACTTGTTCGACGCGTGGCGTTGCTACCATGGGACCGAAAAGGATTACACTTGGGCCAGAAAAACACCTTTTATAGCTAGAAGGTTAGATTACATATTTTGTGATAACAACCTATTAGCCCACATCGAAAATGCTTATCATGAAATTGTTACACTCAGCGACCACAAAGGGGTCATAGCAAAAATATGTACTGCTTCATTTAAAAAAGGACCATCAATCTGGAAATTCAACAACTCACTGCTGGAAGATGATAATTTCATTCTGGAAATGAATATGCTCATTGACGTTTTTATTCGGGACAACTTAGAGCTTGAGCCGACTATTAAATGGGAACTTTTAAAAACTGAAATGAAATCTCTCTGCATACAATATTCGAAAACAAAGACCCAGCTCAGGAAAAATAAAGAACGAGATTTAGAACTAGATATTGAAAGGGTAAATAAGCAGTTACTCGCAGAACCGAGTAATGAAAACCTACAAAAAGAAATGGCAATCTTAAAACAGAACTTAGAAGTATTTCTTTTATACAAAGCAAGGGGGGCTCAGATAAGATCGAGAGTTAAGTGGATAGAGGAGGGCGAAAAGAACACAAAATACTTCCTATCATTAGAAAAGAGAAAGGGGACTGCAAACACTATTTATGAACTAAGGGTGAATGATAACGCCTTCAAAAAGCCATTAGAAATATTGAATCAGATTCGACAGTTTTTTGAAAACTTGTATAAGAAAGAGAGTGCAGAAACCGATGTAAAGTCATTATTGAATAGCTATTTAGAAAATATCGAATACCCAGTATTAGATGAAAGCGAAAAAGAAATAATGGAAGATAAGATTACAGTAGAAGAACTTGGATACGCACTATCTAAACTTAATAATGAGTCAGCACCTGGGAGTGATGGACTGACGACTCCCTTTTATAAGTGTTTCTGGGGACGACTGAAAACATTGTTGTGGGAAAGTCTGTCCGACTCAGTGATAAAGGGAGAGCTTACAACAACGCAAAAAAGGGGCGTAATTACACTACTGCATAAGGGAAACAACTTAGAGAGAAATAATATAAATAATTGGAGACCAGTGAGCCTTACTAATACAGATTATAAAATTTTCTCTAAATGGTTAGCGCTGAAACTTCAAAGGGTTATGGAGAAACTTATACATAATAATCAGGTGGGTTTTATCAAAGGCAGATCGATCTCAAATTTGATTCGTACTATAGATGATTGTATGACCCTATTAAGGAAGGAGGAAGATGGGGCAGGTATCTTAGTCTCGCTAGATTTCCAAAAGGCGTTCGATAGTATTGATAAAAAAGCAATCATATATGCACTTGAAGCTTTCAATTTTGGCAATAACTTTATTCAATATATTAAAACATTGATACGAAATACTGAAAGCTGTGTAAAAAATGGAGGCTGGGTCTCAAACTGGTTTAAAACGGAACGCGGAGTGAGGCAAGGCTGTTGTGTCAGCCCTCTACTTTTTATTTTAGTGGCAGAAATTATGGCCATTAAGGTAAGATATAATTCGCATATAAAATGCATACAATTAAAAAATACCCTGGATAATAAATTATACCAATACGCAGATGATGTAACATTGATGTTAAACCACACTAATGATTTGAGAGAATCTCTTAGAGACATCGAAACATTCGGGGAATTCTCAGGGTTGAAATTAAATAAAAACAAATGCAAGGGGATGGAAATAGGTGATAGGATTGTGGGAACCTGTGATGTGGGAATATCGTGGCTTAAGAAAGGAGATAATATGAAAATACTGGGCATTTATTTTAATGCTGATCAAGAAATATCATGCGTAGAAGAGAACTGGAATGAAAGGATAAGAAAAATTGAAGAAATCATTCAAAGATGGAAAAGACGCAATTTATCATGTTATGGTAAAATAACTGTGGTAAAGAGCCTTCTATTGTCACAGCTGAGCTACATAATACAGTCCCTGAGTTTACCGCAAAATATATTGCAAGAAATAGATACTAAGATATTTAAATTCATTTGGCAGAAAAAATATTCAAATAAGAAAGCATTTGAGAAGGTAAAAAGAACTGTAATTTGCAAAGAATTCTCTAAAGGAGGTTTAGGTATGATTAGTTTAAAGGATCAGCAGAAAGTGTTTCTAATGAAGTGGATGAAAGGGGTGACATCGAAAAGTAATAGAATGAATGAAGGACGTGTAAATACTTCTGAACACTTTTTCTCACAATTGGGAGGGAGCAAATACTTCGTAGAAGGTAATTTAAGCATCAAACATAAGGTAAAAATAAATAATATCAAATCTTTATTCTGGAGAACTGTAGCTAGTACCTGGATAGAGGCCAAGGATACAAAAGTAGTAGAATACGATATGGATAACCTCTCACAACAAGATTTATTAAATCAACCTTTATTTAATAATACATTGTTTCAATACAAAAGAAAACTCCTTTTTTTCCCAAAATGGATTGAAGCAAATATTAGATATGTATATGACATATGGAATGAGGAAGGGGTAATTAGAAAGGAGATAATACAGGAAAAGATAGGAAATTATCCAGGACTACTGTTTGAATATAATGCAATGGCAAATGCCTTTACGGAAAACCAGAGGAAATTATTAAACAGAGTCACAAAGGACATGATTAAGGAAGCAATAGTGAGATCCCGTAAGCTGCCTGAGCATGTAGAATCTTTCTTTGCCAAAACTAATAAGCAGATACGAAATTCGTTTTTAAACACGAGAGATGGCATATTTGTGGAGTGAGCTTTTGGAAAAGAAAGATGGATATAGATATAACAAAATATTTTATGATAGCAAAGAATGCATCTCGTGAAAGTAGACTTAGGCTTCTTCACTTCAAATTAATACATAATATCTATCCCACCAACATACTACTTACACGAATAGGAATAAAATCATCGGAAAACTGTGCATATTGTAATGAAAGAGACTATATAGAACATTTCTTCTATCATTGTAAGAAAGTCAGAGAATTTTGGTATCATATTGGCCAGATCATCTTCATGAAAACAGGCTATAAATTAGACATGGACGAAGTGACAGCACTCTTTGGGATAGTTAAAGAAGACCATAACGAATGTACAAGTAAGAGGATAAATATTATAAATCACATTATACTAATAGCCAAATTATGTATAAGTAAGATGAAATATGGAACCATGAATAACGTTTTCCACATCTTCGAAATAGAATGGCAGAATAGGGAACATTTAATGGAATAGCTATTTTGTACAGACAAGTTGTTTTTGATTGTTGGTGTGCCATGAGAGGTTTTGATACCCATAACTCAACTTGGGTTTCATTAGACTGATGACATTTGATATGACCGCATAATTAGCCACCAGTATCGAGAAAGTGATCATCGTCTATGGCATATTAAAAAGTTGTGTCTTGCAGAGAGTTAATAGAGATAACGTAGATGGCGGATGAAAGTGAAATAAAAGCAAAAAAAAAAAGGGCAATGACGAAAGGTGAAAAATGCGAAACCAATTACATTCCAAAGTGCATGAAGTAAAGTTAGATTAAATACAGGTGTTCCTATTGTTATTATGATACTGATAGCTTAGACAATATTAAACACCTTTTTTTATGTCTCTGTGTCATTCATTGCATCTTTACCAGTAATTCATACACCTCAATTTTTCCCTCTTGACCAGTTTTTTAAAAGGACAGTTCTTATCGTTATTGTTTTTTTTTATTTTTTCATCATGTTCGATTTTGTTTGAACAGTTAATTTCTCTGAATGTTCAGAGCTAGAGTTTAGGATTTGTTGAGACTAGGACTAATTTCCCTTTTCCTGAATTACAAACTCGTCAGCTGGTAATGAAAAAACCTAAAGGGTTCGAGAACAGCCGACAACAAAGTATTCAGTACACTATTATTTATTATCTATACTTTCGGTATATCTTAACAGATCTTTTATTTAATCTATAATTCATTAATATTTTGTCTTATTCATTCAGTATTTTTAGTTGCTGGAAGCACATGTACATGAAAAACTGATTATATACCAGCGGATGTAACTGAATTACAAAACCGTCAGCTGATAATGAAAAAACCTAAAGGGTTCGAGAACAGCCGACAACAAAGTATTCAGTACACTATTATTTATTATCTATACTTTCGGTATATCTTAACAGATCTCTTATTTAATCTATAATTCATTAATATTTTGTCTTATTCATTCAGTATTTTTAGTTGCTGGAAGCACATGTACATGAAAAACTGATTATATACCAGCGGATGTAACTGAATTACAAAACCGTCAGCTGATAATGAAAAAACCTAAAGGGTTCGAGAACAGCCGACTACAAAGTATTCAGTACAGGACACTGCTAAAATACATGGCAGAAGCCCACTGGGTTTGATTTCTCTCTTACCTAGGAATATTCTTATTTCTATATTTTATTTAATCTTATCTACTTTTTCAATTGCTAGACTATTTAGTCTTATCTAATTTTTCAATTGCTAGACTTGCAAAAAAAAAACACTTTATAATAATCTGAGCAAACTTAATAGCAATATCTAATTTCTGAGTCATGCACTGAATGAATGCATTAAAATTCGCATTTCAATCTGAGCCAAAAAAAAAAAAAAAACACTTTTAGTAAGTTCTCCAAAGTGCATGGTGATCTCTGGGCATTTCTGCTCCTCCTGGTGTTGAAAGAGATTTCTTGGGCCTGAGATCGCAACAAGAATCTCTGAGCTCGTATTCGGACGCGGCCGCGACCCATCTGTGGCGGTATTATTGGCATTCTGCCAACGATTCGTTTGACTGTTTTACTTCGCAAATTTTTCGTAAGTTACGGAAATTAGCGAAGGCGCAGAAAGTACGCGAATTGGTCATGAGAGATTACGTCGTTTTGGTCGACAGACGTGTCTTCAGGCAGTGAAGGGAATTTTACATGTATGTGCTATTGAATTCCGAACATTTGCAGCGGGTTTAATACTTTACGATGTTACAGAACATTAATACGTGGAGTCTGGTGACAAATAATTTGTGGACTTTGGTACAGATTATGTGGTTCTGTCATCTTGATGAACAGCTTTTGCCCGCGACCACTGTCGCTAGGTCCGGAAAACTGCCTTGTATCATTTAGATCAAGAACACCTTCTTCCACCGAGTTACCGCACCATGACCTAAAATCCCCCACAAAGGATGTGTGTGTGTGTGTGTGTGTGCGTGTGAGCGCGCGAGCTGGGCCTAATAGACACACTTTTAGCTTATATTCCGGTCGAAATTTATGTCATTGAGATTCACGGTTCACTCCAATAAAATTATTATCGAATTCTTGTTTGGCATTCCCTTTCACAATAGGGGTGAAGTTGGGTTTTCATGTGTACAGAAACGGAAAAGTCAGATTTCTCCAGTTCAAGTAGTGGAATAGAAAGAATGTTTTCATGATGGAGACACTTTCTTTTTACCACTTGATGGATTTTTGACATTTTCGTGGCCGTTTCCTTACACATGAAAACCTTGCTTTAGAAGAAAACTCCACCCGCTCTAGATTAATTGCATACTAATGCTCCAGATTATGGAAAAGTGAACATCGGGAGTGAGAAAAAGTACGAAAAGTAAAACGCAATTTTCAGACAGCCCTACAGATCAAAACACTAAGAATTGGAAGAGTATCCATAACGTATGACCTGCCTGTCTACGAGGACATGACAGAAACATGACATCTGTTCCTTCAAATATTGAACTTCTTCAAAAGGACCTTGAATTTTTGGGAAATCAATAACTGATATCAAATCAGGCACTACTAAATACTAATAACTGCTGAACCTCTTTAAGGGGATCTTGAATTCCTGTTGAAATTACTTCTGATATGTTTCGAATTCGGCACGTATTGCAAATCTTTGACTTCTTCAAGAAGATCTTGAATTTCTGTCAAAATCACTGCCGATTTCAAAGTTGTAGACGCCATGAATTGAAAGGAAAAAAATTGTTTGTTTCTTCTCCTCCAAGGTAAGAGACGTTTTTGGAAGGAGAAACAGATCAGTCTCAGGACAGAATAACAAAACAAAATAGAAAGTGTGAAAGGGAAAGATGAAAATGCCCAAATAAAGAGTACGGAGAGAACTTGATATTTTCATACCAGGGTAGAAGTGGTTGTGATTCAGACAATTATGAAGATGTTTTAAGAGAGTGAGGAAAGTCTCTGAAGTTAGTCAAAACAGAAAATATGGGAAAGCAAATAAAATTCAGAATTAACTCATATTTTCTCTGGATTATTATCTTAGTGCTCTGTCTCCCTCCAAGCTTCTGCTTGCTTCTATTTACTCCTGTTACAAACTTGGAGACATACATCTTGTATTCGTTGTCCTAGATGCTTGTATTGTCTAACGGCAGGCTGGTGAAAAGAAAGAATAGGGAGGAGAGGGGTGACACGGGTGGTCTCGGTCCCAGAGAACGAATACTCAAGTCAGTAAGAGACATCGCTTGATAGTTTGGCTGCGATCGTCTCTTTTTTGTTGTTGGAGAGGCGGAGTGGCCGAACGGTTAAGCGATCTGTTTTCTTCTTGGCAAGACGGTAGGTGCCGTAGCAGAGGTCGCGGGTTCGATCCCCGTCTTGATCATTTGTTTCTTCTTCCTTTCACTCCCGCTTTGCTTTTCTGAGCACTAACTAGGCACTACGACTTTAATTCGCCCCATATTTTCTCTGAATTATTATCTTAGTGCTCTGTCCCCCCCCCCCCCCAAGCTACTGTTTGCTTCTCTTGACCTTGAATGACTGCAGTCCCACGGTGATGTACATGAATCTAGGACTCTAGGTAAGTAAAATTAATTATAAGGTGGCTGTCCTCGTGCGCTTTTCAGCAAATGGTAACGATAAGTCGCATTATATAATTTCCAACAGCATACGACTGTATACTGTGATTGTGGACATAAACTAGAAAATCCAAAAAAGACAGAGTGAGGGGAGGGCACCGTAAGATAATTATTGAAAATGTAAACACCATAAAAGCCTTTCCTGTAAGCTGCCTTCGAACATGAAACTAGGGGGAAAGGGAGAAGGGGGGAGGAACAGCATCGTTTAAAATTGACAAGACCTGTCATGTTAATAAAAACACAAACTAGAGTTGTTCCCGAATCCCGAGTGAGCTAGAACTTTAGAAGGTGAAAGAAAATGACAAGCGGACATCTTATTCCTATTCTTTTGACATACCACAACCCTAGCTCTTGTCTGTTCCGACTCCACTTTTAGCACAACTGAGAACTTCGGCGTTAAACATTGGCAGCTTTCCTTATTGTGATAAGGAACTATAATAAATCAGAAACACAACGCATTTAAACAAGTGTCAAAGTGTGCATTTGTTATACCTCTTCTCCACACTAGAACAAATAAGAACTAAGGTCACGCCCCCCGCCCCCTTTCCCCCTTTCCCTCCCTCCAAGAAAAATGCACAAAGACAAACACTTTAGGTGTGTAGCCTAAACACAAAGATTCACAAATTAGATGTTCGGTGAATGGAATTACAAATAAAATTAAATTGAGGTAGGGAGTTTATAGTACAGGGTGTGTTCTGTGCTCTATGATATCCAACAATATCCGGGAGATTAAAATAGGATTGGGGGGGGGGGGGGAAGCGTGGTTCAAGGATGTCACACCTGTCACGACCTGCGTTAGTATTGAAAATGTAGTGCCAGGTCGAGCTGGGTCGGTGAGTTGTTTGTTCATCGAGACGTCGCACATTAATTTTGGCCTTGACTTAGTCTCGTGAATGAAATGTTTTGAGCAGGGAATGTGTAGGTGGGAGAACTAGAAATTACGAAGCAGTTTTGTAAGTCCGTGATTAGCAATAATAGGGAAGGGTGAAGCATGGTGTTTATTTTCATAGAGACGCTTTTCGTCTGAGGATTGACCTTGAGTAAGGCGTACAGACAGAGGGAGCACGAGTAAAAATCTTTTGCAGTCAATTCGCCAATAGAAATTTACAGATGTGGTAGGATTGAGTTCGGATGACCGGACCAATGAAAAGTGGGGGTGATTGGTCTAGCGTAGGAATTTGGCCGGTAGAGGGGCATAGTATATAACCAGGCTTAGAAGCTCTGTAAGCCAGACGTATACAGTTCCAGCATTTTGAATTGTGAAATGTCTCGACAATGTCTTCCGGCCTGACGGGGAAGAATACGTAGGCAGTCTAATGTTACTGTACTGTACGAGGGAGCTAATGACAGAAAGAGATAGCTCCAAGCCTTAGTGCACCGGACCATAGTCCGCCCAAGCGAGAATTGGATTGCTCGGTCATATTCGTGACCGAGGCAATGGTATGACTTTTTATTGATCTTAACGTCTACCAGAAGTGTCCAGCAGAAATATCCAACTGAATTGTAGAACGTGTATTCCAGGAGCTGCCGCCGGGGAGAATCATTTATTATAATAGATCTTTCGTAATTGATTTTAGTGTGTTAGGAATTAACAGATGTTGATTAATAGTTCTAAGTAATTTATTAGAGTGGAATTGTATTTCTTAAGTTTAGTAAGGTGCCAAGACCATTTGCTATAAGTCTAGGTTGTGATGCCATAATTCCTATAGGTCCTTGGACAGCGAGTCGTGTGACTTGCTGATGAGATCCAAAGTGTAACGTTTTCCACCTTAATATACGTGGAGTTGAATTGTAATTAACAGAGGGTGTGGATTTAATTAAGTGAATTAATTTATCTCCCTTGCAGTGCTCTGCATTTCATAGGTCTACTTATTATTATATGCCTTTATAATTTAGATTATATTGTTGCGGCCCTGCAGGCCTGACCAAATGAAATCATTTTGTTTTCTTAGTATATTACTTGTGTGTGTTTGGTGTGCCCGTCCGAGTGTGAGATTGTCCTCTCGATAGTCGAATGCTCTGACTCACTTCGTGATATCTGGGGTCGGGTCATCCGAACTCAATCCTACCACATCTGTAAATTTCTATTGGCGAGTTGACTCTGCAAAAGATTTTTACTCGTGCTCCCTCTGTCTGCACGCCTTACTCAAGGTCAATCCTCAGACGAAAAGCGTCTCTTTGAAAATAAACACAATGTGTCACGAGCAGAGTTAGGGTCTTGGGGATGTTACGACTGCACGAGAGGCAGCTAACTCACACTCGGACACAACCACACAAGAAAAGTATTAAATAACTAGAGCGTATATATGTCAGGCCGGTCAGGCCATAGTTTATATATGGCCTTTAGCGTCTTTACAGACGGTCTTAGCAGCTAGAATATTCACTTTCACTTTGACTGACAGCTTCTCTCGTGGCTTATTCTACCAATGTTTGACCCGAGAGTGCGATGGCACTGATTGCAGGTCAGTCTTTTGGGTTCACTTTGGCGAGTGTTTTCATTCCGCCTCTGTCGTTTTGTCAGGTATGTTTCTTTTGCCTTGAAGTCTATTGCGAGCGTGCCACTGCGCAATTTTTGTCTCCATCTGCTTCGATCACTTGCAAGGTTCTCCCATTCATTGGGGTCGATGTTGAATGCTTTCATCGTGACCTTGCAAGTGTCTTTGAATCGCAGATGTGGCCTACCTCTGGGTCGGTTGCCAGTAGCAAGTTCCCCGTAGAGAATTTGTCTGGGGATGCGATCATTTTCCATACGGTGGAGATGTCCAAGCCACCGCAGTCTTTTTTTGCCTAGGAGAGCCTGAGTTGATGGAATGTTGGCTCGGCTCAGAACTTCGATATTTGAGATCCTGTCTTGCCACTTGATCTTGAGAATTTTGCGTAGGCAGCGCAGGTGGAAGGAGTTGAGGGATCTTTCATGTTTGGAGTAGGTGGTCCATGTCTCTGAGCCATACAGCAGGGTGCTTAGGACGCAAGTTTGGTACACGAGTACCTTTGTTTTGATGGTCAGCTTGCTATTGTTCCACACCCTTTTTGAGAGTTTGCCAAAAGCTGTGGCCGCCTTTCCTATTCTGGCATTTATTTCAGTTGTTATGTCTGTGCTACCACTGATGGTTGAGCCTAGGTAGCAGAATTTTCCCACTTGCTCCAGAGGAGAGCCATTCAGCATGATTGGGTTGGGGTTTCTCAAGCCTTGTGTCAAAACTACAGTTTTTGAGACACTGATCTTTAGCATGAATTTGTCACAGGCTTTGGCAAGGCTATTGATGAGAGCCTGGAGCGTGGTTTCATCGTGGGCCACGATTGCAGCATCATCTGCGAAGAGGAGCTCTTGTAACATAATATGCTCTGTACGAGATTTTGCTTTTAGTCTGGCAACATTAAAAATGGAGCCGTCCACTCTGGTGTTAATAAGTACTCCACCTGAACATTGACCAAAGGCATTCTTGAGTAGGGCTGCAAAATATATACCAAATAAGGTAGGAGCAAGAACACATCCCTGCTTCACACCGCTGTTTACAGCAAATGAATTGGATGTGCAGCCCTCAAAGTTGACACATGCCCTCATGTCAGTGTGGAAGGATGCAATAAGTTTTAGCAATGTTGGTGGACAGCCTATGGATTTAAGGACTGCATACAGGCCAGATCGGCTTACGGTGTCGAAAGCCTTTGTTAGGTCCACAAAGCATGTTATAAGCGGCCTGTTTTGTTCTTTACATTTTTCTTGGATTTGCCGAAGTGCAAATATCATGTCAATAGTTGATCGTTTGCTTCGAAAGCCACATTGTGTTTCTGGTAAGACTTTTTCCGCCAGTTGTTGAAGGCGGCAGAGGATGACGCGAGCAAAAGCCTTTCCAGTAATGCTGAGGAGGGATATGCCTCGATAGTTGTTGCAGTCGCCTTTGTCTCCTTTGTTCTTGTAAAGTGTGACAATTTTGGCGTCTCTCATATCATGTGGTATCACGCCTTCTTTCCAACACTGCAGTAACAGATTATACAGGTGTGGTAATAGTGGGCCTTTTAGGTCTTTTAATACCTCTGCAGGAATGTTGTCACTTCCTGTGGCTTTTCCAGCAGACAGGTGGTCGATTGCATTGGAAAGCTCGACTAAGGAAGGTTCAGCGTCAAGTTCGGCCATTATTGGCAGTTTTTGGAGGTGTTCCTCAAAATCTGGTGGAATATTTTTCTCAGTTGAATACAACAGAGAGTAATGCTCTACCCACCTATTCAGTTGTTCATTTTTATCTGTGATGGGTTCACCATTTACAGACTTAAGTGGGGCGCTTTTGGTGATGATTGGCCCAAGAGCTACTTTCATCTGACTAAAGGCGGTTTTCATATCTCCCTTTTCATTTGCCTCTTGTATGCTGTTACACAAGTCTGTCCAGTATTTGTTGGCGCAACGTCTTACCTCCAGCTGAAGTTTAGCTTTTGCATTTTTCAAACAAGTTTTTGTACTCTGATTGCAATTTTTGTTATACTCATTGAAAGCAGATTTCTTTTGCTCAATGAGAGGTAGGAGAATTTCGCTGTTCTGGACTACCCAGTCGTTGTTTGAAACTTTATGCTGTCCAAAAGACTTGATGGCACAGTCATGAATTTTTGAACTGAGAGTGTTCCAAGTTTCATCTACCGAGTCACATTGGGTGACATTATCCATGCTTTCAGCAAATAACTTTTCAAATGACTTTCTATTTGATTCATCTCTGATTGCTGTTACATTGATCTTAGAGATTGAAGGGGCTTTTGATCTGTATATTTTCTTGGCCGAAATTTTGATTTTGCTGACTACCAGTGCATGGTCGGTGTCACAGTCAGCACTGTGGAGGGAACGAGTTATTTTTATACAGCCCAAACTCTTCCTCCTTGAGAGAATAAGATCTAATTGATGCCAATGGCCAGACCTGGGATGGCGCCATGATGTTCTTTGACATCTCTTAAGGTCAAAGTACGTGTTTGTAACACATAATGAGTTTACGGAGCATAGCTCCAGAAGGCGCTGCCCGTTTTCGTTGATGTTGCCAATGCCGAAGTGCCCAATGCACTTTGGCCATGCGGAGTGATCTGCTCCCACTCGAGCGTTAAAGTCACCCAGAATTAGCAGGCCTTCGGTGAGAGGGATGTTGTGGAGAGTCCTCTGCAATGCCTCGTAGAAAATGTCTTTGGTTTCGTCAGAGGAGGTAAGTGTTGGGGCATAGACACAGATAATGTTGGTAAAACCAGACCGGGTGTTCAGTCTGAGTGTCATGATGCGTTCTGACACTCCAATTGGAGTTGCGATCGAATTGATAAGGGAGTTTTTTACGGCGAAGCCCACGCCGTGGATTCTCGGCTGTTCGCTGCTAAGGCCCTGCCAGAAGAAGGTGTAGTTTTCTTCTTTGACTGACCCGGAGTCGGGAAGTCGAGTTTCTTGAAGGGCAGCGATGTCGATGTTTAGTAGCTGAAGTTCTCGATCAATAATTTGGGATTTCCTGATGGAGTCAATATCAGTGAGATCTTGCTGTTGCAAGCCTGGGCGCATTGTTCTGACGTTCCAGGTACCAAGTTTTAGTATTTTTCTGTTTTTGCCAGGTGCACACTTTACGTCAGCTTTTTGACTTTTGGTCTAGCTCCAACCACCTTATGAAGCAGGCTGACGTGGCGGAACAACACCCAACTGCCTGGGGGCTGCCCAGGTTACGGCGGGCGGTAGTTGATCAATGCAGCTGAAAAGCCGCTCCCACCGACAGAGGGGACCCCTGGCGCTCATCCGTACGCCAAATGGATTGAGCTTATCACCGGTAACTGCCACCTCCCGTGTTGTGCCCATCCGTAACGGATGGCTGGAGTGTCCTCTCCAAATCGGAAATGGGTGGGCTTATAGAGGAGAGACAGACGCTTGCCAAGCCCGAGCAAACGCCTCCTCGTTTTGCTGCCTTGCCTGGGCTATTTTTAAGAGATGGTGCTTTGCCCAGAGGCACCACCCCTCTCTCTGCCATTCTAGTTAAACCCAAGGGAGAGACCAGGTCAATACATTTGGAACTAGTCCGGCTGCAGGAGATGCTGGAAGCCAGTTTGATGCAGTTCTCCCTGACAACCACCTTCGGGTCTCCACTCCTGATTTTCTGTCTGGGTTTACTCCCATAGCCTTTGCTATCATAGCAACACACAAGGCAGTGTGGTATTTGTATTCAGGGTTACCTTCCCCTAGTCTTCCTCTCTCCCGAGATGACCCACAAGACAGTGGGGGTGACAGTAGCAGGCTGTATTGTGTACTGTCATACAATAGCAGAAAACTCTGGCCTGACAGGCCATAGTTTACATAAGTATTAATAACAAAACAAAAGACAATAGGGGTATATATCCAAACCAAAAAAAAAAACTAATTAATAACTTAACCAATGATATTCATGTAACTATGGAGGTACTGCAATCAATAGCAAATAGGTATATTATACGAAACTAGATATCAATTTAAAGTGACAGTTGAGTCGCCACTGGCCAGTCGCCAGGCAAACTCTCCATAAATCATATGGGCTTAAATGTTAGGAGAGCCCAGTACGTTCAAAGCCTACAGAAGCACTCTTCGGCTTGTAGGTAATTTAAGCAGTTGCCAAAAGACTATATTTTATGCACAATCACTATTCAATTCATCAACAATGTGCTATATTATTCCAATCATACTATGGCAATAGATCTATGATACAGGACACTCGTGGTCGAGTGCCAGCTGGGGTTTTCCTTAGTCTTCCTATGAGGCTGTAGTTCTCTCTCTATCTCCGATCTCTATTATGCTTGAATAAATAAGATATATTACCATTGCTCACGCCTACTGGTAGGCGCGAACATCAATATAGCGCAGCGTGGGCTTTCAAAGGTCAGCCCACTCAGACCTTTCTTTCTAGAGCTCAGTCAGTCCGTTAGCAAGGACTTCTTGTCTTCAAAGCACACAGTTCAGGTACTGGTCAACCGGAGATACTTCACGACACGATGCTTCTGCTCGCCTGTATTCACCTAATCTGAACGTTACACGATGTTATATACTATCTAACTACCCAGTGTGCTAGTCCGCTGGCCCAATTAGTTCAGCTATCTCATAGGTCGAAACCTCCCACCATTTTAATTGTAGTAATACGTCTGCACTATTCTACCAGCCAGTTAACGTGCAAAAACTTGTCTAGTCATACTTAACAATGTCAACTGTCCCCACCTTGTTTCACCCCTACTCCATTACTTATTAATCACGAACATTAAAACCGACAAGCGTGAATCTAACAGTTTAACTTTACATTTATTTACTCACCAACTATAATTTGGCGAGGACCGTTCAAGGCCACCAGCCAATTTTTCATGGCCCTGGTAAAAAAACAACTCACTCTCTGCGTGAGTTTTAATAACATCTGAATCATGACACCATGCTTCACCCTTCCCTACTATTGCTAATCACGGACTTACAAAACTGCTTCGTAATTTCTAGTTCTCCCACCTACACATTCCCTGCTCAAAACACTTCGTTCACGAGACTAAGTCAAGGCCAAATACGCGACGTCTCGGTGAACAAACAGCTTAATTCTGATTACCCTCTACAGAGGGCCACGCTTCGCCCCTGAGTCAACCTAAGGCAGTCTGTTCAGTGGAGTGCCCGCCAGGCATAGCTGTGCCACCAGATCTCCCAGAGGGCTGCCTTCGCCTACTGAACACGCCTCTTAACACGCCCCTCGTGCCTGTAACAGTTTTCGTACATGGCAGCCCCCATATAATAATAGTTCGTCCATCAGGTATGATGATGACCTTAACAACACCAGAGGAATAAAGAACAGAAATTGTTGAGAATTTCAACACATGGACAATAAAGAGAACTAAAGGACACAGAGGACAGAACGGAAAGACTGTTCTTTCATGACTTATGGCTTCTCATGTGACTGATAAGTCCTATTTTTGCCCTGCAGACCCTTCCGCATAAATGACAAGAGTGCTCAGTTGGTTCAGTACCACTGGGCCTTTTCTTGCGCCGTTCTCTTTTTTTGATAGCCTGCTGGACTCTGTCAGCTTCCCATGCTTTGCTGCCTCTGGTAAGGGCCGCCCTCCAATTTGCACGATCAAGCGAGAGCTTTTCCCACTCACTCACATCAATGGGGTACCCATATAATAGGGTACTAAATACATCAGTTTTCCAATATGCCTGCGCCCACAGGATTCAAAACAACACTCTTAATTTCACAATTAACATTCTTTAAAACCTTTACAGATCCACTCTCCTAATTTCTAGAATACCAAATTTTACAACAATATAATAATAGCTGTGTGAATCGAAGAAACCGTTAACACAGGGTTACTCCCACAACGTCATTCCCGCTGTTATGTCCCCTGACTTTTTTGTTTTATAACAGGTTAAATAAGTAGATATTTAGGGTCCTCAAAATCATATTTAAAGTAAATCTGTCAACATGGTTCTACGATAACATTTGTTCACAGCGGCATTTGCATCGTCTGTGCGAAATTTAGTGCTTTCCTCATTCATTTGCACAGTTCCATCCAACTTTTCCTTCAGTCAGCCTAGTCAGGCTCTAGGCAGTCGCAAGGCAGTCCGTTCTGTGGAGTGCTCGCTTGACTGTCGCATTATCTCTGGGCGGGCTGCCTGCGCAGCTAAACATGACTCAGGTCCTGCTTGATATTTTGCCGTCAAGTCGTCGAGCCAAAGGGATTTCCCACCGCCCGAGCCCCGCCCATAACTCTAGCTCACGCCATGTGGGTGGCGCGACTGTGCTTAACGGTGTCAGCTGGGGTAGATATATGAAAAAAAAAAATTAGCCTCGTGGTCGATAGATAACTTAATCAACTCTGTTGAGCTCTATCGAACATTCGACTGTTTGTGGAAAGTATAATCCAAGATTGCAGCAATAAACCTATTTTTAAAAAAGCCCACGAGCAACTAGTGTCTTTTACTAGGGCCTAACATGTAGTTACAAAGAAAATGTGTATCCTTCGAACGAATTTCGGGAGGGACCTGAAGAAAATAGAGAATTCAGAATTATCTGGTTCAGTCAAAGATCTGTACCAAATTATGGTACTTTCAAAGTCGCAAGGGCAATCAAAACCATGCCATGCTCCATTTTGTTTGAGACGGTTTGATCTAGGAACTTGGACGTTAAGAGGGTAGATCGGTCAGGGCAGTCTTGTCACGCCGACTTGTCCATTCCGCTTGAGCCTGTAAGGGCTTCTTAAAGGTACGCTCACACCAGAGACCGGTTTTCGTGCGTTCGTTTCCTTAGCGTATATTAAAGAACGACTGCGTGTTTACACTCGTGTCTGTTTACACTGTAAAGACAATATTCTCTGGGTTGCCAAAATAATTATAATTTTGTTAACTCCAACAGTCAATTCCTGTTCTGCATCTTTCAATGCCTGATTTATATATGGTCTGTTTGAATACAGTTTGCTGGAATTTTCTGTACTGCTGCGAATAGTGCCTTACTGTCGACCTCCATTTTGATTGGGAGTGCTAGTCTGTGACCATAAATTTTCTACACGCATGTGTGTCGTGCCGCGTCAATACTGAGGCTTGATTTCACCCTCTTGGCACACCGTGTATTGTCGCTGAGCGCGTCTTATCACACCATCATAAGGGAGTTCACGTGACTTAATTTTAGGGCGGCGGTAAAAACGTCTTCACGAACATTCGGATACGACCGGTTACGAGAGAGTGCGGCCAAAGTGGTGCAGGTTTTTCTGGCGGGGGTTAACTTGCAACAAATGGCGGGTAGCCCACAAAGCTGGTAAACGCGCTGGCAGGTGTTTAGAGTGAAGCAGGCAGCCTGTCTTTAATCTAGTCAGCAAGATCACAAGCAAATATAAACTGTCAAGTTAGGCAGCGAAATATTAAAGCTGCAAATTGCATTTGTAAGAGGAATACCAGAGCTGAAACCGCGCCCCTCCCAATAATGGTAGGATTTATATAATTATAGGTTTGGATCTTATTTCAAGTGAATTAAGTACTAGAAAGAACACAAAGAAAGAAAGAAATACAATGTAAATTACATCAAAACTTTACACAAAATCTTACGATGTTCAAATAAAAAATGTCTCTTTTCAGAACACAGAATGATGTCGCAAGCAAAACTGTTCAAAACCAATAGAGACCCTCTTTGAACGTACTTAATACTTTGTTAACAATAATTACAATGCTGCCTTTAATTGATTCATAAAAAAGACTAGAAACTAAATTTAAGACTCTTCATTATGACTTACAAATTTTAATGAAGTTGAAATACAAGTGTGCACCTTTATGAACGTTTTTGTGCATTTTTCTGAATAATATTGTCGTTTTCATTAGTCTTTTTGTTTGTCCTCGTAAAAATCATAATTCTATAACCCTCTTAATCCTGCTTAAGTGGCCAAAAATATGACAAACATCGTTAAATTATTGGGTGCTTATGCTTTTCATTTTAATTAGATATAGAATCTAGATCTATTACAATATTACCTTCAAAGCCCATCTCTTGGGTTATCTCTAGCCAACATTTATCAAAGGCTTTGCGTGCAGTTTTTTTCTTCTGATCCCAAATTATAGTATAGGGCGTTTAAAAACGGCAGCTATAAGTTTTTCTGGGTCCATTTTCGATGCCATGCAGCTTACTCTTGACTGCTGTTTACAATCACAGTAAGCCCGCAAAACGAGACATCCGATCTGCTTCACTCTGAACACCTGCCAGCGCGTACCGGCATTTACCAGCTTTGTGGGTTACCAGCCAATTGTTACAGGTTAACCTGCGCCAGAAAACCTGCACCCTTAGGTGAGAACACTATTTATAGGCGAGATCTAGTCAATAAAGATTAACCTCATCCGTTCATGAGTAGTGCAAAAGTTAACGAAAACAGATCTCTGAGGCGAACGGGCGGTAAGACTATGTCATTCATTGTATCTAGTATCTTTGGCCTTGCTGCATCCTCTTTGCACGTTAAAGCCCTATGCATGCGGTCAACAGTCATGAAATGACAACGAACTGCGCATTGGATAGTTTGTGTAACAGTGAACACGTCGGAAGGAAGTGATGACATCACAAGCTCATGCATTTGTGAAAAAGAAAACCGAAGGGGAGCAGCCAGCGAAACAAAGAAAACTGAAAAAAAAAATACTTCCCCGCCATTTGGAGCCTCCAAATGTTAAAAAAAAAAAAAGCTTATGCGGGCCCGAAGGAAGACATCTTCAAAATTCCATGTAAATCCGAGGTGCATGGGCCAGTATTGTTTGCGAACATACAGAAAGACACACATTCGCTTTATTTATAAATTATGTAGATGTCCGGCAGTTTCAGTAGCCCAAAGTGGTTCTCCTAACATTTATAGCAAAACCAGGAAAAAATTTTTGTGCGAAGTTCGCGGCTATCTGAGGGCTTGAATTTGCAGTTTAACCACCCCAATCTAAAATAAAAAAAACAACACAACGCAATGCTATCAAAATCTTCGCCATTTTCACTGAAATTCAAAAGTGGGTTTTAACCGAAGATGTGACTTACCTTGCTCAAACACAAATAATGTTAAAAATTATAACAAATGCCTTGACATGAACTGCCCTGTCCGTTTCGGGCGTCCCAAATGATTTTATCATACTCCTGAAGGAAAATATGGGGGTTGTAGTGTATTTCCCAAGGAAAGCGGTTTTCTCGGAATGATTCATTTCCTAAGCATTATTTATCTTTCTCGCATGCATTGACATGGCGCTTTCTGCTAACAGAATGTTGAAAACTGGAACACAGCTTTTATTATTATTATTATTATTTAATATCCTAAACTGGAAGAGGCGCACCCCCCCCCCCCCCCGGGCCAGACGCTGTTCCTGAATAGGCTCATAAGTACGTATTACATACTAAAAGAAGTGCTTAGGGGAACTGAGGTAGGGCTGACAGGGAGGAGGACGAAGAAGAAAAGAACGTGACTATTTCTGATAATCTGCTTATCAAATGGTTTCCAGCATTGCAGAGTGAGGAGCCCTTGTTTGGAGTTTGGCGGAATAGAGATCATAAGTTATATAAGTCAGCTGTAACCTTGATAAGTTTCATGGTATATTACCCTAACTACGACGTCGAAGCAGAGCCTTGCTGAACGCAGTAAGGGCTTTAATGCAGTTTATTTGTCAAAGTTGCAGCGTGTGTAGTACTGTACATGCTGTGGACTTGTAAGACTGTATTTCTGTAATCGCGACTGGCCCGGAGGGAGGGGGCGCTTCTGGTAGAGTCTCCTTCTGCCCTATCGTTCTGTTTACAGTCTGTCATTCGTCTTCCTTTCCCTAGTACACTGTACTTGTGAACGCTATTGTACCAACATGCTTTTCTAACTGCAACCGCCGAGTGCCGAGCAGAACTAAGCCCTACTTGCAAGTACCCTCACAACTGCAGGATAATCCTACAAGAGGCTACAAGATAATTATGTCGATTGATCGATTGTTGCTTTCTTCATGACGGTTGAAAACATATTAATTTGATCAAAAACAATCTTAGGAAAAAGAAAAGCTGTTAGGTATTCCAGTGGAACGTGAACTGAACGCATATATATACAGGGTGGGCCAAAAGTAGGGTTACAGTTAACACTATAATTTATATCTAAAACTGTAACCCTACTTTTGGTCCAACCTTATATCTGTGTGGCCGCCCGACAAAATGAGGCACATTTCGGCACTACCCGATTCGAGAAAATCGTTAAAAGGCATCAGAAGGTCAATTTTATCGATTTTGTGTTTTCAGTATTTTTGAAAAGTTTAACCTCTTTCTATTCCTTGTCCAAATGATAATCCTATTGGACAACGTTATTTGCCTCAAAACTGGCTTTGAATCGAGTCATCATCAATAATTTTGATGGAAAGCTGAAATTTTAAAAGGGTTTTCTCAAAAATGTGGTTCTGTCACTTCCTGTCTGTGAGAGGCCATATCGTCAGCAATATTTTTTTTTACCAAATGAAAGGGTTTTGAATAACCATTTTGGTGATACCAATATCTCCATACCACCAAAATGTATGAAGTGCCTCATTTTGTCGGGCGGCTACGCAAATGTGACTGGGAAATCTGCTTTGTTTGCAATGAAAGATGTTATAAAGAAATTAGACACAGAGGTGGACCATTCCATCCATTCCCACGTTCAAGACTTGCAATGGTTACATCATGGCTCCTTGGCGAATCAGCCATGGACTTTGAATTATCACTTTTTTTTTCATTTGTTCATTCTTGGACAATTATCAGCAGCAGCAAATTTTATTAGTCTAGTATGGCAGCCTGTTTTGCATTTTTGGCATTTTTTTCCCTAACTCTCCCCCCCCCCCTTTTTTTTCTTTTATAAGGCAGCTGAACCCTTTTTTTATATCAGGCCCTGTCACTTTATAAGGAAAGAATGGGCCAGCAAGTCTTTGTTCTTGGTTTGTTTTTTTTTTCTATTTTCTTTTCTTTGTTTCTTTGAGAATATTTCTGTATTAGTGTTGGCAATTACACACTAAGAATATAAACAAAGAAACAAACTCAAAATTAAAGAAAAATGACGGGTTCAAAGAAAATGCCAGAAAAGGTTGGGGGTGGGGGTAGGTGGAAGGTTTTTTTCATTGCCCAAATATTTTTAAAATATGCAGTATCTAATTAATAGTGAATTTTTCCATAAAGCAAAGCACAAAAAGGGCTGGTGAAGGCAGTAGAAAGAGAGAGAAATATAGTTTTCACGAGATGGCATAGGCCTAGATCTAATTATGTGCGTGCAGCTTCCCGGTGTAACAGGCCAAAATATACCCCCCGCCCAGACTATACCCGGGGTTAAACTGGCCTAGCCCAGAATATACTCCAGGCTAGGCCAGTATATACCCCGGGTATACTCTGGGCTAGGCCAGACTATACCTCCCCCCCCCCCCCAGTCCAGACTATACCCCTACTTTATTTTAAAAAAACAAGTCAAGACCACAGTTTATTTCGGTCTGTTCTTTATCACTGTCATTAGATATCATATTAATACATAGCCTACATGAACACGTTCTTGACACCCGTAAATCATAATACAATTTTGAGAAAATAATAGTAATAGTTTATTTCAGCCTTAGTTTAATTTAATTGGTGTACATACATACATCCTTGACTCCTGTAAATCATGATACATTTTAGAGGAAACAAACAAGCATTAAAATGCATTGATATACAAAAGGGTTGAGTATCCATTCAAACTGATATGATTAGACTTCAGCATTAATTTCAGTCGTGTCTGTTGAATATCATTATTATTATGATAATTGGTTGGCCATGATTAAAACATGCATTGTATTTTTTGTTACAATGATGCAGAGAGAAAAGGCCGGAAAACAGCACACATAGAAAAAATAAATAAAAACATAATGATAACCCAACTGCCAGATCGTGCAATTCCATCATCCATCCTGTTTCGGGGGATATGAGACTAACGTGATTATCTCATAAAGGGCTGGATTTTTTATAATTCAGAAGTGGTATTATTATTTTTAAAAATATTTCAAATTTATTTGTCCTCGTAAAACGGCTGAAAACCGACCCGATTTTGTTTCCTTTGTTTAATCCTTGTCGATGAACAGATTTTCCGCGTGAAAGAGTTTGGAAAGGATCAATTTTATCTGCAAGACCATGAAACAAAGTATTTACAAAATCGTAAAAACCTTGAGGCCCAGAAAACTGACATACATCAAGCACTTTATGAAGCAGTGATAAAATGCTGCGCCATTAAGTGAGAAGATGCACAGACATTAAAGAGTTTTATATAACAAACCATTTTATTGTCAACAGCTGAACAAAAAAGCCATACTCAAACATACAGCTTACAGCATTGTTGAATCGGTAACAATACTATAGAACAGATTTAGGAAACTTACAAAGGCGTTCAAATTGTTTTCAACTCTAGACTGTTTACACTTGTCTTGAGTGTCTTGTAAAATTTAAATTGCAAGTATTGCATCAATTTCCAGTTTTAAAAAAAGAGAATATTCAAATAGTTTTTATAGCGCGTTTAGAAACTCTTGCGCCCAGTTTTCTGCAGTTTTCTTGAAAACTGATTGTTGTATAGCAATAATTTACTTTGCATAAAATCTTCGATTTGGCATGACTGTAAGATGTTCTGATCAGTAAATAAGCAGGCAATGTGAATTTTTCCGAGAATTCGGAACAACATAACAATAGTCATCAATAATTTAAAGATAAATGATTTTTAAATGCAATTGGCGGTGATTTTAATGCAACCATGGGGAATGTGGGAACTAGGAGTTAATACTGTGCGATAGTTTTATTCTAAAAAATTAATCGAGTTGAATCGGGTCACGGGGAAATACTTAGCAGATTTTCCTTTCCTAAAGAAGTTATTGACCAAATTAGTATGTCTTCTCGCTGTAAACTAATATAATTAATCTATCGCGAAAAATGGCAAAACATGTAAAAAAAAGTAATAATGAAAAACAAAAAGGGGGGGGGGGGAATAACGTTTTATGGAGACGGATGGGGGAGGTGGGGGGGGGGGGAGAAATAACGTTTTATGGAGACGGATGGGGGAGGTGGGGGGGGGGGAGAAATAACGTTTTATGGAGACGGATGGGGGAGGTGGGGGGGGGGGAGAAATAACGTTTTATGGAGACGGATGGGGGAGGTGGGGGGGGGGGAAATAACGTTTTATGGAGACGGATGGGTTCTTTTATCATATTACATTTGGAATTGGGGAGGTGGGGGGGGGGCGGAAATAACGTTTTATGGAGACGGATGGGGGAGGTGGGGGGGGGGAAATAACGTTTTATGGAGACGGATGGGTTCTTTTATCATATTGCATTTGGAATGGGGGAGGTGGGGGGGAGAGAAATAACGTTTTATGGAGACGGATGGGTTCTTTTATCATATTGCATTTGGAATGGGGGAGGTGGGGGGGGGGGGAATAACGTTTTATGGAGACGGATGGGTTCTTTTATCATATTGCACTTGGAATGGGGGAGGTTTGGGGGAGAGAAATAACGTTTTATGGAGACGGATGGGTTCTTTTATCATATTGCATTTGGAATGGGGGAGGTGGGGGGGGGGAATAACGTTTTATGGAGACGGATGGGTTCTTTTATCATATTGCATTTGGAATGGGGGAGGTGAGGGGGGGGGAGAGAAATAACGTTTTATGGAGACGGATGGGTTCTTTTATCATATTGCATTTGGAATGGGGGAGGTGGGGGGGGGGGGCAATCTTAGCCATTGATCCAGATTTAATCTCAGACCTGCATTCCACGTACAAAACCATTTCACACGGAACATTTCTTACACACTATTTTAAAGCAGTTCTTGCTGCAGGCCTATTTTTCTTTAAGGTGAACTTAAAACGTTCCTATGCACACAATGTTGCCCACGTTTTTGCTATTATAGTCTTTCCATATATTGACAGATTTCTTTTGGACCATCTACTAATCAGATTTTTAATGCTGTTTATTGTTTCCATCCAATTAGTATTTTTAGGTTACCTCTCTTTTCTACCCAAGTTATTCCTTCCCCTCTTTCCTCCCTTTGTTTATCACTTCCCACCCACATTCCCACTGATTTCTTTCTATTAAGCTTTAGCCCTGAAATGTCTGAAAACTGTTCAGTTATTTTCAATGCGTTGCATAGATCTGTTTTATCTTTTATCAGTAGTCATATCATCTGCGTACTGCAAAAGTTTAAGCGTATCTGTTACCATTCCTTCACTCATAATTCCCTTTACCTCTTCATTATTCCTCAGTTTTATGCTAGTATTTCTACCACTAAGATAAAAAGCAGAGGACTAACACAACATCCCTGTCGGACAACCCGCTCTACCTTAAACCATTTAGATAATCATCCACCATTCTTTACTGAGCACTGCGTGTTTGTTAAAGTCGTTTGTATGTTATGGATGACTTTTGGACCAAAATTAAATCTTTCAAGGGCTACCAATAATGTTTCCTTATCCACCGTATCGAAGGCTTTTTGGTAGTCCAATGATACAATCAAACCTCCCATGTCCTCTTTATTTACGTAATTTATGACGTCATCTATTATTCTAGTATGTGACGCAATTGTTCCCTCTTTAACAAACCCAGTTTGATTTTCATGCACGATACTTCTTATAACTTTTTGCAACCTCAGAGCCAAAACCTTTGTAAAGATGTTATAGTCAACATTTGTTAGTGTTATTGGTCGCCAATTGTTTAGATCTTCCCTATTACTGTTGTTGCCTTTGTGTATCATAGTGATTATACCGCGTCTCTGACTATCTGACAATTCTCCCTGCTCTATATAACTATCATATAACGGTTTTTTTAAGAGTCACCAAAACACCTTATAAAAGCAAGCCGTAAGCCCGTCGGATCCGGGAGCTGAGTCATTATTAAGTCCTTTCAATGCTTTTCCCATTTCCTCCACGCTAATGTCCAGATCACACATTTCCTTGTCTTCCTCAGCTAATCTGTCATACACTAAACCATCTAGGAAGGTGTCTAATTTATCGCCCACCGCCGTCCCCGATGCTTCTTTAGTGTAAAGATTTTCATATTTTCGTGCTTGCCGAAGAATATTTAACGGTTCCCTTGTTATTTCACCATCCCCATTTTTAACTTGTTTTATTGTATTACATCTTACCCTAGCCTTTTCCAGATTTAAAAAGAATTTGGTGTTTTTTTTCTCCTTCTTCGGTCCATTTCACCCAGGATCTAATTATTGCTGCTTTAGTTTTTGCTAATAGTTCAATTTCTAATTGTTTTTTCATGTTTTCATATTTCTCCTGCAGTTTTTTTTTCACCCGAGAACTGAGCAATAAGCTTGGAGATGGCATTTACCTCTGCTTCCAGTTTATCTCTTCTGTGATTTTTTATAAGATTGCTCTTACTGTACTGCATACATTCTGATTGAATTGCTGCTTTCAACAGTTCCCATATTGTTCGGTGATCCAGATCGTCCTTTTCCTCATCTGCTATGAAATTGGATATAAATACATTCATATGGTTTATAAAATCGACATTATTAATGTATGACGCGTTGAATTGCCTCTCGGGAAGTTATGTTCTAAAATTTCTACGATAACTGCACGATGATCTGTGGACGGAAAATGTTTAATTTCCACATTTGTGGATACATCTTTATCGCAAAAAATGTAATCTAGTCTTCTGGCCACAAAATGTTCTTTCCTACACCATGTGAATTCTTTTGTTTCTTTATTTAATCCTCTCCAACAGTCATATAAATCCCACATTTCCACAAAATTTAAAAATAATTCTACTTCTTTCTTTCCGTGTGGTGCGCCCGAAATTATATCTAGATCGTTGTTTAAAATCATATTAAAATCTCCACAAATTATAACACTGCTCTGGCCTATCTCACTGACAATATCACTTAGGTGCTCTATAAACCCTTCACGCTCCTGCGGCTGCGCTGGGCCGTAACAGTTTAATACCGTGTATAATTTATTTTGCCTTTCGAACTCAATTCCAATACACCGTATATCAAAAGACAGAAATTTTAATTTATCAATATGAAAAAGTTCTATTCACTAGAATGATCTGGCCTTTACTCCTACTTGGATAGAAAAAGAATTCACCTGTCCATTCTCTCATCCATTCTTAATTGCCTTTGAAGGCCTCGACAATAGAGTTAATCCACGGAAGTTGGACTGCCCCAATCTAAAAATAGAAATAACACCACTCGACCGGAAGTAGGTACACTTTACAGTAAACAAACCATTCTTCACTAGCGTTCTCTGCATTGATCTGTTCTTATTTTGTGAAATTGAAGCGACTTATGACTAATTTTTCTGTGGCACTGAAACTAGAAAACTGAATTAGAGTTTGAAACAATCCAAATACAAAACAAGAACAATAAATTATCTTTTTCGTCTATGAAAGTCAAACTCCTCAAACAAAAGTTCTGAATGTGTTCCCCAGTTTCTTGCCCTAATCTTAGCCGCAGCCCTTCATTTGTCCAGGCCCCGTCATCTCGCCCTAATACTTTCCTTTACACAGACCATTGGGGTTTTATGAGGAAATTAGGTGAACAAACTAGATCTAGATCTAGATATAGACCGATGTGCTTTTCAATTCCATATCTATATGTATAACATCTAGAATCTAGAGCTATCGTTCTAGCCACTGGGAGTGTGAAAGCATTCGGAACTTTTCCGTGACAAATGTTAGTACACACCATCAATTTCATCTAGCTTTATGCCTAAAGATCAAGATCTAAGACATGATATTCATTTAAATAAAAACTAATGGTTCGCCATTTTATGCTTTCTTTGTGGACGTTAAATTTTGATGTTTCTTCACTGTAAGAATAGGACCCAACATACAGTTTCTTGGACTGAACTATGTCTATTCTTCCTAAGTATGCATTCTTTTTGGTTCATAATATTTTGTGACTGCAGGTGTAGGACGAACGAGTGGCTACTGTGGGTTTATGTGTAGTGGGTTCCAGTATTAATTTTTTTTAAAATAATTTTATTAACCATGGAACATACAAAGTGGTGCGACCTTATGTTATTGAAGTTGAGCTGCTCGTGAGGCGGGTTGCATAAGTTAATTCACTCCTTGCATCGCTCAGGGTTTGTTTTGGGCTTGGAGATGGGAATAAATATCACGTCATCCATGTGTGGCTGACCTGCATATTTGTTATCGCTATTGCAGGTTCCCCGGGCACATCTTTTACGCTTTTTATTTACTTTTCTACACAGCTTCAGCAACAAATAACACTCTTCTACCGCCCCGCGTCTGTCTCGTGTACCTATTTCCGGTGGATCTAAAAATAGATTGGGTTTTTTCCCTTACGCGGATCAGTTCTATTAAGGGAGACAATCTTCATAGACAATGTCTAGTAGAGAGACAGATAAAGGGAAAGAGAGAAAAAGAGGGAGAGAGAGAGGGAACCTACGCAGTAGGTGTGGAAAGACGACAAAGTCCGCTAGGTCCGAACGGCAAAGTCCGTGAACAGGCCAAGTCCGTTAAGAGACACCACAAAGATGAATAGACTACGTCTCGTCTGCCTGCTCAAAGCAGACAATGTTTTTCTTCAGTATGTTTTCACTGGTGTGTTCTTCCCCCGCCCCAACATTTTTCCCCCCACTCTCCCGCTCACTCTCTCCACCATTCTCTCTATCGCTGCGTATTTTCTCCGCTTTTTTTCTCTTATCACCTCCTCTCTCCAAGCTTGAGGTACGCTGTCGTTTACTGTGGCCTTCCGCTGACCGCGGTCTTCTCGCTCCTCCCACAATGTTGCCCTCTATTATTCCGGTTCGTCATTGTTTCAATATTTGTGATCTGAGGTAACCATTTTGAGATGATATCCTTTTTCCTTTACATCGAAAAATAAACAAGGTTATTAAGTTATTATTGGGAATGTTGGCACAATATACTAGACACAGCTTAGGCTAAAGATGAAACCTACCTTGCAGAATGATACAGAACCAAGGAGTTTTTTTTGTTTTTTTTAAGAGCTCTGATTGAAATGCGATTTTGAATGTATTCATTCAGTGCATGACTCAGTGATCACTAAATAAAGAAATGATAGGTACCTAATTAAGCGAACAGAGATGAACAAATTCAATTTTTATAAATATATAGATGCCTATAGAGGTGTAGTTGGTACATAGATACTCGAAGGAATTAAAAGTGAAGAACTAGGTAAATAAATAGATGAATAAGAGAAGACATAAATAACCAAGTAAATGAATACACAGCTGTCTATGGGGACTATCCTGGGGATCGGACCCAACTTGAGTCTTTTATTTATATCCCTTAATTGTTAACTACTGAATTCTGTGTTGTCGGCCTTCTCGGACCCTCTAGGTCTTTAACATTATCAGCTGATCAGTTTTAGAGTTCAGTTTAAGCAGCTGGTACAGTAGAAATACAAAAACAAACCAATCATAATGATAATCAGTAAATATCATCATATAATAATGGAGCTCGGGTCCAACTTTGTTCGTGCAAAGGCTTTTTTACTACGCAACGTAGAGAAATGAAACTTGGCACATGTATGTAAAATGTACAAAGCCTGTACATGTCATACTCATTTTTTCCCGAAACGCTTTACTTTTTCCAGAAATTCAGTTATAATTATCAGTTATCAATTTATGATTGCGAATACGACGTGATAATGTACTTCCGTCAATTTCGTCATTTCCGCCTCTTACCGGAAATGTAAACTCTTGAACTAGAGTTCACTTGAGATCCAGCCACGCCAAGAAAATTTTGATACCAAGTATAGTGTTAATACAGATGAGATGAGTGCCATTCATTCATACCAAGAAAACTGTGTAGAAACATTTATAGTGTGCTTCAAGCTCGGAAGGAAATATTTTGATTATAGATCTCGGAGTGTCTGTCATGCCAAGAAAACTTTGTCGAAAGGCTAGGCCTCTCACGCTTCAAACTCTAGAGCTAGATCTAGATTCTAGAGCTAATGCTCAAAGAAAGGAAAATGTAATAATAATATTTTTAAAAAATCACGGGATTTTTAACAAGACCCACTGCCGCTAACACAGCTCGGATTTGCGTGAAATTTTACATTTGCCTGCCCTTTGACCCGCAAAAGGTTCTTTTTTAGATTTGGAATCTTGAAAAGGTGGGGAAGTATTTTTTTGAGTTTGCTTTATGCCGCTAATTGTCTACTTTTGATCCTCCATTTTTACGGACACATGAGCCCATGTCATCATCATTTCTTGAAAATTTCTCGGTGCGCTCTATAGTCTAGATCTATAGCGCACTGTGTACTATCTTATCTATCTATTAATCTCCAATTTTTTTGTCGATGACCCAAACGCCAAAGTGTCTCGACATCAATGTCTTTGTGCTGATTCCTTTCGGTCTGGAGTGCTGTGCTTTGTTGTTGTTTTTTTAACCATTCGAAGAATGGGGCAATTACTAGTATATATAATAAAACAAAGCATAACTTTTAAAAATACAGATTAAAAAGAACGAACAGAAATTTCCAAAAATAATTTTAAAAATATATATATATTCTGTCTTTCATGTGCTACGTGTGTTCTGTCACGATCACGTGCGTGAAGATGGTCACGACCACGTGTGTGATGAGTACCTAACTTACCTACCTTTCAAACCCAGCTAACAAGCCAAGCAAGCAGACCAGCGATCAACGGACACATGGAGTGATATTTAAATTACACGATATTTAATTCTAAATGTATGACAAAACTTATGTCAAAACATTCAACTCATGAGAATCACATACATAATCACAAAAACAGAGATATTTCAAATTTACTCTTGGGGATCATGGCTATTCTCTATTCCCCGTTTCACATCTAGATCTAATCCCTCTGTCCATAAACTTAACTACGTATACTTAATAGTCTCTGTCAACAGCTGCCCTCCTCGTTGATGCAGTTTCACGTCTCCAGAGTTCACACGATCCTTTCTAGATCTCTAACTTCGACGATAAAAGGGGAAACAGACGCCCCTGGCTTCACACAAATAAGAACACACAGTTCACACCCGCCATCGTAGATTACTTGTTCCTTGAGGGGTTCTCGACATCCCGTCCTCAAGACTCTTCAACTTGCAAACACACAGCACACCGATGGTTCACACCCGCCATCGTAGATTCACGAGCTTCTGATGGGTTCCCATCCTATCATCAGAACTCCTCAACTTCTGGTCCCCATGGCACGACCTTCCACTTTTCGCCCGGACCGATAAATTCTTCTTATTGGGAAATACATGTGAACATCATGGATCCCTCACACACCTAACACTTCTGGTCCCCACTGGCACGACCTTCCACTTGTCGCCCGGACCGATAAATTCTGCGTCATCCTTTAGGAATGAATAACTTGGGAACCACGTGTGTCGAGCTTCTCCTCTACTTATACTCCCGAGGTTTTTGCACACGCGACTAGTTTAAAGCGAGTCGTGTGTATCTATCCACGCTCGTCAACAATGTCAAAAACCGTGTTTTCCCCTGCTAAACTCACCCCCCTAGACTCGTGGCGCACAAGGCCACCGACCTTCCTCGTGATAGTAATTTTTCATGCTAGACAACTTAAAAACTCCCCTTCTCCCCTAGTAAGTTTACCCCCTCTATACTCGTGGCGTACAAGGTCATCAACCTTAATCGTGACAGTTCCCAATGGTTTTAAATACTAAGAGGATGAGTCATCTATAAAATGATAATTACAGATGTATTGAAATGTACGTAGATAACCACTATGAATAATTAATGCAGATATGATGCACAATAAAGTCAATCGAAACAAGCAAAAACAAAAAAAAACAGAGGCTGCAAAATGTGATCCCCACTACATAGTTATTTAAATATTTTCTAACCAAATAACAATAATATATATATATTATCAGTAATAGAATAATTATAGTATAATGTGACCGTGAAATAACTTTACTTTCATGCACCTTGAAATACCAAAATTTATTGCATTTTTCATCTTTTTCTCATTGCCCTTCTTTTCTTTTCTTTTTTTTTTTTTTTTTTTTGCGCTTACCTTTTTTTTTTTTTCTTATCTCATTCACTCCCTCTCTCACATTTTTCAGTCATCCATTCTCTGATTATCATTTCTGCCTCAGATGCCAGCTTCATGGATGCTCCCCCCCAACCCCCACCCTCCGCCCTTTTTTTTCCTTTATCTCTATTTCACTCGCTCATACAATAATATTTCCATTCATATTTAACATTAATGGGACCTGAGACGAGTTAAGGATACTGAGACATCTCATGGCGTATAAATAATAGCTATTCGATGAAATGTTCTCCAGTCTTCCATTCTATTTCAAAGATATGGAAAATATTATTCATGGTTCCATATTTCAGCTTACATATACAAAGCTTGGCTACTAATGTAATATGATTTATAGTGTTTATTTTCTTTCTTGTACATTCGTTACAATCTTCTTTAACTATTCCAAAGAGTGCTATCACCTCGTTCATGATTAATTTATGGCCTGTTTTCATGAGAATGACATTGGCTATATGATTCCAAAATCCCCTGATTTTCTTACAGTAAAAGAAGAAATGCTCTATATAGTCTCTTTCATTACAATAAGCACAATTTTCTGATGATTTTATTCCTAATCTTGTAAGTAATATATTGGCAGGGTAGATATTTTTGATTAATTTGAAGTGAAGAAGCCTAAGTCTACTTTCCCTAGATGAATTTTTTGCTACCATAAAATATTTTGTCACATCGATATCAAGCTTTCTTGTCCAGAAGCGGACTCCACAACTAGTGCCTTCTCTACTGTTTGGATATCTATTTCTTATTTGTTTATTAGTTTTGGCAAAGAAACATTCTATATATTCAGGAAGCTTACCGGCTGTCTCTTTTGCTTCCCTAATCATGTTCCTTGTAACACTGCCTAAAAGCGTTCTCTGGTTTTCTGTGAAGGCATTTATCATTGCGTTATATATAAACATTAGTCTTGGGTAATTTCCTGTTTTTTCCTCTATTGTCTCTCTTCCGATTATTCCTCTCTCGCTCCACACGTCATGTATCTTATATTTGCCTTGGCCCATTTCGGGAAGAAAAAGGGGGTTTCTTTTGTACTGGAACAACTTATTATAAAACAAGGGTTGATTTAACAATTCCTGTAGTGACATGTTGTCAGTGTCATAAACAATTACTTTTGTGTCCTTTGCTTCTATCCAGGTACTGGCTACGGTTCGCCAGAACAAAGATGTGATCGTGTTTAATTTTGCCTTATGTTTAAAGCTGAAATTACTTTCTACAAAAGTATTTCCTACCCCCAAACTGTGAGAAGAAATGTTCAGAGGTGTTTATGTGGCTTTCGTTCGTCCTATTACCTTTCGATGTCACCCATTTCATCCACATCACTAGGAATACTAACACTTTCTGTTGGTCTTTTATACTAATCACACCCAATCCTCCTTCAGACAATTCTTTGCAAATTACAGTTCTTTTTACCTTCTCAATTGCTTTCTCATTTGAATATTTTTTTTGCCAGATGACTTTAAATATCTTAGAGTCTATTTGTTGTAATATGTTTTGTGGCAGACTTACGGATTGTACTATATAGCTCAATGGCTCATTTTGCTCAAACACAAAGGGCCGTAATACCATAGGTGGCGCTCCACAAGTGGAGGTATGCTTTCAAGCACTTTCGCATTATCCGACTCGATGTTATCAATGTGGCGAACGTTGCAAGAAGGATTTATTTAAATCTATTTGGATTCTTGAGCATGATTTGATCAACATTAGGTGCAGCTATGGTGTTTTCTTGCCTTATGATGCAAATGGCTGTATATACCGTGCATAGCTTTATTTAAAAAAATGTCTTTATCATGTGATTTTAGGCATCAGCCATTATCTCATTAAATGAGCTTATGGATCATATTCCCATGCAAAGTGATTTATTGATTGTAAAATCGGAGTTGTAGCCCTATGTACCTGAAATTGAAACACTTTTTCAAAAAAAATTCTTTTTTATGCTTGCAATTCCCCGATAACCTGTCGCCTTTCTATATTCTAATCCTGATTGGCAGTGAAATAAATTATACTCCAGTGAACAGTGGGTGTGTTTTCTTAGTGTTTACTATATGAAAACTTGTTTTATGTTGTGATTTGTATGATTGATACGACTTAAACGTTAACCAATTACTTAAAGTGATATTGATATTAACGAAACATATTTACTGACAGAAATAATAATATAATACAAACAAATTAGGTGGGAAATCTGAAACCAGGCAGGGATTGAGATTAAAAGTAGGTACTCAAAACTGATTTTGGAAAGTCGCTGTATAGACACTTAAATTAAGTTTTCCAATTGAAAGACCTCACTTTCTTAAGAATTTTGATACCAAATTTGTCTCTGTATCTCAATATTTGGCAAAGTTATGATCATCTGAATTTTCATGAAAACACCACCGGTGCGTTATCACTGCAAACATACCAAACTGTAAACACATTCTGTTTACAGACAACAAGCCTAAATTTGTTCAAGGGTTTAAATTATTAATAAGTGGTCTTTTATTTGAATAAAAAATGCCTCTACATTAAATTTCACTTTTTGACAAGGGAGACAAAAATGTCAAAATTTATCAGTTTTCACTGTCATTATAGAAAATCGACAGATTGACGCAGAAGTAAGAAACACATCATTGTGTTGGTTATTCGAAGGCCTATCTACAGAAGGATAAACGAAATGGTTATTTTCAAAATCAACAGCCATATTGAAGCTTAATTTAGGAGAAAAAAATGCGTAATTTCGCAAATTTTAAAACTCCATACAAACATAAAATCGACACACACATACAACAAATGACTTTCCGTAGCCCAGGCAAAAATATACCAAAATAAAGGTTAGTTATTCAATGTAATCCAAATATCAGTAAATTGTAATTTTGAGTCTGTGTGATCAGATCCATCTTGAAACGATATATGGGTGTTACTCAGCTCCCGCAGATTAGCGATTTTGGCCATTAAAATGTCCGATAGTGACTACTTTGGGCTCATAATATTAAAGTTATAACAGCAATGTCATGGAATTGAAAAATAACGTTTGAAAGAGGTATTATTTTCAATGATATTATTGGTATGTGGCATTTTAAGTTATTTTATTTTGGTGCTGAACTACAGAGGAATAAGAACGACCCAATTTGATTGCGGCAGTGCCGATAACCACCGTGATTTTTGCAAAAGGGAACAATGCAATAATCTGGCATTTTAGAGAGAAAACTACAGTTTATTATGCGCAGCCGTCACTTCATTGAGCATCAGTATAGGGCAAATCAAGCGGTCACTTCCGGGATCGGCTGCTGTTTGTTTACCTCCAGTTACTGCGCGCCCCCTATCGGATTAAGGGGAAATAATTTCAGCAAAATGAGCCATTGTGATAGTAGGAGGCTCTTTACCACAGTTACTTCACCATAGCATGATAAATTGCGTCTTTTCCATCTTTGGATGATTTCTTCAAGTTTCCTTACCTTTTCATTCCAATTTTCTTCCACACAGGATATTTCTTTATCAGCATTGAAGTAGACGCCCAGTATTTTCATGTTATCTCCCTTGTTAAACCATGAAATTCCCATATCGCTAGTTCTCATATTCCCGTCTCCTATTTCCATCCCTTTACACTTGTTCTTATTTAATTTCAACCCCGTAAATTCTCCAAATGTTTCGATGTCTCTGAGAGCTTCTCTCAGGTCACCAGTATGGTTTAACATCAGTGTTACGTCATCTGCGTACTGGAGCAGTTTATGATTCAAAGTATTTTTCAGTTGTATGCACTTGATATCTGGATTATGTCTTACTTTGATGGCCATAATTTCTGCCACCAAAATAAACAGTAGAAGACTGACACAACAGCCTTGCCTCACTCCACGTTCTATATTGAACCATTTGGAGACCCAGCCCCCATTTTTTACACACCTCTCTGTACTTCGTATCAAT
This sequence comes from Onchidella celtica, assembly GCA_963931925.1. Lineage (NCBI taxonomy): Eukaryota > Metazoa > Mollusca > Gastropoda > Systellommatophora > Onchidiidae > Onchidella > Onchidella celtica. The sequence continues at coordinate 16,487,926 of OZ007568.1, read as the reverse complement.
GTTTTGACATATTGAATAAAGTTATTACCAAAGTTGAAGGTTTCAAGTATAATCCTCTCGATATCCAAGGGTTCTCAGTCCATGCGCCAGATATCTGGCGAATTTTCCCGCAGGCGAACTGAAGCATGAGCGAAGAGTGGCGACGAGGGAGTGGCTTCTTTGATGTTGCCGCAGGCGGAGTTAAAAATGCAGTCTAAAAATTTCCTAAATATTGGTCAAATCAGACAAATAATATGATTTTCGTGATCAGCGACCCAAAATTAGTTATAATCACGTGGGGAACGCAATTTAATTCCGGATTACCAAGTTTAAATTTTTGTGTGTGTTTTGTTTTGTTTTGTTTCTTCACCATACGGCCCGTCCATTCATTTTTGAAAGTGAAGGCAATTTAATTAAATAACAATACATCTCACTCTCACGTCCCTTTTTGTTGGAGTCAGCTGAGGCCTACACCATTGTTTTATCTAGATCTAGCTGTTTAGTGCTGTTTATTTTTTGCCTACACGCTACCAGTTTTGCTTTCATTTTGCATATTTATACCACAGTTCTTCTAGTTCTACTGCTGATACAATTGAATGTCCGGGTGGAATATTAAGGAAACTGTGCTACAGTTTATTGAAATTTACCGAACTGAGAACAAAAAATGCTGCCCAATCATCCAGGTACCTTGCTTCAGCCACTCTGTTGACGTTTTGAATTTCGCATAAATTAGCTACAACAGTCCAAGGACTGACAGTTTAAGGATAAAAAAAATGTTCGTCTGAACGGAACTTCTCTCGTCGACAAACTGTCTGTTCAACGATGACCCAGATCTAGCGTCTCTCGGTTAAACTGTTACTTGGTCGATGAATCAACTGTACGTTTAAAGGGGCCTTTACTAAAGTCAAACAGTCATCTATTGTACGGATCAAATTCGTAATAGATCTGCCTTTAATAAAACCTACCTGATTACTATGTATAAGTTTATCCATGACCCTTTGTAGTTTTAAGGCTAAACATTTAGAAAAGATTTTATAATCTGTGTTGGTAAGACTCACTGGTCTCCAGTTATTTATGTCATTCCTCTCTAGATTGTTTCCCTTATGTATTAATGTGATTACTCCCCTTTTTTGAGTGGCTGTAAGTTCTCCCTTTCTAACTGAATATGATAGGCTTTCCAATAGCAATGTTTTAAGTCGAAACCAGAAACACTTATAGAAGGGAGTCGTAAGTCCATCACTCCCAGGTGCTGACTCATTGTTAAGTTTAGACAATGCGTTTCCCAGCTCTTCTACTGTAATATCTTCTTCCATCAGTTCTTTTTCGCCTTCGTCCAGTACTGGATATTCAATGTTTTTCAAATAGTTATTCAATAATGAATTTCCTTCCGTTTCTATACTATCTTTCCTATACAGACCCTCAAAAAACTGTCGGATCCGATCCAATATGTCTAACGGTTTTTTAAAGACGTTATCCTTTACCCTTAATTCATATATTGTGTTTACAATTCCCTTCCTCTTTTCTAGTGATAAAAAGTGTTTTTTTCACCCTACCTTATCTGGGCCCCTCTTGCTTTATGTAGCAGAAATATTTCTAAAGTCTGTTTCAGGATTGCCATTTGTTTTTGTAAGTTTTGATTGTTAGGTTCTGCAAGTAACTGCTTATTTGTCCTTCAATCTCCAGTTCCAATTCCCGTTCTTTATTTTTCCTGAGCTGGTTCTTTTTGTTTGAATACCTCACACAGAAAGATTTTATTTCAACCTTAAGAAGTTCCCATTTAACAGTCGGTTCAAGCTCTGAGTTGTCCCTTGTAAAATCATCGATGAGTGCATTCATTTCTAGGACGAAATTGTCATCTTTCAATAAGGAGTTATTAAGTTTCCAGATCGACGGTCCTCTTTTAAATGCAATGTCACATATTTTGACTACTACCCCTTTGTGGTCACTGAAGATCACAATTTCATTGTAGGCATTTTCAATATTGGCCAATAGATTATTATCACAAAAAATGTAATCTAGCCTTCTGGCTATAAACGGTGTGCTTCTGGCCCAAGTATAGTCTTTCTCGGTCCGGTGAAACATGCGCCACGCGTCAAGTAAGTCCAACCTGTCCAACATGTTTTGCAGCTCGCTGGTTTCCCTTTGATCATGCGGCTCTCCTGCTACTACAGCTAGGTCATTATCAAGGACGACATTTAAGTCCCCACATACTATATTATTGTCATAAGTCGAGATTATTTGGGTCAACTGGTTTTAAAAAAATGTATTTTTTCTGCTTTAATTATGGGGTAGAGGATAGATGGACCCCGGACAGCTTTCATTGGTCCGGGGTCCACCTACCGGGGTCCACCTATCCTTGGAGGATAGGTGGACCCCGGGGTGTACCTAGCGAAATAAGTAGGTTTAAGGATAGCTGGACCACGGGCTGGGTTCACTGTAGTGAAATGTTTTAGGATAGTAGTTCTTAAAAGTGGTGTGTTCCGTAAGAGTGATGTTGCAAAAAGAAAAATTCTGTTGTAATTCAGCAAACAAAGTTCAGTCATGAGTACTTTACTTATCTGGTGGTACCATAAACTTGGCTTTCAAGTCCACTCACTCAACCGCTGCAACACAGAGGTATGATCTCAGCCGACGCCTCGATCTCAGCCAATGTAGGCCTACCTGTGTGTACATCGATCGCCAATGGCTACCCCAGCCCCTTTTCGCCTGATTAGTCAATCTGACTACCGCCCATTGATACAAACTGATTAGACCCTCACGCCCCCCCCCCCCCCCCCCGATCCAACAAAACATGTAGATCTAGATCTATCGGTAAAATTGCAGTATTGGACCCGTTTGATCTAGATCTAGTGTGATTTGAACGAAATTGACCATAAAAATCACCGTAAATGACGCTAAATGCAAACCTACCCCCGCCCCCCCCCCCCCTTTTCGAGCCGACAAAACTAACGGGTCCAATACTGCATAAATACCGATCTATCGACATCCATGCCGCTTTTCGAATGTTTGTTTTCTTACCCTAGCCTAACTGCCCTAACTTGGCGATGAAAGACAGCTTTTCATTGGTCCGGAATCCACCTATCCTAAAACGTCTGTATTTCGCTAGGTAGACCCCGGGGTCCACCTATCCACTTCGTAATTATTGGGCCGTATAATATTATGTTGAAGATGCAAAATTCTGAGTCCTGTATTTTAATATAAATGTCTAACACCCGATCTGATGAGTACAACAGTCTGATTCCCTCATAACTTAGGTTTCTATTGATGAGAATAATTTGACCTTTGCTTCTATTTGTAGCCTACCAACAGAATAGAACATCTCTTCCCCCCCCCCCTCACTCCTCCCCTGTTCACTTGTGACATGCGTTTCCTGTAAAGATGAGATATCATATTTTCTGCATTTTTTAAAAATATTGAAACGTTTACTTTTTTTATTTAGGCCTCTGCAATTCAGCGACAGAAGAAACATAGGGTTTTTCTAAAAGTGTAATCCTTATTCGGTCCTGGTCGTTGCCTGCTAATCACACGTGAGTGAGGAGAACTTAAGTTTCGTTTCTCTTTTGCTTGTGCTCCTAACCGCCTACCTCCTCCTCCTGTCGCCTTACGTTCTCACTGGGTGGTTCAATTGCTTCTCCGGCTCTTTTGTTTTGTTGGCCGAGTGCGGACTCACGTAGTCCTCGAGAAGACAAACTCCGAGATCTGTTTAGAAGTATTTGTTTTATGTCTGTTTGTTTACTTGTAGCACCTCGCTCACCGCTTCGTGTTTTTGGCCGACTTACGTGTGCCCCCCCCCCCCCGACTGGTCACACCTGCATAATTAGCTTTAGAGGTGGATGAGCCAGTACTTACCGTGTTAGATTTTGTTGTGTGTTGGTCTAATTCTTGCCCTGTGTTTGGAATGTTGTCTAGGTGTGTTACTGATACACTTTCCTTACTGTTGTCTACAGGACGTGTCGATGTAGTGTCACTATTGTTGGTGTGTCGTCTCGGTCTGATCTGTTCTCTATAAAGATGTAGCATGCATGTGCCTTAAGCTGATAGAATGTTTGCCCTGTAGACCTGCAAGTCTTAAAATTCGACCACAAAAAAGTGACTGCTACTATTATTATTTAAAACGGAATAGATCAACGGGAAGCAAAGGCTTAGAGTTTGTCCGACGACTTACTTTACTTATCTACCACTAGCTGAGTTCCCGGCCCTGCCCGGGATAAATCGATTTATTAGTTTCAGTTCTGGGTGATTATGATGGACCTGCTTCATTTTGTCTGTTCCTTTAGGTTTATTTTATTTTTGTTTGTTTGTTTGTTTTTAGATATGTTTTTACTGCTCTCCTTTAGCGCGCTGACGTCCTGCGCGTCCCGCCAGCATCCGCCAAATGGCTACGATTTGCACACGGTTAGTTAGTTTGCACATCGCAGGAAGTGATAACGTCATGTGTTAATGGAAAAGAAAAATTATGATATTTTCCTAGGAATAATATTGAAAACACTAACCTGTACTTTTGGCCCTGCAGGGTCAATCTCCCAATTCCAGACTCTTTCTTTTTCCCAGTCTAGGCACATTGAGAACACACAAAGTTTTATACTTGATACTCTTAGAACTCAATCTCATCATTCAAACCAGTCCTAACCGGAAGTTGTTTTGTGAGTGTGATACAGTCTATACCGGAACCAATCTTAGTTACATTAATTTGCCTAAAAAATAGACCGAACGCCAATGTGTCGCAACCTAGCAACTAATACAAACGTTCTGGGAGTTATTAATTTTTTTGGTATTTTCTGTGCCGGGGACACGACCACGGTCTATACAAAGCGTTGTATAAAATCTGAGGGCCACCGAATCAGCATTAAGAGAGGAGTAGCGAAAGGCGCGCCACCAATAGTTGCTAGCCTGAGTAGGTTGATGATAATATTATTATCTTAAGCAGCATACCGGTATATTTAATAAGGAAATATCGACATAATAATAGATTAGGCTACTGTTGGATTTTAATACATGTATAATGTGTGCACCACTCCTTTATCTTTCGTGTCTGAAAGGAAAGAAACGAGAAAAATAGGGAAAGGAGAGAGAGAGAGAGAGAGAGAGAGAGCGCACATGCACACTTGATAGACAGGAGAAAAGACAGATGGTAAGAGGAAACTTGCAAACATGAACGGTCTAAGATGCTTTACCTAAGGAGCTGCTCAGAGGGATAGCACTAAATCCTTTTGGTGAACGTCTTCACGTTTCTTGAAGTATTTGCAGATGATGCCTGGTCACAGAAGCTTTTAGAATAATTGTTCAGGAAAATATTTACCACTGGTTTGATACATTTGGCAGCCACCTCTTCAAAAAGAACCCCGTATTCTTCACATTTTCCTTGACATAATTCCAGATCCATAACTCTGCGCAGGGACACTTGCAAAAGAATTGTTCTGTGGTTTGTGGTCTGCAGAAATTTATTCTCACTGTCATCTTTTCCAACCAGAACTTGGAAAACGTTGAAAGCTCCTGTAATAATTGACACGGCAAGATCAGACGGCCATACTAAACCTCCTCTGTCTAGAGCAGACACATAGGTGTAACAATCATCAGTCCCCTCCACATGAAGCGTTTTGTCTAGTCTTAACTCGTTCTTGCAGTCGTCACGGTTGGTGCGTGGCAGTACTTTGGAGACTGCATAACCTGACACAAAAACTAAAACTTTTTGTTGTTCCTCTGTTAGTTCGACGTTCTCACAGTCAGGGATCAATGGCAGAAACTCTATAAACTGTTGAGCTGAAGTCGCTTTCAGTTGTGTAACTGTTTCCTCCAGAGGTTCAGTGACATCTTTGAGTGTTAAAGTCCCTTTGGACGCTGAAACCAGTTTTAGGACGCTAATTAGCTTGAGCTTTTTTTCTCCTTCAAGTAACTGTTGGACTGACACGTAGAAGTTAAATCCACTCATTTGTCTGTACTGACTAAATCTAAATTCAAGGTTGTCGGTTTGGAACTTGCCTAGTAAAATATATTTGAACTTTTTATCATCTAACAGGAAGGAAGAAATTTCTTGTAAGCCTCTCAGTGTATGATCCAGAGCATTCATTGTCTCGTTCGATATAGTGCCTTCTCTTGGTTTCAGATTTAACTTCTGCCACTCCTGAAGCCATTCAACTGCTTTCTTCATATACTGCATGTTCATATCAGAGATGGAGGTTACAACTTTAAAGTCGTCATTCCTGAGTCTCTTAGCTTTGTATGGATGTTTAACATTAACTATGTTCCACAGACGTAGAATTATGTCTAGAAATTCTCTAGTGCCTCGTGTATCTTCCTGCCAGTGCTTCTCAAAATGCTGTAGGGCAAAAATATTTCGTTGATCAAAAACTTTAAGCATCAATTTGACGTTCTGCTTTTCAGTAGCTGTTGGATACAAAGCCTTTTGGTTCAGTGCGGGTGCCAGTTTTAGTGCAGACGACTTTTCAGCAGAATACAACTTTCTTAAATGAGAAAATGATGCTTTCATAATTTCAGTACAGGCAGAACTTTCAAATGAAGGAAACTGGAATGTTTTCTCCACATCTTTCTGAGCAAGCCAGTTATTTCTGATACATTTAAATATATGCACTGTATCAAACAGAATGAACAATTTCTCAGAACAGCTGAAGGGATTCTGTGTAGAAAGCTTCAGTTCTCCTCCACACATATTGGTAAATGCATTACGGTTTACTCTGTTGTTGTCTGAGATCACACATACAACAGAATACCCTATACTGTGGAGCAATTTCAGAACCTCAAGAAGCATGTCGTACAACAAATCAGTGGTCAAATTTTTGACAGGAGCAATTCCCACAACATCTTTACTTTTGCATAACAGGGATGATACCATGAAAACTTGAGCTGTGCTGGCTTCTTGAGACAGAGAATTTGAGGCTGTGCCTTCCAGCTTTCCCTCTTTGTGGGGTACTTGGTGAGCGACATGAATTTCGTCTAACATTAAAATTACCATTCTCTCTCCCTCATTTAAACTTTGGCACTTTTGCTTCAAATATTCCGCGTGAACCCTTCCATCTGTCAATCCGCTTCCAATAGTAAATACTGATGAAAGTCTCTTCAAATATGAAGTATGTGGTAGAGTTAGATGAGTGTTTCTTAACATAGGATAGGTTCTAGGGGCTGCTGCAAAATTTTTTAAAGCCCAAAGCATTGTTTCGGATGAGTATCGTCTCACCGGAGAAGTCAATAGCTTTAACTGTTCCACCAAAAAGGGAAGTTTGTCTTTCAGTGGTAAAACCTGGTTTTCGCTGTGCTCATCAGTTTCTTCTGCTGGTTCGTCTAAGCACAAATTCTGCAAGCCATCAACAAAAACTTGAATTTGCTGTTTGACATCCATCTCTTTAGCACTGGCACTGGCGAAGTGTGATAGCATTGTATCAAATTGTGACCAGGATGTGAGGATAGGGGGAGACTGCTGACCAAAGAGCCATTTCAAAGATGTGTTTGGAACTTGAACAATACTCGTATTCTCTTGTGTGAAAATCTCTACGTGCATGTCAGAATGTACTCTAATTGCCGAAACTAAAGCTGGCTTGCTGCTAGGTAAATCTTGTAAATTGTAAAAACTCCAGTATGGACTTTCCTTTTCGTCGGATAAATTGGTGCTGGTAGTGGCATGTTTTTCAACGTTGTTGTGTAGCCTATAAATCCAGACGATCCCTGATATATGACTGTTTAGACTGTTACCAAAATCCGAAAAAGTATTAATTTTGTCACTTTCTAACCAATCAGAAAATGATTTCTCATCTCTTTGCTGGGCGCCCCTATGCCTTTCCTCCGGTGTTTTTCTTTTTGGAGCTCGTTCGTCAGACAAATACGATGGACAGTTCGGAAAAATTGACGGGTAAGCATCATCCCTAAGCTTTGGTTTTGATCTTTGCACCGCCAAAACACTTCCGTCTGGTCTTGTAACAGAATCAGATCGGATGAGGAACTGATCATTAAAGTGTTTAGCACACACAACAGACTGAGATGTAGGAGTAAAGTCAGCTCTAGGAATTTTACTTAGCCATTGATCTCGCCTTGTCGATTCAGTCGGGAATTTAAACACAGAAACTTTCTCACCATCGTCGTAATTTCCTCTACAACCTGGAACACAGCACTTTCTAGGCATTTTCACATTGAATATCCAATCTTGAGAATAACAATAAGTATAATAAATCCACACAAAGACAAGAAACAGCAGTCAACACACAAGCAATGTTTTAGTGCCGGTATTCAAACGTTGTTTCCTGTTGCCTTGGCCTAGAGAGCGTGGCCTTGACTTGAGACGGTGCCGCTGCATACCGTGACGTCACTTACCTGCATATCGGCATTGTGTTTGGCCATGTAATTACGGAAAGACTGACCCATAAATATAATCACCTGCGTTAGCAGCTTTTCCCTCGCACCAGTCCCTTTTACATATTACCCTCAAGGACTACTGTCATACAGTAGTGCTTGATTACCTCCATAGGCCCCCAATTTTCTGAGCTCCCTCTTCTCCTAAAGGTCCAGTGGTAGCTTCACAGGCTCTACATAAATCTAGACCTTTGATGTAGCTACCATCAGGAGGAGCAATTGCCAAGTGTAATACAAAACGTACGCCTCGGTCAGTTACAGCACTTGGTGGTCTCTCCATACTGGGAGCCGCCATCTTGTCCAGCTTGTAATGTAAGCAATACTAGCGCAGTAACAGTAGAGGCAATTAATAGAAAATTATAGCTGTACAGAGTTCGAACATAGTATAGAATGAAAACAACAGTCAACTTACATGAATCCTCACCGAAATGAACCACAGTAAATCCCCATAAACCTCAGAATTATCAAAAGAATATGGAGCCTGCGAAAGGCCGGCTTTGACCTCAAAGCCGTAACCGGAAGTCGAGAACCAAGGAGTTACATATCAGAAAAACAGCTTGAAATGACTGAACTCCACCGTCAGCACTTATCATATCGAGGCTTAAACATCGCAGTCTGACCGGATAACGGGGAGAGGGTCTGATTCTCGGAAAACCGTCCCGATTCCCCGAATTTGCACTGATTGAATATTTTATTCTCTTCCACAGTCCTAAATTTGTCGTATCAGTTTGTATGTTTTCCTTACTGTGAGCACGTAAATGAAGATTGACGAAATATTATAGGAACCACAGAAAAACTGTGGGTCGCAGCAAGACCTAAAGCAAAGTAAAAAATTGGCAAAAAGAAAAAGAAAAGGGGCAGATGTGCTTCTCTGCTGCAAATACAAGCAAGAACTCGCAGCCAAGTAGACGCATTCATTTAATATCTATTTAGACTCGATATATTTCATACCCTTTTTTTTTATTGTCCGACTGTTTTATCTGTTCAATTTTCCAATTTTTATTTCCTGTTGTTGTTTTCTTCTTTTTTTCTTTTTTTTTCCTTGAAGGAGGCTGTTGCCCAAATATGGTCATTTTCTGTCTTCTCTTTTAGTTTGTGTACATACTATCTTTTCTTTCTGCCAATTTTTGACTTTGTAAATGAAGATGTGCTTGTTCATTCATCACTACGATCTTCAACAGTTTCAATTCGACTTTCAAATCTTTGGAAATTACGATTTTGGAGACATGAAACAACCAGGGGCGAGGCTTCCTCATAATCAAATAATCAGTGATTACCCTTCGAATATTAATTCTAGAATTACTGTGCTTTCCAGATCGAGCCCAACTCCATTTAGCCAGTTCAGCATTCAATTCTACCTCGCTATTTGAGTTTGTTATATAGTCCAACACCCCTCACCGAAAAGCACCTTTATAGGGACCTACACCTTATGAACTGGTCCATAGTGAGTGATTAACAAAGACGAAGAAGACTTGACTACACCCAGAACCTATCTTGAGCACAGCCTGTATTCGTCGACGCGGCCCCGTAGACAGCAGAATAGTGGGGGGAAAAATAGGTTTAAAAATCAAAGTTTGATCTGATTTTAACGATTTATGCATGTTTTTCACTATGCGGTCGTTTTCATCCTAATCGAAAGGTAAAGGGTAGAGTGAAAGAGTTTGTGTGGATTTTTAAGTTTGTTTGAGGTAATCTAAGAATAATTTACTCCACGCATAGTAAGAGCTATCAAAGCATAATAATATAGTCTAGATAACAACTGTGATAAAAATCAGTCGAACATAACTAGCAAGAACATCACTTCACTTGATAGGTCGAGCGAGCCTATACCGCAACGGCAGATAGCCACTTCTCCGAGATCGTTGCACATTGTTGTGTCACAGAGATGCCAGTTAAGCACTTTCTGCCATTTAATGTTAATGGGTCATTTTCGAGAAACTTTATGAGATGGTAGAGTAACAAAATCTCTGGCTATGAATATGACAATGAAAACTTGCCGTTCAAATTATATTTTTAAAAATGCATGAAAATACAAGTCTATAAGTCTGTTAGTATGAATGAATGGTATTTTCAGATTAGTTTGGCTTGTAAATTGCTGCATTCCTGTCCTGTTGACAAGAATAGTCCGTTCTTTAGATTTTGCAGTGCCTAGCACCCGTTTCGTTGTTTTAGTCGCTGCATTTATAATTATGTAAATATATAGCGACACGTCCTATTATACGGATCTCTAGCTTAAATTCTAATTACCCTCTGCAGAGGGTCACGCTTCGCCCCTGGAAACAACACTGCATCATGTGGGCTGTCAACAGATTGTTTTAAACTTAGGAGAAAAAAAAAAGAAAGAAAGTGCTCTGAAAAGAAATTGCAAATGATGTTAATAATCTAAGGTCGCCCGTGTTAAACAGACTGATTTGATTTCTCAACAAATGATTCAACTTACATAATATCATTCCTCATCGAAGGCCTCGAAGTACCCTGTCACAAATCCCAGACTGGGAGATGTAATAATTATAACAAGACAACAATCACGAACGAACAAGTTTAACATTTAACAGAACAACCCATCAGACTCACACATTTATTATACATAAACATAAAGATAATAGCGCAAATACAGACATTATATTATTCAATTCAACTGCCGTACAACGGCCTTCTCCCGTACGCACACTTCCTCGGGTCCACAACCCGGTAGTTACTTTCTAAAGACACTTCGGTCTCAGCTTCTCCTCTCCATGTCTTAATAGCACATTAATATTTCAATGGCACCGCAGTCTCTCAATAGCCCCTTCCTATTGCCATAACACATTAGCATTTCAATAGCACATCAACATGGCAATAGCACATTAGCATTTCAATAACACATTCACGATCATATATACGTCCCTGTCGGTGGCCAGACTGCCAAGACTCATGTGCTGCGACTGTCCTACACGACAGCGTCACTCCTGGCCTATGTGTGGCCTTCGGCCCTATGCTGGCCTATCCCCTGTGCTCACCGTAGGCGGCGCTTCGGCCCGTCCCCGGCACCTACAAGAATAACATTACATTGGTATAATACCATACCACTTCTATTCACTTCACCCCTCCTTACAACTCATGAAGCGTACACACAATAGTTCACATTTCGCTCACCAAACATCCTACGGTAACACACCTCCACCGTATTCCACAATACTCACTCTCGCTACAAATCCATGAACTCAACTTACATCTATCGCTCATGGCGCACATTGCTATATACAGTATCAAGGACTTCCACATTCCTCACATATACTTATTTACATCATGGTAATAGACCAATATAATACATCAATCATAATTATCAATCATCGTCCCACCTACCAGTCATCACTGGAAAAAACACTACTCCCAAGTCTTCCGACTGCCCTCCTTATGCTCGCCCTTTGGGGCTTTCTCCTGCGTCCGCTCTCTAGGACGTCTTAGTGTGCAGTGATAGTAGCTCTCGCCTCATTCAGACCCCCCACCACTCACAACATGCACGCTTTCCCTTCCCCGTGGCCGTGGGTTAACTTTATTCTAAACCTCTTCTCGTAACTACTGATCCTCGCTCACTCGCTCGTGACATACCCCTTTCCTAGATTTACACATCGATTCCACCAGATGTGAAGGCTTTGGAAACGTTTCTTTTTTTTTGTTTTGTTTTGTTTTTTGTTTGGTCTTTTTTTTTCCCTTGAAAAGGGCTGTTGCCGAAATATCGGCCATTTTCTGTCTTCTCTTTTAGTTTGCGTTTCATTGTATCGTTTGGGTATTAATTCCTACTCCAGGCTTTGTTACATCCACCTTTTTGTTTTTGCCAAATTTTGACTTTGCTTATGGCCTTGCTGCGACACCACAGTTTTTCTGTGGTTTTTATAATATTTCGTCAATTGTTTCCGGAAGTTATTAAACACGCGTTCATTTAGTGTGTACTATGAGGAACTGGAGAAAACCATGACACAATTAAAATCAACAGATGTCAAGATTATAATGGGAGATTTCAACGCCAAAATAAGAGCAGACAGAATTGGAAACACCATCGTTCCACATGGAATTGGACGAATAAATGAACGTGGGGAACGACTAGCTGATGGTGTACAGAAAATAATTTAGTGGTGACAAATACTTGGTTCAAGAATCATCCAAGAAGGAAATGGACATGGATGAGCCCGGGGGACAGACAGCGCAACCAAATTGACTACATTTTGATACAGTCACGCTTTTGTAATGCAGTCCTATCAGCCATGCCAGGAGCGGACTGTGGAAGTGGCCATATCCCTGTGATGTGCAAGATACATATAAAATTGAAGGCTCTTGAAAAAACAAAATAGCAACCAAGTTACCATTTTGAACTGCTGAAGACAAATGAGGAACTGAGAACAAAATTTTCCACAGAAGTGAAAGATAAGTTTGCTGCTCTGGAGGCGGTCACAGAGGCAGAAGACAAATGGGAAATTCTAAAACAGAGCATAACAGAGGCAACCGAAGAAAACATCCCACTCAGGCAAAAGAGCACAAAAAGTGGAAGACCGAAGAAATCCTAGATCGAATGAAATCTAGGCGCGAAGCAAAAGGCGACCCTACAAAGTGCAAGGCACTCGACAAAGAAATAAAGAACATGCGCAATGAAGCGACAGAGGCATGGATGAATAACCAATGTGAAGAAATAGAGAGAAAAAGAAAACAGACAGTAAATACATGCATAACAAAATCAAAGACATCTCAAACAAGAAAACATCGTCTCAGAGCAGCTGTATAAAATCCACAGATGGAAACATACAGATGGACCAAGCAGATATCCTAAAGAGATGGTTAGAATACATAGAAAAACTATTCTTTGATGACAGAAGAGAACAGCCAGAGATCCCTAAACCCATGGAAGGTCCACCCATCCTAAAGTTAGAAATAGAAAGGGCCATTAAAGAAATGAACAAGGGCAAAGCCGTTGGTCCTAATCTAATTCCAGTGGAAATACAGTAGAACTTGGTTATAATATAACGAGAGGTCATGTTCCACCAAAAATGTCTCGTTATACCAAAGGTCTCGCTATCCCAGGAAAGGGTACAAAAGGCAAGGCAATGGACTAAAATACCCCACCATGTGCAGGGCATGCTAACTAGGGAGGTATCCATGAAAAATACCGGCATGCCCTGTACATAAACGTATGTATGTATATCAAACTGGCGGCTGATCTCGGCCTTGATGTCGGTACTGGTTTTTTTGTTTTTTTTTTGTCTTTTTGTGCTGACGGTAGCCATGTTTCGATCAAATTACGAGAGATATTCAAAAGTAAATGCAGACGAGTGCGTTTGTTTCCGGTGGTTTCTCGTGCTGTATCATTCAAAGTATGGGAACAGACTGGCCATGTGATTGCGACACATGGAGTGTAGGCATGACGTCACAAAGCCCGTGGTAGACAAAGAGCACACGCCACTCGGCGATCAATTTCGATCAAAGACCGTGCTACAAGTAATAATTATCGCACATCACAGGTAGTGACCAGAGAGTGCACATGTCTGACGAAGCTACACGGCTGTAGCCTTCATGGCCTGCCCCACAATGTGCCTCAGTGAGTGATGAGTCATCACTTTGAGCTGGCTGCGTGTAGTGTGCTGTCACAGCACGTGGTCAGGAGCGAGAGAAAGCATACTTATTGCTAGGCCTAAGCAAGAGATGGCCAGGTGGGGCCACAATTCGCAAGAACGATGCATGTTGTTATTGTCTGCTGGACTGTCTGTCAACACGTTGTTCCGTGGTCGCCCCCACCGTTTGCCGTACGCACTCAAAATTAATTCTCTCGCTATAGCAGGTGCTTTGATTATCGCTTGACGTTATTTGAGTATTTTAATATATAGATCATATAATAGAAAAAACGGGGGTTTAAAATGTTCTCGCTATTGGCAAAGATCTCGTTATAGCAGTGTCGATAAAAATGATGTTCCACTGTATATGAAATACTTTGTGAATGGGGAGTGGAGAAATTGACCAACCTGCTTAATACTATATACGATACTGGTAATACCCCCAGAGACATGATTACATCTACATTCATCACATTACCTAAAAAACCTGGAACCACCGACTGCGAATGCCACAGAACAATTAGCCTTATGGGTCATGCAGTGAAACTTTTCCTGAGAATATTGGTGGCAAGAATGAGAAACAAGATACGACCAGATATTTCAGAAACGCAATTCGGATTTGTTGCTGATAGAGGAACAATGAATGCCATATTCACCATGACAACGTTAATAATAGAAAGGAGCCTCGAAATGCAGAAAGATTTTTATCTATGTTTCATTGATTATTCCAAGGCCTTCGACAAAGTAAGACACGAAGAGCTATTCCACATTTTAAACCAACTACACATTGATGGTAAAGACCTCCGAATTTTGAGCAACCTCTACTGGAAACAAACAGCCACAGTGAGGGTAGATGGAGAACACAGCGAAGAAAAGCCAATCAGAAGAGGAGAAAGACAAGGATGCGTGCTGTCATCTGACCTCTTCAATATGTATAGTGAAATGATATTAAGACACATTGAAGATAACAAAGGAATAAGTCTGGGCGGATATAATATCAACAATCTGAGATACGCCGATGATACTGTTTTAGTCGCGGAATCAGGACACATCCTTCAGAAAACACTGCGTGTTGTGGCAGAAGTAAGCACAAAAAAAGGACTGGCACTAAATATCTCAAAAACAGAGAGCATGTCCAGCTCCAGAGGCCAGAGTTACTTTTAAAAAGCTGGCCCCAATCATGACAAACAGAAACATTAAAATGAATACAAAACTCAGAATATTGAAGGGTACATATGGTCAGTTCTCCTTTATGGGTGCGAGTACTGGACAATCAACAACAATATTAAGGAAAACTAGAAGCAATAGAAATGTGGTTGATACGGAAGATGCTGAAAATATCATGGACAGAAAAGAAGTCCAACCAAGAAGTGCTGGAAATGGCAAACATGAAAAGATCACTCATCAAGACAAAAGGAGGCGACAGATGAAATTCATGGGGCATGTTTATAGAAAACGAGGGGTGGAACAACTTAGTATGGCAGGAAAAATCGAAGAGAAGAGAAGTCGAGGACGCCAACGTGGAACATTCGTCAATACCCTGAACACATGGGCAACCAGCAACACAATGAACAACAACTCATGCATGAGGGCCTCGAGTGAAAGAGTGGGATGGAGAACCATAACCGTCAATGCCTGCTCCAGACAAGACACTTGATGATGATTAGGTGTGCACACAGTGAGACCAGTCTCGTTATATTTTTTATCACAGTGGTATAACGATATAAAAGAAATACGTGGACGGTGGACGACGAGTTTGCGTTAGGGAGAAAAAAAATCACATTAATAGTTATACGCAATTAAAGTGACAGTGTTTAGTGCGATGTGTTAATTGCTATCAAGTGAGGCCATCCTTCCTGGCCCAGGCAGACATTTACCTGTCCCTGTACCAGTCTTTTGAGCCATGTAGGCTCCTTATAATTACTACCCGTTGTCTGGAAAATTCGTGTTCCCATTCCCCGAGTTTTTCGATAAAGCAGACCTCCATGTAGTTATTGACAATGCAATGTCTGCATTACATCCTCCCCCCCCCCCCCCCACTTTTCTCTATTGTCGGTGGCTATTGTTGCTGAAGACGATGTTATCTTTAACCTGAGGGTTCTCAAACTTTTTTTAAACGATAAGCATGAACATTTTTTTCCGCTCCGTCATCCGTTTATTTAAACTAGCTGGGACACTCGGCATTGCCCGGGAGAGTACCGCACAAAAATGTTCAGGGAAACTAACGCAAGTCTACTCGAAGAATTGAATAAAAGAGGTTTAATAATGATCTGCGCACCTGAAGTCCCCGGGCCCAACAAAAGATTAAAACAAACGAAGATACTCTGCGAGTTTCCCGAGGTTTATCGCGATTGTAATACGTGTGTTTTAAAAAAGGTTTAATCGCTGCTTAGGTCAATAGCTTACACTGGAGGAGTCTCGAAGTTCATGCACAGGTACAAGTGAGGGCAACTTCATGTAGTCCGCATTCTCTTAAGAACCATTGAAAAACTTCCTAAACATGAAGTGAGACGAGTGGTGGAATGCATGCTTGACTTTTGTACCAATGCCCTTGAGTCAACCTTTAGAAATGACCCTGCTGCCCTTATTATCTGTCAAGCTGAACCAGTTATTCATACTTACTTATCACTAGTCATTTAATGTTCGTTTAGCGGGAACACCTGAGAGTGTTTCAGAATGAAACTAAGTGTCTGCGAGCATTTTACATCTTATTATTGTGACATCATTATCTCCTCTTAAGTTTCACCGATTCTGCAATGAGGAATTAAAAGGGAAAAAAAACAGTTTGCGGCTTAGGTTTGTTTCTTGTTGTCTTGTTTTTTTTACACGAAAGAAAAAAAGTGAACCACAAGTAGCATTCAGAATACCGCATTTCTTTCCATCACAACAAGGAAAAAAATCATTGTGTTGACATTTTTCATGAGTACAAAGAACTGAGAAAATCTTTAGCGGAATGAACTTTACCGTTTTCATTCAATAGCCCACATACTATGCTTTCCTAGATGAGCATGCATGTGATTTTCGTAAAGTTCAATTATTTCAACTTCTTAGCTCATTTTTATCCCAAGAGCTGGAGTCAATATCCCATGTCTTTATCATTCTATCAGACAAAGGACAAAAAATCATAACGGTCAGGTGTTATCCCTACTCCAACTTCGTCATCGAAAAAGAACGATCACATAAGTGGATGTTATCGCAGCCATAGCACTTTCATTAGAAACTCGAGAGGCAAGCACGCCACAGCATGGGCGTATTTTGATAAAGAAGTGCTTCAATTTTTTAAGTTATTTCTTGTTGTGATTTTATTAACTTTATGACAAGTCTTATGGCTGCTTTGTTGATTCTGTAACATTGTGAAGTACGCTCGTATTTCAAATGGCAACAAACTCTTTAATAAGAAACTCATTTCAAAGGGGATGTCAATGAAACTGATTATTAAGGAAAAGAAAATATGTGATTTTTGAAAACTCGGCAAAGTCGCAGAAAGCAACCAAAACAATAGGAAAAGTAAAATATGTAGACTATTTATACTATTTGTGAAAAATTATTCATTTTTGTCTGAGGGAAGAGGCTGGGATGATTACTGAGATTACCAAGTTGAGTCGCCGTAGAATGCAAGCAGCAGATTTCACCAGTCGTCGAGGCGTTCATAGCTTTAAATTTAGTCCGTGTTCATTGTTGACTGAGAATCGTTACTGCCACATGCACAGGTTACTCAGAGAACTGATCTGTCCAGTGACACAGTTAAAGACCGAATACTCAGCACTGCGTTGGTACTCTTCAACATGCTGTAAATTGACATCTAGTTGAATTTCTTGCTGGGCCCATGAGTGACATGATTATTAAAGATCGTCTACATCAACATCTTGAAATTATTTGGCATAATAGAAATCTATTACAAATTAATACATTCCTATACTTATTCTACAATACGTCTACGCTTGCAGATAGCCGTTGTATTATTTTGAACCACGGCTGTCGTATTGAACGGAATCTTAGTTCTGCTATAAGACAAGGTCGTGAATGCATGACATCATCCCCCTTTACAGTATTGGACCTGTTACTGTTAGGGATAAGCCGGTAAATTGGTCAGGGGATCGGACAGTCAGGGACGGACCCATGAATTTCTGATGGCCTCCAAAAAAAAAAAAAATAATAATAATAAATTTGAGAGTGAGTTAGAAAAAAAAACAAAAACGAATGGGTTAGCACGCCAACATCTTGCTAGACATTTACCGTCAATACATAAAGCAAATTTTGGAAAAGCAGAACGGAAACTCTTAGACTTGCTAAATTTATTGACTGACCACAACTTTTCTTTCCAAACAAGGAATTTTTTTAGACACACCCACCCTCCCGAAAGAAATCACCAAACATACACGATCAAACAATCTACCACGTCTTAAACTCGATTTGTTGATTTAGCAAGACAGGGAAACTAATTTTGAGAGTATTATCACAAATTTTGCAGATGAAAAAGTCAGAAAGCTTATTTCATTAGCTGATTAGGCTTTACTGTGCTTTGTATAAAGTACATTGTTACCAGTTCATCCTGGTGCACAAGGAATTCAGCGTTTACGAAAATTTGTCGGTGTGTGGCCAGTGAGTAGTGTTTCAATGTGATGCATAACTATTAGACGGCGAGCCACCAGTCTGGCCCTACTTCAGCCTTGGTCTGGCTTAGGGTCGAGACAGAGTGAACTCACATTTCGTACAACTTCACACTGCTTCCTCACCGGTTGCACAAAAACTCTATAAAACCGGTGTAAGCGAGCGGAGTGCAGCCTACAAACAACCGTTTGAAAGTTCACGGTGTCTCCCAAAGATCTTAAAATAGTAAAGTAACAGATCTTTGGTGTCTCCTCATCTTCCACACTCGGACGGACAGTGATTACATTTTTACCGCTGCACTAAATTTCGTCCTCGGTTCATCCGTGTCGGTCGACACGTGTGTTGTTCTTTTCAAATTCAGTGTGATACCAGTGGGTGATAACGGCTTCATGAAACTGGTTTCCTGTTTCTCAATAAAGAGCGATATCATCTCCAGCAACAGATGAAAAGTTGCTGGCGTCATTCGTAAATAGCTCAGGCATTTTTTTGTGTCTCTCAGCACTTCCTCAAGAAGGTGATGGCATTCTCCATACATTAGCCTTCTTTTGAAAATGCTAGGTACCAAATATCTTCTTCTGTAAGCTTTCTTTCTATTGAGCCAATAAAGCATCATGAGTCTCAAACAAGAAACACCGACAACTGTTGACGGCATCTTGAACGGAAATGAGCTGTGTCAGATACGAGTCTCGAGACGGTCAGTGAGAACGGCTTGTGAACTCACTTTGCTTGAGATTTCAGATCACATTCGTTTCACGGTTCAACCACATAAAATGCGGAAATATTGTGAATTGTGAGTGTGGGTCTACTCTGTCTCGACCTTTAGCCCTAAGAACAGGGTTTGAGGTATTAAGGGTTAGGGATATGGTGGTGGGGGGTCGGCACGTAAGCTTCAGGCTTCTTTCTTATCTATTCTATAATTTAAATTAAATTTTGCCTCAAATCCACTGGGTAAATCTGATGGAATGGAGGTTTCTCCCATTGTTTAAATTTGTTGAGGCTGAGGTCAAGAACCCCAAAAGCACAATTCCATAGATGCGAAAAGATTACAGAGAATCTAATTTGTGAAACTCTGATGAGAAATGAGGAGTTGCAGGCTTTTCATTTTGATGTGCTGTAATGTACATCTACTTATTTTAATTGTTTTTGTTGTCTTTCTGAAACAGAGTACTGAAAGTTCAGTTCTGAGACAACAGACTGATGTCCCACAACCAAAATTGTGGACCTTCTTTTTCGGTCAATAGGAAAACCAATGTACACTTGCACTTCCGGACTGATCTTGACTGGATACTAAGCAGAAAAACATGTTAGCAAGGGAAACAGGAGGCAAGTTGAGGCTCATTTCCGCTTGTACCACTGGAAGATGTGAGAGACAGATTTAGATGCAGGAAATCCTCTTCTACTAGCCTCACTAGGCTTCTCAATTCCAACCTTGCAAAACGACATGGGTGGACAGCTATGGCATTTCTGCACTTTGATTTAACTCAGTTCTTTTGATCCTCATTTTAGAGACACTACAGGTTATTCATGATACTTTTGTTGTTGTTGTTGTTGTTTTTTAGAGTTATAATTGAGTCAAATGCAGAACTAGATCAGCACTGTTGAAATGAAATGAACAAATTTACAAATTTTATTATTTTTTATGAGGTCTTTAACAGGGTAACATGTTGGTAAAGTAGAAATTATTGTAGACGGGGGCGGAGGCAGTTAGCAGTTATAAATACGTATAATATGTGTAGATTTTAGCATGTCTCCAACAAGTAGTAAATTGCTTGCAGCATGTGAGTGCTCTTCTGATGAAACATGCTGAAAGTTTTTCTTGTTTAAGTTTTCTCTTCCGCGCAGTATTCAGATTTTCTTCAAATAAAAAAGTCAAAATATTCCTTTTCACAGCATAATATTAAGGTGGCTTGACCTGAAGAAAACTTTCTAACATCCAAAATGAGATCACCACCAATGATGAGGCTCCCAGTGATTCGACCACAATAACTAAATCAAGTTGCGAAAATACTGTCAATTAGGAAAACTGTTTCAACGATCTGACAAACAAACTTGTATCGCTGCCTTCTCCGTCCCATCTCCCTGGATCCATGGCAGAAGTTGCTCTCCATTCATTTTTGGGCGAGGAGCGCCTATAAAGAAAGTACATGTATTGCAAAGGCCTTTCTCGCGGCATACGTTTGCACTATGGTTCACAAAGAAAATGGGATGTCAATAAAATCGTACAGCCTAGTTGTAGTGTGCATAATTGTGCGTAATCGTTCATGTCCATTCCACACAATTTGTTATTGATCAGCATTGCAGATTTTTTTTTCATGTTGAAATATGTTTTGCACAAGGAATCATGGCATTTATAAGTGGCTGCAAATGGCACGAGTGAATTACTAACTCTATCTCCAATAACAACCCTATTATCAAAAATGTTTTACCCTTTACTCTTGTCCTCAAAAGCACCCCTCGACTCAAGCTGATCTGAAAGTGAAATGGTAATCCTCCCAGATCTTGATCAAATCATGATTTCATCTCAATACTCAAGACCCTCTCTCTCTCTCTCTTCCCTCTCTTTCGTCCCTCCCTCTCTCTCTTTTCTCTCTCTCTCTCACTCTCCATTCTGTTGGGTCTTCATTGAATTTTACACATTCAATCACAGTATTTCAGCAGTGTGCATATAAATTATATTCTGGAGGATTACCGTATCAGGTTGTCTTAAGGAGTAGGTTGATACATGGACAGATACAGGTTTGGAATTGGTGATAGGGCTCATAATATTATTTCTTTCAAGTTTGATCATTAGTGTGTTTTCTGGAGATAACTGGATTCGGTAACCCTTCCCTAGATCTAATAATTGAACCAATCAATACTGAATCGGTCTGTTGTGTAGAAACTTCAGAATCACACACAGAGGGCAAGGTGTGGAACTGTTACTGTAAGATCTATTCGTGCACAGACCTCCGTTTCCCAACTCCAATTGGACAGGAGAATCAGATATGGATTTTCTCCATTTCTTTCAAAGACTTTTTCCCTATCTGAACCGACTGGCGGCGTCGAGCTGACATATGTTCAGGGCGTTTTTTTACTGCATTCTGTCGTGATGCTGAGCATGGAAAGGGGAGGGGGGTTCTTTCCAAACATATCGGACGCAAAGTCATTTTTACGGCAAGAACTGCCAGATGCCATTTCAATTTCAATGTCTTTTCGGTGACTACAAATTTCCGTGCTTACCGAACTTATCTTCGGTTGCAAATTTTATTCACACATTTATCCTGCACAGAAAGGATAAATAATGAACACCAAAAACTTCTCTCAAGGTCCCCAGGACTTTATTTCCATCAAGCTATACTATATTGGGTATGGTATTTAAAAAAATAAAAAAAAACAGAAAAAATGTGGGGTTGCAGCAAGGCTATAATTATTTCCTACCTACAACATTTTCTTTTCGCCAAATTTTGACTATACTGGATATGATATATATATCAACAAATTTGAAGTAGGAAAAAAATTTTGTCACAATTTCCTCTGAATTCCAGTATAAGATGTGAACCTGTTTTTGAATGGGAAAGATATCAGAATTCTTTCACATGCATAAAAGGAAGTACATTGACAGAATCAAGTATCTTATCTAATTTATTAGGTCATATATAATTACTGGCATAATTTCATCCTCTGGATGCACAACTGTCAGTTCTGTTGTTGCAAGCACAGTGTCTGCATTGTGAAGTAAGGCATAAAATGATCCCGATAAGGCTGTGGAGATCAAAATGGTCTTTACTCATGCAATAATTTGTACTCCTTTCTGCAAAGCGCCTTACAAAGTTATCTTTCTATTTCTGAATGGGAAAGATAACAGAATTCTTTCACATACATAAACGAAAGTACATAGACAGAATCAAGTATCTAATTTATTAGGCCATATATAATTACTGGCATAATTTCATCCTCGGGATGCATAACTATCAGTTTTGTTGGTTGCAAGTAGTGTCTGTATTGTGAAGGAAGGCGGAGACCAAAATTGTCTTTACTGGTGCAATAATTTGTACTCCTTTCTGCAAAATTCCTTACAAAGTTATCTTTTATATTCAGCCAGAAAAGAAAAGGACCATAAAAAAGCCTGTGCAGAGGCATTCCTGTCTCATTTTTTCATGTTTGTTCTGCGAATAGAAATAAATAAGCAATAAAATATTCCTTATTTTAATTCATTTGGTACCAAAATCTACTGATAAAATATTTGTAGGAATGTTAAAAAATTTTAATGTTATCAAACATTGCATGACCTCCTTCACTACACAAAAGACCCTGCACGTCATCCAACATCACAGCATAAAAAAATTGAAATTCCACAAATGTGGGTGACAAAAGAGCCAATAGGTATATTTCATAATCAGATTTTCTAATGGTATTGAGGATCAAGCATGTCAAAATCATTCACCTGACACCGACTGGTCTTCAGATTTGACACTTGTGTGTAAGAGACAGCTTTTAAGAATTCATAAAGAGATTAATCTACATTTACAGTAACAATTAAATATTATCACTGAGAAAAAAAAATTATGCAGAGTGGTACACAGTTAAAAGCAATGAAAATGCTTAACGCTAACAAGCTGAACAATGAAAAAGACATGCATTTTGAATTACTCTAATACATGGTAAGAGTATCAGTACATGCTTTTGAAAATACCAGGCATTTCCCCCCAAAATCTGCAAATTTTTTATAGGTTACAATGAAGGAGATTAACTATGTCTTCCTATTGTTTAATATTTTTCAGCAGAAAATCTGATTTCTCTTCAACTATTCATTCACCTAACTGTGAGGTCTGAAGAAAAGAATGAGCTTTCTTCTTTGTGCATGTACCTTATTCTTCTTCAGTTTACTTCATTATTCTTCCCCCTCACCATGCTGGTGAAGACACATACAGTGAGTTCATGGTGGGAGGGAAGAAAGGCCTCATAGCTTGCTTTGTCTACTATCAGATAGACTTGTCAAAATCTATTTCTTTCCATTAAGATTTTCATAGCTTTACAAGGTGTTGATGTCTGTACATGGAAAAAGGTTCACTGTGGTCACTAAACATTTTTTTTTTTTTACAATCATGAGGCTAGGTCTTTCAAATCCTAGAATTTGCATTAAAGGAATGCTTCTAGATTTTTCAATTGAAAAATCAGCCACAACTAAATATTTATGACAATAACAACTTGAAGATTTGTACTGGCCATTCTTCAAATGCTTTTTCACAACGCCTTAAAATAATCAACTGAACTAACCAAAATATTTATCAGTTACAAATCTCCTTAATTGCAGGACAGAACGAAACCATATAAATTATATTACAAAAGTCAAACCAGAATGTTCAATTTCAAACCAAAAGTACCATGTCATTATAATGACCTACAAAATCAATCAACTATCACAGAATTTGATAACAACAATAAAAAAAAAATAAAACAAGTACTCCAAGAACTACAATATTAATGTTTTTTTTCTCAAAATTGGGATATTAACTTACTAAGCACAGGATTGTGGAAAGATATAAATCTCATGACTGTGATTCTCATAATGATGATGTCAAATATGGGAGAAAGAAGACATCAGAAACATTTTATTATTGAAGCTGGTCGCCAGATGAGTTCCCTCTTTAGTATCTTTTCTCCACAATGATATCTGACTAACCCAACAAATTTACATCTTTCT
Organism: Onchidella celtica; assembly: GCA_963931925.1. Lineage (NCBI taxonomy): Eukaryota > Metazoa > Mollusca > Gastropoda > Systellommatophora > Onchidiidae > Onchidella > Onchidella celtica. The sequence continues at coordinate 16,463,713 of OZ007568.1, read as the reverse complement.
CAAAATTTCAAATGTCACTTCTGTAAATACTGTAATAAAAACACAATTCATGCTATCCCAAACAAATGATCCAATGCAAAATAACTAAACATTTTCCGTGAGACTTGCCTTTTGCTTGCTACAAAATTTGAACGTCTATACTTGTGTATATCTAATTGTGTACCTAATTCTCACAATGTGACATGTCAATTTCTTTAGTCTTGAGGTTATCAGCTAAAAAGTTTTTGCTACATCCAAGAATAACAAAAGTGACCAAAACTTTGAAAAAACTCTCCTGTAAACTGAGAAAATTGTTGACATACATATGAAGGATGACAAAATGATTAATTATACTGATAAAATAAGGTATTTGTAATCATATGTCATAACACTCTAGAATACATAAAATTGTCTACAATTGGATAATGATCACAAAATTAAAAAAAGCCCAATAACTACAAAAATTAAAAATATGGCAACATCATTAATAATTATGTTGATTGTGAAGCAGTAAAGTTAAAGCACACACCAAATAAGCTCCAGTAATGAAAATAATTTTGTGCGGTGATCAACTCTTTGCCTTTCACAATTAATTCCACTTTTGGGCTTGATTCACTGGCATTAAATCAAAGATTAGAAAAAAAAATGAAAGCTTCATTAATTATAACACAAAGTCGAGGGGTATTTGCCATTATTGTTGCAAAGCGACATTTTGCCAATTTTGAGGTTTTGTACTGAAAGCCATTCTCTTACTCCCAATTTCATTATATATAAGTGTGATTCTAATTGGCTAAAAACTTTTCAAGATTATGTGTTCGTGGCATAATGTTTTGTCCCTTTTGAAGACCAAACTTCAATTCTCATTTTCTTAAAAAGGTAAAAATGTACATACAACAATATGGCAAATACCCATTGAAATGCTACAAGTAATGTTAATAATTCAAACAATTAATATCTACAGAAACACCTTAATATGGTTTCAGACTTTGAGGAACAATATTACAGGTATTTGAAGGTCCCTAGAGTGACAAAAGAAAGACAAAAATGGAAACTCCTGGTAGAATCAAACTCCAGGAGATTTTCATTCACAACAAGAAAACCTTTGTCAAACAAGCATTTCAACACTGACTTTCTAGCACTCAGTAGGGTATGACAATACACAAGTGAGGAGTCCAATAGTGTCCAGACTCTGTGTCAATGTATATAAGTATTGAAAGAGTTTGTACATAAACCGAATGCAGAATAGAGGAGCAATGCTTTTCCCACCCAATCTAAAGAACCTCAATAATTAACTCCCTCAAGTCTGTTTGCACACATGTGGGAAGGCCAGCTCCTACTGTGGATGGGTCCCTTTAATGTGCTGAATAACATTAGTGATCAGTATCTCCCGTGAAGCATGCCAGAATCAGCTCATATACGAGAAATGGTTTGGCCACTTGAATGGGTACTATTAAATCTACAGAAACCCAAGCGAGGTCACCAGATGAACAACTGATCTTCCAAGTGAATGAATTAACGTTCTGGTAAACAATGACTCTTAACAGACGAAGTGGGTTTTTTAACCTAGCATTTGCTGTCAATACAAATCGCCATCAAAAACAAACAACAACAAAAAAAAATAATAACTTCCTTAAATTTCTACAAAAGACATTTAAAATCTCAGCAATAAAAATTCAGATTTGGATCTGGACCTAGTAAAAAAAGGTTTCAGAAGTCATTCTTGTTCCCTTTTTAATTTCCAAAATTCCCTCAAATTGGACAAAGTATTTTCATAATGAGTAAATTCACAATACATGTACAGTTAAATGTTTGTTGATCATTATATCAAGTTAATGTTTACTTGAGTTAACTTTCTTGCTCCTGAAAATGTGTTCTCTATCTTTAAAGGTAGTGTCGCAATTTGTCAAGTATGCTTACATTACTATGTAGATCTATTTTTTAACTGAATTACAAAAAAAAAATCTGTATGTTCTTCCTCAGTTGTACGAACAGCTGACTAAAACTATGAAAGTTCACACAAAAAGGCATTGCAATGGTTAATGTTAAACAAATAATAATATGACTGTGTAATAATAAGGATAAACGTGCATTATTAATAACAATAAATAAGTCCATACTTTCAAACTGTCTTTAAAAATCATGAACCCTGTACCTTTGTTTCATTCTCCTCTAAAATGAATGATCACTATTTCATCCTCCTAGTATTTTTTGGATATTACAAAACATTTAAAATGACACAGGTCTATAAATTTTGGAATGGCTATCACAAAATTTTGCTCTTAAGAATTACATTAATCTAGGTAAAAAAATCTAACTGCTTCCATAGGTTTGCACTGTGAGCATTGAATTTTGATTTAACGCTAACAAGAATTTCTGAAAAAATTTTTTTGCCCAAAATGTGCAAAATCTAATTGCTTCTATTAGGTTTGCATCATGAGCAACGCTTTCAGAAAAAAGTGTTACGCACAAAATTTGCATTGCTATAAGGTAATAATATATCTTGCCCTGTGTAAGCAGTTGTACTGGAAAATTCTTTTCTTTCCCAGGGGCCTCAACTGGAGGCTGTTAGCATCCTTTTCTTGATTCTATTGGATTCTTCATTCTGGTTTCTTATCTTTTGGTTCTCGTTTCTTGATCTTCTTGGTGCCGTCCTCAGAGTTCTTGTTGGTATTTCTTGTTGGCAGGTGCCAGGAGATTTTACAAGGGCGTAAGTACTTGAAGACCTCTCAATTTAAATTATTACACAATCTGGCACTTGTAACTCAACATTCCGTGAAGTATGATACAGAAAGACCAACTGCTACTTGTAATTTCAGTGGTACAGATGCCTAATTTAGAATCAGATAGAGCTAGATGCCTCTACTCCTTTACCACTTCATTCATTTGTACACAAATGCATAGAGTAAAATTGAACTATATACAAATTATTCCACAGGCTTTAACTAATTTTCAATTTCCTTCTCTGCGAAGTACAGTGCTCAAGACTTTGGCTTACACTTACACAAAATATTTGTTCATGTGTAACACCCGTTGTTTCAAGCTGTCTTTGTTTTTTTTGCTATTCACTACTACATCAATGACCACATGTAAGACTGTGATTCAGTTGTATTCATATATCATAAGGAAAACATGCTATGACCTGTGCATAAATCTAAAAATATATGATATGTAATACGTAGTCATATTTATTTATAGCGGGTGCTCCTGTGCAGTACTACCAAAATTCTTTCAAGAAGACAAAGAGGAATTTGTGGCATGTCTAGGTTCAACTATTTCTTAATACACTGCAGTCAATGTTTTTCTTCAGCGATATAATATTGAGCTATAAGGCTCCATCATACATTTTGCAATGCACAGTCTCGCTTTTGTTTTCCTTTTCAACAGGCACTTAACTTTTTGTGAGAAAAATGTTCTGGACATTTTACTGAATGCAAAGGACATTAATGTACGAGTTCGTGAAATTAGAAGAAAAGTGGTTTTTTTTTTTTGCAAGAAGAAATATTTGATTACAGAAACAACCTATTAAAATAAATGACCGAAGTAAAGCATGAAAAAGCATTTCAGGGGAAACTAACCAATCCTGTGAAAAGAAACAACAAATACCTCGATGTTAATTATAAAAACTTGAAATTATACATGACGGTGAAATGAGCTGTAACACTCATTAATCAGCCATGGGGAATGCTACTGATCTAGTTCATCAAAAATTGGAATTTTGTGGAAAAGAAATAAATCTATCAATTGGAATCTTCATTTATATTTATCAAAAGAAAAGCAGTTCCACTGCAACTAGGCATTTCTTAAACTGCCAACTTTAGTGCATGCAATTTGAATATTCACATAAACTTTAGCAAGGTGTCTGCCCAGCGAGGGACTGGATGGCTTGGTGTGGAGCCATTAACAAATGCCAGGGTACGTGGCGACAGATGGTACAATTGTCGAATGGGCCACAACAAAGTATGACACTTTGAAGCTGACAGAACATCAATATAACAGGACATCAGTGCCTGGTCAACAACGATGGTGCCATTCAAGGTAAATGGAGCAAACAGGCCTTGTTTTCTCTCATAGGTGATGGTCATCACAGGCTGTGGCTCCAGTCCATTAGTGGTGGTCACCAACAAACGATCTCCAACCTGGATATTTTCAGCAGCAATACATACTTCTTTGTCATTCTGTATACAATAGACATAATGTCCCTTTGTGACCGATACACTCTGTAAAGCTGTCTTCAGGACCATAAATTCACTGGAAACATTGAAGTCCTTGTGTCCAAACATGTAAACTGTATCATACCCCAAATAGCCCTTGCCATCTCTGACAAGAACTCTGTTTCCTAGCTGCAGCTCATTCATCTTGATATATTTCCCACCAGCCAACATCACCCTTGCAGTGCCTGGGAAACACTGCTTCTCTTTATCAACTTCTTTCTTCACCTGTTCTGACACCTCTTTTGTGACCATACTGTTTTGAGGTGAAATCTCTTTGTCATAGTAAGTCTGCAGCTCATCACGGTGTCTCTCAAAGGCTTCATTATTATTTGAACTTTCAGTACTTGTTGAGCTCCCAGCTCTGTTTCTTGCCTCATCACTGTCAGCTTCCTTTGGTTTGGTCATGGTTGTTTTAGTATCATCATCTGGTTGATCTGGTTCAGGGCGATCAGCTATTTCATCCATTTTTGTATGGATAGTAGCAGCTAGTGAAAAAACTGTATCCACCAAGCACCCCAACTGACCACTTTCAGCTTCAGTAACCCTATTGCTAAGGTTGTCCACCCTGTCTCTCAGTCTGGCTAGCTCTTCTCTGTACTGATCATGCTCAGCAGTATTACCCACCATGGTGTTCAAATATTCGAGGATCAGCTGTATGTCTCTCATCATTTCCTCATTGGCTTGTGGCACCTGCTGCTCTGAGATGATCCTCTGGCGTTCCCTCTGAGCAAACTCAAACAAGGAATTAGTATAGCGGGTGCCACTTTCTTTTAAACCGTCCACTTTTGAAATTAAGTGTATGAGCTGTGCTTTCTTCACTTTACGGTCTGCAGCTTTGTTGTTAAAAAGGACACATCTGTAATTGCATTCCTCAAAAAGCTCCTTCAAGAATCCTTTTTGTGTTCTACACCAGTCCTGAAAACTGGTCTTCTTGTCTGCCATTTCTGTCTCAAAGTTATCCCCATGTGTTATCACACAAACGCAGTGGGATTTGACAATGTCTTCCCCTAAAATACACTTCAGCAAACCTATGGCTTTCTTCTCCTCATCTGTCATGCGGATCCCAAAGCGAATGATCAATAGCAAGGCATGAAAGCCTTCGGGGCAATTGGCAATGGCCTCGCTGATCGAGCTTATGGCTAAACTGATAGAATCTTCATCACTACTGAGATTTGTATCACAAACCCCAGGTGTGTCCACTACCTTAATAGTGCGACCATCAATGTCAGCCCAAGCAACACCAGTGCGGCTTGTTACGGAATCTCCATCTGCTGATGAAACAAACTTTTTCTGTCCAAGAATTGAATTTCCAGTTGAACTTTTTCCATGCCCTGTCTTTCCAATCATCAGCAGGTCAAGGTCACTACCAGGTGGCAACTTGGAGGTCACATTCTAATGTGAACAGAAATGGAGAAAAAAGTATTATGGGGTGCTTCAAAAAGCAACACAATCCACACTACTAAGTAAATTAAAACATACAGTCGAGCACACAAAACTCGGAACTCTACGGGGTGGCTTCATCTAGTTCGAGTTTGCCGAATTTCGAGGAATACGTGAAGCATCAATCATGAAGTGTTATTATTGAAGGAAAATAATAGTTAATACAGCTGACAACATGTACCACAAATTACCTCCGTTAACCACTCTCCCCCCGCCCCTTCCTCCCAGTGGTTAGTTGAAGGACAAGCAAATACATGTATTACACTGATGTCGATGGCGACATCGGCACGCGACCTTGTGCCCGAATGCTTTTTTTTTCTCTTCTGGAAGTGCTTCAGTAAGGATCGTTTCCAAGTCAAGCCCAACAGCGATAAAATAACCTGAAGGGTGAACACAAATCACCATTTTTCTCTGTTCGGCTTTACTCCCGTTCATACAGCAGTGCACCCTTTCTTTTTTTCTATAAGGTATGAGCGCGCACCCCCCCCCCCCCACCCCTGAAGGTAATTTCCTGCCTGAATCGGTCGTCTCAGGTATTTTAGTCGCAGTTTTTATCAGGGGTGGGGTTGGGGGGTGGGTGGGGGAACTGTATGCACTATCCTGCCACCACTAGGCTATGCTACGGCTAACGAAATGAGTTTTTTTTCCCCTGCTTCTTGGCTACTTGGATCACACTCACAGCAGGTCAACTGGTTCGACGAATCCGTGTCACAGTTCAAGATTCGCCTGAAATAACTACAAAGAATATTGAGAAAGAAATTCGAGACCTAGGTCTTTGTTCGTGGGATCCGTGATTTCGACTTAGGTGTGTTCAAGTTTCGCGTGCTCGACTGTATTTCACTAATTCTGTGCTGAAAATTGTAAGCTCATACTAATATCATCTGCCAGCCTAGAAAAAGCAATAACTGTAATTCACTAAATTCAACAGTTTATCTCAAACATTTTTAGGCCATGAGCTCCCAGGCCAAAAAGCAACATTGAGATGACAGTAATCAGTGGAACTTGAAAATAACAATAATAACAAGACTATGGGCTCAGAGTGTGTCACTGTCAGGCTTTAATCAAGTAGTGACTAGTCACCTGTCACCTGTCGGCTTCATCGTCATCGATGTTAGCTGCTACAGTGGATGTCACGACAAAATCTCCTCCACCCAATCCTGTCCTTAGCTTTCCTAGTTAGTTCACTTATTTCCAGCTGGCTGACTTTCTTGATGTTATCGTGATATGTAATGGGTGGTCTTCCTTGTTTTCTCTTTGTTTCTGTCTTTCCTTGAAGGATTGATATCATAAGGGCCGTGCTTTTGTTTCGGGCCGTGTGGCCGATGTATGCAAGTCTTCTTTTATTTATTTCAGGTGTTATTCTTCTAGTACCAGAAGGAATTCTACTCAACCATTCTTTGGTATGTTGTTTGTTGGCACTTAGGATTTTGGGAGTTCTGTTTTGAACATTTTCTGATTTTTACAGCTTTTAGATGATACACTCCAGACAGCTATTAAAGCATTAAAAAAACAAAATGAACAAACAAACATTAAAGTGCAAAACTATGTTCCGTCCTTAAAAAGTTTGATGCACATCAACCAAAATCTTGATAATATTATATCAACCTGAACTAGTATTAAATGAGACACAAGTTACATTTTCATTTTGAGTAACAGATAACTGCATATCTACAGTTTGCTTATTATGAACGTTGAGACTGGCTCACCTCAATGAAGAGTCTGACTGTGTCCATAGGATTCACAGATAAGGTATCCTCCAGTGTAGACTCTGATGGATTAGTTACATAGTCTAGTCTCTGAACTGTCTCATTTGCAACAAGATGTAGGTTCTGAATTTTGTGTAGCACATCATTGGCTTCATTATTTCGATTTTCCAGCAGGAACCGTTTGCTTGACAGAAAGTCCTGTCCCAATATATGAAACAGACATGGCAGTTAACAGCTGAAATAAGATTTCGCAAGGAACAATTTTTTCTGCTTGAAGCAAGGTCTGAAACTACAGTGGATCATCATGTTTAACGACACTGCTAATAACGAGACCTTTGCCAATAGCGAGAACATTTCAAATCCCCGGTTTTTCTACTATATGAGCTATATCATAAAATACTCGCATAACGTCAATCGATAACCAAAGCACCTGCTATAGCGAGAGAATTAATTTTGAGTGCATATGGCAAAAGGTAGGGGCGACCACAGAACAATGTGTTGACAGTCAGTCCAGTCAGACAATAACAACATGATCAGTTTTTGTTTGTTACTACATGCCTGCCTGGCCATCTCTCTCTTAGGCCTAGCAAGCTTTCTCTCCCTACTGACCACATGCTGTGGCAGCACACTATGTGCAGCCAGCTCAAAGTGATGACTCATCACTCACTGAGGCACACTGTGGGGCGGGCCATGAAGGCTACAACCGTGTAGCTTCGTCAGACACGTGCACTCTCTGGTCACTACCTGTGATGTGCTATAATTATTACATGTAGCAAGGTCTTTGATCATAATTGATCACCATGCGGTGTATGCTCTTTGTCTGCACCGGGCTTTGTGACCACATGCCCACACTCCGTGTTACAAACACATGCCAGGCTGTTCCCATATGTTGAATGATACAGCACAGGAAACCACCGGCAACAAACGTATTCATCTGCCTCTAACCTTTGAATTTGACTCTCTCGTAATCTGATCAAAACATGGCTATTGTCAGCACAAAAAGACGGAAAAAAAACAAAAAAACCCAGTTCCGATATCAAGGCCGAAATCTGCCGTCAGTTTGATATTATACATGTGTGTACATTGATGTACCAGACATGCCAACAAGGGAGGTAACCATTAAAATACCCCATCATTTTTCATGGTTAGGCCTACCTCCCTTGTTAACATGCCCTGCACCTTGTGGGGTATTTTAATCCCTTGCCTCGCCTTTTGTATGCTTTCCTGGAATAGCAATAAAACAAGACATTTTTGGTGGAACATGACCTCAAGTTATAACCAAGTTCCACTGCAGTTTCATTTTGTTTTTTAGGAAAGCATGCAGTGCAGTCATTCTTGCACAGAAAAACACACACACATACAAAAGCATCTGTTATTGTCAGAACAACACTATATATATATAAAATTCTATATCACTTTTTCCCTTGACCATTATAGCCAATAAAATTGGCAGAGTTCATCTCATGTTTACATTTTCTGAGGTTTCTCAACTGCACATGTGATTTCACACAAGTATTTAATTAGATCGTGTTACGTTATGAGTCCATGGCAAACACAATCAAAAGTAAGCAAACTAACAGTAAATGTAAATTTTTGGACAAAGATTCTTAACAAAGTTTTTGGAATAGCAGTTCTGAATAGATCCCATAATACAAAGAAATCTCCTCACAGTAGATGCATCCTGAATGTTGTTTTCAAAAAAACTATGTAAATATAATCCTGCATAGCTTAACCAATCTATGGTAGATAAAGCAAAGAATAAGAATATTCAGGAATTCCATGAGATTGTATAAAATAACGCAACAACATCCCAGGAAATTTTTGCATATAAACTATATGTACATTATTGCTTTATATTATGGAGCCTTGAGCAATTACCACTGACAGACAAAAACAAATGATAAATCTTATTTTTACCCGCATAAGTTCCCCTGCTCCTTGACTGTTTTGCAGTAATTTGTACAGTTTGTCAAATAATGCGTTTGTTTCTTCAGGATACTGACTCAGGGCATGGCAGCTCAGACTGCTGAAGTCTTTTGCATCATTTTCTGAAAATCATCATAATGTAAACGAGTGAGGAAAGTAACTTAACACTTCATTACATGCCTGTCTGTCACCAGTAGCTCTTGATAAGACATTTTATTTGTACCAATAGTTTATCAATGTCTTGTTTTTTACCCCATCTTCCAGGTAATTCCTGTATTTCGAATTTTCTTACTGGAGTAAAATAAATAATATATTACTGAATACATAGTTTACCGCCATGTGACAAAGGACCATATGCATTTACGTTCTCAAATGAAATATTAAAGAAATAGGAAAGTCACCTTTCATTAACCGTTTCCATCACTCCTGGGTGGGAATCTACACTATAATGTGATATTTAACCATTTGAATAATAAGATAATTGGATTCATAAATTAGATTGTCAAGGTGTCTTCCATCCTCGGGTGGAGGACATGATGTATGAAATTAATCCACTCTTTATTAGACAGTAGGCGAGTAGCCCCACAGGTGATAGATGTAGCATGTGTGGCATAAAAGGTTAATAATATTAATTTCAACACAGGAAAGCTTCATAAAACAAGAAACAGTAGGTGAGTTAAAGACAATTTAAGTCAAGGCATGAAATGAAGAAAAAGCAAGAGAATTAGAGACAAATTAAATAACAGAGGGGACTCGTGAAACAGCAAGTGAACCCAAGACATGTATATAACAAAGGGGAATTGAGACAGCTAAGGATGGCAATGTTTGCAGAGCCTCCTGTGCATCTGAACATTTTTTGTGTACCGAGCACTTTCAAGAGAATGCCTCTGTTAACATACACCCATAGAATTCTCTTCCATTAAGTCATACTTCTCCATGGTGTGAAATGTAAAATAAACTCTCAAACAGATGCCCTCAGCAAGATGTAAAAGGATTTTTCCTTGTACCTAGATATTATTGTGAATCAAAACCTAAAACTACTAAAAGTACTGAGTAAAACTAAATGGTCTGCTCGATCGATACACATTGCATTATTTGGGTATTCGCAGATGATGTGACTGACTCACTGTGCCCTACCCCAGACATGTTCTGTGATCCTGTACTTCCTCTTCTCCACAACCTATCCAGACCTGGAATAAGGAAGTTCCCCAGTCTGCACTGCAGCCTACCACCTCAATTCTCACAGAATTTCCGGTCAGACAAATATTGCTGTCTGCCCAGGAACATGAATCTTGTTATATAACACTGTTTTGGAAAGAGTTTCTGACTTGGTTGGAACAACCTAATGGCCCATCTCTACTATCAAACTATTTGAGCCTTTTCAGATGCAGAATTCAGTTCTAACTTTGCAAGGACCTACCTCCTTCAAATGACTGAAGTGTGACACGCAAGTTATAGAAGTGCTGTGGGCCACCTGAGTCATCCAGAACAACAAAACTGTCATGATCTTCATCAACAGTACTGTCAGGTGTTTCCGCATGAGGATGATATGTTACCTGTTGACTCTCGGGTCCTACTTGAAAACCTGGTAGGTATTGAAAAGAAATATCATTTTTCAGAAAAAAATGTACCCAAAATTTTAACAAGAAACATGCACACAATCCAGCTTTTTTTTTTTTTTGTAAAACACAAATTCCATATATAATTTTTCAGATGTGATTTGAATACTGTTATATAAGCAGAAAATTGGACACTGTGAAAACCCTGCCAGTGAAAAAGACACATTTCTGAGATGGAGTTGGATATAAGATTATCATAATATTATACAATAGACGTCACTCGGTTTTTATGAAATCTTGGATACAATATCATAATTTAAAATGCCCCCCCCCTTTTTTTTTCTTCTTCTAAAGTAAGTAGGTTTTTCATAATTTTATCAGCAAGCATTGAAAAGAACAAAATACAAAATTCAGAGGCAAAGAACATCGGATGGATGCATTACAAAAAAAATGGCTGACAGGTTAACTTCATTGTCCTTTGTTCCTACAAAATCACAAAACACAATCTGCTATGTCAAAACTCACTTGACAGCTTTTTCCAAATGGCTTCTGTCACTGATGGCTTTTCTTCCTTGTCTCTTCCACTTACACATGTCATGCAGCAAGCCTCCACATCAAACCTTTTACCATGCTTGATGCCCTGAATCCAGCCTTCACGCTGGTCCATGAAATTTTCAAAACTCTTCACCATTCCTGCAAAACTAGTTGGGTACTTTTCAAGCTCATGGAAAGTACAGTACTGGATGGTGAGATCAACATCATTGTAGTGCTTCTTGGACAGTTTCTTGTCAATTTCAGTGGCCAGTTTATGCAGTGATTCAAGCTTCTTGTAGTCAAGCAGCCCACGATAAGCTCCCAAACATTCACAAATCATCCATTTCAGTTTTGCAAATTTCTCAGTATCTGTCATTGGGAAAGTACAGAACAATACATGAGTTATACAAAATATATGACTAGATCTACTTTTGAACAGGAAATTTACATAAAATTACATCATGTCTTTTTCAGTATCTTGGCCCCACTATCTTGAATTCTTAGCAATTCTTTTTAGTACTTCCATGGTGCCATGTGAAATCATGCACTTTAAAACAGACAGGCAAAACATCCTAACCAAACTTCTGTCAAAATACAGCAAAAGGAAAAAGTTGTAGGTGGCAAAGCTTCACATAAGAAATGGTACCAAAACGATACCATAAAACGCAAAGGAAAAGGGAAAACAAATCAAGCTTTTGATGTTTAAACCTCCATCAGGGAGAAACAAATACATTGTGCGCTGGTTTTTATAAATTTTTTGGGGGGAAAGCCAGAAACTGAATAACTTTCATTATCAGACTCAGTAATAAGATATTTAAAACAGAATGTTCTTCAACCCTTAGTTCTCAGAATTTAACCCCCAACCTTCAACACAACCTGCAGGCTGTCAAAGACTACAAGCATGCCAAATGTCTCAATATTTTAAAACCTGAGCAACGGCAGTTTACCACATGGCTCTCAAAGTGTAAATTGAACAGATTTATGTGCTTTGCTGATATGCAAATACAGAGGTTCTAGAATTACTCTAGTGCACAGCAAGAGACTTGGCACGCAATGTCTATCAAAATACTAAGGCTGTGGAGAAGGATATAAGCAAAGATTAGAAATTGTGTTTTCGGCTTTTTTACTGTTTCATATAATGATGGATGGGGGATGCCTTGCAGCAGACAAACATATATACTATGCAACATTATATCATGTGCAAGCTTCCATGTCAACGATGAGAGACAAGAGGGACTCTGCTAGTAATGTATTATTGGAACAAAGGTGAATCGGGCAGAGCAAGTTTACATGAAGCATTGTCTTGACATATAGCATGATAAAGGGTGAGGTTAATTACAGAGCAACAGTTGTGACGATTCACAATCACAGTTGCAAAATTCCAAAGCCCCGGCATGTCATCAATAAATGCAAGTACTTTCTTGGGCTATGGTCACATGGGTAAGGAACAGGCAAAAAAAAAGGCTCCTCTCTCTACATGAATGAAACATTGCAAGGCACAAGAGAAGCCAATGGGGAAAACTTCCATGATACCTAAGTGCCTAAACATATTCCTCTGATATCATGGTGTTTTTTTTCTGTCTGTTCCCAGATGAAATTCATTATAATATTCTTTGTTGCAAACTAATGTATTGTTAATAAGAAAGCTTAAAGTGAGAAAACTGAAATCCTATCCATTGTGTTGCATCCAATGAGCCTTGCAACATTTACCACCAGTTCAAAACAACTAAAGTCAAAAATGCTAAGATTCTTCCATAAAAATATCATAAAAACCACAGAAAAACTGTGGGGTCGCAGCAGAGCTATAAGTAAAGTCCAAATTGGGCAAAAAGAAAAGGTTGTATGTTGCAAAGCCCCTTTTATTGTTCGATTTTTTTCACTTAACAGACGAAAGCCGAAAATTTGTGTATTTTCTGTCTTCTCTTTAGTTTGCTTTGTATTGTTTGGGTTTTATTTCTCACGTGGGGCTTTGCAACATACAACCTTTTCTTTTTGCCCAATTTTGACTAAGATTCTTCCAGCAGGCCTGCTCAATCATTATATCCCTCTCACCCTCAACCCTTTCTGAAGAGTATGTGGTAAAATGTCTGATCTCAATATAAACAGTACAGACCAAGTCATAAACCATAACATATCATAATACTTTGAAGGCTGACTACATCTGCCATTTTTCTGACCTTTGCTTGAAATTCTCAGAATAGTGATCATTTCATTTCCAATCTCCAGGGCTTTCACCCAGTGTGTCCCATGCTCTGAAGTCTTCCTAGAATCTGAGTTAGTGTTGCTGTCATCAGCCACAGCATCTGCAAGGAGACTTTCAGTGCTAGGACCACTCTCATCTTCCTCATCACCAGATTTTGTATGCATGGGGACGACATCAGGAGAAAGATATTGTTTTCGCTGTGAACACACATGTTAATTACAAAATTAGCAAAATCTTCGAAGTGATTGATTTCATTGTTGGATTTGGACTGGTGCTTTTATACAGCTAGTTTTAAACTGGTGTTGGTTTGCCCCAATTTTTTTGTGATCGGGGACAATGGCATCTCCTTTCACTTTGTAAGCTGCATTTCATTGGTGAAATCTATTGCTGAATCGGAAATGACGAAGACTGCAATAAATAATGTTCACTGATCTGTCGACATTTATAAACAGGGAATTCCTTCTTACTACCAGAGTGTGTATACTGTCGTGTGCCCTAGCGCGCCACCCAGCCCCCCCCCCCCCCCTCCCTCCTGAATCTTGGCAAGGAAAGCAGCGTAATCAAATTTATTGTCATTTTCGTACAGTGGCACTCTATGTAATTATTGTTTCGTTAGAAATTAATTGTCTGACAATGTATTCCAATCAATTGAGGACATTTTTTAGAAAAAAATTTTGGGTTCAATTTTTGGCCATTTTCAAGATTTTCGCCAAAAACGTGACATCAGCCGAGTTCCGGGACCCATACACAGAAAAGTTGCTCAGTATTGTTCCTGAAAATTCTCTATTAGTATGAGTTATGCTCTAAACAGTATCAAGACCATCAGAGTTCCATATTTTATATAATCTGATGCCAAAGTATGCCTGGTGGGCAATTTTGCACAAAAATTAATGGTAAATTTGTTATGAAGCTCCATGTCTGACCTACCATTATGCCAAAAGCACAGACCTTTCACATAAATACCATGGCATATAATACAGATTTAATTGTATCCAGGATTAAGAATTAGAGGTCCAAATAATAACACAGTGCTACCTCTGAAATGACCCTCTCGTCACATCAGCCACTTACCTCAAAAAAAAAACTAGGTCCAACAATACTTCCAAAATTCATAACTTTTTTATTCTTTGAGCTACAAGGACAAATTTTAAATCTTTTTTTCTACTTTGAAGCGTCTTTTCAAATATCTAGTTTAAAAGAGGCTAGCATGAGTTTAAAAATTTGGTTTGAGATACCTAGTGTCATCATTACTGAGGACACTCACTAACATTCCTTCATTTACATTTGGTACAGTTCACTGAGAGACTCCCACTTGCTATAAAATGATTATCTTTATAATAGTGTGCTAAGTGAATTCAGTTTACAATAAACAACACAGACTGCTTTCAGGCTTGGGGCACACATGGGACTTGCAGTCCTGTCTTAGGTTCATGTTCCCGTTGACTCTGTGATGAGCTTGAGTGTATCAGGTCCATTCATTTGCTTGGACTTAAAAAAATGTGACACCACAGTAACACAAAAAGTTATATTTGTGCACCTAGGTGAAGTCTGTGATAAACATCAAAACTTCAGATAAAACAAAATGGCATCTCTAGCTTTGCCAACGATGTCCTTGAAGTCCCTTGGTGGATCTGGTTATTTGTTAGCCTATGGACTCAGACCCAACAGAAAACTGCTTTCCCAATTCAGCTTTTCAGGTACAAGTAACTTTAATACAATGCAATGAGTCTGGGCTAAATTTATCTGATTCCAATGTAAGTGTGGATTATTTGCCTTACAATGCATTTCACGGGGATGAATGTAACATTACCTGTAAAAATGATGCTTTGAAGATAACAGTAAAGGTATCTGCATTTCCAAGTCGTTCAAAGCACTCAGACACCATATCATTTTTCACAATTCCTGCCTTCACTTTGAGTCCATACTCAGGTGGGATCATCAGAACATCACAGACATCTTTCAAGGTGTTGACCAATGAAAACTGTGCAGTTTTTATGTTCACCTTCAGAAATAAGGTTAAACAACTTCAGCATGCAAAACCAAGACTTTCTGATTTGTAAACTTTATGGTCATCTCAGACCAATATTAGGGAATGTCAATATATTGTGTAAGAGTTCCGGTTTTCCAACTATAGAATTTCAAATCATACGTTGCGTCTTGTTTACATCACAGAATGATACTGATAAAAAATGATGTTGGAGACTGACAAATGCATGACCCATGGGATCATTACATCAACTGGACTGCTAGTTTTTAACTCTCTGCCCATCTTTGTATCCAATTCTAAGAAATCATAGAATATTCCTAATCGAGCTACCTCCTTTTCAGAAAGTTACTAAAGCGAGTGCAGCTGATAACATAATGGCCACATAATACATTTTTCTTGTGATACCACCACCTTTTCATTTTAAAAATTACTTTTACACCACAATTAGCCACTCTCAAATTTTTGACAATTCAAATTCAGTAATAACAAAATGGAATATGTCAGCTATAAAAACAAAATTAATACAATGTATTTATTTTCATTTCTCAAGTACCCGGTACTACAGCACAGATTTCTATTCCAGTTTTAATATCTGTCCCACCAACATAGACTTCTTGCTTCATGTCAGTTTCTGAAAATATCAAACCAATTCTTTTCATCTGATAAGATCCCCTAAATTTGATGACAAGAGTAGGAAAATGACTTAAATTTAAATGCAGTTCATACCTCAACTGTTGTTGGATTTATTTCATCTCCTACTAGCATGTATCCAATCTGCATTGATTTCATGTCCACAGAGCGGCCAAGCAGCAAACCAGGATGGTACGGTACAGTGGTTTCCATGTTTCTAAAATTATATATTGGACAGCAATCTTACTCATACTGGTCTTTAGTACAAATATATATATTTACAGTACTAATAATTGGACTGCATAATATATTGAAACAAAAAGTTGCTTTTTATCAACTCAAGGTGAAACAGAAAATACTATCACCACCCTTTATAACATTCAGGAACTAAAAAAGAGCAACTAGACAACAATGAATAAGCCGATAATTTCTTAACCTAGTAGATAAGAAATAAATAAAAGGCGATAGTGAACATTTTCTACTAGCTTCCATCTCTGGGATAAATATGATTCTTTTTGTGAGTAAACAATGCTTACTGATCATGTGCAAACAATACACCGATTCAAGTGTAATGTGAGCTGAACCAGGAAATAACCAAAATAGTAACAGTTATTATGTAATGAATGAATGAACACTAAATGATTTACCAAGTTGACAGTCAAATCTTCATAGGTAATTTTTTTTACATTGTAAAGTCACCACAACTACATACATTAATTTGGACCAAAGGCATAGATTTAGGCCACAAGACCCTGCCCTTTTTCAATTTAAATTTAAAACCGCTTGTATTTGCTCCAAACATTCTTTTGAGAGTTTGCGGTCAAAAACAGCAAAATCATTTTATCAAAGAAAAAATGATTAAGTCAATAAAATATGAATAAACTGCACTCTGGTGGAGAGACTTATTTTCTCATATTTTCACAGTGACTTGTGACTCATTTCTGAGAGATGCCCACATTACAACCTGAAGCTAAACCTGGTAACTGGTTAGATAAACTGCTGAAACTAAGAAGTTGATTTCAATGAATAAAAGAAAATACGGTACTAATGGGACACATGTTTGCCAGAACTGGATTACATAAAATCAAGAAAAAGGCAAATGAAAACTGCTTTACCAATTTTATCAAAATGTAGTCCGTACCTAAATGTTCCCTTTTGACTCTTGCATGTTTGTTGATGTAACTATGTAGATCAAACTAAGACAATTCCTTCCATTAAAGAAGAAAAAAAAAAATGCTCTTGCACATGCCATGCACATTACTACAATAACTCCATTACCATAACACACCCACACTTTTTGAAATGTTTCACCTAATTATAAACTGTTCGTTTAACACTGGGCTGTAAACATTTATAACAATAAAACTAACTGAAACTCATTCCAAACCTCGAGTTCATTTAACACATTCTGCCATGAACTCCATGAAGTTTTTTCGACCACTGGACGGATTTATTATCAGCACATACAAAAAATGGGTCACCTTTGAAAAATGTTAATCTCTATTATTTGTCAGTCGAATCACATTAGCCAGTGCAGCGATTGGGCCATGATGTCATGATTTTTTCTCCCTGTCTACTGCTGAGAAGATCACAACATCCTAGTCCGCTCTTCCCGGGCCACAGTTCATAAACCCACGCTGTTATGGTTTGTGACATAGTCTTCGGTTTTTACACTTTTAGTGCTCACATTGTGGGGCTTATGGAGCTTCTTAATATAGCATTCAATCAAAAGCTGGATAAATTCTGTGTGTATCCACACATAAGATGGGGTCATAGCTGATATGAGTTTTTTGCATACATTTTCAAAAGGAGAGAAGCCATTATTAGCTATCAAATGTATGATTGTAATTCGATTTTTTTTCCCTTCCAAACAGGCTCATAATGGTAATCTATGAGAGCAATGATTTATTCAATTCCCTAATTAGGCAACAGCTAAATTTTAAAAAAAAAAAACAGTTTCAGTTTAAGTTTAAACAAACATTTGTTAATAAATGTTCAATCAGGCAAATTTTCAGTTAAAAAAATATTAAAAAGCTGTGAGATATTATTCATTTATAAATAGACTACATCAAAACGTGTTTTACTAAAATAAACCTTACATGTGTGGATACAATATTCACTTTCTAGTCTTTCTTGTTCTTTTGAATGTTAAATTCAATCTTTGAAAACAAAAAAGATACAAATTTTTCTCTGAACCCTAAGAAAAACGCACACTTCTTGCCCAGACGCTGGAGGACAACGCTGTGACACACAGGCCTATCACCCGAGATTCTAGATCTAAATCAATGTAGGAACCATGTCATTAGTAAGCCGAGATCCATTTGCCAACTTTACATCAATCCTGCAAGTTGGATTTCTGTAGTCTAGGGTTGCTACTGCTAGCCGTGCAGATGACTAAATTAACTCTCATGTTGCGCAGGGCGTCGAAAGTCGGTATCGACTTCCCAAGCATTCACTCCGCACAGGCGGGTTAACATGGCATGATCAAGCTGACCGCGCCACGCGCAAAGCCATATTTTCACGCGTCGGGACACCGACCTTTTTGAGACGTATCCATCGTCTTATTGTTCACTGTATCTCTTCTTAATCAAAGGCATTGTGACAGGGACATGTTAACCAGTGAACCACTGGTCGGTATCCAAAGACTAAGCTTTCAAAGGCTCTCCCCACACAGTATCAAAAGATGTAACATCGACATGCAAACTGTTGCTCAACAAATTTGCAATTATATTAAATTTATCTCATTTTCTCACAAAGCTGACCACTATCTGGAGTTGTCTGTGTCTAAGAACCAATCAGAAAAAATGCCCACATTGGTTTATTAGTATGTGTCAATCAGGATGAAACCATTTGTGTAGGGCTTGGGAGGGTGTGGCTAGATATATATGCTTCGTTCGCACAAAATCTACAGCTGTCAGTTTGATATCATAAGTCAGATCATTGGTTAGACTAGAGACTGACAAAGGTTTTGCTGGTTAATTCATTATCAAGCGTTATAAGTCATAGCAGCAAATGTTTTCATACCGATCAAATACAAACCAAACCACGTGGACAGCGGTAGTGTGGTCATCGAACATCGGCAAGGGTCAGTGACCCCAGATAAGATTCTCCATGAGTAAGGTCACTGACCGGACAGCAGGCTTTAAGCTGTCGCGCACAGGGTGAGCGTTTAAAAATTCCAACACCAATGGCATTTCAATAATGAAATACTCTAACTTAGCTTGAACTTTGAATCCCAATCTTCTACAAGAACTTCTACTAGATCTACATGCATCTAGATCTACACAGAATTTTAAGTTTAACGCTCACCCTGCGCGCTACCCGTAAAGCCCGCTGCCTGGTCAGTGACCTTACTCACGGACAATCTTATCTGGGGCACTGACCCGTGCCGCTATACGATGACATAATATGCTGCCCACGTGGTTCGGTTTTTATTGATCGATATGAAAACATTCGCTGCTATGCCTTATCACGCCTGATAATGAATTAACCAGCAAAACCTTAGTCTGTCACTAGTGTCAGTCTCTAAACAATGATGTGACTTATGATTCCAAACTGACAGCTGTACTTTTCGTGAGAACGAAGTATGATAACTAGCCACGCCCTCCCAAGCCCTACACAAATGGTTTCATCCTGATTGACACACTAATAAACCAATGTGGGCATTTGGGACCAGTCGTCCAGTGGTTCACTGGTTAACATGTCCATGTCACAATGCCTTTGATTTAGAAGAGATACAGTGAACAATAACAGTAACACGGTGGTTACGTCTCAAAAAGGCCAGTGACACGATGTGTTACAATACAATACGGCTTGCGCGTGGCACCATCAGCTTGACCTTGCCGACTTTTGTCGCCCGTGCGGCGTGAGCGCTTGCGAAACATGAGCGGCATCTGCGTGGGGTGAGGGTTAACACAGTGTGACAGTGAGTGTGGCTCCATCTCTTCTAGCTGCTTTGAATTCTTACATTTTTAGTTTACTATGTCACTGACAGGCTAGATCTAGATCTAGATCTGCACACTACATCTACTGATCTAGAACTTATTTTAGTATTAGACATAGATCTAGATGTATATCTAGACTCTAGTAGAGTCTAGTAATTTGAGTTTGAGAATTTCCAAGATGACATGACAAAATCTTCATTCAAAGAACTCCGATCATAAATCTCTAGTAGACTCTAGTCCTAGACAGGCTAAACTCTAGATCTCGATTTTCTTGACCTACCTGCCTCAAGTAGACGGCCGGTCCGATTGCAAAACTGCGTCGTCAAAGTATGCAAATCGGTGACTGCCACGGATATACCTGATCAATAACTGCGTCCTTAGCGAGCAACACAAATCGAAATTTCAGTCATTGCAGAAGATTGCAACCTAGATTCGTATATGGCAGTATCGATAATTAATATCGTTGCCCACTTTTTTGGAAAATATGAACATAATTATATCAAAAGACGCAATTTGTCTGTTTGCTATATCGAACATAATGACACACGTTGACTGGGCTGTTTTTGATTATTTAAAAAAAAAAATAAAAAAATTTCAAGAACTGACACTGCCAAGTGACCGTTCTGAAAACGTCCATGATTCAGCTAAAAAAAAAAAAAAAGGTTTTAGACTTCCAGTCCACACTATGTTGGTTACACTGACCAAGGGAGACATGCTAATCGCAGGTGTGTGGAGGTGAAACAATTCAGAAACAAACGACAAGAAAACTATATGCATTTAATTCCAAATGAAAATGGAAGAAACTGGAAACTGGGCACACAGGGCTTTTCATAATATTGTAAGACGTTTCCTTTCTTCTACCACAATTTTATTCATGTGGGGCATCTATCCTAATGGGTATGAGAATTTCAAGGTAACTGAAAATACTTTTGTAGTATTATTCATAATACCTAGGGGCCTATGTCAACGTCAAACTGGGAGTGATGCCAGGAAATTTTGATCCTTCATGTCGGTTCACTCATCCACCATGAAGCCGCCCCACTACAATATATCTATCTTTGTAATATTCCAGTCCATATGATAGCCCTATTCAATTTGTCCTTCTTAAAAATCAGTTCACACTATTAGTTTGTTTGCATGCCCATTATTTTATATAGAATGTTCATAAAAATCGTAAGCATTCGAAATTGGACTTGCGATATAATCCATATTCGATATCTACAACAGAGAGCGTACCTCCTGATTTCCCGGAAACGCAACCGCACATTCATGTGATAACTTAAAATCTAAATTTAGCACATTACGAATTCTTTTTATTGTAGGTTTGGACTTGTTTATATCCATAATTTTTATTACCTTCATGTGCCAAAAGTCCTTTCCTTAGAAATGAATGTGATTTTTAGAAACCTGTACTGCAACAGATTTTTGAGAAATTCGCAGATATCATAAAAAGGACAGAAAATGCCCTTACATTATAAGTTTTAGATGATTTAAAAAAAAAAAATTATATGCTAATTTTATTTCTGCCCTGCAGATTACGGTGTCACAGTGGGGCAAAGATCTTAAAATAGTATTAACCGGTTAATACTATTTTAAGATCTTTGCAGTGGGGTAATAATTTGGATGGGTGTGGCAAATGAAACAATGTTAGTAAATTTCAAATGAAGGCAGAATAGATGTGCTTAGAGTTTGTTTGTTTTTGTTTTGTTGTTGTTGTTGTTTTAATTGTTTGTTTATTTGGTTGGTTGGTTTGGTGTTTTGTTGTTGTTGTTTTTTGTGCACTTTGTGCAAGTTCATAATTTGTAGGCCTATGGTATTATTTGCCAGTCAGTGAGGGTCAATATTCATTGCTAGGCTTTAGAAATGACCCATTGATATGAACTACCGCTATCAATCTAGACACAATAACCGCTTTAATGCGTGTATTATTGTTGTAAGACTATGTTTATCTTTTTTAATACTTTGCAACTGAAACAACTGTGCAGTTCTTGGAAGTGATTTTGTCACAACCTGTTTTCGTTGTTGTTTTTTTTTTTTCTTGGATTTTAATGGTGAAGATGCAAAATAAGAATAATAATACAAATAAAAATGTACGGTTTGCCTCACATTTTGTATAGAGACTCGTGAAACGTCGCCAATTTATTCTCCCTCGTTCATTCTGATTGTTACCTCGTGGAGCCGGTCAGCTCCAGATTCTCAGACAGAGAAAAAACTCTGAAAACTACAGCCGATTCTTATCTCTTGAGGTCTGTAAGACCAAGACTTCTCAAATAGAAATAAAAAAAACAAACAAAAAAACAAAAACGCTCGATTCATACCTCTTGTGGCCTGTTACATCCATTTTTATCAATAAAATCTATATCTGGAGTCTGGGTCTTATATGCCCTCAGAGCCATAATTGGAAAAGCAAAATGATGGTCAGTGGTCTTCACTCGTTGACATTTGTGAAGAAATTATATTGCTTTAGTTACCATTACAGCATAAACTTATAGGAGAACGGATCAAATTCCAGGCCAAAAGAGAAAAAATGCATTTATCTGCAGAGTTTTAGCAAAACAAGGCAAAAAAAAAAAAAAAAGCTG
The DNA here is from genome assembly GCA_963931925.1 of Onchidella celtica. Classification (NCBI taxonomy): domain Eukaryota; kingdom Metazoa; phylum Mollusca; class Gastropoda; order Systellommatophora; family Onchidiidae; genus Onchidella; species Onchidella celtica. The sequence continues at coordinate 16,441,012 of OZ007568.1, read as the reverse complement.
TGGGTCTGACAGAGGCTTTCCCGCGGGGAAGTTTTAAAAAACTGGTCCACAGAATGACAGTTCTTATATGTATTTTCTACTATTAAAATTATAGTTACTGCTGTGTAAACTATCCAGGTTTCTTGTATATAGTATGATGTGCTTATAAAAGATAGATGCAAGTCAAAGAGAATGTATAGGCTTTGACTTTGAGTTTGAGTTTATGAGTTCGCAAATCTTAGTTCTTGTTTGTTCCAACCCCACTTCTTGCACGGCTGAGAAATTCGACGTCAAACGTTTGCGGCTTTATATAGTATTATAATAAGAAGTTAGAATATCGGAAGTGTGAAATAGCTTGTCATGTGCCATACCGCATTTTAAACAAGTGTAAAAGACAAAGTTTGCATTTGTTATGCCTCTGCTACATACTAAAAGGAGACAAAAAAAAGGAGACAAAGGCGACTGCAACAACTATCGAGGCATATCCCTCCTCAGCATTACTGGAAAGGCTTTTGCTCGCGTCATCCTCTGCCGCCTTCAACAACTGGCGGAAAAAGTCTTACCAGAAACACAATGTGGCTTTCGAAGCAAACGATCAACTATTGACATGATATTTGCACTTCGGCAAATCCAAGAAAAATGTAAAGAACAAAACAGGCCGCTTATAACATGCTTTGTGGACCTAACAAAGGCTTTCGACACCGTAAGCCGATCTGGCCTGTATGCAGTCCTTAAATCCATAGGCTGTCCACCAACATTGCTAAAACTTATTGCATCCTTCCACACTGACATGAGGGCATGTGTCAACTTTGAGGGCTGCACATCCAATTCATTTGCTGTAAACAGCGGTGTGAAGCAGGGATGTGTTCTTGCTCCTACCTTATTTGGTATATATTTTGCAGCCCTACTCAAGAATGCCTTTGGTCAATGTTCAGGTGGAGTACTTATTAACACCAGAGTGGACGGCTCCATTTTTAATGTTGCCAGACTAAAAGCAAAATCTCGTACAGAGCATATTATGTTACAAGAGCTCCTCTTCGCAGATGATGCTGCAATCGTGGCCCACGATGAAACCACGCTCCAGGCTCTCATCAATAGCCTTGCCAAAGCCTGTGACAAATTCATGCTAAAGATCAGTGTCTCAAAAACTGTAGTTTTGACACAAGGCTTGAGAAACTCCAACCCAATCATGCTGAATGGCTCTCCTCTGGAGCAAGTGGGAAAATTCTGCTACCTAGGCTCAACCATCAGTGGTAGCACAGACATAACAACTGAAATAAATGCCAGAATAGGAAAGGCGGCCACAGCTTTTGGCAAACTCTCAAAAAGGGTGTGGAACAATAGCAAGCTGACCATCAAAACAAAGGTACTCGTGTACCAAACTTGCGTCCTAAGTACCCTGCTGTATGGCTCAGAGACATGGACCACCTACTCCAAACATGAAAGATCCCTCAACTCCTTCCACCTGCGCTGCCTACGCAAAATTCTCAAGATCAAGTGGCAAGACAGGATCTCAAATATCGAAGTTCTGAGCCGAGCCAACATTCCATCAACTCAGGCTCTCCTAGGCAAAAAAAGACTGCGGTGGCTTGGACATCTCCACCGTATGGAAAATGATCGCATCCCCAGACAAATTCTCTACGGGGAACTTGCTACTGGCAACCGACCCAGAGGTAGGCCACATCTGCGATTCAAAGACACTTGCAAGGTCACGATGCAAGCATTCAACATCGACCCCAATGAATGGGAGAACCTTGCAAGTGATCGAAGCAGATGGAGACAAAAATTGCGCAGTGGCACGCTCGCAATAGACTTCAAGGCAAAAGAAACATACCTGACAAAACGACAGAGGCGGAATGAAAACACTCGCCAAAGTGAACCCAAAAGACTGACCTGCAATCACTGCCATCGCACTCTCGGGTCAAACATTGGTAGAATAAGCCACGAGAGAAGCTGTCAGTCAAAGTGAAAGTGAATATTCTAGCTGCTAAGACCGTCTGTAAAGACGCTAAAGGCCATATATATATACTAAAAGATCTTCAGTTTTTCAGAAGATGAAGATAGCACAAACAAGAACTAAGGTCGCAAGTTGTACAGCAGTTTATAATGTGGTTGCTCATTAAATCGGGAGTTGTCTCAGAGTTGACAGGGTGAAGTTGTTATAAGTAGTTTAGGTTAGTTGGGATTTGCTCAACAAGGCTACAAGAGAGGCTGCACAGTAATTCAAACGGGGTTGGACACTAGTTCAGGTGATGCCGCATATAGGGGGATTATATACTTTATTTTTAAAGGTTCATTTTTTAACATAGTTTAAGACTTACAAGCGAGATAGAGCAAGGGGGGGGGGGCAGGGGAAGGGCAGGATTGTACGCTTCCATGTAAAACTGTTCCATAATGAATACATATCTGTGTTTAAATTTAGTATCAGAGAGGTTAGCGCTCTATGCAGTCTCTCTGGTATAACCAAAGATACTAGAAAGGATAAGATGAGACACTGTCTTCTTCGAACCACCAAAACAAAACCGTGCACACAATTTGCGCGCTGATCGGGGGCGGGGCCCATGGCGCGTAGTATGAAAAGAATGCTTGTCATAATGGTAAATTTATGATGCAAAATAGTGACAATGCTACTGCGACTAAAAGAAAAAGAAAAAATAGCCAGAGTTTTCCCCACAACGATTGAGGTTATAATTCCACAATAAGTGACGTCAATCATGGCAGATAGCGATAGCTGAACAGTGAACAAATTCAATATTTTTCCTGTTTGGCTTTGTAAAATATTATATTATCTCACTTTTCATGACTTCCACGCGTTTGCTGCTATATGGCGGTTCGAAATTTGTGCACGCTTAAAGCAATAGCTGTCTTATCTTGTCAATTCTAGTAATTTTGGATAATGTTGTGGCAATATTTTAGGAGACAGCACTCTTGTAAATTGGATGCCTTCACTTGGTCGCGGAATTTGTGGATTGTGGGTCATGATTCTGAGAAATAGAAATCAACATTAGGGCCTACTCATTATGGGTAATTTGGGCATGAAGGCTTTGTAGATGTGTAAGTGGGAAAGTACTACCTGATGAGGCCTTTTTGTATAAAGGAAAATGCGCAAATAAAAGTTTTAGGATTAGTTAGAATATTTAGATTGCTGTTCACAGTCATCTAATCTTGATTTTCAGCAGTGGCAGCCTACGTGACAGTGGGCTAAGGTCTTGAATAACAAAAATCGTCCGGTAGGCCGAGGTTAATTAGACTCCAAAATTCAACTCAGGCTAGTCCCCGCCAGCAACTCCTCATCACTCTGACGTAGAGCAGGATTACCGTAGGGTTGGATTCACTACATCAAACTAACGTTGGCGAGATGTCGTAACTAGCGGATCTACGTAGGAACGATGTCATTCCTACATGAGAACTTGACGTCGATCCTACGTGTTGGATTTCCGTAGGGTAGGTGGCTGTGACGTTACCAGTGTGGGCTACGACAGGCTGACGATGACATCACTATTGGCCCATATAGACCAGCAAACGGTGATGTAAGAAATGAGGAAGAAGGGAGCAGGGGTGGAAATAATGGGAGATCTAAGAGAAGACAAGAGCAGGTTGAAAAGGGGAGGCAACTTTAATGAATCACTAAAGTTTGAGCCTAAATTTGTTATTACCCTTTTTATGTCCCCACCAGGCTGTTTCATCTGAGTGCAACCCGTTTGAGGCACTCAGAAGTGAAAAGTTCGCTAATAATTAAAGTGAACGAAGTGCTTAATAGCTGACTTTTTCTTGTTTCTGCTACATTTTTTTTCTTCTGCTTTTTCCTCCATTGACCATCGTTGCTTCGCTCCCAGAGTATAGAATTGTGAACATGATTTTTTATTTTTTTTTTATTAGTTGAATTATTAGCCAATTTTATCAGGTGTGAAGTCACAGACAAAGACAGGCAGAGCGAATAGAAAGGAACTTAACTTCCATGCAAACAAAATAGTAATGAAAGAAAACATGAAAAATAACTGAAGCAGAAGACACCCACCCCCCCCCCCCCCATTATTTTCAGTAAATACAGGACAGATCTAAGTTACCCTAAAGACAGATGAAATTTTCAGTTCACACTGACTAAAAGAAATCATTTACATGTTTAAAATTTAATTTACATTTTTATTTCTGATGAGCATTCTCTCTCAATGAGCAGGAATAAATAAATTGAACAGGAATAATAAAAATATATAAAAGAAGTAATCTGGGACACACTAGTGATGGTCAGTTTGCCCACGTCATCGATTTTGCAAAATCCTTAGGAACTAAAAAAATAATAATAATAATAATAATTCCTAATAATGGGGAGTATTAGGTTTAAAAAAAAAAAAGCTCCGGCATGGGATCCAACCCATAGCCTCCGATTGACAACTGCAGATGCTAGTCATTGCGCTACCGCAGACCCCGGTGGGCTGGAGGGACTCTTCCACAGTAGACATCACAAACCCAAGAAACCGCCATCTGCAAATAAAATCCTGATCTTATTCGCAGACATCTGTCTCATCTTATTGTATCTTTTATCTTTGATTACATTCCAAAATGTAGATTCTACGGAGATGGCATTTTCGTACATCCGTTCAGAGTTTCTTTCTGGAGCATTCTAGATGACTGTGTAGTCAAGTTATCAGTGCTCAAAGCCGGCGTCGTTTTTCACTGCAGCCTTGACAGACAGATACATGGACACGGCCACTGCTTTGTGTTCGTTTGTAATTCGAAACTACTGGCCAATTGTGCTGGCTTTCTTCTCCATCCATAGGCTTCGCATACAGAATACAGAATGTTTGTATAATATATTTATTATCATGCATGAACAGAGTACAGAATGTTTGTATAATATATCATGCAAGAACAATATGGCATTCCGACATGACCTGTGTTCATCTATCTATGTGTCATCTTTATAATGTTTACACTCACGAGCTCAGCACTGTCCACTCCAGTGTACATTATTTTATTCATCAGCCATCTGTCCACTCATGCTTTTTCTGTTTAGACAATCCAATCATTCATCAATCTAACCGATCCTTCCGTCCATCCCTCTGCCATCATGTCACCGTGTATTCCGCACCCATTCACCCATCTTTCCATGTTCAGTAATGCTTTTCCGTGTTCGCGGGTGTCTATATGGAGCCACATTAAATGAATATCTGTCAATGTGTCTGCCCATTTTTTATTTTTTTTGTAATGCTTGTATAATATTTATTTTTCGGCCAGCCTTATGCTTATTTCGGTATAATTATAAAACCAGCATTCTCTCTCGTGGTGCAGCTGCCTTGGCATTGCCACCATGCGGCACCTCCGATGAGAACATGCCTAGACATTCGTTATCATTGGTCTAGTGCAATCACCGGATTATTCAGAAAGAGGTGAGCATTATAATCAATCATACTTACTACATATCTCTACTAAACCGCAATCATGTATCTGGTGCTCTAACTATGCTTCCTCGTCTTCTTCTTCTTCTCCTCCTTCTCTCTCTCTGTCTTTGTCTCTCCCTCTGTCTTTCTCCACTGCTGTTCTTTTCAGATACCACCCCCCTCGCTCTCTCTCTCTCTCTCTCTCTCTCTCTCTCTCTCTCTCTCTCTCTCTCTCTCTCTCTCTCTCTCTCTCTCTCTCTCTCTCTCTCTCTCTCTCTCTCTCTCTCGTTCTTTCTTGATCTGTCCATTCTCAGCATATTATTTTGAATGATCAAATACATTTTTTTTTTGCCTGAAGTAGAAAATTGTATTTTTGTTTTCCTCTCCACTCATATTCTTACATTGTGTGGAGGTGGGGAAGAAGGCTGTAATGCATAAGGTATACTTTAAAACGTGTCCTTTAGAGAAAAAAAAAAAAACTGGGTCTCAGGAATCTGATCGCAAAAGTACACAAACGGAAGCTTTGATTAGATTGTTCTATCGAGGTGTGTGAATGCCTCTCTCCTCATAGATGTACATCCACACACGTACGTGCATGCCCGCGGGCACACTGCCCTCCAACTTTTGACATTCTAATGAAAAAGAAACTGATCATTCCACTCAATTAGTTTGTTGATCGCCCCAATGGCTAGCGGAAAGAAATCTCATTTATTTGTATCGTGTTTACTATTCATGACCGTCTCTCTTCCCTTCCCCTCCTTGTGCACAGTCCATGGACGGTGCATCACAATAAACAACTGATAGTTTTATTTCTTTTGATCATCTCTTTTACCTTACAAAACCATCTTTCATTCATAACTCAGAGAAATAACAAATACATGCATAAACTTTTGATTCTGTTCAATAGTAATATCGAAGGCAGCACGGTAAACCATCATGCCTAGACTTTAAAAAAAAAAATGGAGTTATTTAGTATGCTTGTGGCCATTGACTGTTGTGATATGAGTTTGTAGTTTAATCTGAAAACCAAAGGTTAAACAACATCGTAACTGTTAAGTCTGATAAAGAAAGTTATTCAGTTTTTTGCCTGTCGTGAACAATTTGTAATTACCACGGCACTCAAGTGCTCTTGAAAGTGGAACACACGCAGTGGTGGACCAAACCTGTCGTGGAAAAATGCCGTTTGTTAATGTACCGGTTGACCAAAGTCATCGCAACTGACACGGAACACATACAAATTGTTGTAAGCTTATGGCCACAAATACCTTGTCCCCTTAACTGAAGCTCGATCCATTTTGTGTATACTTTGGGTTTTTCGACGATAAAAAGTTTTGTTCGGTTTACGGACAAAGTATGGTGACTTACTCATGTAAGTGTGAAGTTCTCAGTGGGTCCAGATATTAAAATGGCAAGTCAATTATTATACACAGCAGGAAATCGTGTCTCGGAAAAATTTGAAATTAATGGTACATGAAGAGAGATATGAAAGGGCAAACACATTGTTATCGTGAATATACCAAATTATTTTTGGAATATGACTTTGGCACAAACTTTGCAAGTCTAAGGGCAAAAAGCTTCTTCACAGAACCACATCTGTAATACAATGCGGCAGGCTCCGTCAACTATCAATTAATATAATGTGCAACTAACATCTGACACTCCACGCACCATAATGACGTCAGACGTTACAAAGTTGCAATAGTGTGAAATGCGACGTCATGAATAAATAATGTCCAACTGTCAAGGATAGAATTGCAAACTTCCTTGTTCAGTCTGTCAGGAATCTGAGGCCATGTTCAGTTCAATGTTGTTATGGTAGTCTAATTACAAAGCGAAACGGAGAAAAGACTGAGTTGTTTACATTGTTCAGCAATGGCTTATAATGTCAAGTACCACGGGCCTATAACAACAGCCCAAGTAAGGACACTCGGGATACGAGGTCAGTTATCATTGGTGTAACATTTACTGAATGTAGTCTTGAAGGCTCGCTATTTGTCGTTGACTCTGCGTATCGTGTTATAATGTGAGAAGCGTGAAGGGCTCTCGGTGTATCTTTAACATGCCATTGGGCATTTTCGTTGTTGTTGTTGTTATTGCTGCTGCTGTGGTTATTGTTGTTGGTGCAGCTGATGTTGTTGTTGTCGGTTTGATCACATGTCTTTTTTCTCCTATCATCCGCCCTTTTTCCCTTTCTGTTCACTGGAGAATTGATTATCGACATAGTAAGTGACTGGTCAAAGCTGGTCACTTCAAATTATCAGCGGTAAGGGGACGGGCAATGGTCACTTCCGAGGTATTATATGGTGGAGCCCCGAGAGAAAACTAACGCAATGGGGTTTCAGCGTCACAGTGATTGGATTGTCTTCCCCTGAGTTCCCAGGGCCCCGAACTTGGTGACCTGCTACAGCAAATATAAAACAAAACCACCATGATTTATAGACGGTTGTTTTGTTGTTGCCGTTGTTGTTCAACGTGGACAAAAAGAAATAGGGGGCGGGATATACTTTTTTTAATCCGTAATATCCTTCTCCAGCCCTGTTTCCTTTTTTCTCTCCCCTTGCCTCTCTCTTTCGAACTACAAAAGAACACAAAACATTCTCTGTCTCTCTCCCTCTCTCTCTTTGTGTGTGTGTGAGTGTGTGTGTGTGTGTGTGTGCGTGCGCGCGCGCGCGTGTGTGTGTGTGTGTGTGTGGGTGTGTGTGTGTGTGAGAGAGAGAGAGAGAGAGAGAGAGAGAGAGAGAGAGTTTGTGCGTTAGAGTTTGCTTTTTCGTTCCTTACATAACTCTCTCCTTAAAGAAGTCTGTGTAGCAGTAAGCTTAAAGGTAAAATCTCATATTGATTAAAAATGAACACCCTTTCACCGCGTGGCAGTGTTTTCCAGTTCGAAACAACATTAATAATAATAATTTTGGATTCGTAAAGTGGACGGCCTCCACAATGAATAATGTATTATAGTGCATAGTCCAACACAATTTTGTTTGTAGTGGTGGAGAGACAATTTCACATGATATAAGTTAAAGCCTTGCCGCAGAAACGTTTGTGTGTGAGTGTATTTTTTATATACAGTACAATATCTCATTATGTTCAGCTGGGATGTCATAAGTTTGGGATTCATAATTAGATAACAGAGTCATCTCTCTACCTTATCTATCTATCTATCTATCTATCTATCTATCTATCTATCTATCTATCTATCTATCTATCTATCTATCTATCTATCTATCCATCTATCTATCTATCTATCTATCTATCTATCTATCTATCTATCTATCTATCTATCTATCTATCTATCTATCTATCTATCTATCTATCTATCTATCTATCTATCTATCTATCTATCTATCTACTGTCGTCTGTCTATCTATCTATCTATCTATCTATCTATCTATCTATCTATCTATCTATCTATCTATCTATCTATCTATCTATCTATCTATCTATCTATCTATCTATCTATCTATCTATCTATCTATCAATCTATCTGTCTGTCTATCTGCCTGCCAGTCTGTCTGTCATTCTGTCTGTCTGTCTTTCTATCTGAGAAATGCAACAGGCAGGCGGAGCAGGAACGACTATCAAAACGTGGACCTAAAGAAGTAAAAAAATTTGGGCCTATTCATATTACAGAAAGAGCAGCAGTCGTGTAGGCTACATATTGAGGATTTGTGTCTAGTTTAATCTGAGAATATAATAACGATAATATAAACCCAAGAGTCCACCTTGAATCTGCGTTATTTTGTGCAGAACTTTGATACTTTGGGATGAACTATTTTTGTGTTTTAAAATCGGATTAAGATGATTTAACTGAGCACAGGGATTTTGCGAAGATCATGACTATGATTTATAAGCCATCGGGATATGAAGAAGAAGAAAGGCAAGTAATATGAAAGTAGCAAATTAGGACTTTGGAAAGCCTTGTGAAAGTGGTGTTATTAAAGGAAGAAAACGCATAAAACCGTAGGTAATGAGTATAATAATAAGTCTATAAATAATTCACTGGTCTTTTCAATCTATTGATTTCAGATACTGATTACAGTATATTATAATATAAATAATTATATGGTTTCATTCTGTATTTATAATAATTAGGCTTGGTTTATGTTTTCGTTATGTCCCATTCCATTTCTATATTCTCCCACTTCAGGCAACGAGCACGTCACGAGCTCTGTCGCGGTATGCCATGGGCTATTCCAAATCATCGGAAAAGTAATCGAGCTTTTGCATTCTTGATGATGCTCTGATGATTCAAATAGTCTGACTTTAAGAATTGCAGAAACTGAGACAGGGCGAATCTTTACACTGGACAAGCCAGCTACATTTAAGAGGTAAGTTGGTTAACCTCATCTTAAAACAAAGACGGTTTTCGAGGATTGTTACTGAATTTGAAGCCAATACATGGTAATAACACTAGTTTGTTGTTTGTTTTTTTTTGGAGGAGGGGGGGGGGGTGGGGATTATATGATAAATTTCTTATCTCTGAACAAGGTTAATAATATGCACTCCCCATGTTTCCCTGTGGTTGATTTGTTTGCTTCTTCTTCTACTTTGTCCATTTGTATTATTTCTATTTCACATTATCATTTATGAAAGTCATTGTTTTATTATTAAACGTTTGCACGAGACTTGACACTGAACTATGCACTAAACTTGGAGGTGTAACTTAAGATGGAGACAACAGGCCCAGAAGACGTGCTGAATATTCTCTGTGCTGATAATGCTTGGGGGAACATTTCAAAAAATTATATAGCTATTATTGAGTGGAACTCGATCTTAAGGCCTCTTTCTATGATCCGTAGTTTTGATATGTTCACGTACGTGTTACGGACCACCACTGCAGATTCAAAAGACATGCATAGTTCTAAAATACTCATTCTACTATTTCGTTGTGGGCATTTCCATGGCATATGTAGGAAAAACGCACCATGGATATAACAACACTGACTGTTTATGAGTGGTGCACACTCGTGCGGGCAAAACCATAGTATGTAAACAAATTTTCAATTCACACGTCATAGTGTAGATACCAATGGCTGAAAACGGGGTTTTCATTCATGTTTCCGTTCACATTACTGTAACCTACTGATTTTTCACATTTAAGGAACTGTCATGCTTTTTTATTAATCTTAGAGAAAAAGATTTCTAACTGAGCCAACGCCCGGTCTGGAAAAAATATTTCCCCAACGTCTATGACACTGTAAACGCACAAGAAAAGTTTCATAGAAATTCAACAATCTGTTTTTTGTGAAAATCGATGATAGTGTGGCGCACAGCCAGATTTACGGACTATTATGTAAACAACACACTACTCCTGCAATACGCATGCGTGAAAGAAAACACATAGGTAAAAAATACGTTTCATATGATGGAAAGCCGTCTTAGGTTTGTGCTGAAAACTGCAGTGCAATAGAGAAGTCGATACTTATCCTGAATTATGACGAGTACGCCCAGGAAGGCAATCTGAGAACAACAATCCTTCGAGTCGGGTAAAAGCGAGTTATCGAGAACTAAATGGGCTGATCCTCGTTGGCTTTCGCAGAGCGCCGAACTCTAATGTCAGACGCAGGAAGTTCTCGTATTCGCTGTCACAATGTTATCGATTATGAGTGATTACTTTCGTCCGTGCTGTGATTGCAGTGATTTTATTTTTCCTTCTCGGCGCTTTAGTTCCACTTAACGGCAACGTTATTTGTAACTTCCCCGTGAACCTGAGCATGCATTCGATTATATATTCAGCCATTTTATTATATTATGTAATATCAATTTCTGTATTTACACGTCGGTATTTTTTTTTTCTTTCGTCTAAAGTTGTCATTAATTATCTATAAATTCTCATCAGTGCTCCTTAAGCTTGCTACTGCCGGAGGCTGATGAAATAAGCTAGTTTGTCAGCTCTGTTCTGCCAGAGCCAAATAAAATTAATCAGCTTACTAAAAATGCACACATTGTTGAGGTTTCCAGCTTAGTGCAAATTCCAAATGCCCAGTTTATTGGATTTCTATCTGCAGCTCAACCCCTCCACAATTTCCCCAGAGGGGCACCCCCCCAACCCCCCGCCCCCCTCCCCCAACCAACACACATCTTCCAGGGCGGTTATAAGACTGATATTTGTGTGGACCTTACCTAGTCATGTTGCAGCGATTTGAAGGCTTATTGCACACAGAGATACTCCTGAGTCTGGAGGCATTAGAATACTGTCTGCTAATTTTACAAAAAGGGACAGTTGCAACCAACTTGATATGAGGTGGACGCTGTTTCGAAGACGTAGTGTTGCTATAATAACGGCGTCGAAATGGGCGAAGAAATCAGACGATTGGAAATAGGTGAAAACAAAAAAGGTTATAAAGATAATGTAAACACATCGGCTTGTATTTTGCATGTTGCCTGGTTATCACTCTCAGGAAGTTACACTGTCTGTTTTAATAATTGAAATAACAACAGATCAATCTCAGTGTGATTTCTTATCCTTATATACAGGTTTCGGATTTAGTTGAAGATTTAAGCTGCTTTTTAGATTTATCTACAAAGACAGAAAATTTCAGACAAAAAGTCAATAATCAATGCATTGCATTAAAGGCTAAGCCTACTGTTCTGCCTTTTAATATTTATTCCTCTATGCAATTTGAAATCTGAGTACTGTATACTGTACCTCATGCAGCGCGCTTTTATGTGGTGATTAAGGTTTTTGGGCAGCTTGTGAAAGGAAGGAGATGTAGTTTTAATGGTGTATAGACAGATGCGTGTACGGCACTCGCGTAGCCAAACCCCGTCATTTCCACATGAAAAGTGCGTAACGATGGTAGCAAGTTCACACAGAGCTGCTTGTTGGTGAATACAACACTGCGGAGTCAGGCGCGGGCTTCAGCGGACATTCTTACGAGGTGGGCCTGGGTGTGGAAATATCGTTGAACGGTGTAAAGCCATTAACCACTGCACCCACGAAACGACTTGCTTGCTTCAAAAAGTTGGTGTCCAGTCTCCAAATTTTTAATACATTTTTATTCGAGGCGAGTCAATACGGTCTGAGATGTCTCTGTGATTTGAGATTGATCTTTAATATGTAAAGAGAGGTTGTATGATTGCCAACATCAGCTTTGGCTTTGTTGTGGGATACGGAGCACTGCACTTGGGTCTTATTTTAGTGCAACGACCACAGACTACCATGGAATTCGGTCGTGGACTTTACCTTTTCCAGCTGATGTTGTTTTTGATTTATTTAGGTAAGTTATGTCTTCATTGTTCAGTTTGTTTGTTTATTTTTCAAATTTAACTCTAAATATTAATAAATCTGTCCGATACTTGTCTATCTCTATGCCCAATGATTTTAAGCTTCTCTATTAAGCAAACGTTAATAACATCAGCAATATTAAAATGATAATTTTATATTATAAGACTGCGACCGCACTTGTGTGTGTATGGATGCGTATATATGCATTTATGTATGTATGTGCAGATGCGAGAGAGACTGAGAAAGGGAGAATGACATACACATACATACGTTCACACGCGCACACACACACACACACACACACACACGCATATATACAGAGAGAGAGAGAGAGAGAGAGAGATTCTCGTTATCATTACACTGCCATTCTTTTAATATAAATTTTTTTAAAATAAATAAATAAATTACTAACTATTTCTGAGGAAAAAATTGAAAAGAGAAAAAAAAAAAAAAGATATCATATATTTTTTTTTTAAAATTATCATGCAACTATACTCTCCCCATTATTAAAGTTATTATCACCCAGCAGAGGAGTTATAGCTGCAAAATTATCACTACCTTTATCAACATCGTTAAAATTATCAATGTCATTCTCTTTCTACCTGAATAACACCATCATTTTCAAAAGGACCAATAAAACTAAACCAGAAGAGTGGAAAAATTAAGTTAATTGCAACGCCAACTCATCATCACAATATTTGTCCCTGCATACTCATCAAATCCCTTTTCACTGTCAACCATTATCACCAAACGTCTCTTTTTATCACTTCTTCCACTCATGGTCATGAGTTCCATCATGGCAAATGGTATGTTTCACCTAAGCCTCCAAAGTGAGATGTAGAATGTCATCAATGTCCCGCCGACATTGTTAATAAAAATAAGTTTAAAATTTGGAAAAGCTCAAGGTTCATGTCAAATGATAGCGATCCATTTTTCTTCTTTCAAATTTGTGTGTGTGTGTGATACAGCTGGGGGTAAATTACAAGCAAAAACATGATAGGCCTATAAATTGTAGTGCATTACAGTATTATGGACTATTATAATTTTTAAAGATACTATTTGGTGCCTTTAAACATTAGAAGTATTATTGTAACACATTTGCAATGTTGTCACAGAATGGCAAATGATTCCACAATGGCATAATAATATGTCGGTATTTTGACATAAAATTAAAATTAGGAGAATCCCAACTTTATGGCATCAAGTGAAACAATTCAGTTATCTCTCTGATCAGCTGGTGTGTTTGAGTAATGCTTCGCCTGTGACTGTGACTCACAACTAAAAATATTTGAAATTGCAGTGATTCTGTTGCGGTCAAAGTCGGGATTTTAATTGATTGACTGACTGATTGATTTTGAGTAATTTAGCTATTGCGAACATGCGGATTATTATGCGCATTAACAAGTTTTCAGCAAATTTACAATGTTTTGCTGAAGCTTAGAATATTTGTACAGAAACTTCTCTGAGAGACTATACTAATTTGTTTCTTTGTTTAATTGTATTAAAGGTTGATAACCAGACAAAAGCAATAAAATTCAGGAAGTGTTCGTTGAACCAGGCACAAAGGACATTCTAGTTGCCAGCGTTAAATTTGCGAGCAAAGTGACATTAAATAAAATCACAGAGTGCTCTTGAAAGCTAAGCAATGGATGTTCAAACATAATCCCCAATCAGTGTTACTGTGAGTCATTTTTTACTCGGACTGTGTATTATTCTGTTTTTCATAACCAACAGCAACGGTATTCGGTGTTTTTCATAAGCAACGGTTTTGTTCGTTTTTCACCGTTGCGTGTCCTAAATCGAGTCTCAAATGATACATCCGCGTCTCGCCATTTCAGTGCTTCGATGCCAAGGTCTTCAGCTGCGACTTTTTTTCCTTTTTTTTTTTTTTTGAGAAACGACGTGTATTTTTATCGTGTATTTATTTGGCCCCCAGTTTAAAAGTCCTTTTGTGGCTTTGAACCTTTGCTTCTTTCTTTTTGTTTTATAGCCCTTCCTTCAGTCCCCATTGTCAGAGTCTGTCTCGCCTCCAAAATTACGTCTACACATCTGGAAAAGAGTGCATAGGGCACCGACTGACACGACGTCCGCAACAACACTGTGTTATTATTTTATCCTAGCTTTCGGTTTGGTGCAATTAGGCCTACTGTAACTGATTTGGGAAAAATCTAAAAACATAATACAAGTCTGGAAAACAGTGCGTAGTGCACAAATTGACACCGACTCAGCAACAAGACTGCATTAGTTCGACAAACTTTTGTTTGAGTGCAATTTCTGATTTTGGAAAATACGAAACTCCCGACTCCCCACTCCACTTCCACTCCCATTCCCAATCCTACCCAACCGTCAGCAAACGAATTGTCAGCATATTGAATACTTACTAAAATGTACACCGAATTTAGATAAACGCCTATTAATTTACCGTACCCTCCTCCCCACCAAAAAAGGGCAGATTTGGACAGATGTTTAGAAGCAGTACAAACTAATTAATTAATTAATTCCTAATCCATTTACAGAACAAGAAACGCTAGTAGGCTCATCCTGGGCAAAGATCGGTACGAAGCTTATTGGCCAATGGTAGTCTTATTTTACATTTTTTGTTTTCCCAGACAATTAGTGGTGGCTCACACGGACAACCTTGTGTGGTGAAGAATACAGAGATAGCCAACATAGTCAAAGGATGGGGTAAAATGAGATGAAGAGGGGGGCGACTTTTCCTCCACATCTTAAGACTTTAACCAAAAAAGAAAAGGTTTCCCATGTAACAGCCAGACTAGTCTGAAGGAGAGAGGTCGGCTAAGTGAATTTTTCGACTGGGACATGAGTAGATTTGAAATGTCTCCCCTGTCTCAAGCAGGGGAAAAAACGAAATCCTTCAGTTGGCTGTGCGAGGGTAAAATACATTTGAGGAAGAAACACAGCTCACACGAGGTTTGTAGTAGAACTCAAAATAATGAAAATAATGATAAATGATTGTTTCGATGAATATAATACGATTATACGCCAATGATTGTAAGGCTCGCCCGGGTGTCAAGAAAAACGATGTTAGTTATGATGAGAGGAAGAACAAGGATTTAAAAACTATATGAAAATCTAGTGTAGGATTTATGATTTTCATGAATAGAGTTATCAGATTTTATTCCACATAGAAATAACCTTTGCAGTTGGCGCTTTTGTTGCCTGAACGTTTCTGACACGATTTTGCGCCATACGAAATAGCAAGATCTCTGCTAGTGTCTCAAAGTAAACAACACACAATCAAGATTTTAGCTATTACTGCGTTCTCTCATTGCTGGCTGAGGCGACATTATTCTTTCTTAATAATATCTATCAGTTATCCCAATGGGCGAATATGCGCTTGCTGTTTCCGTGGGTGACTGATTGAGTGAGTGAATGTAGACTGAAGAAATGTGTGCATCGATAAGTGATTAGGCTGTTGAGAAAGTACAGGAAGGAGACACATAAAGGCAGTAAAACACGCACGTGTTACACCACCGAATTTTGCCCCAATGAACGTTAACGGTCTACAGAGGTTTTGGACAAATCCTTTTAGCATGTAATTTGTTATCTATCAGTTTCTCTGCTACATCAATAGATCCTTTATCACATTTCTATCATTCGCCAAAGTATGCACATGAAAATTTGTCCTGCAAAAAAAACAAAAAACTATACAGGATCCCAACATTTATTGGAGTTTTGAGCTCATTCATCCTACCACTATAATGCAAAAACCTGTCATGCACTAGAAATCTGATCTAACCTAGGATCGAAATTAGGGATTTATTCATGTATGGACTGATTAAAATTTATTTCATCATAACATTTAAGTTCGCAACATTCTAAGAATTATATAATACTTTGAATATGTGCGTTTAGATGCAGACACAAGTTTAAAAAGGTGAATTTACGCCAGTCCAGGGTGTATAGAGACGATTTCAATTGGCACATAATATCCAGTAATGCGTTCATTGGACTCGTTACATTTAAATCCCAGAGAAGCTTGGGATTTTTTTGATTGAAAATTTACACTGCTATAGATTCGACATGCTCCCTTATGAAAATCCCCTTGGAGGACATTAACAAATGTAATACATCATAAGCGGTTATCAATCTCCATACACATCACGCTGTTCTAGAGATGAATGAGAGAAAGGAGGGGGAAAGGGACATGGCAACATTTCGACAATTCATCATGCTTTCTACTGCAATCAATCATACAGACACCAGAAACCATGTCAAAGATCAGTGTCCTGGAAATAAACAAGCTACATGCATGGCAAGATCTCTGTCACAAATCCCAGACTGGGAGATGTAATAGTTTATGACAGGACGACAATCACGAACAAACAAGTTTAACACTTAACAAAACAGCCCATCAGACTCACACATTTATTAACATAATTATACATATAATAGCGCAATTACATACATTATATTACTGAAATGACTGCCGTACAACGGCCTTATTCTCACACACACTCTCCCTCGGATCCACAATCCGGTAGTTACTCCCAAAGGCACTTCGGCCTCAGCCTCTCCCCTCAGGGTCTTAATAGCACATTAATAATTTACTGGCACCGCAGTCTCTCAATATCACCTTCCTATTGTCATACACCTTAGCATTCCCCTCGCACCTCAGCAGGGCAATAACACATTATTATTTCCATAGCCATCAACATGGCAACAACATAGTATCAGTTCACTAGCCTATCAACATGGCAACAATATAGTATCTCATTCACTCTCATATCTACGTCCCTGTCCGCGGCCTGACTGCCACGACTTTATGTGCCTCTACTGTCCTGCACTGACAGCCTCACTTCTGGCCTATGTGTGGCCTCCGGCCCTATGCTGGCCTATCCCCTGCGCTCATCGAGGTGGCTCTGCGGCCCGTCCCCGACACCTACAAGAATAACATTACATTGGTATAATACCCTACCATTTCTATTCACTCCACCTCTCCTTACAATCCATGAAGCGTACACACACTAGTTCACCTTCCACTCACCACACATCTTACGGTAACACACCTCCATCGGAGTACACACTACTCACTCGCGCTACAAATCCATGAACTCACTTTCATCTATCGCTCGTGGCGCACATTGCTATATCCAATATCAAGGACTTCCACATTCCTCACATATACTTATTTACATCATGGTAATAGACGAATATAATATAATACATCAATCATAATAATCAATCAACGTTCTACATACCAGTCATTACTGGAAAGACTCTCTCCCTAATCTTCTCGACTGCTCCCTTTATGTCCGCCCGATGGGCTCTTATTCACAGGTCCGCTCCGTCGGACCTTCTAACTTGCAGTGATAGTAATCCAGCGCTTTCGCCTCATTCAGACTTCCACACCACTCATACACGCACGCTTTTCCCACTTGTCTGCATGAGTTATTTTTACTCTTCCCCTTTCACGTCTTTTCCTATCCGTCTGTCGTGAGCTCTTCTTATTCTACACCCGCTCTGTAGCAATCCCCTTAATTGCACTCACTCCACTCGTGACATCATCCCCCACCCCAAAAAAATTAATGCAATTAATTTCAAATCGCATCAAGATGACTGTCAACGAGTGAGCGTGAGCAATACCTACACTAAAAAAAACTGACCTAGCCGTTCCCCTAGTATATAGAATACCGAAATCAGGGGAAAGTATGGGGATCAATATGGCCTGCAATATGCATATATGTGTCACATCATGAATAGCTAACTAACCACAATAATTAATACAGAATCAAAAACCATTCAACCTATCAACCATTCTTCATATCATATTTATAATGTCAATATTTTAAAGTCGACTTATTCACACAGATCCTGTCAATGTTCCTGTCCTCTGATGTATAAGCTTCTGAAATCTTCCCCTAGGCTCGACTAAGGTAGTCGGCGATATGATTGCTGGTTCCTGGGATTGGTTGAATAACGAAGGTATACGGCTGCAAAGCCAATGCCCATCTAGACAAGCGTGGGCTGGACGAACGATTCTTCGACAAAAATGTCAGTGGCTTGTGGTCTGTCTGGATACAAAATTCTCGTCCCATGAGATAACGTCCTAGTTTCTGGACTGACCAGACAATGGCAAGACACTCACGCTCTATCACAGAATACTTTCTTTCTCTCTGCAATAACTTCCTACTGACATAACATCCAGGATGGAGACATTCGTTCTTCTCCTGTAGAAGACAAGCGCCGACACCAGAGTCCGACGCATCCGTTCTGAGGATAAAATTAGATCGAAAATCGGGTAATATCAGAATGGGTGACGATGATAATGCTGTCACCAAATTATCAAATGATGTCTGACATTCAGACGTCCACTGGACCTTATCGGGTTGTCCCTTCTTAGTAAGGTCAGTAAGAGAAGATGACAAGGCGGAAAAATTTGGAATGAACTTTCTGTAATAATTTAAAATTCCCACCAAGCTTCTGACTTGTTTCTTTGTTTTAGGGATTTGCAACCCTACTAGCTTGTCAATTTTTGTTTCTTCAGGTCTCTGAACACCTCTACCCACAATATGTCCTAAGAATATTATCTCTGGACATGCCAAATCCATCTTTGCGGGTTTAGCAGTTAACCCAGATTGACGTAATCGTTGAAAAATTACTGTTAGTGTCTGAATATGATCAGACCATGTCGACGTATGGCATGCTATATCGTCAAAGAATGACACGACATTAGGTATGTCCTTTAATACCAGTATGAGAATACAGATACTTTGGTCTCTCATGAAACCTCTGCAGCATATCAACGTGGAAAACCTTTACTGATCCATCAATGTGGATAGCGTAATCTACCTTCGAAACAACTTGCTCAATAACATAGGGACCTTTCCATGTCATCAATAACTTATTATGGTCCGTAGGTAACAACAATAGGACCTTGTCTCCTGGCTTAAAAATTCTCAGTTTGGAACCTCTATCCTTATAGTCTTTTGCTCTTTTCGAAGCGATACCAGAAGCTTCTTCTGCTATAGTGCGCGCCGAAGATAGTCTTTCTCTTAAATCAACAAGGTCTATCGAAACCTTTTTAAACGGTTCCGAAACCGTGGGGATCTTTTGAAGAGGAGCCTGGGGTGAACGACCCTTATGCGTCGTCTTTTGGCACGCACTGCACGTCTTACAATATAAACGTACATCTCTGTATACTGACGGCCAATAAAAATCTTTCAGAACTCTCTGCTTGGTTCTAGCACTTCCCATATGACCCGCTAATGGAACATCATGGGCCAGACGCAATACTGTAGCAATCAACGACCGTGGCACGACGACCTGCTTTTGAACGGAAGCCACTGTGACGTACATACGGAACAGAATGCCCCCCTGGACAAAAAAAGAAGATGACCCGTTCTTATATCTCCTCGTTTTCTCGGTTCGCGCTTCCCCAAAACATGGGTTTAATGATGGGTCCTCCCTTTGTAATCTCACCAAGCGCTCTGGCGTGATATCTAGGTTGACCGCTGGCGTCGCCAAAGGTCTAATCTTATCTTTATCAGCTACCCGTCGACGTGTTTCGACCGCGGCGCAAAAGTCAATACCCTTTGATTGCGACCATGCTTGCACGTTCTCATCGGAAGGGGAAACTACCCGTGATACATTCCCAATGATGAGCTGGGCGCCTGGAAAACAACCAACGACTGCTTCGACTTCCCCGCTAAGGAAAGGTGTATCTATCATTATTCTTGCCATGGGTAATTTCTCAATGGCCCCCGAAAATTGGATGCACGGGACAGTCTCACCTGTAAGCTGTGAATCCCGAATGCAGTCCCTATGCACTCCCACAACGGTAGATCCTGTATCTCGTAAAACCGAGACCGGTTCGTCCCCAACAAACCCCGGATAAACCCTAAGACCACCTCCTGTATGACATGAATTTATAACGGGGATCTTTCTCCCACAAGGTAAAACACCGGAAGATAATAACTTCTCACAACTGGGACACTTAGAATACTGTCCGCCTCCGTTGTCCGATGTAACACACGCAGCCGCATGGTGAAATTTATTTGGGGAACATGGATTGGAGCTACTGTCCACGTTCGCCGCTATCCTACCTGCAGGGCAGTTCACGCTGATGTGATCTGCTCTACCGCAGTTCCAACACTTCGCGGCCCTACACTCGCGTGAAAAGTGACCCACGCGTCCGCAAGTCCAACACTCCGCTCCCTGTGCTGCACTAGGCCTGGGTCCCCGTGACCCATCGCGACCGGAACTAGAGTCCCTATGCCGTCGGTCATCGGCAAAGGTCACAACTCGCCCCCGGCCATTACCGCGACCCAGCCCTCCTGCTCGGTCAAACTTACCGGATCCATATGCCGGTGATTGGTGATAGCCCCTACGCTGCTCCTGGGCTTGCCCGCTATAGGCACCACGCTGACGCGACCTGTCCCTAAGTCCTGCCGGCGACCCCTCGACAACGGCGACGTACCCAGCATCTTGGACGTACGCCCTGGCGACTGGTTTGGACGGATGCGCCGTACGGTATGCCTCCGCCAACTTAGACGCCTCCTGCACCGTCGCGGGTTCGTTCTCTTTCAGGAAAGCCACCAGATCTTTGTGGCACGACGCGTACAGCTGGTCACGGATCATTAAGTCTTTCAGTTTAGCAAAATCCGTGCCCACATGCGCCAAGTCTACCCAGTTCGCGAAATACTCCGTTAGTCTCGCGACGAAGGCAGCAAAGTCCTCCCTGGTATCTGCACGTGCCCGCCTAAACTGCTCCCGGAAATATTCCTCGGTACGCGCAAATCGGCGAAGCAGCAAAGCCTTCAGCTTATCGTAGTCTTGCACGTCTTCGCGCTGTAGCTCTTTAAAGTAGGTTAACGCTCGCCCCTGCAACAGAGACGCCAGGTACGTGGCCCATAATTCCTTATTTTCCCCCCATGGCAATTGTGCGTTCAGTTCGAACCTGTAAAGGAAGGCGTCTATGTCGTCCTTCCGGTCGTCGAACGTAGGGAGCTTAATCCTAACGCCACCTTTATTGTGTACCTGCCGCTCAACCGTTTCCGTTGGCGTATTCCTCTTGAGTTCTAACTCCGCAATCTTTACTTGCGCCTCTATCTCCTTTAACCTTATCTCTTGCTGCTTAAACTTCCTTTCCTGTTGCTGAGCCTCTAACTCCTTTAACTTAAACTCCCTTTCCTGTTGCTTATCCTCCCTTTCCTGTTCCCTATCCTTAGCCTCTCTTTCTTCTTCTCTCTGTCGCTCTTGAGCCTCTTTTTCTCGCTCTCTATCCTTAGCACGCTCATCGCGCAAATCCGCCTGCTGTTCTTTAATCCAGCCGCGTAGCTCCTCTCCCTCCAGGCCAAGTTCCTTACCCAACTTCATTAGTTGTTGGAGTTCCGCCATTTCACAGATTTATGGTTATGGTATATATTTTAAAAAACGGCTAACCTGTCGGTATGATAACTAACGACACGACCAGAGACCTGAGATCACACCAGATATAACAATACCCGGTTGTCTCAAATACAATTCAGAAATTTATCTTTACAGCACAACTAATTCTATATCTACAAAATGTATAGCACTATTAATTATAAAAGAAAATAGAACGACAAGAATGAAGAAATACAGTAGAAGGACCACAAGTACGTCAAGGACAACGAACCAGACTAGGACAAAGCTTCTACAAAAAAAAAACTATAATGGAAAAAAATGCAACCTAACTACGCCGATTACACTACACGGTACAACAAGAACAGAGTCTGAAAAAAAAGAACGTATCTACAAATAGGGAAGAGAGGGACAAGAGAAACGTCTTCCTAAAGCAACGAGGAAGATAGAACGCTACAATCTAAACAAAAATACAGGTCCCTATAGAACTGTTCACTGTGATGAACGAAGTTCCTAGATTAGCCCACCTCCCGAAGAGGACAAACTACGCTCACCACAGCAAACCCGCGCCACCGCCCGTATAACCTATAACGACAACAAAAACAGCAAAAACAGGGAAAAAGACAGATTAAAGGAACAGCCCAAAATCCAGGGCACAAAAATTTTGACTTTTACTTAACTTTTGAAACTTTGAGTAAAACTTTTCCCTTTAATCGGAGCTCTGGCTGCTCGTCTCCTCAGGCTGCACGCACACTCTGCAGAAATTTAAGTACACATTAATACATATTCATCAAAATACATGCATCACTACATATTCATAAATATACATAAATCGTATCATGACAATTCCATTCATCCCACGAACAAAGACAACAGCATGAATTCCTAGCACAACAGAAAAACAACTAGATATAACGAATACACAATGTCAAAATGACCACAGGTAAACAGGACGAGCCCCCAGTGTCACAACGGACGAGCCCCCAGTGTCACAAATCCCAGACTGGGAGATGTAATAGTTTATGACAGGACGACAATCACGAACAAACAAGTTTAACACTTAACAAAACAGCCCATCAGACTCACACATTTATTAACATAATTATACATATAATAGCGCAATTACATACATTATATTACTGAAATGACTGCCGTACAACGGCCTTATTCTCACACACACTCTCCCTCGGATCCACAATCCGGTAGTTACTCCTAAAGGCACTTCGGCCTCAGCCTCTCCCCTCAGGGTCTTAATAGCACATTAATAATTTACTGGCACCGCAGTCTCTCAATATCACCTTCCTATTGTCATACACCTTAGCATTCCCCTCGCACCTCAGCAGGGCAATAACACATTATTATTTCCATAGCCATCAACATGGCAACAACATAGTATCAGTTCACTAGCCTATCAACATGGCAACAATATAGTATCTCATTCACTCTCATATCTACGTCCCTGTCCGCGGCCTGACTGCCACGACTGTATGTGCCTCTACTGTCCTGCACTGACAGCCTCACTTCTGGCCTATGTGTGGCCTCCGGCCCTATGCTGGCCTATCCCCTGCGCTCATCGAGGTGGCTCTGCGGCCCGTCCCCGACACCTACAAGAATAACATTACATTGGTATAATACCCTACCATTTCTATTCACTCCACCTCTCCTTACAATCCATGAAGCGTACACACACTAGTTCACCTTCCACTCACCACACATCTTACGGTAACACACCTCCATCGGAGTACACACTACTCACTCGCGCTACAAATCCATGAACTCACTTTCATCTATCGCTCGTGGCGCACATTGCTATATCCAATATCAAGGACTTCCACATTCCTCACATATACTTATTCACATCATGGTAATAGACGAATATAATATAATACATCAATCATAATAATCAATCAACGTTCTACATACCAGTCATTACTGGAAAGACTCTCTCCCTAGTCTTCTCGACTGCTCCCTTTATGTCCGCCCGATGGGCTCTTATTCACAGGTCCGCTCCGTCGGACCTTCTAACTTGCAGTGATAGTAATCCAGCGCTTTCGCCTCATTCAGACTTCCACACCACTCATACACGCACGCTTTTCCCACTTGTCTGCATGAGTTATTTTTACTCTTCCCCTTTCACGTCTTTTCCTATCCGTCTGTCGTGAGCTCTTCTTATTCTACACCCGCTCTGTAGCAATCCCCTTAATTGCACTCACTCCACTCGTGACAATCTCCAACTTTCATCTCTCTGTGCTTTGTGGGGAAAATGTAAAACGCACAATAACACAAGTTGCTTGTTTGTAAAGGACAGAGAAATGATACCGTCCTTTCTGATACATATAATCCCAGTGTGCTAGTATTTTCACTATCCGACTTCAAATATAGAATATCAACATTGGGTATCACGTGAAACAGACATAATTATCAAATTTGTCTCCTGTCTAGTGTAGACATAATATCACTATCAGCTGTTGCCTAATGTAGAATATTAGCTTTGGGCTGTTCTCCAGTTTAGACACAATTATGATCATTGTCTGCTGCCTGAAGTAGAATAGAGGCATTGGCTGTTGTATAATGTAGATATTATTATAACTATCAGCATTGGCTATTGTCTAGCGTACAAAATCAGCATTAGCTGTTGTCTAATGTAGAATATCAGCCCTGACTGTCTCCTAAAGTAGAATATCAGTAGAATACATGTATACACAGTTTTTACATCAGAGAAATAGCTGTCTTGTCTAGTTTATTTCTTATTTTGCTTGAATAAAAATAAGATTAACGAATGAGGGAGCAACTTGCAAAGCGATAAAGGTCACTGAAAAGATCTTACAGGTGTAGTATAATTTAAAAAACGCCCCTTATATTATGTACGAAATTAGTAGTGTACTGGTGATTCTAAAGAAAATAATATGGTTGGGATCCTCTCGCAAAATATGACTAATAAACCTAGAAGAAAGTTACCATTAACTATGAAACTTTACAAACAAAGGCAGGGGAATACAAACAAAGACACATGTGAATTTGAGGCTACTGAAAATGATATCTGTTGTTTTTTCCTCAAAATACATTTCCCGCACATCAACAGGTAAACCATATGCAAAGATATAATATATTAATCTTTACCGTAACTGCCATTGAAACATCTGGTCCCTGGTTTGTTTGTTTTTTTTTTGTTACGTTAACAATATTTTATAATAAAGTTGCAACTTATCACATTGCGTCTGTTTTTCAGTTATCACAGTAGCTTGTTTTTGAAGCTTTTATTTGGGGGCCGCGGACCAGTTATAAAGTCAACAGAGAAAAGACTGAGTTATATTCACTCTTCATTTATAGGGTAGGGGATTTAATGACACAGTTACTGTATTTAAATTTACCGATGGCGTCATGGGGCATTCGAAATGTTCAACGCGGTGGTTAAGCACAGTTGTTATGGACTTTGTAAGGGCCATTCGAGGCACAAAGATTAACTGCACATGAAAAGTGTGTACAAAGTCCATAACTGTGCTTAATCGCCGCGTTGAACAGTTCGAACGTCCCATGATGTAAATCTAAATATAATAACTGTGTCATTCAACCCCGTTTCCTATAGCTCACCATGGAAAATACCATGGTTCCCTAATAACACCAGAGAGTATGTATTTATAGAGAGATCTCATTTCCGCCAAATCGCGAAACTAGGTCCCTGCGGTAAACAAGAATTGAAAGAGACCTTCTTCATCAAAGATAGTGTGCATATCTATTTACTGTGGTTTGTTCATATTTTGGGCTGATTGAAACCATTTGAAACCGTTTGTAAGCTCTTACGCCCCGTGGAAATGCACAAACGGATATTGTTTACCGCAGCAGCGACCTACTTTCCGCTCCATGCTAACAGTGGTTTCGCAGAGCCTACAGTGTCTCGCAGTGCAAATCGACCAATAGTGAAACCTCTCTATACCTACAGGCTCTCTGAACAGCCTATGTTAAAAATTGGAGCGCAGCTTCATTGACATTGTGTGAAACAAACGAATATTTAAGCGAAATCGCCATAGGCACGACGCAAAAACCAAAACTTGACCTCTGCCAACCCCGAATCTACATTTTATCGGTCGGTAGATACACTTGCAATATCTAAGGTCATCGTACAGACCAAAAAATGCAGGCAACTGTCTGGTATGTCCATAATTTGGTCTCGTCAGATTTAATAGCTGTCATCGAAAAGTCATAATTTTTGGGGAGAAATCGTTTCCTTCGTTCGAGAGGGTTTGGGCAAATTGAGAGCATCCTGCTGTATCCTGCTATTCAAAAAGAAAAAGAGAAAGGCCACATCTGTACCCCTGAGGTGTGGCAGGAGCTCAGAAGGAAAGAAGGGTATCAGTCTCATCTTGCTCCGTTACAACAACTTTTAGGCTAGCAGACCGGAAATTGAATTCCGGACGGCCGGAAGTAAATCTACCGTAAATGCCAGCTATTGACCTCCACTCTCAGAGCGCGTCCTCCTCTGTGGAATTCAAAGAAAGATAAAAATTTCGGACTAGAAAGAGATTGAAAGCCACAGACATGCACGGTCACGCACACACAAGCAAACTGACAGTTGAAGGAAAATACAGACATATTGGCAGGCGGTTTGACAGGCAAATAGAAAGACATGAAGATACACAGAAAAAGAAATGGATAGACAGACAGATAGAAAAAATATCACTGAAAGAGAGTAAACCTGGGAGGTGGGACCTGAAAGAAAGGAGACAAACATACGAAACCACAAAAGAAACAAATCACAAGCATTTGGACCCTCCCTTTACCCCCCCCCCCCCCACACACACACGCACACACACACATGCGCGCGCGCGCAATTCCTAAATCTCCTTCTTAGCACCACATCGGCTCTCTGGGGCCGTGTTTGCTTTATAGCTTTCCAAACTGTCATATATCATGATCAAATGAAAACCTGTAGCTTCCAAGCCCGAGGGAGGAGGGAGGAGGCTCTCTGGGCCCGTAGTTGGGGTAACCAGGATGGGGGGGGGGGGAGGGGTAGCCAGCCTTCAGCTGTCTAATTTCACGTACAGACACTTTATGGCAGTTTTCAGTTTTACGTCAATACAAAATAAGCTTCACCAGTCTGTAACGCTGTAACCAATATTACGACCTCCTCCCATCCCTTCCCCATTTCCTCCCTTCGCTTGCCCAGTGAGTTCGGGAGGACTCTGGTTGTGGACTGTGGAGAGACAGTCTCCGTCCAATATGCAAAGTCCAGCTTCTTCTTATTCAGTCAAGAAATATGAGAATCCAAATGAAATGTCAGGAAAGATAAATCAGTTCTACAGCAGCTGCAGTTAGTGATCTCTTGTTGTTGTTGTTGTTGTTGTTAGTGGAAAAGAGTTTTTTCAAAATCAAAACTGAAATTTTCAGATAAAAAAGCCAACAACATGATTGTATTCTCTCTCTCTCTCTCTCTCTCTCTCTCTCCGTCTGTCTCTCTCCCCCCCCCTCTGTTTCTCTCTCTCTCTATCTCTCTCCCTCTCTCTCTCTCTCTCTCCGTCTGTCTCTCTCCCCCCCTCTCTCTCTCTTTCTCTCTCTCTCCCTCTCTCTCTCTCTCCGTCTGTCTCTCTCCCCCCTCTCTCTCTTTCTCTCTCCCTCTCTCTCTCTCTCTCTCCGTCTGTCTCTCTCCCCCCCTCTCTCTCTCTATCTCTCTCTCTCCCTCTCTCTCTCTCTCCGTCTGTCTCTCTCCCCCTCTCTCTCTCTCTCTCTCTCCGTCTGTCTCTCTCTCCCCCCTCTCTGTTTCTCTCTCTCTCTCTCTCCCTCTCTCTCTCTCCGTCTGTCTCTCTCCCCCCTCTCTCTCTCTTTCTCTCTCTCTCCCTCTCTCCGTCTGTCTCTCTCCCCCTCTCTCTCTCTCTCTTTCTCTCTCTCCCCCACATATACTCACACTCACATGCCCACACTCACACACTCAGACACAAATACACACAGAGACACCCCAGAAACCCTCGGGATGTGACTCATAAGTGCCTTTTATTAAGTTTGGACTTTCATGAAAATTGTTTCGAAATAACCTAACTTACAGTAATTTTCAGCTGGGGACTTAGGGAAGAAAATGAAAATCTGAACAAGGGTCACTTTAGTCCCGAAAAATCATGTGGTCCTGGACTGATGCCATCTGCAAAATTGCCCCTGCTCCGACGGAAAGCGTTCACAAAAATCGATTACTTATTCGGAAACAACGGTAAATCACAGCAATTCATTGACAATCACTATATTTATGAATAGAATTCAAAAGAAGGCAAGATAAACAGGGAGGAAAAGCATGCTTTTTTTTTTTTTTTCAGTTCCCAAATCGATTCTTAAATCGCGTTTAATACACCAAAAATCCCCGAAAGTAAGAAAATCTTCTTGAGCAATGTTTAGCCTACATTTTCACGTGCCATTGACGTGAGATTACGGAATTGCACATGTCGATCGCCGGCAGTAGACTAGGATTTAGTCTAAATCTTTTTAATTATCAGCTTAGCGGACAATTTCCATATTTATTGGATGAAGGCTTCGAAAAGTGCATGTTCTGCAAAATAGACGATACTTTCCATTCTCCGGTTTACGTAACGGTTTGCAGATATTTTTATTTTTTGGAACTGGTTCAGAAATGGCCAATGTTTCGGATGTTAATCCCGTGATTTTAGTTATTTCATAAACTCGTTAAACTTTTTTCTTTTGGCGAAGGGGCGGAGGTCATGATGAAAGAGCATCATGTCAGGGCATACATCATTTTGCCTGTGTCTGAAGAAATACTAATGTTCCTTTATGTGCTGAATTTTTTGGGATGTCAGAACCGTAGGGGCCGGAAACAAATATGTATAACACCTATACTACATTAAATTGTTTACAGGTGTCCTCCTATGGAAAATATGCTAGACTTTAATCGTGAGACCTTGATTAATGCGTACTGGTTACGATATTCAACAGTGTATTTAAAATTTGCTGGAATGTAGTCTTAATGCACTAAAGTAGCATTTTGTTTTCATTATTGAAATCATTATCATATGTGGGGGTTTTTTTGTGTGAAGAGCCAAAACAAATCACTGAATTCAGCGGAAAGGGTAGGATTATGTGTTATACGTAAGCGAAATCTGAACAAACCAAAAAAACTTAATACAAGTTTTGACGAGAAGAGATCAGGTAAAGTGAGCGTATGAACTCGTTTTGGGCCTTTTCATCGCCTATTATTATTTTTCAAGGAAATGACAACTTTTAAACAGAGTGTTTTACGTGGTCAGTAGGCAAACCATAAACATAATTATATTATATGAACCAGTTGATTGATGCAATATATATGAGCAAGAAAACAAGCAATCATGGGCTTCAGAATATACACTGATGAACTATCAAACAGACCTTATACACATGGATCGGACGGATTGATAATTAGGTAGCTGGTCAGGCCACAGATGGGTGGTTAAATTTATGCAGACATACGAATGACAGACAGACAGACAAACAGACAGACAGACAGACAGACAGACAGACAGACAGACAGATAGATAGATAGATAGATAGATAGATAGATAGATAGATAGATAGATAGATAGATAGATAGATAGATAGATAGATAGATAGATAGACAAACAGACAGACAGACAGACAGACAGTTAGATAGACAGATATCCACCAATATTTCAGCTCGGCACGTTTTTTTCCACGTCGCTATGTGTGTAAGTATGGCTGTTTTAGTATGTGCATCTGGGTGTGTAGGTTAATTATTGATGTGCACTATACAGAACAGACTATAACTAATCATTTTTTCATATCCTCTCCCCCATTGTGTCTCAGTCTTTTTTTTTTTTTCGCCCGGCTGTGATTTTTCTCCCTGTGCAATGTGGGCCTGAATTCTCTCTCTCTCTCTCTCGCTCTCTCTCTCTCTCTCTCTCTCTCTCTCTCTCTCTCTCTCTCTCTCTCTCTCTCTCTCTCTCTCTCTCTCTCTATCTCTCTCTCTCTCTTTCTCAGACTGGAGTGTCCTCTCCACTGTTTTATTAACTTCTTTGGTGTCTGATCGAGAGAAGGATAACAATAACTTAGGATCGATAACTCATAAAAAATGATATTGTTTTGCGCTTAATCAAGGAGGAATCAATATCTCCATTCAAATATAGCGATTGGTGGCTTGTAAATAGAGGCTCATACAAGTGAACGGCTGAGTAGACTTAATATATTGCGATCAGATAGGTAGTTCACGTTCTACTCCGGTCTTAGTTTTGGTTTACACAGTACATTATTTATCGATAGTAGCTGAGCCTGTTTGTCTGAATAATACACTGTTCTGAGTAATGCCAAATAAATTATCATAAGCGTGCAATGACAAAACACCTCATGTACTCCCATTGTCTGTTGTTATGAAAGTGAATGAAACAGGGTAGTTATAGTTTTATTTAATATAAAAAGCACGATTATCATCATGGTATCAGTTCCTCTCAGCTTTTTACTAAGTACAAGTTTTATGATAGTCGAATCTAACATTATTTGTGTAGATCTAACATAAATATTACTTTATTGGTTTACATGACACGGTTATTGGCGTAACATGCCTTTCTAGAAATTCAAAACGCCCGACTGTTATAAGATTATTATCCTCCCTTGATGGAAATTTATTTTATTTCACTTTGCCAAAATCTTTCTTTAAACCAGACTCCCTTGTTCAGAATAGTTTAGAAGTGAATATCAAAGTGAATTTGGGCGGTGTAACGAAAATCCTAGATCGTCCCTTATTGAATGTTCGTTAATCATACCCTACTGAAAATCTAAATTTGGTTTAGATGTATTCCTTTAGCGAAAAAATAAAATGCTGCCATTCGTCAATGTGCAAATTCCTTGTAAAATACTCTTCTTTTTCGGATACTTTACTACAAGCAGCATTCCCATGTTTCGTTCTCCTAGGAATTTTTTTTTTTTTTTGACA
Organism: Onchidella celtica; assembly: GCA_963931925.1. NCBI lineage: Eukaryota > Metazoa > Mollusca > Gastropoda > Systellommatophora > Onchidiidae > Onchidella > Onchidella celtica. Next base: position 16,410,165 of record OZ007568.1, on the reverse strand, counting down.
TTTGCATACAAAACTGTCCTTGTTATTGTGTAAGCGAATGAAAATAATATTCACCCCTTCGTAAAATTTACTATTATTTTCTTGTGAATTAAAATACGACTTACAGAAAAATGTGCAGCATTTGACATAACAACATCAGTTATTTCTCACTGAAATCTAAGTTAGAACTTGCATGCAAAAAAAAACAACAACAGATTTTCCGGTGGGGGTACGTAACGGAATGTCAAGTTACAGCATTGGTCCCACGGCCTACCTTATAACATGTAACAAAAATCTAATATCTTCCAATGCTGCTATCTAAGTGCCATTTGGCTGATTTTGAGGAAAACGCAAAAAACATCATTTCAGTATTTACATAAACCAGTCGAATTTAATATTTTATTGATTTACTCGTACAGTTTGAAGTGCTGATCACTGATCATATAGCAGCAGTGACACGCAACAACTGAGAGCAGCAAACTCTTCTAACGGTGTCATTTCATTTTTTTAGTGACATACATTATTTCACAATGCTTGGCTGAGGGACAACCATTGTTATATTGAAGGTCTATTTTTGCATATCATGTACAGTGAATGATTTTGGTGTCGTGCGAGCATCACTTCAATACCTGGGATTAATTAAACCCACACAAGAACACGATAAATCCATTAGCATCTGTTTCCTGTATGTGGTGTGTCATGTGCACCTACAGATTGTATCAGTTTTTATTTTCTAAATTTGTGCAACCAGCATGTTTCAGCCACTTTTTTTCTTTCCTTCTTTTTTAAAGTGATTTTTTTTTTCTGGTCATTGTTTGAACTGTTAATTGTTTTCCCTCCTTATATAAACAGTATAAATAAAGACATTTCTTCTCATTTCCACCTCAGAACCTTCATCCGTGCATCTCTTTCATGCAGTTCCATACTTAAACGAGGCTGTAATGTCCTTTGTAAAGCGAGTTACAGTGCTATAATAATAATACGTCATGAATGAAACCGTTTTATTCAACAATTCCTAGGCAAATCGGCTGTACAGTCTTCAAACGTTATTTTCGTGGTCTTGACACGGTGATCACTTTGAAGAAATGGAAAGTTTCTGTCCACTAGCATTGACAGCCATCACACTGCCATGAAATCAGCTTCTTTAAAATCGTAATCTCAAATTTTTTTAATTTTTTTTTTGGCTCAATTTTTTAACTCCATGAATTCAAATCGGACATAATTTAGTCTCGGTATCCTTTTGCAATATTAATCTTGCTTAGGAATAACATTTCTACAAGTTATGCTGGTGCCAGCATTATCAAAGTAGTATCAGCATCATCAGAGTGGTATCAGCATTATAAAAATAGTAGCATTATAAAAGTAGTACGACGATGTGTTAGAACTTCTTTGCGCTAAGAGCTTACAGACAGTATGCTGTTCTACGGAAGTTCTGGGATATGACTTAATGACAAAGAAATGTAATAATTTTAGGGCCTTAACAATCTCTCTCCCAAACTCACCCTAAAGCATTGCGAATTGTACGAGGCCCATTGAGATTTTGCTGGTGGATACTCATTCCTACTGAAATGAATACAAGTGCTGACACCTAGACAAGACAAAGTTAGTCCTTTGATGGCTCATTTCTATACGCTAACTCTGCTCAAGATGTAGATCTCTACCATACTTGCTGTACAAAAACAATACCGTAATAAATATGTTGTTTTAGTATAATCAATACCATTTATCCTTTGAACATGTACACATGAACAGATTTTAACATAATTTGTGACAATCTAATTTCAGCAAAAAGTATAATGCTGCGTGATTATGTTTATCTTCAAATCTGGTAGCTAGTCTTGCTAATTCGGGTACAATCAAATGACAGGCATATCATGGCTAAATGAAAAGGGCCGTAAATTGAGAAGATCTTTGTGGAGCCAGCACAAAATTATCATTTCCAACCACCAGTTACAGTTAACATGATTCCCAGCCCAATTGTGTCGGCGCTATTTATGGTAACTGCATTAGTGACAGATGCACTGGGCCATGAGAAACCGCTGTTATTAGATTTATTGAACTTTGTCGGCCAACTGTCACAAATGGTTTCATGCAGAATCGGCATCAAAGTGTAACGAGTATTCCTCACAAGAGACAAAATTTGTGTAAAAAGCTAAAGTGATACTGAACCACAACAACATACTACAAGCAATAAAAGGTGAAAATAAATTAAGCAGCAGCTATTTAGGCAACGTGGCCAAAATACTCACAGTCACAGTGAGAATTCTTGTTTTCAATTTGTGGCCAATTTTATCAGCTAAAACTTGATCCTAGCTGGTTTAACTTTAGCCCTAACGTAAAGCTTTCAACCACAACATCAAAATAGTTCAATTTGTCAACAAAACCCAACTTGGCCATAGGGCTCAAAGCGACACTGCGAATAAATTAATGGAAATGAACATGTGATTTTTGTAATAACAATTAAATGTTTAGAAAGTCGTACGTGCACTGCTCGTAGGTTGTGCTTTTTGTTTGACTTTGTGGGTTTTTAAAATTCAAATCGCTTTGTTTTCTCAAGGGACTACCAGCACTGGGAGAGAGCGAGGCGAGGGAAGAGAGAGACAGACAAACAGACAGACAGACAGACAGAACGACAGACAGACAGACAGAGGGCTATAGAGTGGGTGAGAGATGGACAGAGAGAGACAGAGAGAGAGAGAGAGAAATGGATGAAGAAGATAAACAAGAGAAAACACTGAGGTTGATGTCTTTACGTTACTTCAGGGTACAAATAATGAGATTTGACTGGACATTTATCCCTGCGGATTTAGGCCTCAATTTTTGGCCTCAATTTAATTTCGGAAATGTCGGCAGAGGGATATACGAGAAGTTTTAGCAAGGAATCAGACAAGTCGGTGCTTTCGTGGGGATGCCTACAAGTCTAATAACAACAGTTTTTAGGTTCGAACTTTTACTTGGTCATTTGGGAAAAACAATGTGTCCTTGGGTCCCGGTATACTTCATGGAAGGGTCGATGAAACGGTTTTTGACAGTCCTGGAACAAAACAAAAAAAATCTGCTATCACAAAGAAAAATGATAAAGACATAAATAAAACAATTCCACTTTGCACAACAATATTGGTTATCACAGTAAAGGGCGGGGGGGGGGGGGGGCTTTTATGCTGTGCTTGTTTCTTTTTTTTTTTTCTTTCTTTCTTTGTTTGTTTCTGTCTTCATTTATTAATCTAATTTATGTATTTGTTTATTCATTTGTCATGTCAAAGGAAGTTTTGATCTTAAACGAAGATAAATATTCATTTGTTGGTGTTTTCTTACGTGTTCGTCCCTCATTTTATGTCTGAAAAAAAAAAAAATGGAGAGGTTTGGGGAGTGATGGGGAAATGGGCGGAGATGGTGACGAACAACGGAGGGTAAAGAGGCTGTGGGAGGGGAGAGAGGCGTTATTGCAAGTGTTATTAAATCTGTGGTTCAAGTTAAGTGGAAGGGCACTTTAAATTCCCCGCCTCCTCATCAAAATGTCTTAGGTGACGAGGTCGATGTCGGTGTATGTGTGAATGCAGGTGTTTTGTTTGTATGTGAGGGAGGGAGGAGATGTTTATCTTCACGTTTTTTTCCCGGGGACGGACATGCAAAACTTCTAAATTTCGATTAGAAGATTGAACACTTCCAATCTAGTCGTTTTTTGGCTCAGTGAGAGAGTGACTGCAGATTCTGTTAGCTGAAAGCAGAAGGGGGCGGTTTTTAAAGCTGTGTGTGTGTGAGTGCGCGCTCGTGTGAGCCTGCGTACATGTGTGTTGTGTGTTTAAACTTTCGCTGTCTCAGTAAGGTGATCTGAATCAGGAGGAAAAGACTCCAATCATTTGATTAAATTAGTGAATGCGATTTTCCTGTCTGTTCTGTGCACTGGGGAACCGAGACCTAAATGGTTTATTTTGGCGTAACAGCATCACATTTCTAACGTACGAGTTGCTCAAACAGACTTTTAGTGAGAGAATTTAAAGTTACTGATGCTGAAAAATGCAGCCTTTAACTCTGCTGTTACCAAAGATGCAGAAAGTTAGTTTCCTTACTACAGACAACAGCATGCTGTCTCCAAAAAACGGAGTGCATTATAGCAATATGCAACTATTGTAATTCTGGTTCGGAGAACTCATTTAATTTCTGTTGCAATGTACCTTTTAATTTTTGTTCATCGGACAGAATAGTGACACACAGAGCCACCACAGGCCGTATTCCATTTGCCTCTGCGATCATCCAAGTACTAAAGGACAGGCATGTCGAAGAGATGGTTTTGTCAATGTTCTTTCCTCATGTCGCTCGACTTTGTTTTCTTTTAAAATCACCAAACTTTTGGTGCGAATCAGTTTTTCACCGTTTCTTCCCTTCAAACTCTTCACTATCATCATCTCATTCCTTTGCCAACTTCCCTCCTTTTGTTTTGTTTTTCTATCATTCTTCCTCTTTTAATGTTAAACGTTCGATATTTTGTGAAGAAACTATGTGGCTATATTTTCCCTAACCAAACCTAAGCAGGCTCTATGTCTGATTCTTTCAACTACCAGCATTCCCACCTTTACAAATAGACAACACCTTCTTGTTAAGATAGATAAGAAAAGATGAAAATCACGTTTGTATCCCATGAGGGAATAATAGAAGTTCATTTTCACAGAGTGTTTAAGATCATAAAACATCTTACGAACTATTGCACTAACAGTATCATCACACTAACGGACATAACGCACGAAGTAACATGGAAAGGAACTTTACTAATATTATGGCCAGATCTGGCTACATTGCGTTTCAGGACCAAGTACCGATGGTAAAAACGATATTCTGTTTTCTCCATTTGCTTTGATGTGTCTTATTATGTTCCTCCTGGGTGATCTAGAAACAATTTAGTTTAAGCTGAATTTTTAAAAAAATTAATCATCTTTGCAATGGCAGTTTGAGTTTACTACTGCCAGGACGCAAGAGACGGCAGAACCAGAGTACCCTCGAGAAAGAACTCCAACCTTATTGTCAGATCTACCACTACAACACTCATCAGTTTACATTATCCCTGTCACTCATCGGAGTCGCATTTATTCTTGTAGCAGTTTGCTGGGTTTGCTACCTAAATCCACACCATAAATAAAACCACATGAAACAGTTGCATTGCACTGATTTACGTTGCAACTTTTATTACTGCCACAGAGCAGGTAATGTTCTGTTCGGACTGCTTTGTCTCCACACGTCGTGCAGTGTTTTACAGGTTGCAAAAAATTTCAAGTAGAGGGATCGCACAAATGAAACTTTGAGTTGTAGATCATTCTAAGGAAATTGACACTTTATGGCTCAGAGTTAATGATGTTGATGCTCGCTTTTCCAGCCACACCAAACTTTGAAGTCCTAGAACACTTTGAAATTATATTTGTTCTCCCATTTTAGAGACCCTAGTTTTTCATCTCTTTTTGTAAATGACGTCAGGGGTCCCGGATGTATTCAAAGCTATTTTGGAAATAGAAAAAATTGATTGACTTTAATTGATTTTCCACACAACTAGCTGAGATCTGTCTCGCCAATCGTTTGAAATGGGCTCAATTGTAAATTGATCAAGCAATACATTTGGGAAACAGGAAACAGGAGGCAATTATAAATTATACCCATACGCATCTGTAAAGAGCCATAAATGTCAGTATCGATATTTGTCACTGCTTTTGATGTTCTCTTTGCACCTTAAGTGATGAGCATTTGAAGTTTCATAATCTGAAATGCTCATGTGATTACAAATATAAACGTGTTGTCTATGCTAAAAATATTACACAGACGCGGAGCCTACAAGCCAATTCCATAAAATGCAATGACAGTAGTAATAATCATGATCATACCTACGATATTATTTGCACCCCGTATGTCTGAGATATTGTACTTTTTATCATTGCTGTATAGAACACATCACGCATTTCTGGTCACATAATTCATTTAATTCTTCGTGTGATTAACCGTTCTCCGTTAAATGGCGGGCGCTGTTTGGATCTCTACCATCCCAGTGCACTTTGTAATACTTCAGTGGAGGAAGTTACAAAATAAAATAAAAGGTGAACATATTGAAAAACATACACGCACCATTGCTAAGTGCACACACGATTATCGCTGCATCCAAACAAAAAACATGGAATGACAATTGATTCGGCGAACTGACAAGTTAATTATTTTTTTTAATAGCTTAAATAAATGATTGTTCCCCAAACGTGATTTATACCATCATAAAAATGATAATTTCATACACAAATCAATCAGACATAATGACAGCTGGAAGCCCGAAATAATCACCAGTAAATCAAAAGAGGGAAACTTTAAAAAGCCCGCCTTTGAATAATTCTCACCCTAGTGCATGCTGAGCTAACTGTGGTTTATAGAATTCGTTTTTCGGGAGTTGTGATAACATTTTCCATGGAGACACAACCAGATTGCCAATCATTTTGTTCCTTTTGTGCTGACATTCGTTCGGGTTTACAAATTTTGATCAACATGGGATGGTTAAATTTCTATTCCTTTTGATTCTGGTTAGTGTGTTTGTCGCAATTTAATTGGTGGAAGGCTCTAAAACATTGAATTACAAAAATCATATAGTTATTAAATGTGACCAAGGTTAATTGCACCGATAAACCTTTAAACAGAAATAAGGTCCCAAGAGCGCCGCGAGTGTAAACATGAATCGAAGCATGAAAACTGAGCTCTGAATCATCAGTACATTAAACGGTTGTTATGCCACTTATATATATTTTATATATTATGCTTTTGTCATATTTCCGTAAATCCGACTCCACTTTCTTTGTCACGGCATATTTCACCTGGGCAACGGTTATGCTGTCACCACGTTATTGTCATGACGTAACCCAGGCGACCTGAAATAATTTTTTATTTTTTTAAAATGAAAACTGCAATGAAAGAACAATCATACTTGCATGCAGATCTACGGATGCATCAAAGAGGAAAGAGGAAAGAGGAATTATGTCGGATAAAGAGAGAAAGATAGAGATAGCGCACACAACGAACGACCCGAGAGAAAAAAAAAAGGTAAAAAGAAGAGGAAGGGAACGACAAAGCCAAAGACAGGGAGGAGAGATTAGATAGAAGAGGACAATGTGACGGAAATGAGCGCCAAATGAAAGAATGAGCCATTTAAGAGAGGAAGAAGGAAATGTGAAATAAAGAAAAGGGTTAATAATAACAATAATAATCAATAGAATTTCTATAGCGCATTTCTAATAAAATTATTACTCAATGCGCTGTACATTGCATCAATAATTCATGCATACACTTTCCAAATCTCATACTAAAACACGCACTCTCATCCATACAAACTTTCAGTTTCACACACACAGACGCTCTTAGTCATATAACACTAGCTTATATAATCAATTGTAACATCAAAGTACAGAATCGAATTTTGAAAATTTAACAGTTTCGGAGGAAAAGGTGATGTTTTACGCTTTTCTTAAAGCTTTCAAGATTCGGTGATTCACGAATGTTCACGGGTATCTGGTTCCAGACAAAAGGTCCAAAATAGTTGAAGGATCTATGGCCTATAGTTTTATAGTTTTTAGATGGGATTCTTAAGATTGTTTTGTCACTTGATGATCTTAGTGAACGAGATGGTGTGTAAACTTGTAAAGAATTTTTGAGATAACTGGGTGCGGTGTTATTTAAACATTTATAGCAAAAAACAACAATTTTGTATGTAATTCCTTCTGTTATAGGAAGCCAGTGCAGTTCTTTTAACAAAGGCGTAACGTGGTCAGCTTGTTTTTTCTTGGTAATCAATTTGGCTGCGTTGTTTTGAATGACTTGAATTTTAGACAGTTTATCTGATGTTATTCCAGCAAGAAGAGAATTGCAATAATCTGTTCGAGATAAAGGTAAATTCGAGGTTAAGGTAAATATAAAAAATAAGTCAGTTATTTGGATTGTTGTGACTTATTTAACCTTGTCTTTCTTTCAAAATCTAATCAACTGATATAATTATATTCTCGTTTCCTTTCTTTAAGTGTAAAAGAAAATGCTCCTTACATTCTGTCTCTGACACATCAGATGTCCATCCTGACGGATTATTTCCATGTGGTCACAGGACATCGCCATAATAAACTGTTGCTCTGCCTAAACCATTTTCAATATTTTATGACCAAAAAAAATCTGCGCCGTTTGGTTCGACTTTGAGTTTAACTGTGTCGAAAATCTGGCAGCCACCAACAAGTTTCTCGGACAGAATCATTGACTACTTTTTCTTTAAACGTTCCCAGTTCTGGCAATAATCAGGCTTTGAACACCCAGGTCTCATCTTTGCATTCAACGAGGCGCCAAAGGATTCCACGCCATGTGCTTAAATGAAGGAGAAAAAAATACCTCCTTTATGACTGGCATAACAACGGCTTCTATCGCCGGGTTTCTTCCGAAAAGTTGCAATCGTCTCTCTACAGAACGTTTTCAACTCTATCTCTTTGTTAATGTGTCTGGTGATCGGTGATAGGTATGGACGGTGTTATTGGACGTGCTGGGAGGTATCGATACAACCTTTAAAAAAAGTGCCTGTATCGTTCTCAGAATCCCTTTCTGCGGTGTTACTCGTTTATAATGCATGTATATCATCAGATCAATTCAGCCAATCATCACACACATGAAACTTCAGTAAAAATGCCCGGGTGCCCTGTTGTCCGAGGTCATAACGTTTATGTACCGTAAGATGTTCATGTTCTTTTGTTTATGTTTGTATCTTTTTGTTGTTGTTGTTGTTGTTAGTTTTATTATTTATTTCATTACTGATATTGTTATTTAGTTTAATAAATGTTTTATTATTATCATTATCACTATTATTGACTTTTCTCGTTATCATCATTACCAGTCCCAATAACTGCAACCCTAGCTCTGTTTTGCACTAATAATTTCAAGAATGCTTTTAACGGTCTTAAGGGTCGTCGACTAAAAGACTAAAACGGGGGCAACCATTTTGATGAATTTGTCTCTGGTTTGCTGGGGTCCGAGATTGAGGGATTGACAATAGGGCGTTTTGCTTAAAACCTACAACTGGAAAAATAAATTAATTATTCTGTGTGTGTCATCATCGTCTTACAAAATTTATATTCAGATTTTTGTCCAAAAAAAAGGACTGGTCTCTTGTGAAAGCTTTTGTTTTGATACCTGATGTTCGTCCATCGTTCTCGGTGATGACCATGGCTTCACCTTCTACTTCTTGATGGAGAGTCTTCCAAGGTGGCTGATAAGTCCAAATCAAAAAGAAAAAGTGCATTGACTCATGGGGGCATTATTTATATTGCCAGATGTCCACTGTAAGATTAAATAATGAACACAGTTCAAAACATACTCGAGCTGAGTTCTAGGAAATCAGTATCGTCCCCCAAGCTTCACTAAGATGACCTAGCCCTAGGCTGAAATGTTAGCCAACAGATTTGCCGATACATTTCTATTGACCTTTTAAAATACGCAGACGTTTCAATGAGGCTTAAGATGAGCCCTGACGAGAAAGGGTTCATGCTGTTTATTTAAGGTAAAGAGAGTGGCATGAGATACCGATCAATTATTTTACACCAGTGTCATAGTTGATGGCTTTGTTTCACTAAACTCAAGAGCTGGAAAGTTTATGCCTTTATTTTGAACTATTATTCGAAGGAATTCTTATGTCGATATAGAAAAGAAGAACATGACTATGAAATTGTTGGCTGCCTGTTGGGCAAGACAGGAGATTTCCTGGATCAGTGCACGAGTCTGTTCATGTATTAAAATGATCTGTTGTGTTTTAGACCGAAAAGAATTCAGTCCACTGCCCTTGAGATCTCACCACAAATGGAATGAGTGCATGGGTAAAAAAAAAAAAAAATACAAAATACCAGTTATGCACACAAACAAATGGTAAGACCTCTCTCCATGTTGAAATCCCAAGCAAAGAAGCTCATTGAAAGTATTTATCCCCATGGAGCTCGTGACAAATCGTTTATTAAACTATTTCATCTCTTAATATTGAATGTCCATTGAGATGCAACGTATAAAAACAATGAAAGATTTTTTTAAAAATCGAATGCCTTGAAGTTTAAGAAAACTTTTGCTTCAATGAAAGATGAAAGATCATCGCCTCAGTTACGACGAAGAATTCAAATAATGATAGGAACAATTACTGGCCGAAGTAGACATCGATTGCCATTTTTAAAAAAAATATGGAAGATGCTTAGTGATTTTGTTCCACGAGATATTTCTCCGGGGAAATTTTAAAAACCATAATCATAGACAATTTACATCATGAAATCTGGCCTGGGAAACATTAAAGAAGTACTCTTCTCCTGCAGTGACAGGGAATATAGGATTTGTTTAAAAATTCTGAAACTTTGGTTAACCTCTGTCTTCACATTTTCCACTCTCACTCTATGATCTTTGCTGCCACACGTTATCTATAAGTCACTATCGCCAATCTTGCACAACGAAAAATGTAAATTTTTAACATAGTGCGCGCGGGGCCTAAGACGCTATAACAGACACATTCCCCTGCATTCTGTCATAGCTTACAGATCCCTTTGAAATTAAGTTCTAGCCGTGGGCGGCTTTGGGGAGAGGCGAAATGCTGTATCTGAATGTCTGAAAATGAAACAAAAACTTTGTGAAGACGGGCGTGTTCGAACTTGGTATTCCCACATCATTTTAACACTGGGCGACGATATCATTTCCAGTCTGACAGAAAATCATAATACAGGGAAACGCAAAAACACGTGCAGACATTATTGAGGGCTTGAAATTCGTATATTTTTTGTGGTCGCTATAAATATAAACAAAGTTTTGCTATAGCATGGTAACTGTAGCAATAACACAAAACTGTACAGGACAGCGTTTGGAAAATGTACTTGCTGTTCCAGAGAATCCTTCAGGCATTAAGTACGATTCAATGGATAAGAGTAGCTGACATTATTTTGTATTTTTGTATTTCGTGTACTTTTTTTTTTTCTCCAATCTGAGAAATTTGCCTCAGTGTCATTGCGGCCTAGTTATAACTGGAGCAGACATGCCGTCAGCACAGTGCAGCGCCGGTCGGCGTTTTTTTGTTGTTGTTTTTGTTTTGTTTTGCGCAAGGGGGTGGGGTCTGGATTTTTTGATGATTGTTATTATTATTCCAACTGGTTAAAATATGTTTTTTTTAAAAAAGAGGCTATCTTACGTGTGTTCCTTATCTTTCCCCAACCTTACCTTTCATCACCACGTTTCATTTCTCTCTTTTTTTGTATTTGTACCACAATTTGTTTCCAGTTAGGAAATCAAAGATATTACCTACGGTATGTTTTAACTTCCCTTTTTCATGCAATCCCAATCTCTTACGAGTTCTCGGCTTTATCTCTTACATTCAACTGTTTGTGTA